>JAZKJV010001202.1:573520-1173520 GCA_037367405.1 Ottelia alismoides
TTCCCTTGAGTCACCATGAAGTGACTCTTCTCCCAAGATAGCAACCAATTGATACTCAATACATCGCTGGAGTACTCGATCTAGGCAGTCAAGACAAGAATCAAATCCGTCGCCGTAGATCGAGAAATCATCCATGAAGACCTCCAAGCACTCCCCTACCATGTCCGAAAAGATCGACAGCATGCACCTCTGAAAAGTCGCAGGGGCATTGCATAGCCCAAATGGCATGCGCCGAAAAGCATATGTGCCGAAGGGACAGGTAAAGGTGGTCTTCTCCTGGTCCTCAGGAGCGATGGCCACTTGGTTGTAGCCCGAGTACCCATCCAGGAAGCAGTAATGGCTCTTCCCTGCCAGTCTCTCAATGATCTGGTCAATAAAAGGCAGGGGGAAATGGTCCTTCTTGGTGGCTTGGTTGAGTCTCCTGTAGTCAACACAAACCCTCCAAGAGGGTGGGTACTCGTGTAGCGATCTCCTCTCCCGACTCACTGATCACAGTCGTGATGCCCGTCTTCTTGGGCACCACATGCAAGGGGCTAACCACTTGGAGTCGGAAATGGGATAAATAAAACCTGCACCCCACCATTTTGATATTTCCTTCATCACAACCTCTCTCAGGTTGGGGTTCAGACGCCGCTGGAACTCACGCGACGGCTTTGCCCCATCCTCGAGATAGATATGGTGGGAGCACACTGATGGACTAATCCCATGGAGATCTGCTACGCTCCATCCGATCGCCTTGCGGTTCTTTTCAAGAACCCTCATCAAACGGGATTCCTGCTCTCCAGTCAACTCGGCGGAGATGATGACTGGGTACATCTCTGGCTCGCCCGCAAGGAATCGATACTTCAGCGAAGTAGGGAGCGGCTTCAGCTCTGGAATGCTGGGTGCCGGCAAATCTGGCTGCGGAAGAAACTGAGTGAAAGCTGCAAGGTCGGCCAAATCTGCCTGGGAAAGTGAAAGCGTACTCTCGCAAACTGGATCGGGAGAAGGCGGCTCAACGGTACTGTCTCTGCTCTGCTCTGCCTCTACCTCCTCCTCATCTGTAGGCTCAGGTGGAATCAGGTCTGGCATCTGATCATCACAATCGGCCCAATCAGACTCTGAATCGGAGGGATCTGTATCAGAAGCGGTGGCATCAGTACCACCGGAAAACAAGGTGGCCTCAGCACCACCATTGCTAATCATCGTGCTGCGATCAAGGACCGGCTCTGCTGCCTCAATGGTATCCTGAACCAGGTCTGTGCTCTCCAGACTCTCCTCTGCTATCATCTCTGCATCAGCTGCATCTGAAAGTGAGAGGGTAGTCTGTGTCTCAAGATCTGCCCAAGCTGCCTCATCATCTGTGATCACAAAATCACAGTCCTGGTGGATGTCTGGCTCTGCGTCTGTCAGCTGCTCTGAATCTGTACTCGCATCTGAGCGGGCTCTGAATCTAGCTCTGTAGTCCTCGACCGTCTCTATTTGTATACTCTCGCCCTCGACGCGAAAGTACACCTTCCCGCTATCATGATCAGTCACCGCCTTGGCTGTGGCCAAGAACGGACGACCGAGGATGATGGGGGTATCGGCCACTGACTCAGGGATCTCCATGTCCAACACTACGAAGTCCACGGGGAATTTCAGGCCCTGAATCGTGACGATAACGTCTCGTAATAACCCCTTCGGCCTCTTGACAGATCGATCAGCGAACTGAAGGACTGTCCTGCTCTGTCGAAGAGTGCCCAACTCGAAGCGGTCGAGAAGGGCTGCCGGAAGAAGGTTGATCGACGATCCGCTATCTAGAAGAGTACGGTCGAACCACTGCTCACTGATCTGGCATCTGACATACGGGGCCCCTGAATCTGGCCTCTTGGCTGGCAGTCGGTTCGGGATCGCAAAGCACGTGGCTTTCGTCAGCACATGGATCTCTGAAGTGTGGTTCCTCTTCCTCCTCCTGACTGTAGTCCTCTCTCTCAAAGAACGCTGGAGAAGGGGGATGTGCTGCAAAGCCTCCTGGAGGGTCAGCTGGATATGGAATCGATCAATCATGCTCTGGCTGAACTCCTCAAGTTCTCTCTTTTTGGGATTTTCTTTTTTCTTCCCCTTCCCCATCTGAAGGGCTCTAGGGAAGGGGATCACTGGGTCCTTCTCAGATGAAGGACTAGGAAAAGGTCTAAGCGGTTCAAGGACCGGATCCGCACATACATCATGCACCACAGTGGGACCAGAAGAAAGTAAACCTTTTCCTTTATTCACAACAGAGTTCCGAGATACAGGAATACGAGGAAAAACATCAGCTCTATCTGTACAAACACCGGTGGCCTCAGTACCACCACGGGCTGGCTCTGCTGCTGCTGCTGGTAGACGTCGTGCGGCATCAGTACCGCGGGCTGGCTCGGCTGAACGGGTGGCATCAGTACCACCTCCTAGATCTGGTGAAGCGGCGGCCTCAGTACCGCCGGTGGGATCAGCATCCTTGGTGGCCTCAGTGCCACCGTCATCGTCTGGAGCAGCCTCAGTACCGCTCTCCTCCTCCTGTGGCGCCTCTGGAATGTCCTCGTGATGAAGCTCAGATGAGGCGCCGCCGCCTGCTGGGGTCCTACCGCTCCTAAGTGTGACAAAATCAGCATCAAATAGATCCGAAGATGTATCATCAAATGGGTCACTAGGAGTGGCTAACTCAGTATGTACTACCTGCTCAGATTTCCTCTTGAGGTTGTTCGGATTCGGCTCTATCTGGGCTGGTATGGCGGCCTTCCCTCTCACCAGGTCCCGCATCTCCTGGCGGAACTCGTCCATCTCCCGTCTGAATGTGGCCTGCTGGTCAGTGAGGAGGCGGGCGATGTCATCCAAAGCGGGGCTCTCGTGGGAGCCCGACGGGTGGCCTCTCTGTGGGTGAGGCTGCTGGAACTGTTGCTGCTGGTGCTGGTAAGAGGGATATGATGGAGGGTGCTGCTGCTGATATCCCGGGTGAGCCTGCTGCTCACGTCTCCATGACTGTCCCTGCTGCTGATAGGGACGCGGACCGAAGGATGACTGGTGCTGCTGATATGCTGGGGGCTGCTGCTGCGGCTGGTGCTGGTCTCTCTGCTGGGAGTACTGCCCTCCCTGGCCTGACGGCTGCTGCTGGGGCTGGGTACCACCACTCCCCCACCTGAATCCGGGATGGTCTCGTCGGATCCCAGGCTGGGGGCGGTCATACCAATCCCGTTGACATCCATCAACGGCTCGGCATCGAAGGGGGCTGGCGGGAGTACTGCCAGAGGCTGGTCCGGCTGGTAGACCACCATCTGCATCTCTGGAGATGGTGGGGACTGGTAGGTGGGATGCTGCTGCTGGTACGGCTCCGCCTGTACAAGGTGGACCAGTCTAGGCTGCACGTGGGTGTTGGAGCGCTGGGACGAGCTGCTGCTGCTGCTGCTGCCGGCGTCGCCTCGTGACTGAAGACGGGGCTGAGAAGCCGTCTGTGTCTCCTGGAGACACATGAGCTGTGTCTTCATGTCGCTCAGAACCTGTGCCATCTGCTCCATCTGCGTGATACTCTGGCACTGCTTCTTCTCGATCAGCTCCATGCGGTCCAGCTTCTCGCTGATAATGCCCATGTCCGCAGCTGATGACTCTGCCTGTGCTGCTGCGGCTGCGGACGAACTGGATGGACCTGCATCTACCCGTGCTATCCTCTGGTACTACACGGGTCCTGGCTGATGTGGCTGGATCTTCTGAGTATACAGCCTGGTCTGGGACATCACCATGTAGTTCTCAGCCATCTCCTCGACGATGGCCCAGACCTGATCGTGGTCCTTGGCGAAGTAGGACCCGCCGCAAGAAGCATTCACCAAGCCCTGTAGCTCTGGTGTCAGCCCGCTGAAGAAGCTCTGCACAAGGTTCGGCTTCGTAATGTCGTGGTGCGGGCATCTGTCCAAAAGATCTCGGAACCTCTCCCATGCCTCGTGAAACTGCTCGTTGGGGAACATGGAGAAGTTGCTGATCAGGGCCCTCGCTGCATTCGTCCGCCCGAGTGGATAGTACTTGTTCAAGTACTCGGTGCGGAGCTGCTCCCAGGTATAGACAAACCTCCCAAGGTGCTTCAGCCAGGTGGCTGCTCTATCTGCCAGTGAAAACGGGAAGGCTATCATCCGGATCGTGTCCTGGTCCACATGCCGGTCGTGGACAGTGCTGCAAATCATCAGGAACTCCTGGAGGTGGAGGTGGGGCTCCTCAGTGGCAAGTCCGTGGAAGCGGGGTAGCATCTGCAGGGTGTTCGGGGGGAACTTGAAGTCCCCCATGATCGCCGTCACCACTACCCAGTGATGCATCAGAGTAGATCCGGGATTGTGTAGATCCCGCATCGGTCGTGGTGGTCCTCCTGCTCCTGCGGCTGCTGCCGCTGCGGCGGCGGCCGCGGCTGCTGCTGCTGCTGCTGCGGCTCGTGCCTGTGCATCATCGGGCTCCTCGGGCTCGCTCTGCTGGTCTCGCTCTGCTCTGAGCCTCTCCAACTCTCGCCTCATCTCTATCATAAATGCCCCCTGATCGCGGAGCTGCTGCTGGACTGTATCGAGTGATGCGATCAGGGTGGAGTTGATCGCTCCCTGGTCTAGTACAATATGCTCTGGCTGACGGGAGTGATCGTCTGAACTGCCGGCTCCGGCCATGTCGACGTCTGCAAAATCAAACGAGCCCAACTCAGGTGCTGTCAAATGTATCAATCTCTCCTCGGGCTCGTGTCTCTCAGGTAGATCAGAAAGGGGATCGAGGGGGAACAGGGTGGAGTCGTACTCGGGCTCGGAGAGCGGGTCTGAGCTCTCGCGAGCCAACCTAGATGATGAGGTAGACGCGCCCGAAAGCGGTGCAGCCAGAGGCTGCCTAAGAAACCGTCTACCCATCATCTTGATCTGGCGAGTAAGGCAGATGAGATCTGGAAAAATTACGATCAGAAAACAAACCCCCGGTTCACCAACGCAACGCGAGCTGAAGACCGTGAAAGTTCGGTCAAATTATCTTGTCGATTTTATTCTGGTGAACAAATAGAATATCAGAGCGCTTACGTGACCTGTTGGGATATCCGATGCTAACCCAACCGACTGGCCCGCACGGAAGAGTCGGTAGTCAGTCGGGTTTAGCACCGGGGGGCTCTTTCTAGTGTGCGGGTCACTCTCTCGCGCATCCAAACCAATCAATGAGGGGGTTACTCTCCCCAAGACAAAGTTTTTAGGGTGAGCGGTTTTTAGATCAATAAGATTAGCAGTCCCAATTTTATGGTTTTCACTTTTTTAATATTTTTCAAAGCAAACAAAAGGCCTAACGAATTTTTCGATTCTCCTGATTATTAAGTCCAAAACAGGGGGGAGAAGACGAAAAAGCCGATGCACGATAAATCAATGATGCATGCAAAGTCAGAAATGCGTACCTGCCTCCAGCTCTCTACATGCAATATGATCCGCGCATAAAAGTAAAGACAGAAATAAAACTAACCTAAATGATGCAGCGGTAAAACCGAGTCCTAGACGAGCAAGTCTAGCGAAGAGCCGTCTAACCGGTCACCGACCTCCAAGCCAAAGAGTCCGGTCTTGGCCCGTCCCTCCTCTGTCCGACAAATCGGGGGTAGGAGTAAGCGCTTTACAGGACGGGCTGCGGCACGTAAGCTACGGAGGCAAATAAATCGGTTATTTTTATTATTTATTTTAAGTAGGTCCAATTACTCGATCTATAGGAACAGATATGCAATTAGGGGTGTGGATCCTACTAGTTACGGCACATTCACCAGAAAATCCTAAGTCTAGGAGCTCGAGCAAAAACCGCGAAAAACCGGAAAAGACAGAAATAAAAGAAAAATAAAACCGCGAAGAAAGCCGCGAAAAACCGCGAAGGTCCTAAAGGGTCCCCCGAGCACACCGGTGCTCGGCGAAACAGACCCGCTACGGTCGAGAAGTCCAAAAGTGTCCAGGTCCCTGTATTATTACAATAATAATAATAAATGAAATAAAAACCTAATCTATCCTCACCCACTCAACTCTCTCTCTCTCGCTCTCTCATGTGGCTTCGTAAAGAAGGAAGCCGCCTCCAAGTTCCTCGGCTGCGCCGGCTCCTCGAAAGTCGCCTCCGCGGTCCTCGGGCCCTCGCAAGACAAAGAGAAGAGTGGTCAGACCGGCAAAAATAATCTAATAATAAAGAAAAGAAAGGAAAATAAAAGTGAGGGTATATATGCAAAAATGGAAAATGAAATAAACACACAAAATAAAACAAAAATAAAAATAAAAGAAAATCAAAATAAAACAAAAAGAAAATAGATACAAAAGCCGCGAAAAGCCGCGAGCTCCGAAGAGCCGCGAAAACAAAAACGAAAATAAAACGAAAAGAACTACTAAGCCGTGCTCCCCGGCAATGGCGCCATTCTGATGACCCAAAAAATTCCCAAAGACCCGGGTGAAGGTAATAAGACAAGGGTCGTTGCGACCCGGATCTCAGAGGATAGGTCAATCAAGAAAAATATCGGACCACAAAATAAATCAAAGATCAATCAAAACAAAGTGAGAAGCGGTCCAGCTATGAGATTAACCTGGTATAGCACCCAGGGTCGAACTCAAGGAGCACGGGTTGGCCAAAGGCCTACGAAGTAGTAAAAATGAAATAAAATAAAGACAAAATATTTTTAGTGAATTTTAATGATTTTTATATTTTTTTGGATTTTTAATATAGTGAGAAAATAAAAGAAAACAAAGACAAGCACACTTTGGCTAATTATTTAATGTGTCAAAAACCAAGCAAAAATTCAAACAAAAGTGTTTTTTATGTTTTTTAGGTTTTTTAGTGTTTTTGGTTAATTTTTGATAATTTTCTGACGTATATTTTATTTTCTAAAAATCAAACAGTGATAGAAAAGCAAGGTACTGTCCAGCCAGGACCAAAATCCCTAAATAAAATATCTAAGGATCTCAAGAGGGCCTGGAGGTATTTTTCCTGTATACTAGACAAAACAAGGAAAATTTGAGTACCAAAATTATTGTTTTTGGTTTTTTAATTATTTATTATAATTTTTATGAGTTTTTAGGTGTTTTTGAATTTTTAGGGTTTTTACTCAGTGAAAAATAGCCAAAATTGGCTAGAAATTAAAAGAGCACAAAAGAAACAGTACCTAATTTTTATGGAATTTTTGAGGGGGTTTTTATATTTTTTTGGGATTTTTAAAACTAGACAGTGGCTGAAATAAAGGTTTTTGAATTTTTTAAAAATAACAAATAAACTCAAAAATGTCCTCAAAAATTCTCAAAAATCCTACAAATGGCAGGAGCCATGTGTCAAATTTTTATCGAATTTAGAGGTGATTTGATATTTTACTCAAAAATCAAAAGAGGGCACTGTGCACAGGGACTGAAGTGCAAATACCCGAAGTTCTGGGGGCCCAGGTGCAAAATACCCAGCAACGCACGCGCGGGGCGCGTGCCTGGGGCACTCAGGGACCTTTTTGTAAGAAAAACAAGTCCCAGGGACCTTTTGATAACTCGTACCAAAAGGTCCAGGGGCTGTATTGCAAATAACCCACTAATAGACGCACATGCGGAATTAAAACACTCACAGGGGCATTTATGCAATTACTAAAAACATTTCATTCATTAACGAACATCCAGAACTACAGGACTAAAGTTGCAATTACACCAAATATACACGTGACGACGCACGTGGCTCACACAAACAGGGGCATAAATGCAAATAAACTAAAGTACGTGGTCCAGTGTGCAAATAACCCAACGTAAATAAAAGGCACAAAATATTTACAGGACTGAAACTAAAAGCATAAACTAAGAGGGGGCCTAAGACAAATTACCCCTTTTATTACTCCGACGGCCGGATGTGCGCCACGTAGCAGATCCAACGAACGAGAGCGGTGGCGCCTTTGACCTTGAAAGGCTCGGCCTGATCGGACGGTGGAGGGTCCTCCACGTGGAGATCGGACGGTCCTCGTACGTAGTGGCCGAACCCTCGGTGAACCAACGGCGGGGATCACACCTCAACTGATCTGACGCTAGCTGCAGCTCCGCGAATGGACGGTCGTGATCTGATCTGGAGCTCTAAGGCTGATCTGACGGTCGGCGAGGATCCTGGAAGAACAAGTCGCCGACGACTTTCGCCGGCCTCGTGCGAGCGCGGTGGTCCTCGTCTGCTGCTTCCGGAGGTTGGAGAAGATGCGCGATGGAGCTCCGCAGCTGATGGTCGACTCCGATGGCCCAGCCGAGCCCTGAAGGGGCTCCGGCGAGGTCGGCGGAGGAAAGCTCCTGGCTCAAGTGTCGGGAGGCCTCAGATGGCCTCCTCTGGTCCTGCAAAGTAGCTCAGAAACTTCGCGGGTCGAGGGCAAAGTGCCTCGACCCGGTTAGGCGGCGTGAAGGTGGTCTATGCGTCGGGATGAGCGAGCTCCGGCGAGCGACGGACGGTAGAGCTCGAACCCCGGCTCCTGTGCGAGCTGGGTTGGATGGGTGTATGGAGAAGGTGCGCGGAGGAAAGGCGGAGATGAATGGGGACTCCGATGATCGAATGGGTGCGCTGGGTGGTCGGAATCGGCGGAATACGGCGGCGGAGCGAATTGGGGTGAAATGGAAATTAGGCTAAATAGGGACGCTAAATGATTACCTGGGTGGCGAAGTAGACTGGGCTGGAGCTGGGGAAGCTCCCGGTCGTAGCCTCGAAGGTCGTCTGGTCCTGAGGCTCGGAGCTCACACCACTGGCGGAGCTACGGCGGAGCTATTCGCCGGATCAGTGGTCCGGCCACTCTCTCCTCGCTGCGACACGGGCAACCGAGAGCTGTCACCTCAGGGATAGCTGTGGAGGTCACGAGATGAAGAGTGGAGAGCCAAAGATGCATGAAAATGGGGGCGGAGCTCAGCCTTTATACGGTGGAAGGTCCGGCAAGATTCGATCGGGTAGGGTAGCGTGAAGCGCGGATCCCGAGGCGGGCACCCCGGCGAGGGTGCCGGATCTGTCACGGTCAAGATGGACCCGGGGTTCAGGTGTGAAGGGATCGGGTTTGGATGCGAAAATAGGAAGAAATCGGGTCGGGCATCCCAAAACCCGTGGGTGGTGGTCCACAGGGGGAGTTGACCGGGCGGTCAACAATCCCCGTGGACCAATGAGAATTGGCCAAGTCAAAAAGATTTATAAAATCATTTAAAAATAGGAGATGGCCGATTTATTAAAAACTCAAAACATAAAATATTTTTATTTTAATTTTTTCTATTTTTTGGTGATTTTTAATTAATTTTTGGAAATAAAAATAAGGTATTTACAATATATAGCTATACATAGGTATATATATACAATATGTTGATTTTTGATTTTTGATTTTTAATTATTATTTTTGTACAATTTTATTCCCATTTTATATTTTATTTATTTATAGAATAAAATGAGGAATAAAAGGGTATTTTTATCTGGTTTTTATTATTTATGTATATAGGTAAAATAAATAGATATGTACATTTATATACATGGCATATGTACAATATATGTTTGTGTTTTTAATTTTGTTATTTTTATTTGATTTTTGTTTTGATTCTTTTTATTTTATTTATTTACAATGTATAGCATAGAATATTTACAAAAAGTTTAGAAAATAATTTTATTTATTTATAAGGTTGAATAAATATAGGAAGCATGGTCTATGTACATGGTGAAAGGATATTTTTGGTCTTTTTGGTTTTTAGCTTTTTGTTTTGTTTTTATACTTTATAAATATGTACAAATATTTACAAACATATTTTTGGGTGAGGAAAATATAATTTTATTTATTTACATAAATATTTACACATGAGCCCCTATCTCCCTCTACTTTGGCTTTTATGCGGTCAGGCCCATGCTGAGCCCTCCCTTGGGCTAGGTTGCTCAATATTTATTCTAAATATTTCCCTCTTTTTCTTTTTCATCTTTATTCTTTTATTTTTGCACAAAAACATGCTAATTATAGATTTTTACAAGATGCCTGCTTTTGCTAATTATTCCTATTTACAAGTATCTACATGCATTTGCATAGGTTTTTGTAGCTAAAATATAAGAATAAAGAGTGATGAATGGGTATTCATCAGAGAACGAGGAGGGGCTGCTGGAGCATGAGGAGGGGGCGTCGGAGCACCTCGGGGTCTCTGTAGCCCATGAAAAACTCTTGCGTACTCCATAGATGGTGCGCGGAAAGGAGTCAAGGTCGTGGCGATACCTTCTTGAGCAATTAGTTATGTCCTATAGTTCCATCGTGGGCACCACGGACTCTGCCCCGACGTGTCTGTAGATCCACCATGGCAACACGGACTCTGCCCCAACGTGCCTGTAGTCTACCACGACACCACGGATTTCGCCACCCTCGCCAGCACCTCTGGCAGGCCCTCGTTCAACAACACCCCCGAGACGGTCGGCAACTTATCATGCACATTGACCACCCTCAGGCACTTCACGTTCAGAGCCTTCTCGAACCTCTCCTTGAACCGTACGTTCCCCACCCTCGACCCTGAAAAGAGTACACGCAGATGGGCGCCGCCGCGGTCTCCTTCTCGACCACATTGGCATCCGTCTCCGTGATATCGTAGGCACTGAGCACCGCCAGCACGACATCGAGGATGTTCCCGGTCATGGTGATGCTCACTTCCTCACCGTGGTGCGAGTGGAGGGGGCTCCGGACCTCAGCCGGCACCTTCTCGCGTGTAGAATACATGCAAGGGGAGGTCGAGCGGAGGGGAGGTCAGGGGAGGGGTGGTCAGAAGGAGGCGAGGTCGGGCGGAGGGGAGGTTGGGCAGAGGGGAGGTCAGGGGAGGGGAGGTTAGGGGAAGGGAGGTCGGGCAGAGGGGAGGTCGGAAGGAGGCGAGGTCGGACGGAGGGGAGGTTGGGCAGAGGGGAGGTTAGGGGAGGGGAGGTCTGGCGGAGGGGAGGTCAGGGGAGGGGAAGTCAGGTAGAGGGGAGGAGGGGAGGTCGGGCGATGGGGAGGTCAGGGGAGGGGAGGTCAGAAGGAGGCGAGGTCAGGCGGAGGGGAGGTCGAGCGGTGGGGAGGTCAGGGGAGGGGAGGTCAGAAGGAGGCAAGGTCGGGCGGAGGGGAGGAGGGGAGGTTGGGAAGAGGGGTTGTCAGGGGAGGGGAGGTCGGGCAGAGGGGGGGGGTGAGGGGGATCTCGTAGAGTAGGCCTGTTGATGTGAAGGAGGATGGCATTTTTGTAATTTTGAGAAACAAAGTGGGTATTGTGGAAAAGAAATTCACGGAATCCGGTTAGTTTTAACAACCAAATGGATGGGGGTTAGCTACATGGTCTGTAGGGTAAGGGTTAGCTAGTTTACGAGGTCGAGGGGGGAATCAAGTTGTTTCAAAGGTCATGGAGGTAATTGACAAAGATTATAGGGTTTGTCGGGTAAAAAAAACTAATTTCCTTATTTAACTATGTATATAATATACTATATATATACAATATATGTATATAATCAATTTCCTTAAATAACAACACCAAAAAATAAATAATAAAGTGACGAAATTAATTAATTAATTATGTAAATAATTTTATCACTAACTTTCTTTCTTATTTTTATCTTACATTTCAAATTTTCTCTATTTATCTCCATTCAAATTTTTAAAATTCAAAACGTTGGGTCGAGGGCAAACTGCCTCGACCCGGTTACAGGCGAAAAGGGTGATCGGGGGAGGCAGAGCGTGGCTCTCCCGCGAGCAGCAGCGGAGGAGAACCTAAGTCCCTGTTCCATGGCGAACCAGGGTGGCTGAAGGGGCGAAGAGGGTGAGGATGAGTCTCGCGAAGGTGATGGAGTGGTCGGATGTGCGAATGGTTGATCAGACCGTCGGGAAATGGGTGGCAAAGGTCGGCGATCGGAATCCTAATGATTGGAAACTAGACGAATCTAAAGGCTAACGAAGGTACCTAGTGATCGAAGTCATCTATGCTGGAGGTCTGCTACCTCCCAGGGTCCTCACCTCAATGGAGCAACGCCTCCAGAGGCTCGAGCTCGCCGGTGGCGGAGCGCGGCGATGTGGGTCGCCAGATCTAGGGCTAGAGCGCCTCGCTCCTCTCTACAACACTCCCTCAGGCTCGCTGTCACTCAAGGTAAGGGAATGGAGGTCACAGGGGTCGGAGACGGTGGCCGAAGATGGGAAAAAAGGTTGCAGCTCCGGCAAGTTATATATGATGAAGGGTCCGAGAAGATGGGAGTCAGGTGCGCATTCCAAGGATCGGACCCCTAAGAAAGATGACGGGTGTGAATCACGGATATGTTCTTGACAATCGGAGCCCGGAGTTTGAGAAAATGGAAGGCGGGTCGCGGCGAAATAATTCGACGAAGTCGGGTCAAAACCGAGATCCACAGAGATGTGGTCCAGGGGGGTGGGGGAGTTGATCAGGGGTCAATAATCCCCCGTGGACCAATCAGAATCCAGCATTCAGAAATTATTTATAAATTAATTTAAAAATAGCAAATGATTTTATTTAAAAACATTTATAAAATGAAAAATGTTTATTATTTTTAAAGTTATTTTTTAGTGATTTTTATTTATTTTTTTAAAAATAAATTAATATATATACATAATATAATATTATATACAGGTAAAAATACCTATGTATTTTCAATTTTTATTTTTATTAGTTTATTTTTGTATAATTATCCCAAATTTATATTTTATTTATTTACAACATAAAATTTAGGATATAAAATAATTTTTATTTTATTTTTATTGTGTATTTACAAGGGTAAAATAAATAGAGGTATTATTTCTATATACAAGGTATGTACAAGGGTAGGAGAGAGAAATGATTTTATTTATATTTTATTTTTTTCTCATTTTTATTTTATTTTTAGAAATATATACAAATTATGAGGAACACATTTATATTTTTATGAAAATAAAATATATACAGAAAAGGGGGTTTTACACAAGCTTGAGTTGCCCTATCTCTCTCTACTTATTTTATTTGCGATCAGGCCCATATTGGGCCCTATCTTGGGTTCAGATCACTCAATTTTATTCTAAATATTTCCCTCTTTTTCTTTATTTCTTTATTCTTTTATTTTTGCATAAAAACATGCTAAATATTGATACTTACACAAAACATGCATTTTGATAATTTATTGTATTTACAAGCATATACATGGTGTTTTGCAAAGATTTTTAGCTAAAATAAAAGAGTAAAGAGTGATGAATGAGGATTCATCACTTCTCAAGTGGATCAAGTCTGTTATCTTCATCAAGTTTCAAAGAAGAGAAAGAACATTGAAACTTTCAGTATCGTCAAGATAAATTCACGAAGTTATATTTCTAAAGAAGATACTCCTACAGAAGATTTTGTAGATGAAGCTTTCACTCCTACTCATGAGTGAATAATTGTAGCAGATTAAGTCCCAATCATCGACTCAATTCAATTACCGGATAATGAGGTCATATAGTCTAACCTACTAGATGATGTAAAATTTACAAATGATGATCCAGACAACTCCGTAACCAATGAAATATATTATAATTCATCTGAATTGAATGATGAAGATTAACTGTACATTATGGTAAAGTATTGTACTAGTTAAAAAATTCTATTGATAAGTGTATAATTAACTAGTATATTACCATTACAGTCATGTCAGGTTTTAGATGTGTCGGCTCTCATAGATCTCAGTGATCTACTCGTCCGACTTCCCCAGACTCACCTTCTTCTAGTAGACAGCCTGCCCCGTATTTTGATTTAGATTCGCTTCATGAAAAGACTCGACATGTCATAGCCTACTATAGGTCTCTAGCTTATCCTCCTCCTCCCTATTATGGAGAGCCATATTTCTCAGCCGCTCCCGATGCATGTCATGTCCTGGTACCTGCACGAACATCAATGGATTCTGATTCTCCTTCTTCTAGATGTTCGAGCACCTGTGTGCCTTTACACAATGGAGGTGGGTAGATTTCATATTCCTTCCCTTTATAGGAGGTTATTACGGATGTGAGGTAAATTGTTTAACATTTTCTAATTTTAGATTTCATATATATACTTTTTTAAAAATTAAAAAAATTGTAGGGATTTTTTGAATGGGAACAAGGTTGCAAAGGAGATAACCAACATTATCAAAACACATTTGACTGGTACACAAATTCGATCTTGTCATATTTCTGCTATCGAGCAGGAGAGATTGTTTAAGAATTCCAGGTAAGAATTCAAAGAAAATTTATTCAAATCATTTGATAATTGTTGCAACTAATTTATCTAAAATTTTTCAGAAATTTTCAGAGTAGGTACCATTTTATTCATGATCTGGGGAAGGAGGCTTACCGTCGAGCCTTTATTCATTTGGTGGAGAAGTGGATGAGCGATATATTTTTTAAGGCAAGGAGAGACTCACATGCGAAAACATGATGTGAGGAAATGCATTTGAGGAGATGAAGAGGTTCCCACAATCATGGTGCACAGAGAAAGGTATTGTCTTATCATCATAGTTTAAAATGTAATTTTTATAAAAAAATTATATTCATTTAATATTTTACAGGTGGGTGGTTTTTGTGATGCATTCGTTACAGATTTTGAATTTGGAAGGAGGTTAATGACGGAAAGGGAAAACCACCAAAAACAAAAGATTAGATAGACAGTGGCTCCAAAAGCCACAATCAAATTAGAGTAGAGATGGTAATTTTAAAAAAAGCATATTTGAAATATCAATTTATTATAATTTCATTCTGTTATTATTATTTATTTTCAGGCGGCTAGGTTGAAAAGAGAACCCTCATTTCAAGAGTGGTGGTCTAGGCCACACATGAGTGGGAAAGAGGGAGCGTCCCAATGGTCCACTCCGGAAGCAAGAGAATTGTTGGTTAATCCTTATAGTTTTAATCAATTTGAAAGATATATTAGAAATAATTCTTATATTTTTTTCAACTTATATTTCAGGATCGTTATTTAGCACTATCTGTAGAAAAATGGGTTGGGACTCTTGATAGAGACCAACCACCATTTGATAAGCTATTTGGAAATAGGTATAGAAAATGTGAATTTATTTTATTCAATTTTTAGATATATCTACATATTATACAATGATAACTTTAATAAGAGTTGGAGGAGAGGGATGTTGTGACGAATTGGAAGCAGATGCTTGGGGGTCTTCCTGCATATTATGTGGAGGAGCATCACCAATCGTATTATACTTATGGTCAGCCGTCGTATTCACAACCACAGTCATCACAACCATCACTGCAGATGGAGTCCTATATGGTGATGATGGTGGAGCAGGTGACGAAGGTCAAAGAAGATTTTACGGCGTACATGTAAGAATTCTCCTTAAAATGAGTAATAATTTCATAGTTCCCTATCTTCACATGTATGTCTTATACATATTTTCCTTAATATAGGTCAGAAGGGCATGAATATCAATATGAGGAGATTGAATCAGATGTTAGGAGGAGGAGAATGACCTGGAAGAAGAGGCATGTATGTATACCGGGTTTAAGGAGGAGAATGAGAAAAAGAATTCAAAACAAAGTTTTATTTCAAAAATATTCAGATCCAAGAAGAAATGATTTTTTTGTCTTTTTATTTTGTGTAGTTGTTGAATTCCAAACAAGTCTTTAAATTTTTAGAAAAATGATATTAGATCCGGTAGTACTTGTATATTATTTCAACTGTAGAGCCTTTAGAACATCTATTAGTTATGTGTTTACATATACTGCAAATTTATATGAACTTATGTTTAGTTTTTAAGTAAGTTCATAGATATTATGTGAGTTTGATATGTAAAAGTTAGTTGTATAGGTATAAGAGGATGTCGACTACTGGACATTTTACAGTTACATTTCTCAACTCTAATAAGAACCTACAATGGTTTCTTGGTAGGTTTTATAGGTTCGACGGGGTGTCTAAACGCCGTCGAATCTGTATATATTTTTCTTTATCTCCAGGTTGGGCGAGCACATGTGCTCACCAAGGGCTTTCAGACCGCTCTCCCTTTTTGGTGCAAGTGAGTGGTTGGGCGAGCCCACATGTGCACACCCAAATGGCGTGCGAGCACCTAGCGTATATAGGTGCTCGCTCGCCTGCCCTTGTGACAAGTCCATCAGCGAGCACACGTCGGGCGAGCACATGTGCTCGCCCGCCACTTGGGCATGCACATAGCATGCACATGACGAGCCACCACATGCACGCCAATCACGATTTTTTTATAGTATTTGAAGACTTACCTCAACCTTCTTTCAATCACACATTCCCAAATTTTTATAGTGTGACTCATCAACTTGATACCTCTATAATTTGAATAATTTTGAATGTCTCCCTTATCCTTATAAGGAGTCGTCACGATACTTCTCCCCTGATTTTCATGCATTTTCTTGCTTCGCCAAATAACATTGAATTAGTTTGTAAGCCAAGTCAAACCATGCTCACCTAAAATTCTCCAAACTTATATATGAATGTCATCAGGTCCTACACTTCTCCTAAATCTCGTAACCTTCAAACCCTCCTCTACTTCCTTCCTTTGTATTCGTCTATGGATTGCAGGATTCAAGTAACTTTCACTAATAGCTAGATCTCCCAAAGTGATCTCTCTATTTCCTTCCCTGATGAAAAGCTTATGGAAGTACTGCTTCCATCTAAGCTTTGTATACTTCTGACTAACAAACACATGGCATTCTTCATCCTTAATGCATCTCACTTGAGAAAGGTCTTTGATCTTTCTTTCTCTTTCTTTAACTAACCTGAATATATCCTTCTAGCCCTCCTTAGAGTCGAGATTTTTGTACAAAACTTCATAAGATTTTGACTTAGCTTCGCTTACAGCCTTCTTTGCTTCTCTCTAATTGTAGTTTGTGATAGTTTCATCTATTCTATCCTTAGATATATCTTTAAATCATGCTCTTTTAATTTTGAGATTCTCTTACACCCCTCCACTCCACCACCAAGCCTCCTTCTGGCTTGGAGCTCTTTCCTTTGACTTGCCTAGCATCTCATTGGCTACTCTTTAGATAAAAGATGCTACCGCCTCCCATATCTCATTTATATTACAATCCCAAGACAAGTCTTCTAAAACCTTCTCCCTGAAGCTTGATTTCTTCAATTGAAGATTTTACCATCTAGTTCTAGTGACTTTGGAAACCCTCTTTTTATCTACCAGTCCTTTTATTTGCACATCCATGACTAATAAGTGATGTTGGTTGGTCAAACTCGCGCACTCCTGGGATTACTTTGCAGTCTTTGCAATCCAACCGATCTCTTCTCCTCAACATAAAGTGATCTATCTGTGTTCTAGCCGGGCCACTCTTGTAAGTAATTAAATTATCTTCCCTCTTCTTGAAGAGAGTATTTGTTATGAAAATATCATAAGCCGTTACAGAATTTTTCCTTCTTTATTTCTGCCGCTAAAGCCATGTCCTCTATAAACACTAGCATACCCTGAATTATCCTTTCTCCTATATCCATTAAGATCTCCACCTAAGAAAATCATCTCTCTTTGTGGGATTTCTTGTATAATCTTATCCAAATCCTCTCAAAAGCTTATTTAATCCTTTCATATAATCCAATTTGTAGTGCTTAAACTAAGATGATATTCAGTATCTCTTCTTCCAGCACCATTTTAGCAAAATAACTGATCCTCGAATCTTTGCACCTCAAACACACAATCCTTCAAATCCTTATGAACAACCACTAAAACACCATCTTTATCCTTATCTTTACCTGAATACCGAAGTTTAAACCATGTCTTCTCGATCTCCCTTCCTTTCTCTCCAACTCATTTTGTCTCTTGGAGACATAGTATCTGAATCTTTCTTCTTTCCATTGTATCTACTATCTCCATCGATTTGCCAGTCGAAGTTCCAATTTTCCAACTACATATCTGTAACTTCCTTTGCAACCTCTTTTGGACTAACTTTTTTACTCACATGCATCCATCATTTTTTTTAGAAGCAAGAGGGTGAAGTCCCAAGGTGGTACTCACCGCAGAAATTATATTAAAATCAGATTAAAAAAGATACATTAACTAGAAGACCATAGCCGATAAAGGGAGAGGCACAAGGCCATTACATTTGCATGCATCCATCATGCGAGAACCATTGAAAATGTTGGACTGCATCCGGACGGCAATGCATTGGAACTAGCTTATTTACTCGCATGCGTTACTCATGTGAGAAGCCTTGCAAATTTTAAATTACATCCAGACATCGACGTAGCGCCCCTTGCCAACTTCTAATTGCATTCAGGTAATGCGATGTGCTGCTAGTAGAGAACTCTCCAACAAAATCTAAATGTTTGTTTAAATCTGTAGAAGAGGTTTTGCATATATTTAATTAGTGATATACATAAATAGCAAAAATATCGTAGAAGAGGTTTTTCATATATTTTTCGCACCAATGTCATATCATGATCGACTAAGAAGCAAAATACTCTCTCTTTCTTAGATCTGTAGAATCAGAATATAACACCTCAAGCAATGGTATGCCTGAACTAACCTCATCATGTACATTACTCCTAGAGCTTCACATTAAAGGGTTGCTTGTTGCCCTTGGAGTATAATAACTTTGATACGGCATACTTAACCGATAACCCATCATTCCATGTATGAAAAAAGCACATTAAAGTGGACTATCACTTTGTACAAGTTGTTAAGGGACTTCTTCATGTCAAATCTAATCCAAACTCAATCCATATATCCTGAACTCAATCAATCCTGTAAAAAAAATGGAGTTCAAACGCAGCAATTGGGGGATAAGGAGATGAAATAAGAACTCATGAGATCTATTCTGATTCCAATTTCTCCGGGAGTTTTTGCTTGGATGGGATAAATGTGAGTTATTCATATTTCTCCTCTTTTTTGTTCATAAATGTGTGGAATATATCAGTAGTAATCGTCAGGCAATAAATGATACTTTTTTTGTGGAATATGTAGTGTGAATTAGAATATGGAAGGTGAATAGTTATTCCGGAACAAATAAAATCCGAGATAAGAGAAGAAATCTCAGGATTTCTTGTCCATATTCTCCAAAAAAACAGGCATATATATACACGATTCATATCGATCCTGAAGCACCGATCCAATTTTGTTTTTCTCCCAAACAGAGATTTTAGTCAAGTCATGATCAAATCAAACAATGAACTATTTTGCGAAGCACAACCGCCGCCAATAATAAAGAATAATGGTATTTTCCATCTCACATTGGCAGTTCCATCATTCGTTATACATTACATGGCTTTTCTTTCTTGTTGCAGAAACTTGAAAGAAGGGAAGTTCTACTGAACTACCGAAAATTGTACACAGTACATCGTATACGTCCAGTAACAACAACAAACAAATACTTCTGCATGTCTTCTATACGTAGGAAGTTGAATGAAATCCATTTTTCTCCTGCAGCTCTGTCTATATAAGATTCATATACTCAGGCGAGGAAGCCGAGCTTCTCCCCATTCTTCTTGGCTAGACGGATCAATCCCTGCCTCTGCTTCCCATCCGCGCCAATGGACTTGCAGAACTCTGTAATCACCTGCATTCATCCACCCAAAACCTAGTGAGATGTAGATAAGATTATTTCGCAGTATACTGAAAGAAAAGAGTTTTGGATGACGTTATTCTAGCAAAAATTCGAAGAGAATACCAAAGCTTTATGTAGATTATTGTCCGGATATATGTTTTGAATCTAATAAGGTACACTGCTATACAATTTGGTACTAATCAAAGAACATGGGATGCACATAAACAATCACCTGAGAGTGCAAGGCGATAGCCTTGCCTCTGAGCTGGTTGAACCGCTTCTTCCCGACCAAATTACGGGTCACGACGACGAGAGGCGCGAAGATCCCCTTGCCTTCGTTCACGTTCCCCATCCTCGGAGAAGACCGGAGCGGCCTAGCCACCCGGACAGTCGTGGGAACAGACCGGACCATCATCGATTTGGTGCCACCGCAATCTCCGGCGGCGAACGATGACGCACAACTCCCGTGGGCGGCCGGCATGTGGACGGAGACGGCCATGGGATGGGAAGAAATTGGTAGGAAGAACTCTGGTTCTTTGTGAAGGGGAGATTGTGAACAAGCGAATGCTGTGGTTGTGAATACGGAGAGATCGTGTGTGTGATTTATAGCCTCTAATTTGATACGCTTGGCTGAGGGACACGTGTCGAGATCTGGTGGTGCTGGAAGCCCAAGGAATGGTCGGAATTGGCTGCCTTCGGGGGGGAGGGGATGTACCATTTTTGCCCTTCGATGCAGATGGGGAGGTGAAGCTGTGAAGGTTCATGCATCCTAACGTGTTGGACACTTTGGTCAGATTGTTAAATTTGCCTGTGTTTTCTCGTTTTATTTTCAAATATTATGCGACTCGTTTTAGTTCCTTCGTTGCTTTGGGTTTGACCATATGGTTCACATAGTTTCCACGTTGCCCTATTTGGGATTGTCCAATGGGAAGTTTCTTCTCTGTGTAAAACGAGTTCAAGTGGAAAGCTTTAATTTATTGTTCATTTTTCAGCATGTTTGATATTAATAACCACTGCAATAACCAGCCACCCCAACGCCTTTCTATTGCACATGAAATTTAACCTAACATATTGCTCTTTTATATTTTTTTATATAATTGAATCAAACAAACAGTATTTCCGCAAATTAAAACCACCACCCAAAATACAAGGAACTAAATTTGATCAGCCTCAACTAAGCAGGCCAATAACAAAATTAGTTAAGCCGAAGCAAACCAACACTACAGTACGTACGTACAAAATAATAATAATACATATACATACACATACCTTAACTTTTGTCATGCAAATAAACACACTGAATTGTACAGTATACAGAGATGAATTATACAATTCAAATATGCACCAATCAACAGAAGCACTGAACCTCCGTTTTGATAATTAGGTCATGCAGTTGATCAATGATCATCTCCTCTTAGGCAGCTGGAATGTTTTCTTGAGGAACCGGTCGGCAACTTCGTCGTCGCGGTGGCACAGCACGCGTAGTATTGTATTGGGATCAGTGCGTATCCACCGACCGGTGGTCGGTGGCATCGGCACCTTATGGCCGCCGAGGCCGTTGGCCTCGGAGGCCATGATGCTGAAGTCGTCGACCAGCTGCTCGGTTGGGAGAGCCATGAGTGCAAGGACGCCTTCAGCGACCTCGGCCTCCTTCTCCACCATGTCCTCGGACACGAGGCCTTCACCACATGTGGCGAAGGCCCTCTTGAGGCTGCGGAAGTCATCCGCAATGGTGTCGTAGTCCGACCGAGCGAAAGCACGGTTGGGTCCTCCGGCCAGGAGGACCATGAGGAAGCATTCGAAGGCAGCCCTCATGACTTCTTTTACGGCAACGGGTTGGGCACGGTCAGCAAGGACGGATACAAGGAATGCGAGGTTGTGGCGGAGGAGGCGGATGGCTGGACGGAGGCGACAAGAGTGGATGGAGGGGGAGTAGAGGGAGTCGTAGAAGGACGGTGCAGAGTCGAGGAAGATGAGACGGAAGGCGGCGACCTCAGCGATGTGGAGGGCGGCGGTAAGGGCGGCGGAGCGGGCGGATTCGAGGGGACGGCGGCGGTGGTGGTGGTGATGGTGGTGGGAGAGGGACTTGTCGAGGGAGTGTAGGTGGTCGAGGAGGAAGTGGAGGGTGTTGAGGCGGACGTAGAGCCGTTGGGTGCCGCGGCTCGTGGAGGGGCGGGGATGCTGGCTGGGGGGGTTTCCGTTGGAGGGCGAGTGCCGGGGGCTTGGGAGGTTGGCGGGCATGGACCGGCAAGGACTGGCTGCCTTCAGCCACATGCGGCGGAAGGCGGAGTCCTGGTTGCACCGTGTCAGCGGCGGCAGCGGCGGGATGTAGCTCTGCTTCGTGCCTGCAACGATGACCGGAGCATTTGAGTGCAAAGGAGGCGTGGGAACTAGTGAGAAAGAAGTGACTGACCGCAAGAGGCGGCGAAGGTGATGTAGTCCCGAAAAACTGCCTCTAGGCGGTAGGCGAGCTCCTGCACGAGATCTTCGGGGACGGGGACGGGCATCCCCAATAACTCGTCCACTGCCTCCTGCGCCACCTTCATCAGATCCGCCGCCGACTGCGCGTGCGTCTCCAGCTTCGACATCGGCCTCCATGTCTGCAATGGCCATCGCCATATATATCAATAGCGATCATATACAAATGTTATATCCTTAGTGAAAGGCCCATCAACATACCTCGACATCCTTGGCTCTGTTGAGGCAGTCCCTTGCGAGCTTAATCCTCTCGTCGATCCAGTTCTTAAGAAGGCTCCTGATGACGGTGTCGACCTCGTAAGGCGTCATCTCCCTCACCACCCCCTTCCCGCCGTCCTCGCAGTCCTCGGAGTCCTCCACCACCGCCTCCACCAGCGCCGTCTCCAACCTCCCCGCCGCCTGCAGCACGCGCACGCACTCGTGCGTCGGCGTCGCCATGCCGGCCAAGTAACGGCGCAGCACCACGCCGTAGCAGCCGTGGAGTGTGGCGGCTGCTACGCCGGCGGCGAAGGGGTGCCAGCGCCTCAGTATGGGGCTGAAGGTCAGCCTCTCCTTGCGCGCGAGCTCCTCTGTCTGTATCGCAAGGTTGATCAGCAGCTCGCCGACGTCCCCCTCGTTCACCGATGCTGTCATGGCCGTCTTCTGGCTGTGGCTCCCTTCCGACATCTATGATCAAACAATCAGAGGGTAAAATAATATCTTCTGGAAGTTTACGGAGGAAATCGGAAGAAGAGGTGGAACGTACAGTGTTGAATGCGTTCCTGAGGGATGACCTGACGTAACGGTCGACTTGGTTCCACGCAATGTCTCCGACCATCACATTGTCCCTCTCCAAGAAGGAGCCCCTCCCCATCACACTTGACACCTCCCCCTCGATCGCCTTCGCCGCCGTCAGCGCCAGCGCCAGCACGTTCTCCATCACTGCCGCCGTGCTCTTCTCGAAGCTCTCGTGGTAGTCCAGCAACCTTTTCTCCGCCCACCCCTGCATCGATGCTAACGTGGCTGACAACATCCTCGCGTAATTTGAATCCCTACATCATTGCATAGTGGTTGGAACATCGTGTTATATGATCTATTGGTTTTTAGATTGATGCTATTATTAATTACATTGTAATTAAGCACCTGTCTCCCTTCTTGGCATCGCTGCCGATCTCCCCAAGCATCGTCGTAGCGGCGCAGAGGAGGTCGCCCTCCGTCTGTCCGGTTAGCACGAATTGTTGGAAGAGGACCCATGTCAGGCATACATTGTGGATTGCGCTGCATCAAGTTGAGGAGAAAGAATACTTATCATTGTCATCGTGATTTCATATAATAGTTAATTACGTTTGGATTAAATAGCTAACGGCCGGTGATCTCCCTCACCGATTGATGCCTAGTATGGTCCACGTCTTCTTCATGAGCTCAAGGATCTCGTCGAGCTCATCGATGACGATAGTCTCGTCGCGGAGGTCGAAGATGGATTGGAGGAGCGCCACATAGAGGTGGACGTTGAGTGGGAAGCCGTCGGCCCAGTGGCAGACATCCGGCGAGCTGGGGTTGCGGCAGGCGAGAGAGGTGACGTGGTTGATGAGGGCGCGGGCGGTGTCGGAGTTCTTAGTAATGTCTAGGGGCTTGTGCTCAGCGGATCGTATGAGCTCGCGTAGGCGTGCGGCGGAGGTGTTCGACTTGTTGAGGGGGGTAGAGGGGAAGAGAAGGAGACCTGCCTCGAGGAGCTTCAGCTGCCGCTTCTGCCACAGGTGGTACTCGTGGATGTCGCCGAACTCCGAGGGTTTGAGCTGCCGGAGGAGCTCCAGTGGAAGCACTATAGTCTCCGGTCTCTTCCCCACCTGTGGACCAAATTGTACATATAATATAAACCGGAGGTATTCGTTGCCGTATGATGCGTATATTATGAACCTGTCCGACGAGGGTCATCATGAGGGTCTTCCTGAGGCGGTGGTCGCTCTGCTCCGTCACCCTCATCTGTTGTCGCATGATCTCGGCCGACGTCAGCGGCCGCCGGAACTTCCCAGATGGCGAGTTGGGGCTTGCGTTCGGTGCTACTACCCCCGCCGCCTGCGTCAGCGGGGTGGTCCTCCGCGGAGCGGACCTCGCCTTCAGCCCCAGCGCCCTCTTCGTCCTGCTCGTCCCCACCTGGAGCTGCCCCCCCTTGCTCGTGTGAGGCGACCCACCGCCGTCGCCATTGTCGTGTTGGTTGGAAGGGTAGAAGGAGAGGGGGTTGCGGCCGCCGAAGCCCGGGTAGGAGCGGCAGGACGTGAAGAACAGCTCGTAGGCGGCCTCCCGGAGGTCGTCGTCGTCGAGTGACGGGACGTGGCCGAAGGGCCAGTCGAGGTCGGCGGAAGCGGCGTCTTCAATCAGGGAGTCGAGGTCGGAGTGGGAGCGGAGGGAGGGCGACTGGCCACGGCCCATTGGCGGGTCGCGGGGGGGCAACCGGCCGGATGGGTAGGGGAAAGGCGGAGGAGGGAGGGGGCGGTGGCTTTGTGGTGGTGGTGGGACGCAGAATAGGTGTTTGCTAATATTGGTCGGAAGGGATTGGGTGGTGGTGGTTTAATTATGCTGGTGGTCAAGGATTCGGTGTTCTTTACAGGTGTTATGGTGTTGGTGATATGCACGCTTGCTTCGACGTCGGGTTTGCATGGATTTGTTGTCGACGTTTTGATCTTGTGGTGCGTGCATGCTGACATAGTGATAGGGTTTGCCAGCCTGCAGAGGATTGCTGTCCTCTCTTATTTTTTGGCGGAGTTTTCTTAAAAATCTAAATCGTATAAGATTGAAATATACATATATATTCGTATATATACATACCCATCAAATTTTGTCTCAATCCGATTAATTGTACTTATTTCATCTTGATGGTCAAAGATAAAGTCAACATTCATAAAACTTAAAAATTATTTCTTTGAACATTAAGATAAGATAGCTATTATAATTGTAAGAAGCAATTTTATGAGTACGCAGAAAAATATGTA
This sequence comes from Ottelia alismoides, assembly GCA_037367405.1. Taxonomy (NCBI): domain Eukaryota; kingdom Viridiplantae; phylum Streptophyta; class Magnoliopsida; order Alismatales; family Hydrocharitaceae; genus Ottelia; species Ottelia alismoides. The sequence goes on from JAZKJV010001202.1 coordinate 598,394, forward strand.
TAGATATACGGTTGGATTTTTCACAAAACATCGCAAAAAAATTAAGAGTGATAGCATGCACTGTTGTGGGTAAACCCACGTTAGAGTATCTGATCTCTTATTTATATGTGTGGAAAAAACAATGAGAGAATGAAATTGCATGTTTTATTCAAGACGTTTAGGGGTCTTTATATAGGATGGAATCATAGAGAGCTGAAAAATAGGGAAATAAATAAGTATCCACTACAACAGTTATGGCCTATGGTGATGGACTGTGGTGACAAATAAAGACTTTATGACGACAGAATTTGAGTTTGCTACAGCTATTTTGTCACCATAGCTCTTGTCGTCACAACTTTATACAACAAATTATTTGCCGATGTAGCTCATTGTAACAACAAATCTGTGGCATAATTTTGTCACCCAAAGCATCTGCTAGTTGTTCTTTTCAGTGAGTTCCACCTATAACTTCAAGCATCCATACAAAGTGATTTGAACTCAAACTAACCGAAAATTCACAGTATATGTGCAATAGAAGTCACGTTTTTGTTCCAACAACATAAAAATAAAGACTCTCATTTGTCTAGAAGATATAAATACAATGTTTGATCTCATAACACCATATAATCCTCTTAATTCTACCGATGGCAACATAAATATTACCCAATTCTAAGACCACAACAACACACCATATAAGATCAATCAAATGAACATCCTGCATTCCTCTAAAATTCTACTTATGTTCCAATAACAAGAAAAAGTGTAACATGGATAAGCACTATTACATAACAGCATATGTCCAATAACAAGAAAAATAATAGGATGTCCCAATAACCAAAAAACTGCAATCATCTTTTTCGTCATTTTCGTTCCTTTGTATGATCCTAAGAATCCTAAATATCACTTGTAAAAAAATTGATCAGTTGGATTATTTAAATGAAGCTACTATATGAATAAAAAATTAGATCGTAGAGTTAACCATTAGAAGATTAATTTTACTAAAAAAGATTTACCTTCTCTTGATTGAGTTAGTCATTTTCTTTCGTATGCACATGTGAGAGATCACTTCGATTGTACAATATAAGAGAAAAGATTACATTTTATAAAAAAATGAGATATAGTATCAATCATATAAACATATATGTATTATACCTTTGAATGTGATGGAGGCCGCTTTCGATTTGTTGAACGTGTGTTCCCAAATTGATCATGGATAGAACTATCACCCTAAATATAAATGAAATAAAACACCTTCATCAATACAATATAATTTGATCTTACAAAGTAGTGCGATGAGACAAGATCCCCATGAGCCTCTATTCATGATGGGTATATATCGTATGGAAAAATACACAATCAAATGTCCATTCTCCTCTGTACTTGGAATACAACTCATTATGTAACATTTCAAAATACCAATTTATGTATATAGACTAACAGTCTTCCAAACCATAATTTAGATTCAACCAAAATATTAACAGCTAAATTGTAAATAGAGATAGGCAGAAGGATCAAAATTAAAGAGGCCTTTAAATAAATAAAATGCATGCTATGTATACGTACGGACATATGATATGATCATCGGAGCATATGGTCTATCTAGGAGGGGCTATCTTTATGTGGACTGCAGGATCTAATGATTTTTTCGAGGTATATGCTTTACCAGATCTACACACTATGGGCATGCATTTATATAGGAGCCCAAAGGAAAGATAAAATATCAAGTAGCCCTTGGCAACCCTACTTCTCTACCAGAACAAGTTTTGCCATATTCAATCTGAAATGTAATATTTTTAGAGTGTCATTATCAAAAATTACCTGAAAATTTCTGGGAAATGTGTCCACTTGACTTCCATGAGGATGGTGAAATTGTACTTGTAGTTTTTTATTATATAAATGTATTTATAATCATTTAGGTAACCAAAAAATAATAATACTTACTTGTGTAGGGAGTGAAAATAATGGAAGTGGACACGTTCATGCATAATCATAATGACTGAAAGTTGAATTTCTACCAACAAAAGACGATGCATGTCCAGACGCATTGGTAAATGAGCCATCTCTTACTCCATTATGTTGTATATTGTCACTTCCATTTTAACTATCACCGCCACTCTCGGTACTTCCACTAGGACCTGAAGGATAATGAGCATTCTATACAGAAAAGTTGATTAAAAATTTAAGAAATAAAAAATGAAAAAATGATTGCAACTCTTCTTACTTGTCTATATGATTGAGGATAATGGAATCTAACATGATGACCCAATTGCTGCATCCATATAGCTTGGTGATGCAACAAAAATTCTTGATGCTCTATCCTCGCAAGTAGTCGATGAACTAATTCGCATCCCCCCACCGGAGTCGTCGCCGGAGTAATTCCCAGCGTCACCTTGGTGAGGTCGTTTTTCCCTTTTGTCCCGTTGCTTCTTTAGCTCTCAGATTAGCTCAAAGAATTTCCCCACGTTTCGTTTCCACTATCTTGTGCCTAATCATCGTCGAATCACCTGGATTCCACCGCGACCGGCATCGAGTTTCGCCGGCCGATGTCGAGTCCGTTCCACGTCGCCTTACACACCCGTACACCCTCCACGGAGTCAGGGCATTTTGCCCCCGACTTCTTCACGCTCTCCTTACAGGTCTACAGCCAAACCACGCATATCTGGAGCATTTCTAGACCCCTGCCGGAGATACCTGGAGCATGACCGCTGCACCGCCTTCATCTTCCACCTCTGTCAAGCATCTTCTGATTTTACCGCCTCCAGCAGCTTAAGGAAGACCGCAGGGGCAGCCCCGACCATTTTGGAACGCAAAAGCGTGCCGGAGGAGGGAGCAGGAGGTCGGGGAAGCTCACCTCGCCGCGAGTTCTTCCCCGTTCTTCGTCTTCCTCTTTCAGCCGTCAGATCAGACCGGAGCCCTAATTTGCACCGCTGCCGTTGGATCTCGTGAAGTCCACGTCGTTCGATCGTTGAAGCCCATCTAATCGCAGTCGTAGGTGGGCGAAACGTCATCGCGCCACCAGGGAGCGCCACGCGTCAAGTGAAACCATCTCCACCGTCCGCTCCCACGCTAAGTTTGGGTATTTTGCCCCTTTAACCCAAATGTTTTGTATTTACTTTGAAATACTCAAATATTCATCTGAAGCGTTAAATAATTTGTAATATTTAGGAACTAACCCCCGTACTCTCCTAGTTGCTATAAGGTCCCTAGCCACGTCACCCCACGTGCATGTGCGCGTGAGATGTGGGTTTTTTGCAGGGACCTCCTTGTGGGTTAGTTTATTTCGTTCCAGTCCATGAACATATGATTGCAGTGTTATATTTTTGGATATTTTGTATGCTAGCCCCTGGTGGTTTGTAGTATTGCTCATATACCCCTACCAGGTCACGTGCACAGTGCACGTGATTTTGGTAATTTTGCAGAAACCCCCTCCTGGGTTTGGGTATTTGTATCAGATCCTGGAACTTGTTTAATACATTGTAAATTTTCTGGACAAATTGTGTGATGGCCCCTGGATTTTTCTCTATTTACAAAATAGCCCTTGTTAGTGTGTATTTTATTTTTGCTATCTTTATTTATTTGATGCATTTCTAAAATTCTAAAAATCATCAAAAAAAATCAAGTGAGTTCATGTTTAGTTGCTCTTGCACAGCTTATTTTTATTTTGCATTTTCATATTTATAAAAATTCAAAAACACGCATTTTCTCTACTGTTTACACTATAAAATCTATAAAAATTATAAAAACACCTTAGAAATTCCCAAAAAATGTATTTTGTGTATTTTAGTGTCTTTCAACTTCAGTCCAAAAATCACTAAAAAGTATAAAAGAAAACTCCTAAAAATATAAAAACTCTAAAAATCTTCATAAAAATCTTTAAAATTCCTAAAAAATCCTAAAAATATAATTTTTATCTCTGAATTTTTTCTGTCCTATTAGCTTTATTTTAAAAATAATTTGAGGAATTTTGGACACTATGTGATATTTTTCATCCTCATTTTAACTGCGGCCAGCAACATATTTGACTGTTTTCTAGTATTTTTGCCTTTAAAAATAACAAAAAATTCAGAAAAATATAGAAAAATCTCAAAAACATTAGAAAATTATAAAAATCACAAAAAATACTTTATTTCGTGTATTTTGAGCATTTTACCCTATTTTTATCTCTCTCTTATATCTAGTGTATATATATTCCTTATATATATATTATATCTTTATTAAAAGAAAAAGAAAATACAAAAATATGAAATATGAAAAAAGAAAATACAAAATCAGTAAATTAAAAATCAAAATACAAAAATATAAAATCAAACATTTGAAATAAAAAAATTAAAAATTAAAAACCCACAAAAAAGTCCAAATTAGCTAAGTAGTTCACAAGGCATAAGGAATTTGACTCTCACTCAGACTGCTTTACTCCTTTGCTTCCTGTGTTCGACCCCTACTTGCTTGCCACTGCACATTCTTAGTAGGGTATAATAATTTTTTATCCTTGTTCTTGATTGCTTAATTATTGTGTGGGTTGATTGTTGATGAACGTAAAGGCTTGACTAGTCGCCTCAGCGACGGTGAGTCTGATCTGTCAGACCATTATTTAGCGACTCTCGCTTTTCCATTTTTCAAATGGCACCATTGCCGGGGAGCATCGGCTTGTAGAGTAGACTTGTGTCTTTTTATTTGCTTAGCCATTTTTGATTATCTGTTTCTATTGTATAATTTATTTTGAATTGTCTGACATCCCTTTTCTTGTTTTCTTGCGAGGGACCATTGACCGAGGAGGATCACCTAGGGGATCCTGAGCAGCCTTGGGAGGCGGAGCCGGCTATTCTATCCTAGCCGACAGGAGAGAGCAGGAGGACTTGAGAGAGAGAGAGGATAGTTAGGTTTTTATCCTTTTTGGTGAGAGAGAGAGACATTTGATTAATTTGTAATAATACAGGTACCTTGGACTCTTGGACATTCGGGCCCAATTTCCAAGTGTTTGTTCACTTGGAGGCTCACCGCAGTTTTGTCGCGTTTTCACCGCCTTTTTTATTTTGTTTTCCGGTTTGTTTTCTTTCTTTTGTGGAATGAGCCCTTAGTTTTTAGGATTGTTTGATTGTGCAGTCTAAGGCCAAACACCTAACAACCATTGCATGCACCTATAGTCTTCTCGTTTGGACTTAGAATTAATTAATTGCGAAAGTACTCAGTCTCGAAGCCGCGTGCCGCTAGAGGCCGTATACAGCGCTGGCAAGATCCGTTGTGGCAGACACCGATCGGCATCAGAGATCGGACATAGGCTTCGTTCTGAGTACTTAGCATTTGGTTCTTCATGTGTAGCAATTGCATGCTTAGGACGATTTCCATGTGCATATCGGCATATAGATTAGGTTTATAAATTCCTGTTTTGCATCCCATATGGAGAGAGCTGGGAGGCATTGTAAGTCTTTTAACTTAGCATTCATCATCTAGGCACAAAGGTGAGATTTCCATCTTGGTGTCGCCTTGCATTGCTTTTTTTATCTTCTCCCTCTGTTTTTGGATCAATAGGAATTAATGAAAATACCAAAAACGTTAGGCACTTGTATTGAATCTACTCAAAACAAGTGATAACACACAAAAAATTAAAAAAAGGACTGCTAAAAATACTTGACCTAAATAAAACGATTAATTGGACTCATTGCCTTGGGGTGAGCAAAGCCCTCGTTTGTTTTCAGGTTGCATAGGAAGGTTTCCTTCCCAGCGAGGTGAGCGTCGTCATAAGGAATAGAGCTCAAAACCCAGTCTGTGGCTGCCTTGTGTATCGCCTGGATTTCCGAAGTATTGGCGCTTCTATCGTACGTAGACGAGTAAGGCTTGGTTGGCATTGATGACTCTCTATTGTGTAGAGCATTGACCTTGTCCGAAGTATTAAGCATAGGCCACGCCTTCACGGGGGTGTCTGTCTCATCGTCTTGCGTCCGAGTAGGTTCTCGCACGCTCACGGGTGATTCCGTTGCGAGCGAGATCCGAAGTATTGGTTTCGCCTATCAGCTTCCTCCCTCTATTTCTTTGGCTAAGTAGGGATCCAGGAAGGGTTACAAGGACCTCAAAAAGTACAGACTACAAGTTACACAGGAGGAGGATAAGTACGGGATACTTTTCGGGCACTACTCTCTCTCCTATAGGCGTAGCGCTCTAAGGACCCGTTACGAGATAATTTCTTGAAAATCAAATCTAAAACTCACAAAGATAATTATCGAACCTTCACGGCTTCATAGGTCGAGTTGGTGAATCCATTGCTTTGGGTTTTGATTGATTAGTCGTATTAAGGTCGAGATCAAAAATATCGTGCCTTTGCACCATTTTTTGCTCTCCTCCCATTTGACCCTTGCTCATCGTGAGCCTTCTACAGTTTTACATTCTTTTTATTCCTTGTTTACCCTCGTGCTCTTCATCCATCATCTTTCCCTTTTGACCTTCTCCAGATGTCGTCATACGGATGGTTTAGTCGGAATCCCGCTGACGCCCACATCGATTCTGTGTTGCCAACATCTTCAATAAGGTGGGGTGATCTCCAAGAAGATAGTTCGGATCTCGCAAATTTCTCCTTGGACTCCCATATTCTCTCTTCTTTCAACACATACCTTTCACCAATAAATCTGTTGTTCAGGATGGACTCGCAACCCGAATTAGCTCTTCCTCTTCAAATAAATCGGGATTACTCTTATCCCCGAATTAACCCCTTGTGGATGGAGATCGATTTCAGTCAATATCCTATGCTCCGTTCACAATATTCTGGGATTGACCTTAATTCCAGACTCATCTCAGCAGTTGGCACTCAGGAAGATACTGATCAGGATTTACTCCGTCATGCAGATTCTCCACCTAATCACGAGCCAGAAGTTCAAGTTTATTCCAGAATGGCTCCGACTGGCAGAGGGAAGGGGCCACAGCCCCAACCTGAAGCTGAACCCAATCCCGGGGAAGGGCAGTACAGCACGCAGAATGATGTCAACAGTCAATTGATGGCTTCCATTCAAGCCATCCAACAGCAATTGACTAACCAAGCCCTGTCCCAATCCGCCTTCCAAGAAATGTTGAATGATCTGAGGAGGAGGGCCGATGCAAGAGATGGCCAACAGGAGGGTGAGCCAGATCAAGAGTTTCATCCGGAAGGTTATGGAGATGAATTTTCAGGACGAGGACCCGACTTTGATAGAGTGGACGCAGACCCCTTGCGGCCGAAGCCGACGCTGAAGGAGACATACAACCCTGGATCAGGACGCATCACTGATTGGATCCAGATTCCACGTATTCATGCCCACTTCGAGCTAAAGCCGCAGTTTCTGTCTCTGCTTCCCACATTTCACGGGAACACCATTGAGGAACCCTATATTCATCTCAAGAAGTTTGGCCGCATTTGTGCTACCGTTCACTACCATGGAATTCCTTTGGGGGTAGTCAAGATGACTGCTTTTTCCTTCAGCCTTCAAGACAAGGCCCTATATTGGGTTGACCACCTAGGGAAGGTAGTCACGACCTGGGAGGAGCTGAAGTCCGCATTTCTCTATAAGTTCTATCCTCTCGGTCGATTGAATTAGATGTGTGCCCGTATCTACAGTTTTTGCCAGCAGCCCCACGAGACTATCCATGAAGCATGGGAAAGATTCAAGGATCTACAGGAGAAATGCCCCCACCATGAAATTTCGAAGACTAGTCTCGTGCAACACTTCTTTGGGGGGCACACACTTGAGAGCCAAAATCTTGTAGATGCCGCTTGCGACAGTTCCCATTTCAACAAGGACGAGGATGTGGTGTGGAACGTCTTCGAGGAAATGGCTGAAGCAGAAGCCGCTCTATCCTCGTCCCGAGCATACATGAAGGTGCCAACTGCCATCAGCAAGCCAGTGAACATGGCTTCTTACACCAAAGATAGGGATGAGAGCTCCAACTTGAGCATCATTGGGAGCCATCTGTCCAAGGTGGACATCATTGAGAAGAGGTCGCAGGACCTTGAGAAATTATCGGTCATTGAGAAAAGGACCCAGGGCTTGGAAAGCTCGATTTGATTTCCCAGCAGCTGGAGCAGCTTGTTCGTACCTTGAACGCCAACATGTGCAACGTTGTGTCTACTACTGCTGAGCCGACCGCTGAGAAGAAGGAGCCTGCATTGCATCAAAACCCCCAGCCGACTCCACCGCAGCTCCAGTCGATTTAGCACGTGTATTACGTGCAGGTTCCGGAGCAGCCCACGCAGCCTCAGACACAGATGGTTGTATATCAACCAGAGTCCCAGCCTGTTTACTTTGAGCTAGACCTGGCCAAATTGCGGGCCGGGCCGGCCCATGGGCCGGGCCGAACGGGCCGAGGTTAAAAAACCTCTGTCCAAAGCCCGCCCATGGGCCCCCATGGCCCATTTTGGCCATTTTTCATTGATTTTTTTAATGGTATTTCATACGTATAAATGATTTTATTAATAACATATATACTTCATATAACTAATATACGTACTTTACATGTTACTTGACATGTAATTCATTGAATTTTTATTTAAAACTAGTGTCATAAATGAAAAACTTAAAGCATATCATATTAATATATGTATAATTTGACATATATTTATATATTTTTTATTTTTTGCGGGCCGGGCCGGGCCGGCCCGTGGTTAAATTTCGAAGCCCAAGCCCGGCCCATGAGCGGGCTGGGCGGGCTGGGCGGGCGGGCCCCCAGCCCATTGGCCAGGTCTACTTTGAGCAGCTCTCTCCACCCCCGCCACTGATACAGTAGATCAATGGTGTATGGTACAATGAAGCGTAAATGACCTGTCCTCAGGGACATCCTCAGGGTCAGAACATGGGCAACAGGCCCTATCACCAGCAGCAGCAAGGTGGGAGACCCTTCCAGCCCTCATACCAGTACTAGCCTCCCTCTCATGGTAACACCTAGAGGCAGAATTATCAGCACGGTCCTCAGCAGTCCGGATACCGCGGACATGGATATCATCAACAATCGAATGCCCCGTATCACCAACAGAACTCGCAGTTTTCCTCCAACCCTCCTCCTCACCAATTTTCTCAAGGTTACCAGTCACACTCTCAGCCTTCATACCAGCACCAGAGGCCCCAAGGGGGCGACTCATCTGAGATTGTACCGGTGAACCCGACCCTCGCCTGTCTTGAACAACTTATCAAAAACATGGCTGAGATGACCCAGAAGATTGACAACCTGACGGCTGCAAGACTGTTATTCCAGCCCAGGTCGAGGCCAATCAAAATAACTTCCGACACAAGGAGCAGGTAGCTCGCAGTGATCTGCCCGATTCAGGTAGAACTGATTTGTTTTTATCTAACGTTGTTACTCTCAGGAGCGGTAGAACGCTGCAGCCATCAGCAGCTGCGAAGGGAAAGCACATTGTGTCTGACGGAGAGTCGACAGGCCAGCCAGCACGAGGGCCATGCAATATTTTTGAAGGAGCACCATCTGTAGAAAAATCACAAAAAAAATGAAGAAAATAACAAAACACAAAAAGATAGCAACAGCCTCGGTGGAGATAAGCCAGCATTGCAGACGTCTGCACCTGCTACAGAGCCAGTTTTGGACAGAAGGAATTTTGCACCTGCAGCGAGTTCAACGCCAGCACCTGAAGTCGAGCCTGTTGTTTTTGGTCCACATCTTGTAGATGATTCTATTCCTTTTTGCCATCTACCTATAAACAACAATATGGACAATACTTTGAATGACATTGGTGAAGATTTTGTAAATATTTCTTTCCCGGAAGCAATGAAAAAACACAAAAAAATGAAAATTTTGAAAAATGCTTTGTCTGATCCTCTTATCATAGAGATTATTAAGAATCGGGTATTGAACATGCCTTTGATGAAAGCTCTTGAATACATGCCAGCTGTAAAGAAAGGGTTGAAAGATGCATGTACAACCAAGCGCAGGCCTCACCCTCATAACTCCAGAAATAAAGGTGGCAAGTCCGAAAAGCATATCCTCACAATGGCCACAGTTAATGCCATCAACAACCTCCCGGATAAAAAGCCAGATATGGGAGCACCTCTTGTGCATTGTCAGATGTTTAATCAGGAATTTGAACGAACACTTCTCGACAACGGGTCTTCTGTCAACTTGATGCCAGCATCACTACTTTCAGAATTCAGGCTAGGACCGCTCAAGCCTATAAAGATGATTCTGCAGTTCGCAGACAAGTCAGTTAAGCGGCCTAGGGGCCTGTTGGAGGACGTGATAGTCACGGTTCAGGGAAAGCAGTTCCCGGTCGATTTTGTGGTACTAGATATGGACGTCCCCACTCTATTGCTCCTTACCCCAATCATACTTGGAAGACCATTCCTGTTGATGTCAAACGCAGTAGTGAATTATGGGACTGGAGAAATAACTTTTGGCGCTGGCAACGAAACAATCAGAGTAGAGACCCTGCCCGAGGGAGCACCAGCAGAACGAACATCTGCATCATGCGCAAGGGTGATTGAGTATTCTGATGACTGCGACTTTCTGGCAGAAATTCAAGATACCAACTTATTCTTGGATGACAATGAGATCCATAAACTCCTCTGCTCCGAGGAGGGATTGGAGACCGCGGTAGAATTTCCCCTTATCGATCATGATGTGGATCTCGCTGACGTGCTGAATCAGACTTCCGTGGGGGTGATGTGCCTTCAGAACCAAGAGCAAATTGTCGAAGCATCTTGTGATGAAGAGGAAATTATCGAGACATTCTGTCAAGATCTGATTGAAGAGGCAGAATAGAGTATGGTGGACACCGAACAGATGAAAGAATCTCAACCAGAATTAATAGCTGAAGTCACTCCTAAAGCATCTCCGACCCCACCAGAGTTGAAACCCTTGCCCTCCAACATGAAATATGCCTTTCTTGCGGGAGAACCGAACATGTACCCAGTCATTATCAATGCGCACCTGACCGAAGACCAAGAATCTTGTCTGATGGAGGTTCTTGAATGCAACCGCAAGGCGATAGGCTGATGAACTTCGGATCTCCATGGGATCAATCCATCACTGTGCTCGCATCGCATTTTTCTGGAAGAAGATTGCAAGCCCTCTCGAGAACTTCAGAGAAGATTAAATCCTAATTTGCGGGAGGTTGTTATGAAAGAGATCCAGAAATGGTGCGATGCGGGATTCATTTATCCCATCTCCGACAGCAAATGGGTGAGCCCTCTGCATGTTGTGCCCAAGAAATCAGGGATCACCATCGTGAAGAATGATAAAGGAGAGGAGATCGCAACCAGAGTACCCACTTCTTGGCGAGTATGCGTGGACTACAGAAGACTTAACCTTGCCACCAAGAAGGATCGCTTTCCGTTACCCTTCATCGACCAGATCTTGGAGAGATTGGCCGCGAAGGAATACTTCTTCTTCTTGGATGGATACTCTGGATACAATCAAGTTGCTATTACTCGTAAGGACCAAGAGAAGAGTACGTTCACCTGTCCTTTTGGTACATATGCCTTCAGATGGATGTCGTTCGGGCTTTGCAACACCCCAGCCACATTTCAGAGGTGTATGCTTGCAGTTTTTGCCGATATGGTGAGCAACTTTCTCGAGGTCTTTATGGACGATTTTTCGGTCTACGGGGATTCATTCGACCAATGTCTGGATTATTTAGACCGATACTTATGGAGATGCTGCGAAGTGAATCTTGTGCTCTCGTGGGAAAAGAGCAACTTCATGGTGACCGATGGAATCGTACTGGGTCACGTTGTTTCTAAACGTGGCATGGAGGTTGACCCAGCCAAGGTGGAGGTAATTTCCAAACTTGAGCCACCTACAACAATTAAACAAGTCAGGTCATTCTTGGGCCATGTCGGTTTTTACCCATGATTTATCAAAGATTTCAGCAAACTGACCAGACCGTTGACTGAGTTGCTCGGCAAGGAGAATGAATTCATTGTAGATGATCGTGTGCTCCTTGCCTTTAATCAGCTGAAAGAACTTATCGCAGGCCCCTGTCTTGCAGCCTCCGATTTGGACTCAGCCTTTTGAGATAATGACCGACACGCCAGGTTATGCCATTGGTGTTGTACTTGGACAGAGAAAAGATAATGTACCATTTGCGATTCACTATGCTAGCCGGACGCTCGATGAAGCTCAGCGAAACTACACTGTCACCGAAAAGGAGCTGCTAGCGGTAGTTTTTACCTTGGAAAAGTTCAGATCCTACCTCCTTGGATCCAAAGTAATTATTTACACTGATCATTCGACCATTCGGTACTTACAGCAGAAGAAGGATGCCAAACCACTTCTTATCCGGTGAATCCTTCTCCTCCAGGAATTTGACTTGGAAATTAAAGAAAAACCTGGGGTAAAGAATGTGGTGGCCGATCATCTATCGAGGCTTCCTGAGCCGGAATCTCCTGAGCTGAGCCTACAACCTATCACAGAGACCTTTCCAGACGAGGCAATTCTTTCAGTCATTCGCTTCCATGGTATGCAGACATCGTGAATTATTTGGTGACCAAGAAAATCCCACAGGATTGGCCGAAGTTGAAAATAGATAGATTCTTGTCTAAAATCCATTTCAACCAGTGGGAGGATCCATACTTATTTTGTGAGGGGGCAGATTGTATCTGGAGAAGGTGCATTCCTCAGGAGGAAGTTCCAAGTGTCCTTGCCCTATGTCAAGATCAAGATTCTGGAGGACATCATTCAGGAAAACGAACGGCAGCAAAAGTTCTTCAGAGTGGCCTCTGGTGGCCTTCACTATTCAAAGATGCAGATGATTACGTCAAATGTTGTACTGACTGTCAGAAGATGGGCGGAACCACAGGAATGAGAGACACGATGCCTCTGAAATTCATTCAGATATCAGACGTCTTCGATGCATGGGGCATCGACTTTGTGGGCCCATTTCCCAACAGCCAGGGTTATGAATATATTCTGCTTGTTGTCGACTATGTAAGTCGCTGGTTGGAGGCTATCCCCGCCCGAAACACCGACAGTAGGACTGTTTGTCGATTCTTAAGAGATCACATCAGAACGGTTCGGGATTCCCAAGATTCTCATATCTGACGGGGGTAGTCATTTCATAAACATAGAGGTGAAGAAGCTGACTCAGGAATTTTGTATTGAACATCGTGTTGCTTCATCTTACCACCCGCAGTCCAGTGGCTTAGCTGAATGTTCAAACAGGGAGATCAAGACAATTCTACAGAAGCTTGTGCATCCAGATCGTAAGAACTGATCTCAGCTGCTTGATTCCATTCTTTGGGCTTATAGAACAGCGTACAAGTCACCCTTGGGAATGTCTCCCTACCGCCTGGTGTATGGCAAGCCATGTCATCTACCCGTTGAATTAATTCACAAATCTTTATGGGCCATCAACATCTGTAATTTGGATTCTGAGCAAGCAGGGAAGAACAGAAAATTGGATCTGAATAGATTATTGGAATTCAGAGATTATGCACACGACAACAGCCTGATGTACAAGGAGAATGTCAAAACGTTGCATGACAAGCATATCCGCAGCAAGTCCTTCGAGCCAGGGCAGAAGGTGTGGTTGTTTGATGCGAAATTAAAGATCTTTCCATGCAAATTGAAGAGCAAATGGACTGGGCCGTTTATGGTTAAGCATATGCGTGACAATGGAAGTGTATTGATATCTAGTTTGTCAGCTGACGCACAACCATTTGCAGTCAATGGACTGCTTCTGAAGCCTTACCTTGTACATGATACATTCATATCTGTCGTTGACTCTATTCAAGTAATCTACAGGAATGAGCCGAATATTTCCAAAACGTCAGAGGAAGGCAAAGAAGAGCAAAATATTTTTGAATGACTTTTTCTTCTTTTCTTCTTTTCCCTCTCTTCTATCTTATTCTACTGACATGATGTCATCACTGCTACACTTAGGATGTACTTTATCCTAAGTGTAGGGGGGGTGCGCATCCCGAGTTGTTCATATCCATCTTTTGATCTCTTTTCTTCTTTTCTTCTTTTCTTCTTTTCTTCTTTTCCTTTTCTATCTTCTTTTTGTACCAAAAAGGTGTCGTCCCTTGTAGACAGTCTTCTATACTTAGGACGTACTTTGTCCTTCCTCAAATTCTTTTTGTACTTATTGATTAATAAATCAGGTGAAAATGATTTTTTTGCAAAATGTTTGAAAAATAGTTTGAAAATCTTTGTGAAAAATCTTTTGAAAACTATTTTGAAAACGTTTTGTTACATGTTTTCAACCTTTGTAAAAATAGTTTGGTTTGAAAAGTTTATTTTCTTTGTGTGAAATAAAATATGTGAAAAATGATTTGCAAATGGTTTGAAAAATGGTTGCAAAAATATTTTGGAAAAATCTATAGATACTGTTTGGAAAACCTTTGCAAAATGATTTTCAAATATTTGTACATATTTGTAAAAATGTTTATAAAAACTACTTTGGACTATAGTTTTGCAAAATTGTTTGTAAAATGATTTTCAAGTAAGTCTGAGGAATATATTCATCACACCTTAAATTCTTTAATATATACCTATAAAATCGACCACTTACCCCTATAAATTCTTAAAATCAACTTCTTATAAATATAAGAAGCACTCCCGTGTAAATATTTTAACCTAGTTTTCAGCCAAAAATCTTTTCTTTTCAAAAATCCCAAAACATTTGCAAAATTAAAATCCAAAAACATGTGAAAAATCTTTTTGAAAAAAATACTAAAAATACATATGCGTCATCTTTTCAAAAATCCATAAAAAGTTCAAAATCTTGAAAATTGCATCACAAAAATATTTTCTGCATCGCATTTGCATAGCATTCGTATTTTCCGGATTGAGTTTATAGTTGAACAAGTCTAAATAAAATCCGGAGATTGGAGCTTGATTGGACCTTAAAATCTACCTAATAACATGAACCTTATAGGAACTGGAATTGAGGTACTTCAGGTCAAGTTGACTTAATTCTTTGAGGATCACGGGACTTGGTTCAATGGATTCTTGACTGCCTAAGTAGAGTATTTCGGAACACACGCACGACTCTTGTTGATAATGACCTAACTTTGACACCTGCACCTTTCACATGGCTCAACTCAGTTGGAGTGGTGAGGGGATTGGATTTGTCGGTATGAGACGCACACAAGTGGAAACACTTGTCCTTCTCTAGGGAGGGAAGTGCACCTCAACCCGTCCAGTGATGAGGAATTCTAAAGACAGGAGAGTGCGGGTTGCAATAAAGCTTCAAAAGAGGGATAGTCTACTGGCTCAAGAGGAAAAACTCCTGATGTAAATGATGTTGTATATAGAATTTCAAAAAAAAAAAGGGGGCAGGCATGTACAAAAATAAAATGCCCGCAAAAGTATGTGAATATGTTGTACAGAAAATAAGCAAGCTTGAGTTCCAAAGTCAAATCATGTGAGCCTGCAGCTGGATGACTTGACTACACTGGTCTTGCATCCCAGGATAGGTAGCTACACTGGCTACCGTCCATTCTTCTCTTCACCCCCTCCTCTTGAGCTGGTTGCCACTTGAACTTAGAAGGGAATACCACGCTCCTCGAGGAAGGAGTTGTTGGATTGGGGAGTCATTAGGTTGTCATACTGGAGAAGTCAGTCTCTTTGTCATTTCAGTTGGGGAGAGCCACTATCACTTACACTGTACGAGTCAGATTCATAGTCGTAAGGGTTTGCGTATGAGTTGAGATATTTCTGACCTGGCTATTGGGGAGACTTGAACAGAGTTTTGGGATTCTCAGGGACTGTTGGATTTCAAATCTGGTTCTCATTAAGGTTCCGCCTGCACTAAAATTCCAAAAGTCTGACTTAAGCTCCAAACTTTGATTTTGTGATGACAAGTTTGATAATTAATCTTAATCCATCTTTCTTCTTTTTCTTTTCTTTGTTTTTCTTTTTGCACTTCTTGCATAAGTGTTTGCTAGGGACTAGAAAAAGCAAGTATAGGAGGATGATGAATCTACGTTTCATCATCTTTATTCTATCATTTTGGCCTTAAAACCCTAGTAAATGCGTGTAAATACCGTTAATTCATGCATTTTAGCATTCATGCATTATTGTATAAAATGTGTATAAAATACGGTTTTTAAAGCCAAAATTATAGAATAAAAAAAAGAAAAGAAAAATAATAAAATATTATAAATATTTTCTGACCTGAAATCCTGAGACCTAGGCATCTCGATGACTAGGTCGACAAGGAATGAAGTAGGGGGGGTAAGGGCCAAAATACAATAAAAACACCTTTTATTTAATTCATTCTTTATTCATTTTGGGACCTATTTTTGGTTCCACGTTTTATACTTCAAATAAAGAAACTTTGTACATGAAAGTTGTAGACAATTAAATAAAGAAAAATATAAAATTTATTGCACTCAAAAATAATTACAGATAAAAAGTTATAATCTGAATAAAAATTCAAAGTACCAACTTCCCAGACCTGTATCTCTCAAATAAAAGCTCGAAACGCATCAAACTCACCTTTAATTGTATATAATTTTAAATAAGCTATAATGAAGGTGGTTTCGCATTTTGCGGAGCTACGGTTTGAAAGTTGAGTTTTTGGACCCCAATTAAATACTTGTACAGATTAAAATATTCATTTTATTATTTATTCAGTATTTTCCTAATTTTATATTTTTATAATTTTGTAAATATTATTTATAATATATGTGTATATTAAAATCAGAATAAAACACTAAATAAAAGACAAAAATAAAAATACATGTATGTAACACATAGGTATAATACCTATAAATATACCTACATAATTAATACTTATATTTTATTAAGTGTACAAAAGACTTCATAAAAATACAATAAAAATATATTTAAGTGTATAAAAATATTTTATAAATTTATAAAATAATAAACAAAAATAAATAAATTAAATTCATAAAATAAAAATAAAATGTTAAAATATATATATGTATATACCTATATAAGTCTAAAATGATAACTTTTATTTTTAGACCTCATAAAAATAATTAAAAATCATATTAAAATACATTATAAAATAACAAATATTTTTTATTTAATAATAAAAAATTAATAATTAATTTGCTATTTTTATTTAAATGAATTTACAAGGATTTTATCCAGGATTTTTCCTGGTTGGTCCACGTGGACCAACCAGGAGGGCTGGAGAGTTGACCTCGGGTCAACTCTCTGACCCAGCGCCTGCCCTCTGTCAAACATTGGTTTTTGTCCGTTTTTGACGATTTTTGTAGGCCATGCCTTTCATCATTTGGCTTCGATTCCTTCTTGACTTTTGTTCACCATTTATCAAGGAATCACACCCTGGGATTTCTTGGAATGAGCATCACCGATTCGCAAAGATTTGCCTCGATCTTTGGAGTCTCTTCACTCCTTAGTCAAACATTCAAATACGCCACCCTGAATTCCCTTCCTCTTTTGATCACTCTTCCTCCACTCTAACCCCCTCCTAGATCGTCGAACCTCTTCCTGCTGACAGAAGGAGGCGTTCCCACGCATTGGAGAGGTCGGAGCGGCGTTGAATTGAGCGCATCCCCTCGCCGGAGTCGTCGCCGGAGTAACGCCCAGCGTCACCTTGGTGAGGCCGTTTTTCCCTTTTTGTCACGTTGCTTCTTTAGCTCTCAGATTAGCTCAAAGAATTTCCCCGTGTTTCGTTTCCACTATCTTGCACCTAATCATCGTCGAATCACCTGGATTCCACCACAGCCGGCATCGAGTTCCACCGGTCGACGTTGAGTCTGTTCCACATCGCCTTACACACCCGTACACCCTCCATGGAGTCAGGGCATTTTGCCCTTGACTTCTTCACGCTCTCCTTGCAGGTCTACAGCCAAACCACGCATATCTGGAGCATTTCTGGACCCTCACCGGAGATACATGGAGCGTGACCGCTTCGCCGCCTTCATCTTCCACCTTCGTCGGGCATCGTCTGATTTTGCCGCCTCCAGCAGCTTAAGGAAGACCGCAGGAGCAGCCCCGACCATTTTGGAATGCAAAAGCGTGCCGGAGGAGGGAGCAGGAGGTCAGGGAAGCTCACCTCGCCGTGAGTTCTTCCCCGTTCTTCGTCTTCCTCTTCCAGCCGTCAGATCAGACCGGAGCCCCAGTTTGCACCGCTGCCGTTGGATCTCGTGAAGTCCGGGTCGTTCGATCGTTGAAGCCCATATAATCGCAGCCGTAGGTGGGCGAACCTTCATCACGCCACCAGGGAGCGCCACGCGTCAAGTGAAACCATCTCCATTGTCCGCTCTTGCGCTAAGTTTGGGTACTTTGCCCCTTTAACCCAAACGTTTTTGTATTTACTTTGAAATACTCAAATATTCATCTGAAGCGTTAAATAATTTGTAATATTTAGGAACTAACCCCCGTACTCTCCATATTTGTTATTAGGTCCCTAGCCACGTCACCTCACGTGCCTGTACGCGTGAGGTGTGGGTTTTTTACAAGGACCTCCTCATGGGTTAGTTTATTCCATTCCAGTCCATGAACATTTGATTGCAGTGTTATATTTTTGGATATTTTGTATGCTAGCCCCTGGTGGTTTGTAGTATTGCTCATATACCCCTACCAGGTCACGTGCACAGTGTGCGTGATTTTGGTAATTTTGCAGAAACCCCCTCCTGGGTTTGGGTATTTGTATCAGATCCTGGAACTTGTTTAATACGTTGTAAATTTTCTGGACAAATTGCGTGTTGGCCCCTGAATTTTTCTCTATTTACAAAATAGCCCTTGTCAGTGTGTATTTTCTTTTTACTATCTTTATTTATTTGATGCATTTCTAAAATTCTAAAAAACATCAAAAAAATCAAGTAAGTTCCTGTTTAGTTGCTCTTGCATGGCATATTTTTATTTTGCATTTTCATTGCATTTTCATATTTATAAAAATTCAAAAACATGCATTTTCTCTACTATTTACACTATAAAATCCCTAAAATTATAAAAACACCTTAGAAAATTCCCCAAAAATGTATTTTGTGTATTTTAGTGTCTTTCAACTTCAGTCCAAAAATCACTAAAAAATATAGAAGAAAACTCCTAAAAATATAAAAACTCTAAAAATCTTCATAAAAATCTTAAAAATTCCTAAAAAATCGTAAAAATACAATTTTTGTCTCTGAATTTTCTCTGTCCTATTAGCTCTATTTTAAAATTAATTTGAGTAATTTTGGACAATATATGATTTTTTCATATCACATAGTTTTTTCATAACTCAGCCATGGCCGGTCCCAAGCCTGGGTAAATGAGGAGGGTTGTGTTAGTGATGAACCACACGCCTGGCAACTCAGGTAAAGGTAATCAAGGGTCGTTGTGACCCAAGTCACCAAGTGGTGTCAATCGAGAAAAAATATAGACCACCAAAATAAGATAAAACTCAATCAAGCTCAAGTAGCGGTCTCGCTATTAGATTAGCCTGGTATAGCGACCAGGGTCGAACACAAGGAGCACGTAATGGCCTCGCGGCCTACGAAGTAGTCTAAAAAAGAAATAAAATAAAATAAAATGCTTTTTGGTGGATTTTTAATCTTTTTATATATATTTTTTGGATTTTACATTAATAAAAGAAATAAGAAAAGCAAGTAAACAAGCAATTACAACCATTTATTTGATCACTCAAAAATCACCCAAAAATTCAAATAAAAATATTTTTATATTTTTTAGAGTTTTTACTGTTTTTGGTTAATTTTTGGTAATTTTCTGATTTTTAGGGAATTTTATAAAAATCAAACAAGGAAGAAAAACCAAGGTACTGTCCAGTCAGACTTGGAGGGCCAATTTAAAATGCAAAATGGCCCTATCAAGGTTTGAAGGTAATTTTTCTGTAAAGAAGAAAATACAAGGAAAACATAGGCACCAGAATTATTAATTTTTGATTTTTCAATTATTTATTAGAATTTTTATGGGTTTCATGGGGTTTTGTAATTTTTATAAGTTTTATAAAGCCAAAAATGACCAAACTTGGTCAGAAAATCAAACAAGGCAAAACAAACACTACCTAATTTTTTGTAATTTTTTAAAGGTGTTTTAATATTTTTTGTGAATTCTAAAGTTAGACGGTAACAAAAATGCTTGTTTTTGAATTGTTAAAAATTTCAAATGAAATCAAAAATGTTCCAAAAATTAGAGAAAATTTTACACTATGGCAGGAGCCACGTGTCCAATTTTCATCGAATTTGGAGTTAATTTGCTATTTTATTAAAAATAAAAACAAGGGTACAGTGTATAGGGACCTAAACGCAAATAACACAAGTTCCAGGGGGTCCGGTGCAATTTCTCCAAGGTTGCACGTGCGAGGCGCATGACCTGGGCACTCAGGGACCTTTTTGCAAGAAAACTAAAGTTCCTGGACTATTTAGTAACACGTACTAAAAGTCCAGGGGCTTTAGTGTAAATAACCCACTATATAACGCACATGCACAATTAAACCACGCACAGGGGTATTTCTGCAATTAATACAAACTTAAATCCATTCATTAACACCCTAAAACATGAAGGTCTTACATGGAAATAACCTAGACAAGCACGTGTCGAAGCACGTGTTCCACTACAAGCAGGGGTATAAAGGCAAATACAAGAAACGACAGGGTCCACAATGCAAATTACCAAACACAAATAAAAGCTTTAAAATATTTACAGGACTACAAATTAACACCTAAAAACCTAAGGGCCTAAGATATGTTTACCCTTTATTAAGCCGGTCGTCGGATGATCGCCACGTGGAGATCGGACGGATGAGACGTGACATGGCTAACCCTCGACGATCGGACGGTTCTGATCCCTCCTCTGATGATCGAACGGCTGGTGTGGCTCCTCTAATGGACGTCTGGGATCTGATCTGGAGCTGGAAGAGGATCAAACGGCTGCGGAGGATGCTCGAAGAACTGGACTCCGGCGAGGTTCGCCGAGCTCGTGTGCGCGCTGAAGACCTCCTCGCGGGCTGCTGAAGATCGGAGGAGAGTCGCCTTGGCCTCCCGCGTCGAATGCTTCCCTCCGATGGTGCCGAGGAGCTCTGGAGAGCTCCGGCGGCACTGGCGGAGGCGGAGCTGCTGTGCCTGGATGTCGAAGCCCTCAGATGGGCTCGGATGAACCTGAAAAGCACGGCAACAGACTCGCGGGTCGAGGGCAAAGTGCCTCGACCCTGTAAGCAGGGGTGAAGGTGGATGGTGCGGCGGGGCGTGCGAGTTCCGGGGAGGCGACGGCGGAGGAACTCGATATCCAGTTCCTGTGCGAACTGGGGTAAATGAGTGGGCGAAGAAGGTGTGCGAGGGAACGGCAGAGATGATGAGCTATTCCGATGATCGGGACGAAGGCGGGGGTGGTCGGAATTGAAGCTCGACGGTGATAGAGCGATTTGGGGGAAAATGAAAATTCGGGAAATAGAAGAAGAACGGGGACTACCTAATGGATGCTGTCGACTGTGGAGGAGCAGGGGATGCTCCAGGTCCTTGCCTCGAGGACCGTCGGTGTCCGAGGCTCGAGCGTCACCTCCAGGCGGCGCACGGCGACGCAACGTCGCCGGATCGATGGTCTACATGCTCCCTCCTCGCTGCAACACCACTGGAAGCGAGCTGTCACTCTCGCG
The DNA here is from genome assembly GCA_037367405.1 of Ottelia alismoides. Lineage (NCBI taxonomy): Eukaryota > Viridiplantae > Streptophyta > Magnoliopsida > Alismatales > Hydrocharitaceae > Ottelia > Ottelia alismoides. The sequence continues at coordinate 619,878 of JAZKJV010001202.1, forward strand.
GAGGCGATGGAGGTCCTTGGGTGGAGAATGGATGAGCCAAAGATGATTGAGATGGAGGCGGAGCTCGGCTTATATGCGAGTGCAGGTCCGAGAAGAGGGGATCGGGCAGGGTTCCACGAAGCGCGGATCCCCACGCGGAAGATCGGGCAAGGATCTCGGATGCGCAAGGAAGAAGGAGAGCCCGGGATTTGCGGGTATGGGCGTCGGATCGAGCGTAGAGAAATTCGAGAAGTCGGGTCGCGGGCTCGGATCTGGGGCTCAGTGGTCCTGGGGGGAGTTGACCGGGGGTCAACGTCCCCCGTGGACCAATCAGGATCAGCCATGTAATAAATATTTAGAAATTCAAAATAAAATAATAAATGGCCGATTTATTAAAAACTCAAAACATGAAAAATGTTTGTTTTATTTTTTTTTCTATTTTTTTGTGATTTTTAATTAATTTTATGAAATAAAAATAGGTATGTATACTATAGTGCTATACATAGGTATATATACAATAAGGGTTTTTGATTTTTGATTTTTAATTAGTTATTTTTGTGCATTTTTATCCCCATTTTATATTTTATTTATTTATAGCATAAAATTAGGAATAAAAAGGTATTTTTATTTTATTTTTATTATTTATATACACTGGTGAAATAAATAGATATATACATCTATATACATGGTATATGTACAAAATTCTTTTTGGTTTTTAATTTTGTTCTATTTATTTTATTTTTGTTTTTATGGTTTTTATTTTATTTATTTACACCATAAAAGATAGAATATATACAAATTTTTAGGGATTTAATTTATTTATTTATAAGGTGAAATAATTAGTGATGGGGTGTCTATGTACAAGGTGAATATGTACAAGGGAGCTATTTTTATTTTCTTTTTAATTTTTCTATTTTTATTTTGATTTTGTATTTACAAATATTTACAAATATATACAAGCCCATTTTATTCTATTTTTGGAGGAAAATATTTTTGTTATATTTACAGGTATGAGCTCCCTATCTCTCTACTTTGGTTTTTATGCAGTCAGGCCCATGTTGAGCCCTCCCTTGGGATTAGGTTGTTCAATATTTATTCTAAATATTTCCCTCTTTTTCTTTTAATTCTTTATTATTTTATTTTTGCACAAAAACATGCTAATTATTAGTTTTTACACTATGCATGCTTTTGGTAATTATTTGTATTTACAAACATATACATGCATTTGCAAAGGTTTTTGTAGCTAATATAAGAATAAAGAGTGATGAATGAGTATTCATCACCCCTATACTTAACTTTGCTAGTCCCTTAGCAAACACTTATTTGAAAAAGAAGTGAAAAAGAAAAAGAAAAAGAGGAGAATGTACATGGATTAAGGTTGAATATTAAACTTCCTTCATTAAATTGAATTGTGGAGCGCGATCAGATCTTTGGATTAATAATGTGTCGGAACCTTATTTGGACTTAAGTTTAAAACTCAACAGCCTCTAAGTTCCACCAATCTATAATCAAGACTCCTCAATAATCCAGATCAGAACAAGTCACCAAATACAAACCCTGAAGACCATGAATCTTTCCTTGTACTGTGAATGTGAGGTATAAGCTCTCCACCTCAGAAATGGCAACTTGACGACCCTCCCCAACAAGGTAACTCTATGACCCCAATCTGGCCACTCTTTCCTCGAGGAGCGGGGTATTCCCTTCTAAGTTCAAGTTCAACCGACTTAAGAAGAGGGGGAAGAAGAGAATGGACCATGGCCAGTGTAGCCATGTATCCTTGGGAGCTCAACCAGTGTAGCCAGGTCTCCCTGCTGCAAGCTACATAAGGTGGGACATGTATCTCAAGCTTTGCTTATTGCACTATATACATACTCCGGTGGGATTATCATTTTCTATCAGACCCACCACTTTTTTGGAGTTATTTTCTTTTTGCATTTTTTTTCGAGTGCATCTATACAACATATGCATGTGCAGCATATATACATGGAGTTTTTCCTCTTGAGCCAGTAGACTATCCCTCTTTTGAATCTTTATTGCAACCCACAACTTCTGTCGTTAGACCTCATGGCAACCAGACCAAGTTGAGACGCACTTCCTTCACTAAAAGAAGAAGAGAGGTTCCGCCTAGAAGTACTACCCTCATATGCTACCCCAAGTCAAGGAAGACTGCCTCCTCACCACCTCATCCGCAGAGAGCTCGGTGCAAAGTGCTGGTCCAAGTAAAGCCATTGTCTATATGAGTCATGTGTGTGTTGTTAAGTGCTCTACTTAGGCTCATTGAGATGGCATGTGATCATAGCCTAGTGGACTTAAAGAATTAAGTCACCATGGACCTGAAAAGCCTTAACCCTAAGCCCTATAAGGTTCCTCTTAGAAATTAGGTGGATTAAGATCTTAATCAAGCTCCATTTCCCAATTTAATTCCAGGCTAGTTTAAATGTCAACTATCATCCAGAAAAACTATATACATATATACAAAGATGCTATTTACACAATATTTACACACATGCAAAATTTTTGAAAAATGTTTTGAAATCATGAATGGATGAATGCATGAAATGCAAGTTTTGCAAAAGTATTTACATACATTTACACAAGATTTTTGCAAACTTTTGATTTTCAAAACATTTTGGAAAAATTTTGTACTATATACATAGTTTTGATATGAAAGTATTTACACAAACTTTACACAAAAAGGTTTTTTAAAACATTTTTTACAAAAATAATTTGTACACTAGCTATGTATGTGCAATAAAAGAATGTTTGTTTACAGGAAAAATTTTTTATTTTTGTGAATTTTAGGGTTTTTAGCCATTTTTATTTATTAACACACTCACACAAAGTACGAGTTATGGCTAAAGTATATATGAAATATATACACATCCCCCTATACTTAGCTCGAACGATGTCCTCAGAGTCAAGAGCGATGAAGAAGACATGACTCGTGCTTAGTGTAGGGAAGTGAAAAGGAAGGCTATATACAAAGATGAATGAATGAATAGAATATCGAGAAGATCTCGGCTTTCCCCCTATACTTAGGATCAAGTAATCCTAAGTATAGCAGGCTGTACACAAAAGGGAAAACCGAGTGAAGAATGTACAGGGTCTACCCCCCCCCTATACTTAGGGTAAAATATCCCTAAGTATAGGCAGCAAAACAGGGATAGAAAGAATCAAAAGAAATACCCAAAGGTCCTACATCCCCCCTATACTTAGGGTAAAGTACACCCTAAGTATAGCATAATCAAAAGATGAAGAAAGGGATCTGGGACTAAAGAATGTGATGATATGGACATATGGATCTATACAGGTCGGAAGAACAGTGATAATCAGGCGTGAGATGCAATAGATGTGAGTCAAGAGACCACATCTCACGCAAAATGAATAGGGGCAACATCAACGACCCATGGCTCATGATCTAGAAATAGCTTGAGCCGCTGGCCGTTCACTCGAAAGGTACTCTCAGAAGACAACTCAGATATGTCAATGCTACCGTTGTCGTGTACCTTTCTCACCAGATAAGGTCCCTTCCATTTGCTATGTAGCTTCCCTGGAAATAGACGAAGCCTCGCATCAAACAGCCATACTCTCTGTCCAGGCTCAAAATGCTTGTGGCTGATGTGAGAATCATGCCACTCCTTCACTCTCTCCTTGTACTGTAGGCTGTTTGAGAAGGAGGTATCTCTAAGCTCCTCCAAGGCTGCTAACTCTGCCCTCCTCTGGTCTCCTACACTATCTGGATCAACAAGTATCTCAGTGACTGCCCAAAGTGACCGGTGTCTCAGCTCAACAGGTAAATGGCACGGCTTGCCATATACGAGGCGAAAGGGAGATGTGCCCAATGGTGTCTTGAAAGACGTCCTATATGCCCACAAGACCGAGTCCAAAAGCTGTGACCAATCCTTTCGGTCAGGGCGGACGACTTTCTGCAATATAGTCTTGATCTCCCTGTTCGACACCTCGGCTAGACCATTCGTCTGTGGATGGTAAGGAGTGGCAACTTGATGGTCTATACCGAACTCGCTAGCAAGGGCCTTCACCTGGTCATTGATGAAATGAGACTCCCCATCTGAAATCAACACTCGAGGTACCCCGAACCGCGTGATGATGTGCTTCCTCAAAAATCTGCAAACTGTCTTGGCATCAGCGGTTCGGGCGGGGATAGCCTCCACCCAATGACTCACATAATCAACGTCTAGCAGAATGTACTCAAATCCCTGACTCTTAGGGAATGGACCCATGAAATCGATGCCCCATGCGTCAAAAACCTCACAGAAGTGAATGGGCTGCTGATGAATCCACGTTTCATCATCTTTATTCTATCATTTTGGCCTTAAAAACCCTAGTAAATGCGTGTAAATAGGCTTAATATAAGCATTTTAGCATTCATGCATATGTGTGTAAATATTGTATAAAATGCGGTTTTTAAAGCCAAAATTATAGAATAAAGAAAAGAAAAGAAAAAGAATAAAATATTGTAAATATTTTATGACCCGAAACCCCGAGACCTAGGCATCTCGATGACTAGGTCGACAAGGAATAAAGTAGGGGGAGATAAGGGCCAAAAATACTAATAAAATCCCTTTTATTAATTTATTCTTTATTCATTTTGGGACCTATTTTTGGTTCCACTTTTTATACATCAAATAAAGAAACTTTGTACATGAAAGTTGTAGATAATTTAATAAAGAAAAGTACAAAATTGATTTCACAGAAAAATAATGTACAGATAAAAAGTTATGGTCTGAATAAAAATCCAGAATCCCAACTTCCCAGACCTGTATCTCACAAATAAAAACTCCAAATGCAGCATACTCACCTTTAATTGTATATAGAAGAAAATAAGCTAATTATTGGTGGTGGTTTCGCATTTGGCGGAGCTACGGTTTGAAAGTTGAGTTTTGGACCCTCATTGTATACTTGTACATATTAAAATATTCAATTTATTAATTATTTATTATTTTTATAATTTTATATTTTTATAATGTTGTAAATATTACTTATAATAATTATGTGCATTAAAATTAGAATAAAAACATAAATACAACTCAAATAAAAATACTTGTATACTCAAAAAATAGGTATTATACTTATATACATACATGTATAAACTATATTTATATTTTATTAAATATACAAAATAAATCAGAAAAATAAAATAAAAATATATTTATGTGTATGAAAGTATTTTATAATTTTACAAAATAATAAACAAAATTAAAGAAATTAAAATACACAAAATAAAAATAAAGTGATAAAATATATAGATAATATACCTATATAGGGGTATAAAAGCAACTTGTAAAAATACCTCTCATAAAAATAAATAAAAATCACTATAAAATAATTTATAAAATAATAAATATTTTTTATTTTGTAACCAAAAAATAATAAATTGATTTGCTATTTTTAATTGATTTTAGCAATGTTTTTTCCCAGGGATTTTCCTGGTTGGTCCACGTAGACCAACCAGGTGGAAGTTGACCCGCTGGTCAACTCCCTGGTCTGCACCTGCAGCCTGTCAGCTGCGTTTTTTAGCCAATTTCTCCTATTTTTCTAGGCCGCATCGTTCACATTTTGACCTCGGGCCCTTCTTCACTTTTTATCCCCATATAACCACCATACACGCCTAGTACTTACATTGGTCTTTGGATCGAAGATTCGCTCGTTAAACCTCGATCTTCATGCCAACTCGGCCACTCTCTGCCCAATGTTCTGAAGCTTGTCAGACTGTGTTTTTTTGGCGTTTTCTCCGAATTTTGGAGAGCGCGTCTTTCACCATTTGGCATTGCTTCCTTCTTGACTTTTGTTCACCATATATTGAGGATACACGCCCATGGTTGTTTTCGGGGAGTGCATCACTGGTGTGCTCCAGAAGCACCGTTCTTTGTGCCCCAGCGACCACTCTTTAAAAAAGACCTCCAATCCTCCATTTCAATTTTGAACTCCTTTTGCCCCTTCTTCCTCCCTTCTTTCATGTGCTGAGGTTAGAGGAAGGTGACAGCAACCTCACCTCACCGTTAGGAGGAGCGGAGGAGCGGCGCGGAGGCGTATCCACCCCCATCTCCGGCCCTTGGTCGTGAGGTCCATCTCTTGGTTTTTCCCAACCAATCTAGGTCGTCTTTGCTTGTTTTCCTTTATTTTTCTTTGCTGTAGACTAGTTGTAGTGTAACCTTTTATTTCCTATATTTGTTGGCTTGATTTGTGCTCCATTCATCATCCACTTCCCCCTCGCCGGAGCTAGCTCCGGCGAGTCCATTTCCGCCACCTACTCCACTAGATCACCCACATTTGCCCTAGGACCGTCTACTGTTGTAGTTGTGTTTTATTTGCAGGTCCCAGGGGTCAAGAGACTCCATCTGGAGTTGGATTTTTCCAAGGAACGAGGTAGCTGGAGCCATAACTCATCCTCGACGCCGTGGTGGCCCTCCGGTGGTCTTTCCACCATTTTGACGCCGCCGACAGCTCGAGGGGCTCTCCAGGAGGAAGCGCGACGTTTTGGGACTTCACTGCACGTCGGAGGGGAGCGGATAGGCCGGTGAAAGTTCGTCTTGGCCGGCGAGCTTCCTTGTTCTTCCATCGCCCTCCGCAGCCGTTCGACCGCCTCGGGCGTGGGTATTTTACGTCATTTACCCTGCCATTTTGTGTAATGTTTATTTAGGACTCAAAGCATTCATCTGTAGTTGTATACTTTTGTATAATTTGCACTTTGCCCCTTGAACTTCGCTCTATTTTCATTCATACCCTTGTTAGGCCTTGTATTTTTGTATGCTTTCCCTATTTATTGCATGCATCTAGAAAGTTCGAAAAAACTCAAAAAATAGATTTAAGCTCCTGCTGCATTGTTCTTTCACGCCAACATTTTTATTTTGGATTTTGAGTCTTTTTAATATTTATATAAAAATCAAAAATACGCATTTTAAGCACTGTTTGCATTATAAAATCTATAAAAAATATAAATACACTCCAGAAAAATACCAAAAAAAGATATTTTGTGTCTTTTAGTATCATTTAGCTCCAGACCAAAAATCACTAAAAAAATACAAAACAAAACGCCTAAAAATTATAAAACTCTAAAAACCTTCATAAAAATCTTAAAAATTCTATAAAAATCCAAAAAATACAATTTCAGTTTCTTTATCTTCTTTGATTTATTATCTTTCAATTAAAATTAATTTGAGGAATTTTGGACACCATTTGATATTTTTCATCCTCATTTTAATTTCGGCCAGCAATTTTTATTCACTGATTTCTTAATTTTTGACTTTAAAAATACCAAAAAATTAGAAAAAAATCTACAAAAATCACAAAAATAGTAGAAAAATATAAAAAGACCAAAAACAATTTATTTTCTGATTTTTGAGCATTTTTACTCATTTTTATAAATCCTTTATCCTCTTATTTCTTATATTGTATATATATTCCATTATTGAAAAAGAAAATAGAAAAATATAAAATGTAAAATTATAAAAATCAGAAAATTAAAAATCAAAATACAAAATTAAAAATTAATAAAAAAATATAAAATATAAAATTAAAAACCCACAAAAAATTAGCATAGTAGACTCTTAATCACTTTCACACATTTTGTGCCTTAGTACCCCGATCTATCCTATCTGCTCCCTGTGTTCGACCTCTACACATACTTGCACTATACACATCTTGTTGTAGAGTTATAATAAATTTTAACTCCATACACTTTCACTGCTTTACTTGATTGTCGTGGGTTAATTGTTGTTTGAATCGGGATTTTTGAGCGGTCACCGCATCGACTGCGGTTTCGCCTTGTGAAACCGTACGACCCTCGGATTTTTCGGTTCAACAAATGGCGTCGTTGCCGGGGAGCAACAGCGCGTAGTTCGGGTCTTATTTGTGTTTGTGATTTATTGTCTATTTCGCGGCTTTCATTTTTGCTATTTTATTTTCTTTATTTTTGATATATCTATTGAGCTGTCTAACCTTCTCTTTTGTTGACTTTGTGCGAGGAACCGCGGATCGAGGGAGGCGCTCCACCCTAGGCTCCTACGCACCCACGTGAAGCCGGCATCTGCTAGCCGAGCATCGAGGAGACGAAGAGGATTTTTGTAGATCGAGCTCCACAGTAGTTGTAGAATTTATTTCCTACATTTATTTTTGTAATTTTTGTGAGAGAGAGAGACCACTATATTTGTAATAATACAGGTACCCCCGGACTTGGACTCTTGAGCCTAATTCCAAGTGATTGTTCACTTGGGGGCTCACCGCGGTTTTGTCGGCTTTTCTTCGCATTTTTTATTTTGTTTTCCGGTTTTATTTTTCATTTCTTTTGTGTGATTGAGCCCTTAGTTTTTAGGATTGCTTGCGATAGATTAAGGCCAAACACCTAATACTTTTGCATGCACCTATAGTCTCGTTTGGACTTAGTCAAATTTTAAACAGTTGATCATCACCTTCAATCCGTCGTGCCGCGAGCTCTCCCCGCAAAGCGCTTTCTCCTAAACTCAAGTGTGTTGAGCAGAGGAGGGGTGAGCCTAGACTGGACTCTAGGGTTGAGGATTGGTGGTCAACTTGTGGTTCTTCCCGCTAATAGCAATTTCTGAACTTAGGGCGATTTCATCGGCTTGCATCTGTATATAGATAGGTTTCAATTCTGCTGAGCATCCGTGCATGTAGAGTGCTGGAGGCAAGGTGAGCATTTCTCTTTAGCATCCATCATTGATTTGACGCTTGCATTGCTTTTCCGACTCTCCCTCTGATTTTGCCAACCTAGGTGCTCAAAAGAATCGATTCCTCTTTAAGCTCGTGCATTCTTCATTAAAAATCCAAAAAAGTGATAACCAAATAAAATTGGAGTGCTAATTTTACTTGACCCTAAAACCGATCAAAAGAAAATCTTGTATTGGGCGAGTAATCCCCTCATTGTCTTCGTTTTACTTGCTCACGCACACCTAAGGACTAGTGCCCAAATCCCATCTTCATCCCCTAAGTGTGTGTGCAACTCTTTGACTTCTCACCTAATTCTAAAACAGACAAGATAAAAAGACCGCATTTGTGGTCTTCACCGAGTTGAGTAGGTGAATTAAGGGTTTGATTGTTTCATTTTTTGTTTGTGATTGTTTTGTGTGTGTCCTAGATCGCTTCTGCGCACTTGCGCCTTTCTTCCCACTTCTCTTGACTTGACCATCGTGCTCTCCTGATCATTGTCTTTTGTTTCTGAGATGGTCCCCTGGAGCGTATTTTATCCGGACTTTGCGGATCCCTCGTTCACTCCAGCCGGTCCACCTCCTTTTTTCCAGGAGGACTTTGCTCCTGATTTTTGTACATATCCGCCTCAGCCGCGGTATCAGGACTCGCATTTCTACCCACACCCACCACCACCTCCGTATTTTCCACCTTCACATTCACCCGAGACTGATCTGTTGGAGTCACCTTTCATGGAATCCACCCTTGAGCACTTGACCCAGATGATGGATCATATGAGACAGAGGATTGACCACCTCACTAGTACAAATAAGAGTGACCATGATATTCCACCATTTGATGATATGGGTTCACTCGAGGATTTCCATGAGAGCTTGCAATCGCCCAAAATACAAAAAAATGAGAAAAATTTAAAAACACAAAAAGAGATTGGGAGACTTTTGATCGAGACAGACTATGAGGAGAGCACCCACTTGCCAGATCCTTTGACCACACAGCCTTTCACACCTCGTCCCACCTTTGACCCCGAGTATGCCGCTGTACAGACTGCTCTTGGCATGCCTCGTGTATATGCTGATTCCGACTTCCTCCCTTGTATGGAGGAGGTCCAAAAATTCAAAAAAATGCTAACTGAACCCGAAGTGGTGGACACCATTCATTAGATCATCCGTGCCCCACTTCAGCAGGCCATGACTGATTTATCTGCTCCTCTTCCCAAGAAGAGAAAGCGGAGGAGCAGATCTGAGCATCATATCTTGACCATGGCCACTGCCTACGCCATCACTCACCGTCCCATTCCTCGGAAGAGGAACACTGCCACACCATTCATTAGCTGCACCATCTCTGACCACACATGTGATCACACTCTCCTAGACGGCGGTGCTTCGATTAGCATTATACCCTTCTCGCTGGTACAGTCTCTTCATTTAGGGCCTCTCAAGAAAACCAGGATGATCGTACAGTTTGCTGATGGATCAATAAAGAGGCCAAAGGGTATCCTTGAAAACGCTGTCATTTAGATTCAGGGCATGAGCTACACCGCTGATTTTGTCGTCTTGCCCATGGAGACCTCCACTGGGGAGCACTCTCCAATCATCCTGGGACGACCATTCCTCGCCTCTACGAGGGTCATTATTGATTACGGATCAGGAGAGGTTCGCTTCTGTCCTGTTGACGAAAGCGAAGTGTTGATCACCGCACCCACTACCGACCAGAGACCTGCACCTGATGTGACTACACCTGTTCTGGCTGACCTCGAGGACCATGACCTTGATGATACTATCAGAGAATTTTGTTGTCTATTGGATTCCACTGAGACCCGAGAATTCCTCCCGGTTGAGGAAACCTCGGAAAGCATGGACCTCGACGTTCCTTCTTCTGAGACTTGGCGTTGTGTTGATGACATCCGCGGGATTTACACGATCGACACCATTGAGCGGAGGGCAGAGACTATACAGGACGGACATGTTTTGACTACTTCCACTGATGGGTCCGCTCCTGTCCACTTAGATACTGATGAGCCAAAGGCCGAATTTGATTTGATTGCTTTTCTTCAGAAATTCGGGCCTTTTGATGAGAAAGATGATCAGGTTGAGATTATAGAGGACGAACAGAGTTCAACTACTTCCACTGATGATTTCGTGCCTTTTGATTTTGACCTGGACGACTCCGAGTACACTACTTCCGATGATGATGAGTTCGTCCCCTTTCACTCTGACACTAGCGAGACTCCCAAGGCCAGACCTGACCACACATCTTCCACTCACCCGTCTGTGCCTTCACATCCTAGGACCCCTGAGGATCTTCACTCGGTCGTCCCTGATCGGCTTTCGTCCACTGTGGACCCCGATGTCGACCTGCATCACACCAGATCCATTCCTCAGCGGTCCCGCAAGAAGGTTCGCTTTCAACCTTCTTGACCATCTGTATATCCACCTCTGTTGTATATTCACTTTTGTGTACCTCTGTTCTCTCTACCGTATTGCTCGTCCACCCATTCTCGTGTTTGCCTTGCTTAGGACGTACCTTGTCCTAAGTATAGGGGGGTGGATGAGCTGAGTGTTCTTTCATCGTTCCGTGTCATCACTCCTGTTGTTTCCTATACTTAGGGCTTCTTTCACCCTAAGTATAGGGGGAGTGGTGTGTACATTCTCACGATCTTTCCTTCCATCTTCATATCTCTTTTCTTCTTTTCTTCTTTTCTTCTTTTCATTTTCTATCTTCTTCATCTACCGAAAAGGTGACGCCCTTTTTGTCAGTTTTCCATACTTAGGACGTACTCTGTCCTAAGTATAGGGGGGTGTGCACCTCGAGTATTTCCATTCTTTGATCCTCTCCATTGTCTCCTCTTCTTGTCTATACTTAGGGATATCTTACCCTAAGTATAGGGGGAGACAATCTGAGTACGATCTGTCCATTCCTACCCTTGACCCTCCCTGCGTTGTGTACAGTCTGCTATACTTAGAATTATTTGATCCTAAGTATAGGGGGGACGGTCAACTTCTCATTCATTGATTCATTCATTTATTTCTTTATTCTTTAGGCTTGCCTATACTTAGTACGAGTTATGTCTTCTCTTTTCTCTCTGATCTATGGGGACATAGCTCAAGCTAAGTATAGGGGGGTCGTATATACTGTGTATATACTTTAGCCATAACTCGTACTTTCGTATTTTCGTAATAATATGGCTAATAATTCTTTAAAATTCATTAAAATCCTTAATAAAAAGATGTTATCATTCCTCAAATTCTTTTTGTATTTATTGATTAATAAATCAGGTGAAAATGTTTTTTGCAAAATGTTTGAAAAATAGTTTGAAAATCCTTGTGAACATTTATTGAAAACTATTTTGAAAATATTTTGTTACATGTTTTCAACCTGTGTAAAAATGTGTGGTTTGTAAAATTTACTTTCTTTGTGTGAAATAAAAATGTTTGAAAAATGATTTGCAAATGGTTTGAAAAATGGTTGCAAAAATATTGTGAAAAATCTATATATACTGTTTGAAAAACCTTTGCAAAATGATTTTCAAATGTGTGTACATGTTTGCAAAAATGTTTGTAAAAAATATTTTGGACTATTGTTTTCAAAAATTGTGTGAAAAGCTTGTGTCAAATAAGTTTGAGGAATATTTACATCACACCAAAATCCATATATACATGTACTTATAAAATTGATCACTTACCCTTGTAAATCCTTAAAATCCACTTCTTGTATATATAAGAAGCACTCCCGTGTACATATTTTAACCTATTTTTCAGCCAAAATCTTTTTGTTTTCAAAAAGAACAAAAACATTTGCAAAATTAAAATCCAAAAACATTTGAAAAATCTTTTTGAAAAATACAAAAAAAAATGCATCTGCATATGCATCATCTTTTCAAAAATCCATAAAAAGTTCAAAATCTTTGAAAATTGCATCACAAAAATATTTTCTGCATGGCATTTGCATAGCATGAGCATTTTTCAGATTGAGTTTGATAGTTGAACAAGTCTAAGTAAAATCCAAAGATTGGAGCTTGGTTGGACCTTAAAATCTACCTAATAACAGGAATCTTATAGGAACTAGGTTTGAGGTACTTCAGGTCTAGATGACTTAATTCTTTGAGGATCACAGGACTTGGTTCAATGGATACTTGACTGCCTAAGTAGAATATTTCGGAGCACACGCACGACTCTTGTTGATAATGACCTAACATGGACACCTGCACCTTTCACATGGCTCAACTCAGTTGGAGTGGTGAGGGGATTGGATTTGTCGGTATGAGACGCACACAAGTGGAAACATTTGTCCTCCTCTAGGGAGGGAAGTGCACCCCAACCCGTCCAGTGATTAGGAAGTCTAAAGACAGGAGGCTGTGGGTTGCGATAAAGCTTCAAAAGAGGGATAGTCTACTGGCTCAAGAGGAAAAACTCCTTATGTAAATGCTGTTGTATATAGTATTCAAAAAAAAAAGTTCAGGCATGTACAAAAATAAAAAGCCTGCAAGTATGTTGTAAAATCAATAAGCAAGCTTGAGTTCCAAAGTCATATCATGTGAGCCTGCAGCAGGATGACTTGACTACACTGGTCTTGCATCCCAGGATAGGTGGCTACACTAGCTACCGTCCATTCTTCTCATCACCCCCTCCTCTTGAGATGGTTGCCACTTGAACTTAGAAGGGAATACCCCGCTCCTCGAGGATGGAGTTATTGGATTGGGGAATCATTGGGTTGTCGTACTGGAGAAGTCAGTTTCTTTGTCATTCTAGTTGGGGAGAGCCACCATCACTTACACTGTACGAGTCAGATTCATAGTCGTAAGGGTTTGCGTATGAATTGAGATATTTCTGACCTGGCTATTGAAGAGACTTGGACAGAGTTTTGAGATTCTCAGGGACTGTTGGATTTCAGATTCGGTTCTCAATAAGGTTCCGCCCGCACTAAAATTTCGAAGGTCCGACTTAAGCTCCAAACTTTGATTTTGTGAAGACAAGTTTGATAATTAAATTTAGTCCATCTTTCTTCTTTTTCTTTTCTTTATTTTTCTTTTTCTGCACTTATTGCATAAGTGTTTGCTAGGGACTAGCAAAGGCAAGTATAGGGGGATGATGAATCCACGTTTCATCATCTTTATTCTATCATTTTGGCCTTAAAAACCCTAGTAAATGCGTGTAAATAGGCTTAATATAAGCATTTTAGCATTCATGCATGTGTGTAAATATTGTATAAAATGCGGTTTTTAAAGCCAAAATTATAGAATAAAGAAAAGAAAAAGAATAAAATATTGTAAATATTTTATGACCCGAAACCCCGAGACCTAGGCATCTCGATGACTAGGTCGACAAGGAATAAAGTCGGGGGAGATAAGGGCCAAAAATACTAATAAAATCCCTTTTATTAATTCATTCTTTATTCATTTTGGGACCTATTTTTGGTTCCACTTTTTATACAACAAATAAAGAAACTTTGTACATGAAAGTTGTAGATAATTTAATAAAGAAAAATACAAAATTGATTTCACAGAAAAATAATGTACAGATAAAAAGTTATGGTCTGAATAAAAATCCAGAATCCCAACTTCCCAGACCCGTATCTCACAAATAAAAACTCCAAATGCAGCATACTCACCTTTAATTGTATATAGAAGAAAATAAGCTAATTATTGGTGGTGGTTTCGCATTTGGCGGAGCTACGGTTTGAAAGTTGAGTTTTGGACCCTCATTGTATACTTGTACATATTAAAATATTCAATTTATTAATTATTTATTATTTTTATAATTTTATATTTTTATAATGTTGTAAATATTACTTATAATAATTATGTGCATTAAAATTAGAATAAAAACATAAATACAACTCAAATAAAAATACTTGTATACTCAAAAAATAGGTATTATACTTATATACATACCTGTATAAACTATATTTATAATTTACTAAATATACAAAATAAATCAGAAAAATAAAATAAAAATATATTTATGTGTATGAAAGTATTTTATAATTTTACAAAATAATAAACAAAATTAAAGAAATTAAAATACACAAAATAAAAATAAAGTGATAAAATATATAGATAATATACCTATATAGGGGTATAAAAGCAACTTGTAAAAATACCTCTCATAAAAATAAATAAAAATCACTATAAAATAATTTATAAAATAATAAACATTTTTTATTTTGTAACCAAAAAATAATAAATTGATTTGTTATTTTTAATTGATTTTAGCAATGTTTTTTCCCAGGGATTTTCCTGGTTGGTCCACGTGGACCAACCAGGTGGAAGTTAACCCGCTGGTCAACTCCCTGGTCTGCACCTGCAGCCTGTCAGCTGCGTTTTTTAGCCAATTTCTCCTATTTTTCTAGGCCGCATCGTTCACATTTTGACCTCGGGCCCTTCTTCACTTTTTATCCCCATATAACCACCATACACGCCTAGTACTTACATTGGTCTTTGGATCGAAGATTCGCTCGATAAACCTCGATCTTCATGCCATCTCGGCCACTCTCTGCCCAATGTTCTGAAGCTTGTCAGACTGCGTTTTTTTGGCGTTTTCTCCGAATTTTGGAGAGCGCGTCTTTCACCATTTGGCATTGCTTCCTTCTTGACTTTTGTTCACCATATATTGAGGATACACGCCCATGGTTGTTTTCGGGGAGTGCATCACTGGTGTGCTCCAGAAGCACCGTTCTTTGTGCCCCAGCGACCACTCTTTAAAAAAGACCTCCAATCCTCCATTTCAATTTTGAACTCCTTTTGCCCCTTCTTCCTCCCTTCTTTCATGTGCTGAGGTTAGAGGAAGGTGACAGCAACCTGACCTCACTGTTAGGAGGAGCGGAGGAGCGGCGCGGAGGCGTATCCACCCCCATCTCCGGCCCTTGGCCGTGAGGTCCATCTCTTGGTTTTTCCCAACCAATCGAGGTCGTCTTTGCTTGTTTTCCTTTATTTTTCTTTGCTGTAGACTAGTTGTAGTGTAACCTTTTATTTCCTATATTTGTTGGCTTGATTTGTGCTCCATTCATCATCCACTTCCCCCTCGCCGGAGCTAGCTCCGACGAGTCCATTTCCGCCACCTACTCCACTAGATCACCCACATTTTCCCTAGGACCGTACACTGTTGTAGTTGTGTTTTATTTGCAGGTCCCAGTGGTCAAGAGACTCCATCTGGAGTCGGATTTTGCCAAGGAACGAGGTAGCTGGAGCCATAACTCATCCTCGACGTCGTGGTGGCCCTCCGGTGGTCTTTCCACCATTTTGACGCTGCCGACAGCTCGAGGGGCTCTCTAGGAGGAAGCGCGGCGTTTTGGGACTTCACTGCACGTCGGAGGGGAGCGGATAGGCCGGTGAAAGTTCGTCTTGGCCGGCGAGCTTCCTTGTTCTTCCATCGCCCTCCGCAGCCGTTCGACCGCCTCGGGCGTGGGTATTTTGCGTCATTTCCCCCGCCATTTTGTGTAATGTTTATTTAGGACTCAAAGCATTCATCTGTAGTTGTATACTTTTGTATAATTTGCACTTTGCCCCTTGAACTTCGCTCTATTTTCATTCATACCCTTGTTAGGCCTTGTATTTTTGTATGTTTTCCCTATTTATTGCATGCATCTAGAAAATTCGAAAAAATCTCAAAAAATAGATTTAAGCTCCTGCTGCATTGTTCTTTCACGCCAACATTTTTATTTTGGATGTTGAGTCTTTTTAATATTTATAAAAAATCAAAAATACGCATTTTCAACACTGTTTGCATTATAAAATCCATAAAAAATATAAATACACTCCAGAAAAATCCCAAAAAAATATATTTTGTGTCTTTTAGTATCATTTAGCTTCAGACCAAAAATCACTAAAAAATACAAAACAAAACGCCTAAAAATTATAAAACTCTAAAAACCTTCATAAAAATCTTAAAAATTCTATAAAAATCCAAAAAATACAATTTCAGTTTCTGTATCTTCTTTGATTTATTATCTTTCAATTAAAATTAATTTGAGGAATTTTGGACACCATTTGATATTTTTCATCCTCATTTTAGATTCGGCCAGCAACTTTTATTCACTGATTTCTGTATTTTTGACTTTAAAAATACCAAAAAATTAGAAAAAAAATCTACAAAAATCACAAAATTAGTAGAAAATATAAAAAGACCAAAAACAATTTATTTTCTGATTTTTGAGCATTTTTACTCATTTTTATAAATCCTTTATCCTCTTATTTCTTATATTGTATATATATATTCCATTATTGAAAAAGAAAATAGAAAAATATAAAATGTAAAATTATAAAAATCAGAAAATTAAAAATCAAAATACAAAATTAAAAATTAAATATAAAATATAAAATATAAAATTAAAAACCCACAAAAAATTAGCATAGTAGACTCTTAATCACTTTCACACATTTTGTGCCTTAGTGCCCCGATCTATCCTATCTGCTCCCTGTGTTCGACCTCTACACATACTTGCACTATACACATCTTGTTGTAGAGTTATAATAAATTTTAACTCCACACACTTTCACTGCTTTACTTGATTGTCGTGGGTTAATTGTTGTTTGAATCGAGATTTTTGAGCGGTCACCGCATCGACTGCGGTTTCGCCTTGTGAAACCGTACGACCCTCGAATTTTTCGGTTCAACAGCTGCATCGGCATCATATCACGCCGTCCACAAGTGCCCATCCTCTGACAGTCAATACACCTCTTCACGAACTCATCAGAGTCCTTGAAGAGGGTAGGCCACCACAAGCCGGATTGGAGCACTTTCTGTGCCGTTCTCCTCCCAGAATGATGTCCTCCTACCTCAAGCTTGTGGCAGTAAGTGAGGCTATGGTGCTCCTCCTGAGGAATGCACCTGCGCCAGATGCTATCCCCTCCTTCGTGGTAAAGGATGGGATCCTCCCAGTGGTAGGACTTGGCCTTCGCGAGGAAGGTCTCGAGCCTCTGCCTGGGCCAACCTTGTGGGACTTTCTTAGCAACAAGAAAGTTCACAATGTCGGCATACCACGGGAGTGAGGCGATAGTAAGGATCGCCTCATCTGGGAAGGTCCCACAAATAGGGTCAATCTGCTCTGCATCCTCAAGGTGCTCTAGCCGGGAGAGATGATCCGCCACCATATTCTTGACTCCAGGATTATCCTTGATCTCAATGTTGAACTCCTAGAGTAGAAGGATCCATCTAGTCAGTCTGGCCTTGGCATCCTTCTTTGCCATGAGGTATCGGATGGTGGTGTGATCAGTAAACAGGGTCACTCTAGATCCAATAATGTACGATCTGAACTTATCTAGGGCGAACACTACGGCTAGCATCTCCTTCTCTGTGACTGTGTAGTTCCGTTGAGCGGAATCCAATGTGCGGCTAGCGTAGTGGATAGCAAAGGGGACTCCATCCCTCCTCTATCCCAGCACGGCCCCCACGGTAAAATCGGAGGCATCCGTCATGATCTCGAATGGGAGAGACCAATCAGGCGGCTGAAGAACAGGAGCATCTATAACACACTGCTTGAGAGCCTCGAAGGACGAAAGACACTTGTCATCGACAAGGAACTCGGTGTCTTTCGTCAGCAGGTCAGTCAACGGACGGGCAATCCTACTGAAATCATAAATGAACCGTCGGTAGAAACCGACGTGCCCCAGGAATGACCGTAACTGCCGCAGATTGGACGGCGGTGCGAGTTTTCTAATGACATCTACCTTGGCTGGATCAACCTCCATGCCCCTGTTGGAGATGATATGGCCAAGCACCATCCCTTGAGTCACCATGAAGTGACTCTTCTCCCAAGATAGCACCAAGTGAACCTCTATACATCGCTGAAGTACTCGATCTAGGCAGTCAAGACAGGAGTCGAATCCGTCGCCGTAAACCGAGAAATCATCCATGAAGACCTCGAAGCACTCCCCTACCATGTCCGAAAATATCGACAGCATACATCTCTGAAAGGTCGCAGGGGCATTGCATAGCCCAAATGGCATGTGTCGGAAGGCGTATGTGCCGAAGGGACAGGTAAAGGTGGTCTTGTCATGGTCTTCGGGAGCGATGGCCACCTGGTTGTAGCCCGAATACCCATCCAGAAAACAATGTGGCTCTTCCCTACCAGTCTCTCAATGATCTGATCTATAAAGGGCAGGGGGAAATGATCCTTCTTGGTGGCCTGGTTGAGTCTCCTGTAGTCAACGCAGACCCGCCAAGAAGTGGGTACTCGTGTAGCAATCTCCTCTCCAGACTCGCTAATCACTGTAGTGATGCCCGTCTTCTTGGGCACCACATGCAAAGGGCTGACCCACTTGGAGTCGGAGATGGGGTAGATAAAATCGGCGCTCCACCATTTCGATATCTCCTTCATGACAACCTCTCTCAGATTCAGGTTCAGTCGCCGCTAAAACTCAGGCGACGGCTTCGCCTCATCCTCGAGATAGATATGGTGGGAGCACAGGGCCAGACTTATCCCCTGGAGATCTGCTACGCTCCATCCAATCGCCTTGCGGTTCTTTTCAAGAACCCCCATCAGACGGGATTCTTGCTCTCTAGTCAAATCAGTGGAGATAATGACTGGGTACATCTCAGGCTCACCTGCAAGGAATCAGTACTTCAGCGAAGTAGGGAGCGGCTTCAGCTCTGGACAGCTGGGTGCTGGTGGATCTGGCCTCTGAAAGTCCGCATAAACGCTGCCAAATCTGCATGGGAGAACTGAAACTCTCTGTCAATCTCAGAAACTGGAGAAGGCTTCCCTGATGGACTGTCTCTGCTCTGCTCGCCATCTACCTCCTCCTCAGTTGTAGGCTCAGTGGAAATCAGGTCTGGCATGTAATCCTCACAATCTGCCCAATCAGACTCTGACTCTGAGGGATCTGTATCCTCTAAGGTGGCATCAGCACCACCATCATCACAAGAATCTGTCTCGCGGTCGAGAACCGGCTCTGCTACCTCTGAAGTGTCCTGGACCAGGAATGTGCTCTCCAAGATCTCCTCTGTTGTTGTCTCTGCATCAGCGGAATCTGAAAATGAGAGGATGGACTGTGTTGCTGGGTCTTCCCAAACTGCCTCATCGTCTGTGATCACAAAGTCACAGTCCTGGTGGATGTCTAGCCCTGCCTCTGTCAGCTGCTCTGTGTCTGAAGTCGTCTCTGAGCATGCTCTCTCTCTCTCTGGCTCTGTTGTCCTCGACCGTCTCTATTTGTACACTTTCACCCTCGACGTGAAAGTATACCTTCCCGCTATCATGGTCAGTCACCGCCTTGGCTGTGGCCAAGAACGGGCGATCGAGAATGATAAGGGTATCAGTCACGAACTCAGGGATCTCCATGTCCAACACTACGAAGTCCACGAGGAATTGCAGGCCCTGAATCGTGACGACAACGTCTCGTAACAACCCCTTCGGCCTCTTGACAGATCGATCAGCAAACTGAAAGATTGACATGCTCTGTCTAAGAGTGCCCAACTCGAAGCGGTCGAGAAGGGATGCCGGAAGTAGGTTGATCGACGATCCGCTATCTAATAGAGTACGGTCGAACCTCTGCTCTCTAATGTGGCATCTGACATAAGGGGCTCCGGAGTCTGGCCTCTTGGCCGGCAGACGGTTCTGGATCGCGAAATACGTGGCTTTCATCAGCACATGGATCTCTGAGTGGTGGTTCCTCCTCTTCCTCCTGACTGTGGTCATGTCTCTCAGTGAACGCTGAAGAAGGGGAATGTGCTTCAAAGCCTCCTGAAGAGTCAGTTGTATGTGAAACCGATCTATCATCTGCTGGCTGAACTCTTCCTGCTCTCTCTTTTTGGGATTTTCTTTTTTCTTCCCCTTCCCCATCTGAAGGGCTCTAGGGAAGGGGATCACAGGATCCTTCTCATATGAAGGACTAGGAAAGGGTCTAGACGGCTCGGCGGCCGGATCCACACATACATCATGCACCACAGTGGGACCAGAAAAAACCAAACCCTTTCATTTATTCACAACAGTGTTCCGAGATACATCAGAAGTAGGAAAAACTACAGGTCTCTCAACAGAAGCATGGGTGGCCTCAGCACCACAATCGGGTGGATCGACTGGAAGACTCGCGGCCTCAGTACCGCGCTCTGGCTCGGCATCAGGGGTGGCCTCAGTACCACCTCCTCCAACTGGTGAAACGGCGGCCTCAGCACCGCCTGTGGAATCAGCATCCTTGGTGGCATCAGTACCACTGTCATCGTCTCTAGCGGCCTCAGTACCGCTCTCCTCCTCGTCGTCAGGCGCTCTGGGTGTATCCTCATGATGTAGCTCAGACGAGGCGCCGCCTGCTGGCATCCTACCGCTCCTAAGTGTGACAAAATCAGTATCAAAAAGATATCCAGTCATATCACCAAATGCATCACTAGGGGTGGTATACTCAGTACAAGCTACCTGCTCAGATTTCCTCTTCAGGCTGTTGGGGTTCGGCTCAATCTGGGCTGGGATGGTGGCCTTGCCTCTCACGATGTCCCGCATCTCCTGGCAGAACTCATCCATCTCCCGTCAAAAAGTAGCCTGTTGATCTGTAAGAAGGCGGGCTATATCATCCAGGACGGGGATCTCGTAGGGTGGACCATGAGACCCCGACGGGTAGCCTCTCTGGTAGTGAGGCTGCTGGAACTGGTGCTGTGGCTGAGAGGGGTACGGGTGATGCTGCTGCTGCTGCTGGTGAGGCTGATCTTGCCTCCAAGACTGTCCCTGCTGATAGGGACGAGGACCATACGACGACTGATGTTGCTGATGTGGTGGGTACACTGGGGGCTGCTGCTGCTGTGGCTGGTGATCTCTCTGCTGGCCGTACTGGCCACCTTGTACTGACGGTTGCTGCTGGGGCTAGGTACCTCCGGTCCCCCAACGGAATCCGGGATGGTCTCGTCGGATACCGGGCTGAGGGCGGTCATACCAAATCCCATTGACATCCATCAACGGCTCTGCATCGTACTGGGGTGGCGGGAGCACTGCCAGAGGCTGATCCGGCTGGTATACCACCATCTGCAAGTCTGGAGATGGTGGTGACTGGTAGGTGGGTTGCGGCTGCTGGTACGGCTCCGCCTGTACAAGATGAACCTGTCTAGGCTGCTGGTGAGAGCTGGAGCACTGGGACGAGCTGCTGCTGATGCCGGTATCGCCTCGTGACTGAAGACGGGGATGGGAAGTCGTCTGTGCCTCCTGGAGACACATGAGTTGTGTCTTCAAGTCACCTAAAGTCTGTGCCATTTGCTCCATCTGAGTGATGCCCTGGCACTGCTTCTTCTCTATAATCTCCATCCGGTCCAGCTTCTTGCTGATAATCCCCATGTCCGCGGCTGATGACACGGCCTGTGCTGCTGCTACCGCGGACGAACTGGAAGGACCGGCGTCGAGCCGTGCTATCCTCTGGTACTGCACGGGTTGTGGCTGCTGGGGTCTGCCCTGAGTGTATAACTGGGTCTGGGACATCACCATGTAGTTCTCAGCCATCTCCTCGTAGATGGCCCAGACCTGGTCGTGATCCTTGGCGAAGTAAGACCCGCTACAAGAAGCGTTTACCAAGCCCTGAAGCTCTGGTGTCAGCCTGCTGAAAAAGCTCTGCACGAGGTTCGGCTTGGAAATGTCGTGATGCGGGCATCTGTCAGTAAGCTCTCTGAACCTCTCGCATGCCTCATGGAACTGCTCGTTGGGGAGCATGGAGAAGTTGCTGATCAGGGCTCTCGCGGCATTGGTCCGCCTGAGTGGATAGTACTTATGCAAGTATTCAGTGCGGAGCTGCTCCCAAGTGTAGACAAACTTCCCCAGATGCTTCAGCCAGGTGGCTTCTCTGTCTGCCAAGGAAAAGGGGAAGGCAACCATCCGTATCGTGTCCTAGTCCACCTGACGATCGTGGACAGTACTGCAAATCATAAGGAACTCCTGGAGGTGGAGATGGGGCTCCTCGGTGGCGAGCCCATGGAAACGGGGAAGGAGCTGCAAGGTGTTCGGGGGGAACTTAAAGTCCCCCACGATGGCTGGTAAAACAACCTAGTGATGCATCAGGGTCGATCCGGGGTTGTGCAACTCCCGCATCGGTCTCGGTGGGTCTCCTGCTCCTGCCGCGGTGGCTGCCGCTGCGGCGGCGGTCGCTACGGCTGATGTGGCTGCTGCTGCTGCATCATCTGGGACTCTTGGCCCGTCTCTACGCTGCTCTCGCTCTGCTCTCATCTGCTCCATCTCTCTCCTCATATCCAACATAAAGGCTCTCTAGTCCCTCAACTGCTGCTGCACTGTCTCGAGGGAGGCGATCAGGGTGGAGTTGATCGCACCCTGGTCCAAAACAAAATGCTCAGGCCGTGGACCTCTAGAGCGATCATCAGAACTGCCGGCCATAGTCTCTGCAAAATCAAACGATCCATACTCAGGTGCCGATAAATCTGAAAGTCTCTCCTCTGGCACTGGCCTCTCGGAACAGAAAGAAAGGGGGTCGAGGGGGAACAGGGTGGAATCATACTCGGGTTCGGAGAGCTGGTCTCGGCTCTCGCAAACCAACCTAGATGAACGGGTAGACGGGCCCGAAAGCGGTGCAGCTAGAGGCTGCCTAAGAGATCGTCTTCCCATCATCTTGATGTGGCGAGTAAGGCGGATGAGATCTGGAGAAACTATGATCACAAGCAAACCCCCAAGTTCACCAACGCAACGCGAGCTGAAGACCGTAAAGGCTCGGTCAATTTATCTTGTCAATTTTATTTTGGTAAACAATCAAGATATCAGAGCGATTACGTGACCTGTTGGGATACCCGATACTGTCCCAACCGACTGTCCCGCACAGAAGTAGTCGGTAACCAGTCGAGAATAGTACCGGAGGGATCTACCTAGTGTTCGGGTCACTCTCTCGCACAATCAAACCAAACAATGAGGGGGTTTCTCTCCCCAAGATAAGTTTTTAAATGAGATGTCTTTTAGGGTCAATAGTTTTAGCAGTCCCAATTTTATTGTTTTTCTTTTTAGGTCTTTTTCAATAAAAGCAAAAACGCCTAACGAATTTTTCGGTTCTCCTGATTATTAAGTCAAAAACGGGGGGAGAAGACGAAAAAGCCAATGCACGATGAAATCAATGATGCATGCAGAGTAAGAAATGCGTACCTGTCTCCAGCACTCTACATGCAATATGATCCGTGCAGAATTGAAAGACAGAAAAGAAACTACCTAAATGGTGCAGCGGAAAAATTGAGTCCTAAGCAGGCAACTTCTATTCGAAAGAATCGTCTAGCTGGTCACTAACCTCCGATCCAAAGAGTCCGGTCTCGGTCTACCCCTCCTCCTCCCGACAAATCGGGTTTAGGAGCAGCGCTTGGCAGGGCAGGCTGCAGCACGTAAGCTCGAAGGAAATGAGTCAGCTATTTTTATTAATATTTTATTAGTAGGTCAAATTAACGAACTATAGGCACAAGCAGTCTTTTAGGTGTTTGGATCCTACTCAGTACAGCACAATCAAACAGAAATTCCTAAGGCTAGGGGCTCGATAAAAACTGCGTGAAACCGGAAAAGGCAGCGAAAAACTAAAACATCGAAGAAAGCTGCGAAAAAGCCGACTAACTAATGGGTCCCCCGAGCACACCGGTGCTCGGCAAAACAGACCCGAGAAAGTGTCCAAGTCCAAGTCTGTTGTCCATGTGTTATTACAATAATTCAAATGAATAAAAGTCTAAGCTAATCTAAACCTCACCCACTCAGCTACTCTCTCACGCTCTCCTGCGGCTCCGTGCAGAAGGGAGCCGCCTCCGAATCCCGCGGTTGTGCCGGCTTCTCGAGAGTTGCCGCCTCGGTCCTCGGGCCCTCGCAAGAAAGAAACAGAGTGTCATAGACCAAATAAAAATAATCAAATAAAAGCAGAAAACTAAACAGGGGTATATGTGCAAAAATGACAATAAAATAAACAAGCAAAGATAAAATAAAAGAAAAGAAAAGAAAAAGAAAATAAAATAAAAATAAATGAAAAATAAAAAGTTGCGAAAAGCCGCGGGCTCAGAAAGAGCCGCGGAAAGCCGCAAAAAAGAAAATAAAACAAAAATAAAAACTACTAAGCCGTGCTCCCCAGCAACGACGCCATTCTGATGAACCACACGCCTGGCAACTCGGGTAAAGGTAATCAAGGGTCGTTGTGACCCAAGTCACCAAGTGGTGTCAATCGAGAAAAAATATAGACCACCAAAATAAGATAAAACTCAATCAAGCTCAAGTAGCGGTCTCGCTATTAGATTAGCCTGGTATAGCGACCAGGGTCGAACAAAAGGAGCACGTAATGGCCTCGCGGCCTATGAAATAGTCTAAAAAAGAAATGAAATAAAATAAATGCTTTTTGGTGGATTTTTAATCTTTTTATATATATTTTTTGGATTTTAAATTAATAAAAGAAATAAGAAAAGCAAGTAAACAAGCCAATACAACCAATTATTTGATCACTCAAAAATCACCCAAAAATTCAAATAAAAATATTTTTATGTTTTTTAGAGTTTTTACCGTTTTTGATTAAATTTTGGTAATTTTCTGATTTTTAGGGAATTTTATAAAAATCAAACAAGGAAGAAAAACCAAGGTACTGTCCAATCAGACTTGGAGGGCCAATTTAAAATGCAAAATGGCCCTATCAAGGTCTGAAGATACCTTTCCTGTAAAGAAAAAAATACAAGAAAAATTTAGGCACCAGCATTATTAATTTTTGATTTTTCAATTATTTATTAGAATTTTTATGGGTTTTATAGGGTTTTGTAATTTTTATAAGTTTTATAAAGCCAAAAATGACCAAACTTGGTCAGAAAATCAAACAAGGCAAAACAAACACTACCTAATTTTTTGTAATTTTTAGAGATGTTTTAATTTTTTTGTGAATTTTAAAGTTAGATCGTAACAAAAATGCTTGTTTATGAATTTTTAAAAATATCAAATGAAATCAAAAATTTCTCCAAAAATTAGAGAAAATTTTACACTATAGCAGGAGCCATGTATCCAATTTTCATCGAATTTGGAGTTAATTTTCTATTTTATTAAAAATAAAAACAAGGATACAATGCACAGGGACCGGTACACAAATAACACAAGTTCCAGGGGGTCCGGTGCAATTTCTCCAAGGTTGCACGCACGAGGCGCGTGACTTGGGCACTTAGGGACCTTTTTGCAAGAAAACTAAGTTCCTGACCTATTTAGTAATACGTACTAAAAGTCCAGGGGCTTCACTGTAAATAACCCACTATATAATGCACATGCACAATTAAACCACGCACAGGGGTATTTCTGCAATTAATACAAACTTAAATCCATTCATTAACACCCTGAAACATGAAGGTCTTACATGCAAATAACCCAGACAAGCACGTGTCAAAGCACGTGTTCCATTACAAGCAGGGGTATAAAGGCAAATACAAGAAACGATAGGGTCCACAATGCAAATTACCAAATGCAAATAAAAGTTTTAAAATATTTACAGGACTACAAATTAACACCTAAAAACCTAAGGGCCTAAGAGATGTTTACCCTCTATTAAGCCGGTCGTCGGATGATCGCCACGTGGAGATCGGACGGATGAGACGCGACGTGGATAACCCTCGATGATCGGACGATTCTGATCCCTCCTCTGATGATCGAACGGCTGGCGTGGCTCCTCTAATGGACGTCTGGGATCTGATCTGGAGCTGGAAGAGGATCGAACGGCTGCGGAGGATGCCCGAAGAACTGGACTCCGGCAAGGTTCGTCGGGCTCGTGTGCGCGCTGAAGACCTCCTCGCGGGCTGCTGAAGATCGGAGGAGAGTCGCCTTGGCCTCCCGCGTCGAATGGTTCCCTCCTATTGTGCCGAGGAGCTCCGGAGAGCTCCGGTGGCACTGGCAGAGCGGAGCTGCTGCGCCTGGGATGTCGAAGCCCTCAGATGGGCTCGGATGAACCTGAAAAGCACGGCAACAGACTCGCGGGTCGAGGGCAAAGTGCCTCGACCCTGTAAGCGGGGGTGAAGGTGGATGGTGCGGCGGGGCATGCGAGTTCCAGCGAGGCGACGGCGGAGGAACTCGATACCCAGTTCCAGTGCGAACTGGGGTGAATGAGTGGGCGAAGAAGGTGCGCGAGGGAACGGCGGAGATGATGAGCTATTCCAATGAACGGGACGAAGGAGGGGGTGGTCGGAATTGAAGCTCGACGGTGACGGAGCGATTTGGGGGAAAATGAAAATTCGGGAAATAGAAGAAGAACGGGGACTACCTAATGGATGCTGTCAACTGTGGAGGAGCAGGGGATGCTCCAGGTCCTTGCCTCGAGGACCGTCAGTGTCCGAGGCTCGAGCGTCACCTCCAGGTGGTGCACGGCGGCGCAACATCACCGGATCGATGGTCTACACGCTCCCTCCTCGCTGCAACACCACTGGAAGCGAGCTGTCACTCTCGCGGAGGCGATGGAGGTCCTTGGGTGGAGAATGGATGAGCCAAAGATGAGTGAGATGGAGGCGGAGCTCGGCTTATATGCGAGTGCAGGTCCGAGAAGAGGGGATCGGGCAGGGTTCCACGAAGCGCGGATCCCCCATGCGGAAGATCGGGCGAGGATCTCGGATGCGCAAGGAAGAAGGAGAGCCTGGGATTTGCGGGTATGGGCATCGGATCGAGCGTAGAGAAATTCGAGAAGTCGGGTCGCGGGCTCGGATTCGGGGCTCAGTGGTCCTGGGGGGGAGTTGACCGGGGGTCAACGTCCCCCGTGGACCAATCCGGATCAGCCATGTAATAAATATTTAGAAATTCAAAATAAAATAATAAATGGCCGATTTATTAAAAACTCAAAACATGAAAAATGTTTGTTTTATTTTTTTCTATTTCTTGTGATTTTTATTTAATTTTATGAAATAAAAATAAGGTATGTACACTATAGTGATATACATAGGTATATATACAATAAGGATTTTTTATTTTTGATTTTTAATTAGTTATTTTTGTGCATTTTTATCCCCATTTTATATTTTATTTATTTATAGCATAAAATTAGGAATAAAAAGGTATTTTATTTTATTTTTATTATTTATATACACGGGTGAAATAAATAGATATATACATCTATATACATGGTATATGTACAAAATTCTTTTTGGTTTTTAATTTTGTTCTTTTTATTTTATTTTTGTCTTTATGGTTTTTATTTTATTTATTTACACCATAAAAGATAGAATATATACAAATTTTTAGGGATTTAATTTATTTATTTATAAGGTGAAATAATTAGTGATGGGGTGTCTATGTACAAGGTGAATATGTACAAGGGAGTTATTTTTATTTTCTTTTTAATTTTTCTATTTTTATTTTGATTTTGTATTTACAAATATTTACAAATATATACAAGCCCATTTTATTCTATTTTTGGAGGAAAATATTTTTGTTATATTTACAGGTATGAGCTCCCTATCTCTCTCTACTTTGGCTTTTATGCGGTCAGGCCCATGCTGAGCCCTCCCTTGGGATTAGGTTGCTCAATATTTATTCTAAATATTTCCCTCTTTTCTTTTAATTCTTTATTCTTTTATTTTTGCACAAAAACATGCTAATTATTAGTTTTTACACTATGCATGCTTTTGGTAATTATTTGTATTTACAAACATATACATGCATTTGCAAAGGTTTTTGTAGCTAAAATATAAGAATAAAGAGTGATGAATGAGTATTCATCAGTTAGGTAGCCGACAGCCAGCGTAAAACAGTCAGAGACAGCTTCCTAAATAGTACTTTTTTCTAAAAAAATACTATTTAAGAAGTTGCCTCATGACAGTCGGATCTTTTCAACATGGATTTAAGCAAACATACAGATTTCGTTGGGGCGTTCCCTACTTGCGACGCGTTGCATCTCCCGAATGCAATGAAAAATGAGCAAGGGGTTGCTGCATCGCAGCCTGGATGTAGTTCAAAATTTGCAAGGGTTCCCGCATGAGGAACGCATGCGGGTAATTAAGCTAGTTCCGCTGCATCACTGCCCGGATGCAGTCCAAAATTTACAAGGGTTCTCGCATAATGGACGCATGCGAGTAAAGAAGTTAGTCCAAAAGAGATTGCAACGAAAGTTGCGGATTGGTAGTTAGAATATTGGCACTTTAACTGGAAAGTTGATGGAGATAGTGGATACGATGGAAAGAAGGAAGACTCATATACTGTATCTTCAAGAGACTAAATGGGTTGGAGAGAAAGCAAGGGAGATTGAGAAGGCAGGATTTAAACTTTGGTATTCAGGTAAAGATAAGGGTAGAAACGGTGTTGGAGTGGTTGTTCATAAGGATTTGAAGGATTGTGTGGTTGAGGTGAAAAGATTCAGGGATCGAATTATTTTGCTAAAATTGGTGCTTGAAGAAGAAATTCTGAATATCATCTCAGTTTATGCACCTCAAATTGGTTTAGAAGAAAGGACTAAACAAGCTTTTTGGGAGGATTTGGATAGGAGTCTACAAGGAATCCCGCAAAGAGAGATGATTTGCATCGGTGGAGATTTTAATGGACATGTGGGAAAAGATGCTTCAGGGTATGCTAGTGTTCATGGAGGACATGGGTTTGGAGATTGAAGAGAGGGAAAAGCCATCCTGGATTTTGCAACGGCATATGATCTTTTCATAGCAAACACTCTCTTCAAGAAGAGGGAGGAACATTTAATTACTTATAAGAGTGGGCCAACTAGAACACGGATGGATTACTTTGTGTTGAGGAGAAGAGATCGGTTGTGTTGTAAAGACTATAAAGTAATCCATGAGAGAGTTTAACAATCCAACATCGTTTGTTAGTCTTGGATGTACAAATGAAAGGGCTGGTAAAGAAAATGAGGGTTTTTAAGATAACTAGAACTAGATGGTGGAATCTTCCACTGAAGCAAGCGAGCTTCAGGGAGAAGGTTTTAGAAGACTTATCTTGGGATTGTAGCGGTAGTGCAAACAAGATGTGGGAGGCAGTAGCATCTTGTATCTGAAAGGTAGCCAAAGAGATGCTAGGCGGGTCAAAGGGAGGAGCTCCAGGTCAAAAGGAGGCTTGGTGGTGGAGTGAAGGGGTGCAAGAGAAGCTAAAAATAAAAAGAGCTTGCTTTAAAGCTATGTCTAAGGATTAAAACAGAGGAAACTGTCACAAACTACAAAATAGCGAAGACAGAAGCAAAGAAGGTCGTAAGTGAAGGTAAGTCAAAAGCTTATGAAGTTTGGTATAAAAATCTTGACTCTAAGGAGGAACAGAAGGATATATTCAGGTTGGCCAAAGCAAGGGAAAGAAAGACCAAAGACCTTTCTCAAGTAAGATGCATTAAGGACGAGGAAGGTCATGTGCTTGTTACTCAGAAGGATATAAAGACTAGATGGAGCAGTACTTCCATAAACTTTTCATTGGGGAAGGAAATTGAGAGATCACGTTGGGTGATCTAGCTTGTAGTGAAAGTTACTTGAATCATGCAAGCTATAGACGGATACAAAGAAAGGAAGTAGAGGAGGCTTTGAAGGTTATGAGACCCGGGAAAGGTGTAGACCGGATGACATCCCTGTAGAAGTATGGAGAGTTTTAGGTGAGCGTGGTTTGACTTGCTCACGAATCTATTCAATGTTATTTGGCGAAGCAAGAAAATGCCTGAAGGTTGGAGGAGGAGTATCGTGGTGCCTCTTTATAAGAATAAAGGAGACATTCAAAATTGTTCAAATTATAGAGGTATCAAGATGATGAGTCACAACTATGAAAATTTGGGAACGTGTGATCGAAAGAAGGTTGAGGTAAGTTTCCAATGTAAAAGAAAACCAATTCAGATTCATGCCAGGTCGCTCAACGATTGAAGCCATCCATTTGCTGAGGAGAATAATGGAGATTTATAGAGCTAAAAGGAAGAACCTCCACATGATCTTTATTGTTTTGGAGAAGGCTTATGATTCTGTCCCACGAGAGATATTGTGGAGAGTGTTGGAGAAGAGACAAGTACTTGTCCTATACATTAACCTCATAAAGGACATGTATGATAGGGCTTTATCTTGTGTAAGGACCTCGTCTGGGAAGACTGGATATTTTGACATCAACATTGGTTTACATCAAGGTTCTGCTTTGAGTCCATTTCATTTTACTTTGATTATGGACGAGTTGACAAGTCACATTCAGGATGAGTTGCCTTGGTGTATGTTATTTGCTGATGATATTGTGTTAATTGACGAGACTAGAGATGGAGTAAATGAGAAGATTGAGGTCTGGAGACATGAGTTGGAGACTAAAGGATTTCGTATAAGTAGGGCTAAGACAGAATATATGGAGTGCATCTTTGATGGAAGCAATGGTGAAGGAATCGAGGTGAAGATTAGTGACGATAACATTCAGAAGAGAGATTCCTTTAGATATCTGGGATATATTCTGCAACATGATGGGGAAATTGATGGAGATGTTACTAATAGAATAAATGCCGGTGGGCTAAAGTGGAGAGGAGCCTCTGCTGTTCTCTGTGATAAAAAAATTCCTTTAAAAATTAAAGGAAAGTTTTACAAAGCAGCCGTGAGACCTGTTATACTTTATGGATCCGAATGTTGGCCTGTGAACCATAAACATGTGCAAAGAATGAATGTAGCAGAAATGAAAATGTTAAGGTGGATGTGTGGACACACACGTAAAGATCGGATTCGGAATGATGTAATCGTAAAGAAAGTTGGTGTACATCCGATCGAGGATAAGATGCGAGAAAATCGCTTAAGATGGTTTGGACATTTGCAAAGAAGATCAACTGATGCACCAGTTAGGAGATGCGAGTGTTGGGATGTTGAGCCGGCCAAGAGAGGGTGAGGACGGCCCAAGAAGTGTTGGAAAGAGACCATACGAAGGGATCTTAGTTTTGTGGATATAAGCCCGGGATTGACTCAAGATAGATCTGAATGGAGGCGAAGAATCCATGTAGCCAACCCTACTTAATTGTGGGAAAAGGCTTTGTTGTTGTTGTATGTGATATTTTCCATCCTCATTTTCATCACGGCCAGCAACTTATTTCACTATTTTCTAGTATTTTTGCCTTTAAAAATATCAAAAAAATTAAGAAAAATCTAGAAAAATCACAAAAACATTAGAATTTATAAAAATCAGAAAAATACTTTATTTCCTGTATTTTGAGCATTTTCCCTTATTTTTATCTCTCTCTTATATCTAGTGTATATATATTCCTTATATATTATATATTTATTAAAAGAAAAAGAAAATACAAAAATATAAAATATATAAAAAAAGAGAATACAAAATCAGTAAATTAAAAATCAAAATACAAAAATATAAAATCAAACATTTAAAATAAAAAATTAAAAACCCACAAAAAAGTCCAAATTGGCTAAGTAGTTCACAAGGCATAAGGAATTTGACTCTCACTCAGACTGCTTTACTCCTTTGCTTCCTGTGTTCGACCCCTACTTGCTTGCCACTGCACATTCTTAGTAGGGTATAATAAATTTTGATCCCTGCTCTTGATTGCTTAATTAATTGTGTGGGTTGATTGTTGATGAACGTAAAGGCTTGAGTAGTCGCCTCAGCGACGGCGAGTCTGATCTGTCAGACCATTATTTAGTGACCCCCGCTTTTCCGTTTTTCATATGCTCGCAACCTCTCCTGCTCAGAATGCTTATGAGATTTTTCATGTCCAGTTCCAAGAAATCGAATGTAGTCACTTTTTACAGGTCTAGCAATCTTTGTATATGCCTCGATCTTGACCTCAACCAAAATAACATCTGGTTTCCTATTTCGTATCTCTTGACGGTGTTTTCCATATCCCTCTATTAAAAATTATAATAACACAATTAATTTTCATTATTCATGCAACTTCAAGAAATTTAATATTTTTTACATTGCATACGCCACCTGGTGTGCAGGGCCACACGCCACCCAGCGTGGAGGGATGCAAGATATGTGACTATTTCTATGCAAGATATGTGACTATTTTCAAAATGAATACAGTTAAAATAAATTAATAAAAAATTAGATTTTATGTATTTTTCTTTATTTTTGATGATTTTTGGGGAATTCTTGTGGATTTTTAAATATAAAAATAAAGGAAAATAGTGAATATGATAAACTAGTAGCCTTGTTTAGGGTTTAATAAATAAAAATCAGTAATAAAAACCCTAAATTAATTTTAATATATATTATATATAATAAAGAAAATTCAAAAACAAAAATATTTCTGATATTTCTGGAATTTTTACAAATTTTTATAAGGTCTTTAGAGTTTTCGAAATTTTAGGAGTTTCGTTTCGTATTTTGCAAAATATATGGACAGGAAATATGATTAAATAAGCACACAAGGATTCTTTGGAAATTTTTCAAAACATTTTGTAATTTTTATATATTTTTAAATAACGAACAAAAGGAGGCCGGGTGGTTTCTTGGTCCTCCGCCGGTACTTCTGGATTCAAAGGCACAAGAAGGGGACACCCTCTGCCACTCAAGCTGTTGCAATAAGCACAAAGAAAGATTTGTAGCTGATTGATATCAGGAGATCAAATGAGTTATTCATTCATTGAATGATAAATAACTACAAGTGAAGGGGATACGAGATTTAAATAATGTCAAATATAATATTTAACAATTGTGTCTAGAATAACTGGAAAATAAAAACAAGACCAGATAGAATTTAATCGTTATATTACAATGTTTTTGTATTTTTATAAATAGAAAATTATTTTTAAATACCCCAAGAAAAATATGTGATAAATAGAAAAATATTTTTAAAATACAAGCAAGAAAAAAAATCAGTAACACGTGAACTAAAATGTAATTTCATGAAAATATTTATGCATTTGATAACATTCATACAAATCGAGGGGCCAATCACGTAAAATACCAAATTAAAAATAAAATTTATATTTAAATATTCCTAGCATGGATGTTTTTACAAATAAAAAAGTTCCACATTTGTGCATGAAATTTAATCAAAAATATTACACTATTCTACATTTTTAGGGCCAAATCAAAATAATCAAACCCAGAGGGGGTTATATGCAAAAAGCACAAGTGCCTCATGTGGAGATTCACATGAAGTGACCTGGAACTGGACCTAAATGTAATAAAAATAAATGCACATGTCTTAGATACAAATATTACAAAAGTTTTACTCTACATATGATAGTTTTATGATTGAAAATAAAATACAAATACTTAGGGTTAAAGGTGCAGAATACCCCTCATCACGTGCGGGTGGACGGGTGTGGTTGCTTCACTTATCCATGTGGACGGCTTTGATGAGCCGATATTGGTTCGTAGAACAATAGCTAGGATTAGATTCTAGGATGGATCATACGGTCGATGGCAGGCTCGATCCAACGGTTGTTGTACACTTGGAGCACTGTGAAGATTGGGCATCTATGGAGCCAACTAGAAGGACTGGGAAGAATGTGGCACTGGAGCTCCTTCGATCCTCACCCTAGAGCGACTTCGGTGGTATTTTTCGCTTCTAAGATGCTCGAAAGGTTGTTGGAAGTGATCTGTAGCTATTGGGGGTCTCAAAATGGTCCAGATCTCAACGATGGAGGCCTGGAGGCTTGATCGATCTAAGCTGAATGAGGTGGGGGTGGGGGGGCTCAAATTTACTCCATATGGAGCCTTGAGGTTCCAGGTCCTGCGCAAAAGCTCTAGGGTTCGAAGGTCAAGCTCCTCGACCCTAGGGTTAGGCAAAAAGATGATGAAATGATTGGGGTGGAGGTCTCCAGCGAACGATGAAGAAGGGGGGGGCTAATCTCCATGATCTGATCATGGACAAGGGTGAATAATGGGTCTAGATGATGGAGAGTGTGATGGGGGAAGTATGAGGGTGACAATACGGGTCTTAACATGGGTGTTTACTGTAAACCAATGTTCGGAACTCTCAACTTTTGTTGAACTTTGGATTTTCTATTTTGAGCTAAATTGAAAAAAAAATAGAAAAAATAAAAGGCAGATCTATGTTATTAATTATACTAGGAACTGAAAAGACAAGAGATAGTTGGCTCACCTAACCTGTAGAGTCAAGGAGCAGAACCACCTAGAGGTCTCTAGAAATGGTGAATCCGATCCAAACCACCTCCTCCTCGCCTTGAATCTCTTTGGGAGCACTGATGAATCCACATTTCATCATCTTTATTCTGTCATTTTGGCCTCAAAAACCCTGGCAAATGCATGTAAAAACCCTTCATTCCAGCATCTTAGCATACATGCATGTGTATGTAAATAGTGTATAAAATACAGTTTTTATAGCTAAAATAAAATAATAAAGAAAAGAAAAGGAGTAAAATATTGTAAATATTTTATGACCTGAAACCCCGAGACCTAGGCATCTAGATAAATAGGTCAACAAGGCATAAAGTAGGGGGAGATAAGGGCCAGGATACAATGAAATTTCCTTGATTTCAATTCATTCTTTGTCCATTTTGGGACCTATTTTTGGTTCCACTTTTCATACTTCAAATAAAGAAACTTTGTACATAAAAGTTGTAGATAATTAAATAAATAAAAATACAAAATTGAATTCACTCAAAAATATTGTAAAGATAAAAAGTTATGATCTGAATAAAATTCCAGAATACCAACTTCCCAGACCTGTATCTCGCAAATAAAAACTCAGAATGCATCAAACTCGCCTTTAGTTGTATATAATTTTAAATAAGCTCTTTAATGATGGTGGTTTCGCATTTGGCGGAGCTACGGTTTGAAAGTTGAGTTTTGGACCCATATTGTATACTTGTACAGATTAAAATATTCATTTTATTATTTATTCGTTATTTTGTATAATTTTATATTTTTTATAATTTTGTAAATATTATTTAGAATATACATGTACATTAAAATCAGAATAAAAATACAAATAAAACACAAAATAAAATACATGTATGTCATACATAGGTATAATACCTATACATATACCTGTACAATTAATACTTATATTTTATTAAGTGTACAAGATATATCAGAAAAATAAAATAAAAATATATTTAAGTGTACAAAAATATTCTATAAATTTATAAAATAATAAACAAAATAATTAAAGAAAATATACAAAACAAAATAATAAAATATATAGATATATGTACCTATATAGAACCAAAAAGGCAAGTTGTATTTTTATACCTCATAAAAATAAATAAAAATCATAATAAAATACCTTAGAAAATAGCAAATATTTTTCATTTTATAACCTAAAATAAATAAATTCATTTACTAATTTTAATTGAGTTTTCTAATAATTTTTCCAGGGTTTTTCCTGGTTGGTCCACGTGGACCAACCAGGAGACAGTCCACGTTGACCGCGGTCAACTGGCTGTCCTCCCCCCTCTGCCTGTGTCAGACCTCGTTTCGACCCCATTTTCTTGATTTTTTCGAGGTCAATCCATTCCCTTTTTCATGTCGACACCTTCACGACTTTTGTGCCTCGGCCAATGCTCTTGCATGCCCCCATCTCTCCTTGGGCCAAGGCGCGTCGATTCGAGTGATCCCCATCGATCTTTGGAGCGTCAGAACCACAATGTCAACTCCTCAAATAGGACCCCCGACCTTCAACTCGATTTTGGGAGTCCCTTTGGTCCACCTTCCTTCGTCCTTTTTGAGCTCCACAGAGACCTGGAGGTGACAGCTCCATTCCCATGTCGTCAGCCGAGGCGAGGAAGGTCAGAGGCACATCCACCACCTCCGCCAACTCCGGCGTCGAGGTTCCCCCTACCTCAGGTATAACCCCTTCGAGGTCTTCTCTTTTCTTCTATTTTCTTCGCACTTTTTATTCCTCGTAGCTTTAGGATCATATCCCCTGATTATCTTCGTGATTCGACCATTCGAGCACTCAAACCGACTCCCTTGCCGGAGGTAGCTTAGGTCGAGTACCCTTAGTGCCACTCCACGCTTCCATTTCACTTCTGCAGGGTCTAGGCATTTTGCCCTGGACCCTCTCACACCTTTTTGCAGGTCTACGCGTGTTGAAGAGAGCTTGGGGCTTGTTTTGAGCCTCGCCGAAGGTCTTGGAGCCCGCTAGCTCCGCCGCCTTCCCCAGCGAGCTTCGGCCACCGTCAAAGAATTTTGGAGCCCCCAGGAGATAGAAGGCCCTCCCAGGAGTCCGCCGGTCAACTTTGGGCTTCGAAGACTGCTAGAGCACCGATATCTGGAGCGGGGAAGTTTGCCTCGCCGGCGTTCTTCCATGTTCTTCCTCCCTTCTCCTGCGCCGTTGGATCGGGCCGCCACTCCAGATCGAACAGCCACCGTTAGATCTCCATTCGTCTCAGCCATTACATCAACCCTTGGGGATCTAATCGTGGTCGTCAGCCGCGAACCGTCATCGACCGCTCGTTTTGCACCACGTGTCAAGTGATCTCTCCAGCGCCGTCGGATCGTCAGGCATTGGGTATTTTGCACCTAACCCCTCGCCATTTTGTCTATTTAATTATTAGTATTTAAACTTTCATCTGTAGCGTAAAAAGTTTGTAATATTTGCATCTAGACCCCTGCATTTTCATTATTTGCAATCAGGTCCCTATCCATGTCACCTCACTTGACCTGTGCACGTGGGGTGGTGGGTATTTTGCAAAGGACCCCCTGAGCTTTTTGTTATTTCGTTCAAGTCCAGGAACTTATTTATCACATGTAATATTTTTGGAAAATTTGCAACTTAGCCCCTCCAGTTTTGTTATTTGCATATAGGTCCTCGCCAGGCGCATGATAGTCATGTGCGGGGTTGGGATTTTTGCAGGCGTACCCTTGCGGGTCTAGTTATTTGTGATTTGTCCAAGAAATTGGTTTAGTAGTTATAAATATTGTGGAAAATTGCACTTTGGCCCCTGAACTACTGGTTATTTGCATTTATACCCTTGCTAGCTGTGTATTTTCTATTTATTGTCTCTATTTATTTCATGCATCTATAAATTTGTAAAAATTCACAAAAAATTAAGGTAAGCTCCTGTTTAGTTGCACTTCCACATCATATTTTTAGTTTGCATTTTTATTGCATTTCCATATTTATAAAAATTCAAAAATATGCATTTTTGCTATTATTTGCATTATAAAATGCAAAAAATAGTAAAATACCTTTAAAAATCCCAAAAAATTATCTTTGGTGTATTTCAGTGTCTTTTAACCTCTATCCAAAAATCACTAAAAAATATAAAAGAAAACTCCTAAAAATTAGAA
The DNA here is from genome assembly GCA_037367405.1 of Ottelia alismoides. Classification (NCBI taxonomy): domain Eukaryota; kingdom Viridiplantae; phylum Streptophyta; class Magnoliopsida; order Alismatales; family Hydrocharitaceae; genus Ottelia; species Ottelia alismoides. The sequence continues at coordinate 657,579 of JAZKJV010001202.1, forward strand.
AACCCCAAAAATCTTCATAAAAATATTAAAAATTCATAAAAAAAATCCTAAAAATATAATCTTTATTTCTTAATTTTCTTTATTTTATTATCTTTTATTTAAAATTAATTTGGAGAATTTTTTGTTCTATTTGATATTTTATTTCTCCATTTCATTTTCAGACTTTTATTTCATTCACTGTTTTCAGTATTTTTGACTTTAAAAATATCAAAAAAATAGGAAAAATATATAAAATCACAAAAATATTAGAAAAATATAAAAAGCAAAAAAAAATTATTTACTGAATTTTCTTTATTTTTACCCCTTTTTATAAATACTCTATCTTTCTTTTTCTCATATTGTACAATTACTTTATTTCATCTTTTAAAGAAAAAGAAAATATAAAAAATATAAAAGATATAAATAAAATAGAAAATCAGAAATTAAGAACCAAAATATAAAATTACAAAATCAGAAATTAAATACAAAAAATAAAAATTAAAACCCACAAAAATAGCGTAATTGTAGGCTTTTGATCACATTCACCTTTTTGTGCATTATTGCATAGATTTATCTTGTTTGCTCCCTGAGTTCGACACTCTACACATACTTGCACCTATACACACTTATTGTAGAGTTATAATAAATTTTAACTCCACATTTGCTTCTCATTATTTGATTGTTATTGTGGGTTGATTGTTGATTGATACGGGTTTCGTGAGCGGTCGCTCAACGACACTGTAGTCCCGCCTTGTGTGGACTATTTTGACCCTTGCAAAATCTGTGTTATCAAGCACCTCTTGTCACAAGGGCTCGTCTCCATGTATGGAATCAAGGGGTTACGACTGATCAAAGTGGATTGAAATTCAAAAATGAGAGGAGGCGAGACTATATACATGTTGACTATTTGCCTAGGGTTCTCCCGACTCGAGGATTTGACCAAAGATGCTCTTGGATCCGCGTAAAGGTTGCATCTTGGACGAATAAATTTGCTTAAGGAATTGGGGGTAGAAGGGATCTGAATCAAGCCATAAAATTTGGCGAAGAAGGGGGAAATCCTACTATGGATCGATCCAAAGAGGGGCAGGGCAGTTGACCTGGGTCAACTGTCGCCGCCTCCTCATTGGTCCATGTAGGATGCTAGTTGACAAAATAGAGTAAAAATAAAATAAATAGAAAATAAAATAGAAAACAAATTTTTTAAATAAATCTTAAAATATAAAAGTTGTTTCTTATTTTATGTAATATTTTAGGTTATTTTTATTTATTTTTATCGGCTTGTTTATTATACATTAATTTTTACATGCGTAAATAAAGGTATATATACATATGTTTTGTGTGTATTGTATTTTATATACATATTATTATGTTTATAAATTTATATATTTACAATATAATTTATTATGTATTTACATATTTTTATTTATTTTTACTTTTTGTTTTGCATGTAAATAATTATATTATAAATGTTATAGGTATAATATATCTATGTATTATACTTTATTATTTATTTTGAATTTATTTTAGATGTTTTAATTATGTTAATATTTTTAATATACTTCGTATAATATATACAATTATTTAAAATTTTAAAGAGAGTGAACTTACAAATAATAATATAATATAATATATAGTTGCTTTAGTACAATGATACTATAAAAAACTGACTTTTGCATCTTAGCATCATTTTAAAAGAAACCACCTTCCTTAGATAGATAATTTAATTTGAAATATAATGAAAGTGAGTTTGATGAATTTTGACTTCACATGGAGGAGATATTGATCAATGAAATTCTCTTTGTGTTTTTTTCATCTGTATGTACCATGTGAACTATGCATGATTTTTATTGGTTATTGTTTTTTGTATATTTTATATATTATTTTGTACAAGTTTCATGTTGGAAATAACTTTATTTGATGTGTGTATGAGTATGTATAAAGTAGTGTAAAAATAGGGTATAGATAGTGTGATGAACATCTAGGGTTTCTAGGGTTTTGTATATCTGTCGGTGTTGTTTTGCCCTTATCTCCCCTACTTTTTGTCGATCTAGTCAATATTTACTTGGTCTCGGAGTTTAGAGTCAGTGAGCATTTACAATACTTCCTTTATATTTATTTTCTTTTCTTTATTCTTTTATGTTGGATTTAAATATATGTATTTATGTATTATTTACAGACAATAGTAACCAACATATAGATGTATTTACATGTATTTATCTAAGATTTAAAGATAAATAAAGGAATAAAGGTGAATGAATGGGTATTCATCAGGCTACTTTCTCCCGTCGGATGAGTCGATGTTCCAAAATCAATAATCTAAGCAATGTTGGATGCAGAGGTAAATTTGGCAATTATACCGGAGGTAGTAGCCAAACTAGTAATAGGAGCAGAAGTACTATTGTCACTGGTTGAGGAGTTATGTAGAAGTTGTTGCAAACGAGCATATTTAGACATTGTAAAGGGTGTCTTATTGTCATCAGAAGGTTTTTCTTGTGAGACCTCAGCAATATCATGTGGAGCTTCATACGAAGTTGTCTCATAGGCACTGTTGGCATTAGGATGCATGCCAAACTTTGCCTAACAATGCTTAGATGGATGATTCCAGTGTCCACAATGTATGCATGATGGATAGTGAGCAATAGTAGGATCACATCCATGCCCATGACCAAACTCATGTCCACGTCCAGACTCACGATCGTGACCACGAACAAAGTCACGGTCGCATCCTTCCTGGTAGTTGGGTCATCCCCTATTCCCGAATGATGCATAATGAGTTGTATTCTCCGCATATGGAGTAGGAGGAGGACACTTAGTAGGATAATCAAGTTCTTGTGGGCGACCAAATACGGTCTCAAGTGTGGGTATTGTATCAACGGTCAGAAATTGGTCCTTTACATGCTTGTATAGTGGATGCAATCCAGACAGAAAGTGATACACCTACCATTCTGCATGTTCTCTTATCTATTTGTCACAACAAGCATGTTGAAAAATAAGGAGCCCCTCGAAAAGGCTCGTGAGAAGCCTGTAGTACTCAACCAGGGAAGAATTTCCCTGAGTAGCAGACCAAATCCGTATGTATATATCTGAGAACCTGTACTTTGTAGTCTTCTAAGAATAGGTATGCTCAAGACTCTCTCACATTGCCTTCATTGTTTCCTTGTAGAGAAGATTCGATGCTATATTTGGATCGATGATGTTGGTCATCCAAGTAATGACCTGGCAGTTGTCCACATACAATGTATCATACTTCTTATCCATCTCCTTGGGCGGATCCTTAGTAAGAACATAGTTCTTACGCTCACCGCCAATAATTACTTTGAGCGATCGAGGCCGGAGTATATAGTTTTCAAAGCCTTTGACTTCTATGGAAGTGCCTTGTACCATCACAGAAGAAGTCGGGTACACAAGCTTGGTCTCTTTGGATGCCATGGTATGATTGTGTAGGTTAAGAAAAAGTGGCCTAGAAATAATTATTTGTTTTAATCAAGCATCAAGGTGACCTAATCATGCATCAAGGAGATATTTGGCGAAAGTAGGAGGTACGAGTTATTGCTAACAGTGGCTTTAGGAGAGTTGCAGGAGGCCTCCATGGTGGCTGGAGAGCCGTTGGAGGCCCGAGGTGCCTAAAGGTTGTGATAAAAGGCCTCAGGAGGCCCGGCTACGGCGCCTAAAGGGCAGAGACCCCACTTGGTGGCATGAGGGAAGGCTGCAGGGGGCTACAGCACGATGGGAGGTTGTTGATGGCATGGTGGTGCGGTGAGAGGTTGCGTGTGGCCTTGTAGCAATGCTTAGAAGGTAGGAGGCAGTGGCGCGAGAGGCATGGAGGCACAGAGGAGGCCCCTCTCTTGGGTAGCGTCGAGATGTGATGGTGGAGGTAGTAGGATTTAGGTCAGAACACCGATCTAGGATCACTGCTCTGATACCATGTGAAAAAAATAATGAAAGAATGAAATTTCATGCTTTATTCAAGAGGTCTAGGGATCTTTATATAGGACGGAACCTTATAGAGATCGAAACTGAGAAAATACATAAATATCCCTAAAGGGGTTACAATGAGAAAATCAGAACTGTAACATACATTCCTAACAATATGCATGCATACTCACTGTTCGGCTATCATGACATAGGGGAAGCCTACATTCTTGGGAGCAACTCCCTTGTCGTGCCTTGATCACAACAACGGAGGTTGATGTGCCCCTTAAATATTTTTGCAAGTCTTAATCGAAACTTTAACCTTACGGATTGAAAGTGCAGATCGTAATCTATATGTATACAAAATTGTCTTAATTCAATACATATAACAATTTTATCTTCACCAATCAAGATTAATCGCACTTTAAAACTATTTAAAAAACAGGCGAAACTTCATTGATTAAGATGAGTGGGGTATATAAATCAGATTAAGATGAAATTTGGTATACATGTATCAAATTTTGATTAATAATTTACCCAAATCTCGAGTGGCACACTTTGCAATGATGGTTGATGTTGTGTCCCAGTTCTTCATGCTGAAATGAGCGAGCAGAGGGCCCATTTATAGGTTTAAGGGAACTCTAAGGCTCTGTTTGATTGGAGAATAGGCCATGGAATAAGAGGCCAATTCTCCTCCCAACACGATTCTCAGTGGTACGACTATTCCTCATTATTCCATCTTATTTCACTCTTATTCCTATCTTTATCCCACCTTACCTACTTTTATTTCACCTTATTCTCCTTATTCCTATCCTCCAGCCGAACAGAGAATAGACCCTTATTCCACTTATTCGCCATCCTTATTCTTGCTTATTTTCCTACCGAACGGACCCTAAGAATAGCTCAAAGTGACGGAGAAACAATCTAATTTCTGGCGCATCATAAATATTTACGCCGACGCAGCAGGGGCTAAAGACACTATCTGAAGAAATCAACGATGAAGATGTGTGGATGTACAAAATGTATACCAGTGCAATTTTAGTTATGCACAAAGAAAATATTAGAACGACAAATTCACAGACCAGTGCACTATTTAAAAAATGTATCTTGCGAAGGATAAATTATAGTTATCTGCTATTCTCCACTTAGTTGAATAAGAAGGTATAAGGGATAGAACTGTAGACAGGATAAAGGCCTTATCTCGCCCCTTATTCCGCAAACGAGCATGCCTAGAGGATGCAGATTTGTTGTTTGCGCCATATACATAGGGGTGTCAGAAAATTCTCAAGTTCGATATTCGTTCAGGTTCGACTCGCTAAAAGTTCGATTCAGATTCGATTCGGAAATAAACGAACCGAACCTGAACACAAGTTGAGGCTCGATTAAATAAACGAACCAAACCTAAAAGTCATAGGTTCGCTCAGGTTCGATTCGTTAAAAGCTTGATAAACACACACACACATTTATAAATCCTTATTTGCAGAAGTGGACCTTATTTTGAGATAAGTGGATGTTATCCAAGGATAAGTGAGCTTTGTCTAGAGATAGCTGAATATTTACAGGATAAGTAGGTTGTATCTCAGTATAAACTATCCCAAAATAAATAGTTACATCGTGTTACAACATCCATCATCTATGTGTATAGTACTTTTCCCTTCTTTATCCTCAAATCAACAGAATAAGTATAAATCTTAATCCACATTATTTATTATCCTCATCTGAACAAATATAAAAATATGTTATAATTATACATTTTTCCAAAGAGACGAATCCTTATTAATCTAATTTTTTCAAAAGATGAAGATGGGTTAAGATAAAGAGAAAAAACTGAATGGATGTTTATTCTAATTATATATGCACATACATTCCCATTTCTCTTCTTTTCACTTCCTCTTATTATAGAGTTCTCAAGTTCGATACTCGCTTAGGTTCGATTCGATTAAAAAGAGGTTCAATTAAGATTCGGTTGAAAATAAACGAACCGAACCTGAAGACAAGTTTATGCTCAATTAAATAAACGAACCAAATCTAAAAAGTGTAGGTTCGCTCAGGTTCGATCCGTTAAAACCCCTACATACACAACTATTAGGAACCTCCCCCTTTTTAGAAAAAGATTGCTTTCATTCCATCAAGATAGTAAAGGTAAACCCTACAAAAACCATAGTTCCAAGTCACAATAAAAAAAGCAAGGTCATAGGAGGGTCAGTATTTAGTATAATCGGAAAGGTTTGGTCCAAAAATGTGAGTTGGGTCTTACCAAAGTCCCTCCATTAGAGTTGCTGGTTGATATGTACGGGGCCTTCTTTTCCCGTACATAGGTGTTCTAGATGCCTTTTAAATTTTGGAGTTCGTTGTTGTCGATTTTGTGACATATATTGGCTAGAGCCTTAAATTTATAGGTTTTGGAAGGCAATTCTAATTGATTAATCAAAATCTATTTCAATACAGTTTCTTTTTTATTTTTCTATAATCTATCATGAAAGGGAAAAAGGGGTCAAGTCCATTTCTTTTCCTCCGTTTTCCTCCTCTGCATGTAGAAAAGTTATAAATAATTCAATCAAATTATGAGAAGCCTCGTAAAGTGCTTCTTTTGGAGTTCAACTCCCGTTTGTCTATATTTCAAGAAAAGGGATCTCTTGTTTTTCCTTCCCATTCACATAAAGACTATGATTCACATTTCGAACCGGCATGGATACAACTATAGGATAACTTCCATCATGAGAGTGATTTGTGGATTTGATACGATATCCATGATCTCTCTTGATTTGTAATTCAATACGCAACTCAACGGGTTTTGTGAGGTTAGCCATATGTTGTGTAGTGTCAATTATTTCCACAGACGGCGGTGAGATGATATCTTGAGCAGTTACATGTTTTGGACCTTTCATGCAAATGAATGCGTCTCGAACGCACTAAGGGTGGAAGGGTTTGTGCGACCGTTATTGTTTTGTTTTTAGTCAGGGTCCACGACGAAGGGTATGTAACACTAAGGTGTCTATCATTACTTATGTTGGGCAATAATAGGGATTGATCACCAGTTCCCACCAACTTGGAGCATGCAGCACTGATACAAGAGGACCACTTTTGATCGTCCTCCGGTAATTTGAGTCGTTGATGAGACTCGATCTCATCATGTTATTACATGAAAATTCACTCCTAATTCATGTTTAATAGTAATCAAAGTCCTAATATAAGAGCTATCCTAATCTTCTCTTACGTCTTATTTATGCAAAACACTTCTCCTAGTAAGTTTTCTTAAAACTAGACATTTTTATTTTACAAATTTATTTTAGAACCCATTAAGGATTGAAGCTTTGCAAATAGATTTGGGTCGTTACCTCCGTGCAAGTGAACCAAAAAGGGTGAATCACCCTCTTTCCCGGATCCGGGTCTCATTTCTCTTTTCTCTCCTCATGCAACCGGATTAAGAGCATAGCCCGCATCCGTAGCTCAAACCCGCTGAGACGCCACCTCCCGTGCACGTGCCCTCAGCCAAGGGTATTCGGATCCCGGATGCTCCCATCTTGGTGCGATCCGATCACCTCGCCTGCCTCTATCTTTTCACTAGCCGACGACGCCATAAGGAAAGGTGGTCGATCACCTTCCATTCCCCTCCCGCCCAGACGTGTGTTGGTTTTTGCTTGGTATGTATTCATATATTGCAATCAAAAAGAAAAAAAACTATGGTTACAATTGTGTCTGTAGAGTCACAAGCAACATTTCGAAATTGGATTTGGGGCTGCACTGCCCCAATAGGGCATGATGGCCAGAGATACAGAATAAGAAAGAGACTCTCCAGAATTAAACAAAAATAGCCAGATGTATTTCAGTTGAAAGTGGCTGATACTATGCTTGAGACGCGACGGATCGTATCAGCAGCAGTGGAAGTTCGCCCAGAGGTCCATCTAGAATTACGCTCCTCCCAAATAGCCCAAGTGGTCGCAGCAAGTGCGAAGCCCGTCCTCAATCTCAGATTGCAGCAGGATGTCTTTTAGCAGCTAGTAAGCATCTAGTTTAGATCCGGTATCCCAGTAGTTGGAAGATTCAGGGCTGCAGATACCCCAGCCCATACCTCAGCCGCATAGGTTCATAGATAGAATAGATGGTAGGTTTGTTTCCCCCGTTGGCTGCAAAGATAGCAGTCTCCACTGGTAATCGTTCCGCGCCTTGAAAGCCATTCCAGCGTTGGGAGGCGGTCCAGTATAGCTCTGTAAAGCATCCAGGCGTGTTAGGGACCACCTTAGAGTTCGACAGGATAGGTTCCCAGGAAACACAGTCCGCTCTATTTCTTACCCTATCATACGCCCCTTTGAAGGCGGCGTTCTTGTTTGTGCCAATAGGGGCAAGGCAGCCCACGAATGCACCCATGGGGTTAGCCAAAAGGTGTTGAATGCCCAAGATGCTTCTCCAAACAAGAGAGTCCTCCGAAGCCTTCTCGCAGCGCATGAGATCACCACCCCTTAGGTATATATCCCTCATGAAATTGGCCCAAATAGAATTGTCACTGTATAGGATTTTCCCACACCAGGTTAGGAACGTGGCCTCTCGAATGGAGCAAAAAGAGTGAATATCCAATCCCCCTTCCTTCTTTGGGAGGCATACCACCTCCCACTTTACATGGTGAGTATCATAGGCCCAAAGGAAGTCAGCACAGATCGAATCCACCTTCCTTGCAGGCCCAACCGGGATAAGCATGCCCGTGGCCCAGTAGAGGGACACGCTAGAGATCACCGAAGTAAGTAGTTGTAGGCGGCCGGCAAAGGTTAGGGACCTTGCTCTCCAGCCACAAAGCAAGGTCCTAACCCTATCAATGAGAAGATGTGTTGCCTTCATCTGACCCTTAGCTAGGGTAAGAGGGATTCCCAAGTATTTTGCTGGGAGGGCCTATATAAGTAGGCCCACTTCCAAGCATAGCCTAAAATCCGTTGAAGAGAGAACATGTAGAATAAGCTTGCTTTTCTTCACATTCATCGCTAATCTAGACATTTCTTCGAAAACCTACAAGATGCGTCTGACTTCCTTCATGGAAGCAGCGGTTTTTTTTGCAAAAGAATAAGAGGTCGTCCGCGTAGATAAGGTGTTAGGGCACCGTTGCACCACCCATGCGAATGGGAGAGTAGGTATCGTCGTGCACAGACATCTCTGCCAATAATGAGAGCGAGTCCATGGCAATAGCAAAAAGAATCGGACTGAGGGGATCCCCATGTCGTAGCCCTCTCGTCGAGTTGAAATATCCATGTGGTGAGCCATCCACAAGAATCGAGAACATAGGGGTGGAGATGCAGCTCGAAATCCATCCAATCCATTTCGTGTCAATGCATCTTATCCTCAGGCCTCCAAGCAAAAAGATATGGTCCAATAAGTCGAAAGCTTTGGATAAGTCAATTTTCACATAGGCCTTGAACATGCTTGTTCTACATCCAAAACTGTGAATCACTTCTTGGGAAAGTCTGACAAAATCCCCCATTGACCTCCCTTTAATGAATGTCATTTGGTTGGGCGTAACCAATTCTGAGATTACTGTGTCTAGTCTCAAAGCCAGAAGATTTGAAAAAATCTTATATAGAGTATTGCAGCAAGCAATCGACCTGAAGTCACCCAAGTTTGCTGGAGTCGACACCTTTGGAACAAGGGTTAGGAAGGTGTGGTTAAATCCAACCGGGTGGAGTCCCCCTTCCCAGAGGTATTCCATAGCAAGAATGAGGTCCATCTTTATCAATATCCAGTGCCTTTTAAAGAACCCTGCATTGAACCCATTCGGCCCCAACACTTTAGAAGAGTGGATGCTCTTAAAGGCACCCCAAATTTCCTTCTCAGAGAAGGGGCTCGATAGCCATTGGCTGGCCAACCTAGTGAGGACAAACTTCGACTCCACAGGTGTTGCTCTCCCATGCATGCTCTTAGGATCCGGTGCGAGAAGGCTCGAGAAATATGATATTGCTTCCGCGGCAACCTTTGAATGAGAGACAACAATGTTTCCCATCCCATCCAAAAGGAATGGGGTGGAATTCCTTGCTCTACGGGCGCATGCCTCCAAATGAAAGAACTTGGTGTTCATGTCTCCCGGTTTGAGCCATTTGACTCTGCTTTTTTTCCTCCACATAGATTCAACTTCCTCTTCAAGCTTGAGCGAGTATTCCTTTGCATCTTTTTCCAGTTGCGCAAGGCTTGGGTCCAGTGTGTCGACCGAAAGGACCTCATTAATCTTTTCAAGCATAGATATCACATCTCTTTGATCCTTACGTACATCCTCATGCACTTTAGCCCATGATTTAAGCGCATTTTTGACAGCTCTCAATTTCTGCGGGTACCGAGCGGTCGGGTTTCCATGTGTAGAGGCTACCCAGGCACGCGAGACCAATTCCTCATAGCCATCACGACCTGCCCAGTAATCAAAATATCAGAATGGCTTCCTCTACGAAGGGTGCACCCTAAGTGCCACGGTCATAATGAGATGATCCGAGCTGGAGGATGCAGAATATCTCATTTTTATCAGTGGCAGGAAGTCCTCCAAGTGTCATTCACTAAAGCCCGATCCAATCAAGTCGCAATTCCACTTGACCCAACGACAGAGTTGGTCCAGGTCCATGGATTCCCAACAGCCTCCAGATCGTCTAATCCTGCTCTATTGATGCACTCATTGAAGTCGTTCATTGCCACTGCATTTGGGGGCAGACCCCCACGTTTTTTGCTGTGAAATATTACGACATTGAAGTCGCCCATGATAAGCCATGGGACATTTGCATTGTTACTGAGGTTGCCCAGCTCACTCCATAGGCTTCTCCTCAGGGAAGTGGAGTTTAATCCGTAGACCACGGTAAACAGGAAGTCCAAACCTCCCACATTTTTGCACTGTAGCGAGATTATCTGATCAGACATTTTGATGGGGCTACAAGTCCAGCAGCTGGCTTCCATACCACTAGGATCCTTCCCAAGTCCGTGTCATTGTGAATGTATGACCATCCATGCAGAACAGATTTAGTAAAGGCGGGCCAATTCCCCGGCCGTATCTTTGTCTCCACAAGCCCAACAACACCCGCATTTAGGCTGAGGAGATCACGGAAAACCTTCTTTACCTTTGCTATCCTATTCAGGCCTCTAGCATTACAAATGGCCACATGCATGTGATTGTACTCTTGATGGAGGCGGAGTCGCCATTGGAGTTTAGGCCCCGCCATGAGTAATATGAACCTTGGGGCTTCCTTTCTTTTTCTTTTTGTGGAAATCAGTTCCCAGTTCAGGTTTTGGTGAACGAAAGAACCCGTTGGGAGGTTTGGTTGTTCCAAATCCATTGTCGGGCAATTTAGATCCAGGGTAGAAGTAGAGGATTATGAGCAGGTCGATTTCCTTGGTGGGAGAGGGGGGCACTGCAATAGCGTTCTGGGCAGATTGGGATAACAGTGAAAGGGGTGTTACCGGGCCTTCTTATAGATCTGAGCTGCGTGGGGGCTTGATCGATCTTGTGGTGGGGACTCCCCCTCCCCCTCCCCTGTCTACATGTTGTTGTGGCTAATACATGTCGGTTAGGAGGGGGCCTTATTCTGACAAGGGGGGTCCCTTGTGTTGGGGATATATGGATAATGCGGAACAATCAACAACCTAGGATAATATCCCCTGAAACTGTCCTGCAGCAAAGATGGCACAACAAGATATGTTCCCCACACGGGAACTCAAATAGCAACAATGATAGCAACCACAAGCAACCACAACAAGCAACCACACGAGACAAGATTTTTACGTGGAAACCCTTCTCAATGTGAGCAAGGGAAAAACCACGGGGCAAGACCGGCAACCAAGCACTACGGTCAAATGTGTTAATGTTCTTCCCGGTTTTGTTGCCCACAAAACCGAGGTACAAGCACACACAACGGATAGTTCTTCAACAAGGAACAAACTATCCCTAGGTATCTAACTATACCAAATGTGCTCAAAACAAAGGAGAACAAGGTAACTCCCCTTGTGGGCTCCCGGATGGAGTCCCAAACACGGCTTCGGCTCCTTGAGGTCGTCCGTGACGACCTCCAACGGCTGCTCCTCTCGAGCTCGCCCAAACGGTGCTCCCACGCCCAACTCCAAGCCCTAGCTGTTGTGCCAAAGACCCGAGCTGCTGCTGCCCTCGATCTCGGCCTCTCTCTCGCGCTCTCCCGCCCGCGTGGAGGAAGACGAAGAGGATGGGTGCTGAACAACCCCTTGCCGCTGCTCCTGGAATGGTGAATAGGGCTGGAATCGACTGGAATGCACAGGCCGAATGTTTCCTTCGGTATTCCCTGGAAAGGGGAAATGGATGGGGGCCGATTGGGGGCTAACTTGATGGAGAAATATCAAGTATGCCCCCCCCCAAAAGAAGTAAACAGTTGCTGCCCCCAGTTGGGGCTGGAAACTTTCAAAGATACCCAACAACCTCCCCCTCCAGCCCCAACGGGGAGGTGTTGTCCTGGTGATGGAGATCAACAAGAGGTGACACCGCTCAGCTCTCTACAGAGCTGAAGCTTGTCACGAGTGACTGCCTTGGTCAACATGTCTAAGGGGTTCTCATCTGTGTGAATCTTCTTCAACACGAGCTGCTTCTGTTCAATTGCATCCCTCAGCCAATGGTATCTCACATCAATGTGCTTTGTGCGAGCATGGTGCATGGTACTCTTGCTCAAGTCTATAGCGCTCTGGCTATCACAAAACACAACCGGCTCACTGTCATCCAATCCAAACTCACCAAGGAAGCGTTGTAGCCACAACACTTCTTTCCCAGCCTCTGCTGCTGCAATGTATTCTGCCTCAGTAGTTGAGAGAGCAACACATTTCTGTAGCTTGGATTGCCATGATATGGCTCCCCCTGCAAAAGTGAAAATGTAGCCTGAGGTGGACTTTCTCTGGTCCATATCTCCTGCCATATCTGCATCAGTGTAGCCACACAGTTTGGGATCTGACCTCCCAAAAGCAAGACACATACTTGAGGTCCCTCTCAAGTATCTCAAGATCCACTTCACTGCCTCCCAATGGTCCTTGCCCGGATTAGACATGAACCTGCTCACCACGCCCACTGCATGGGCTATGTCTAGTCTAGTGCAAACCATGGCGTACATGAGGCTCCCAACTGCTGACTGGTATGGAATCTTGGACATCTCTGCTTTCTCCTCAGAAGTAGAAGGACATGACTCTTTGTTCAGCTTGAAATGAGAGGCTAAAGGCGTACTGACAGGCTTTGCATTCTTCATGTTGAAGCGCTCCAACACGCGTTCAACATAGCTTTCTTGTGACAACCACAACATGCACTTCTTCCTGTCCCTTGTAATCTGCATCCCTAAGATGTGACTTGCCTTGCCCAGATCTTTCATCTCAAACTCTTTGGAGAGTTCTTTCTTGAGCTTTGCAATCAAGTTGGAATCATGACCTACAATCAACATGTCATCCACGTATATCAAAAGAATGACGAACCTGTCATTGGGAAGACGACGAACATATACGCATGGGTCGGCTGTAGTCCTCTTGAAGCCCTGCTTTCCCATGAAAGCATCAAACTTCAAGTACCATTGTCTCGGGGCTTGCTTCAAGCCATAGAGACTCTTCCTCAACCTGCATACCATATGCTCTTTCCCTCTCTCTTGAAAACCCTGTGGCTGCTCCATGTAGATCTCTTCCTTCAAATCACCGTGAAGAAACGCCGTCTTCACATCCATCTGCTCCAGCTCAAGGTCCATGCTAGCAACAAGTCCTAGCACCATTCTCACTGAGTTCATCTTCACCACTGGGGAGAAGATCTCATCATAGTCCACTCCTTCCTTCTGGCTGAATCCTTTCACGACCAATCTGGCCTTGTACTTCACCTGCTTGCCACTGTCATCTGACTTCAGCTTGTACACCCACTTGTTCTTCAAGGCTCTCTTCCCTTTAGGAAGCTCAACAAGGTCATAAGTGTGGTTCTTCTTGAGAGATGACATCTCCTCATTCATTGCATTCTGCCAATGACCCTTGTCCTTGTGCACATGTGCCTCCTCAAAAGTGTATGGCTCACCAGCATCTGTGAGCATCACATACCTAGAAGTGGGGTAGCGGGATGATGGTTGGCGTGTCCTCTCAGATCTCCTGACCTGAGGCTCTACTGTGTCTGCAACTGGATGAGGTAGCTCCCCCTGCCCTAGATCCCCTGGACCTGCATCAACGGGGTCTGCATCTGGCTCATGCTGCTCTAGCTGCCCATCCTCTCCACCTGTACCCTGTACTGGAGAGGGATCTGTGTCCTCATCACTGTCATCATCCATGGAGATCTCATCTCCATCACCACTCTCAGTGGTGTCCTCAGCCAACGTCTGGTTCTCATAAAAGATCACATCCCTATGCCTGGTGACTGTCTTCTTCCTTGGATCCCAAAGACGGTATCCAAACTCCTGATCTCCATAGCCAAGAAAAATACAAGGCACCGCCTTGTCATCCAACTTCTTCCGATGCTCCTTGGGTACCAATGCATACGCCTTGCATCCAAACACCCTCAAATGAGCATATGAGGGGTCTTTCCCTGTCCAAACATGCTCTGGAATCTGAAAGCCCAAAGGAACTGATGGAGATCGATTCACCAAGTAACATGCGGTGCGAACCGCCTCAGCCCAAAAGGTCTTGGGCAACTTCGCTGTCTTCAGCATACAACAGACTCTCTCAACAATGGTCCTGTTCATCCTCTCAGCTAGACCATTGTGCTGGGGTGTGCCTGGCTCTGTCCTCTCATTCCTGATGCCGTGCTCTGCACAATAGCTCTGAAAGCTATGGGAGGTGTACTCTCCCCCGTTGTCTGTGCGTAGAGACTTCAACAATTTTCCTGTCTCACGCTCAACCATGGCATGGAATTTCTTGAAACAATCAAAAACTTGATCTTTCGTCCTCAGCACATACACCCACACCTTCCTAGATGCATCATCAATGAAGGTGACAAAATACCTGTTGCCTCCCAAAGAGGCTGTGTCCATAGGACCACAAACATCTGAGTGAACCAGCTGTAGAAGGTCTCCCTTCACCTTGGATCTCGCTCTGTAAGGTGCACTCCTGCTCTTCCCAACCTCACATGCATCACAAGGAGATAAAGTGATGTCATTGTGGTAGGGGATCAACTCTTTCTTGCTCAAAAGCTGCAAGCCCTTCTGGCTCATGTGGCCAAGCCGACGGTGCCACAAATCTGAATTGTCTGCCTCACTAGCATGCAAACTGCCATCCATGACCTTCACTCTAGTCATATAGAGTGTGTGACACAAACTGCCCCTGGCCATGATGAGAGAACCCTTGCTAATCTTGCATCTGCTGTCGCCGAACTTCAGATGGTAGCCTTCACTATCTAGCTGTGAACCAGATATAAGGCTAAGCCGCACATCAGGAACATGCCTCACATTCTGGAGTGTCATTGAGCACCCAACATCCGTCTGGATCGAGATGGTGCTCATGCCAATGATCTTAGAGTAACTTTCGTTACCCATCAAGACTCTCCCATAGTCACCCCTAGTGTAGGTGGTGAAGAACTCCATGTGTGGAGTCACATGATAGGAGGCGGCCGTGTCAACGACCCACTCCAAATCGCTCCCGGTGTGCAAGCACTGGTCCTGGATGGTGAGAATCACCTCTTCTGCACTTTCATCTGCACTTTCATCTGCCACAACTGCAGCTAAATTCCCATCTTCCTTTTTCTGATCTTTCTTGGCTTCAGCTTGTTCTCTCTTCCAAACCCTGCAGTCTCTCTTCCAGTGACCGGACTTCTGGCAATGGTGACACTTTCCTCTACCCTTGGACTTGTCCCTGGATTTCTGCCTCTCTTGTGATGCTCTGATGAGGCGGAGTTCAGAGAGAAACTGAGGTGGAAAATAAATCACAATGTCGTTGTCCTCAATCACTCGAATGCGTCAATCAAGAAAAATAATCAACCACTCACAAAGATCAATCAATCAAAACACAAGAAAGAGCGGTCTAGCTATAGGTTTAACCTGGTATAGCTCCCAGGGTCGAACACAAGGAGCACAGATTGGCCTTGCGGCCTACGATGTAGTCAAGTATCCAAGAAAGTCTTTTTTTTATGGTTTTTTATTTGTTTTATATTTTTTTTTTTTAGATTTTTAAAAGATGAGAAAATTAAAGAATGCAAATACAAGGAGACTTCAACAATTTATACAACACACAAAAATGATGCAAAAATTCCAGAAAAATGGTTTTTATGGTTTTTAGGTTTTTTACTATTTTTGGTGAATTTTTGGAATTTTTCTAATGGAGAAATTATTTATTAAAAATCAAACAATGCAAGAAACAAGGGGTACTGTCCAGCAAGGTTAGAAACTCAAAAATAAAATATTTAAGAGCTTCAAACAACCCTGGAGGTAATTTTCCTATAATCTATGAAGAACAAGGAAAATTTAGGCACCCTAATTATTATTTTTGGATTTTTAATTTATTTACTACAATTTTTATGAGTTTTTAGGGGTTTTTCAATTTTTAGGGTTTTTGAGAGATGGACAGTAGCCAAAATTGGCTAGAAAATCAATCAGCAAGCAAGAAACATTATCTAATTTTTTTAGAATTTTTAAAGGTGATTTTGTATTTTTTTGGTATTTTTAAAATCAAACAGTAGCAAAAATAGGGGTTTTTGAATTTTTAAAAATAATAAATGAAATCATAAATGTCCCCAAAAATCATAGAAATTCCTACACCATGGCAGGAGCCATGTGTCAAAATTTCATTGGATTTGGAGGTCGTTTGATATTTTATTCAAAAATGAAAGTGGGGCACTGTGCACAGGGACCTAAGTGCAAATACCCAAAAGTTCTGGGGTCCTGGTGCAAAATACCCAAGAAATCACGTGCCAAGCACGTGTCTGGGGCACACAGGGACCTAAATGTAATAAAAATAAGTTCCAAGGACTTATTGATAACTCGTATCAAAAGTCCAGGGGCTTATATGCAATTTACCCAAAATAATTCGCACATGTGCAAAATCAATGCTCACAGGGGTATATATGCAAATAAACAAAACTTTTCATTCAATGAGTAACATCCAGAACTACAAGGGGTCTTATGCAAATAACCCAACATAACACGTGACGAAGCACGTGGTTCACTACTGGCAGGGGTATAAATGCAATTAAAATTAAGTCCGAGGTCCTTGATGCCAATTACCCAGAAAATAAACAACTAGAATTGAAAATTACAGGACTAAACTGAAATAAGACAAACAGAGGGGGGCCTATGATATTTACCCCTTTATTAATAGCGACGGCCCAGATGATGACGCGTGGATGATCGGACGGCGGAGAACAAACGCGCCTTTGACTCGAGAAGCGCTGGCCTAATCCGACGGCTGGTGTGCGTCCACGTGGGTGATCGGACGGTGCAGATGCAACGTGGCTCTTCGAAGGAAATCAAGCTCAGATCGGATGGTCGAAGTGCAGCCACGTGTGTAATCGGACGGCTGAGAGACGTCGTGGCTTAACCTCGCTGCTCAACGGCCCAGATGAGATCCTCAGATGGATTGACGGCTGCTGCTCCTCCTCAGATGAACGGCTAGGATAAGAACTGGAGCGAGGTCTTCATCGGACGGCTCTGGAAGGTGGAGGAAGAACTCGACGCCGGCGAAGTTCGCCGACGTCCTGCGTGAGCTCCGGTCCTCCTCTGCTGCTGCTACTGATCGGAGAAGCTCCGCTGGGCTGTCCCGCAGCTGCTGGTGGTGGCCAAGGGCCCAACCGAGCCCTGGAGGGGCTCCGGCGAGAACTGGCGGCTCGAAGCTCCTGGCTGAATGGACTGGAGGCTCAGACACCTCCTTTGGACCTGCAAAATGGTCAAGAAGCTTCGCGGGTCGAGGGCAAAGTGCCTCGACCCGGTTAGGTGGCGTGAAGGTGAACGGTGCGGTGGGGCGGAAGAGCTCCGGCGAGGCGACGGCGGTGGAGCTCGACTCCCAGATCCTGTGCGATCTGGGTTGAGTGGAAGTGCGTAGAAGGTGCGTGAGGGTACGGCGAAGGTGAAGATCGGGTCGGATGGTCGAGAGGTTGCGTGAGATGGTCGGAATCGGAGATGTGCGTCGGAGATGGGATTTGGGCGTAATCGGAAATTAGACTAAATTAAAGGGAACTAAGGCTACCTGATGGATGCTGGAGACTGTGCTGGAGATGGGCTATCTCCGGGTCGTAGCTTCGAAGGGCGTCAAGGCCTGAAGCTCGATGCTCAACGCCGGCGGCGGAGCAAGAACGGCGAGGTACGCCGGATCGATGGTATCGCTCCCTCACCTCACTGCAACACGGGCAAAAGCTTGCTGTCACTCTCGCTTTGCCGATGGAGGTCACTGGGAAGGAAGAGAAGGGCCAAAGATGCGGCGCGAAGGCGGCGGAGGGAAGAATATATAAGAGTGACCGGGCGATTAGGGTTGAGGGTGGACAGCGATGGAAAGCGTCGATTTCGTGGCGGAAGATCCGGCGAGGGAGAGGGATGAATGGCGAAGAGTCCGGGCGCGGGGTATGAGTGGGAGACAGCCTGGAGCGCGTGGGAAAAATCGGGGAAGATGGCGCGGCGCGCGACTTCCAGAAAAGGAAGGAGGTCGCGGGGGAGTTGACCGGGGTCAACATTCCCCCGTGGACCAACCAGAAGCGGCCACGTGTGCCCGGTTTTTGTTTTATTTTTTTAGGGTAGAAATAGGTCGAATTAAAGAAAACTCAAAACATGAAATATTTTTCTTTTATTTTTTTCTATTTTTTGGTGATTTTTAATTAATTTTTGGAAATAAAAATAGGTTAGCTCTATATATAGGTATATGTACACTATATGGATTTTTATTTTTGATTTTTTATTTGTTATTTTTTAGGTATTTTTATGCTCATTTTGTATTTTATTTATTTACAACATGAAATATGGAATAAAAGAATATTTTTATTTTATTTTTATCACTTATATACAAGAGTGAAATAAATAATTGAATACATTTATATACATGGTATTTATACAATGTATTTTTGTATTTTCAATTTTGTGATTTTTATTTGATTTTTATTTTGTTTCTTGTTATTTAATTTATTTACAATATGTAATATAGAATATTTACAAAAAGTTTAGAGAATAATTGAATTTATTTATAGGGTTAAATAAATACAATAGTGATGGTTTATACACAAGGTGAAGGAAGGGTATTTTTGAATTTTTGATTTTTATCTTTTTATTTGGTTTTTAATGGTTTCTAAATACACACACAATATTCACAACATATTTTTGGGTGAGGAAAATATAAAGTTTATTTATTTACAGAAGTATACACATGTGAGCCCCTATCTCCCTCTACTTTGGCTTTTATGCGGTCAGGCCCATGCTGAGCCCTCCCTTGGGTTAGGTTGCTCAATATTTATTCTAAATATTTCCCTCTTTTTCTTTTTGCTCTTTATTCTTTTATTTTGTGCACAAAAACATGCTAATTATAGGTTTTTACACAATGCATGCTTTTGGTAATTATTTGTATTTACACATATCTACATGTATTTGCAAAGGGTTTTTGTAGCTAAAATAGAAGAATAAAGAGTGATGAATGGGTATTCATCACCCCCCTATGCTTAACTTTGCTAGTCCCTTAGCAAACACTTATTTGAAAAAGAAGTGAAAAAGAAAGAAAAAGAAAAAGAAAAAGAGGATGAACATGGATCAAGGTTGACTTATTGAATTTTCCTTCATTAAATTGAAATATGGAGCTCGATCAGATCTTTGGATTATTAATGTGTCGGAACCTTATTTGGACTTAAGCTTAAAACTCAACAGCCTCCAAGTTCCACCAATCTATGGGCAAGACTCCTCAATAAACCAGATCAGAACAAGTCTACATACACAAACTCTAATGACCATGAATCTTTTCCTTGCGGTGTAAGTGATATGTGGCTCCCCACCTCAGAAGTAACAAAGAAACAACCTCCCTCAACCTGGTAACTCTAATGCCTCAGTCTAGCAACTCTTTCCTCGAGAAGCGGGGTATTCCCTTCTAAGTTCAAGTGCAACCGGCTCAAGGAGAGGGGGTAGAAGTATAGAGTTTTGGAAGCTTAGCCAGTGTAGCTAAGTCTCCCGCTGCAAGCTTCATGAGATCTTTATACTCCGGTGGGGTTATTAAATTTTCAATCCGACCCACCACTTTTTTGGAGTTCTTTTTGCATTTTTGCATATTTTTTTTTTTTTTCAAGACTTCTGTACACATATCTACATGGTGCAGCATATATAAGAAATTTCCCCTTGAGCCAGTAGACTATCCCTCTTTTGAAGCTTTATTGCAACCCACAGCTTCTGTCTTTAGCTTTCAACACCACTAGACCAAGTTGAGGTGCACTTCCTTCACTATAAGAAGAAGAGAGGTTCCGCCTAGAAGTACTACCCTCATATGCTACCCCAAGCCAAAGGAAACTGCCTCCTCACCACCTCATCCATGGAGAGCCATGTGTAAAGTGCAGGTGCAAGTTAAGCCATTGTCTCTGAGAGTCATATGTGTGTTGTTAAGTGCTCTATTTAGGCTCATCAAGATGACATATGCTCATAGCCTAATGGACTCAAAGAATTAAGTCCTTATGGACCTGAAAAGCCTTAACCCTAAGTCCTACAAGGTTCCTCTTGAAGTTAAGTGAATTAAGATCTTATTCAAGCTCCATTTCTCAATTTAATTCCAGGCTTAGTTTAAATGTCAACTCTCATCCAGGAAAAACTATATACATATATGTACACAAGATGCTATTTACAAATATTTTACAATCATGCAAAAATTTTGAAAAATGTTTTGAAATCATGAATGAATGATGCATGAAGTGCAAGTTTTGCAAAAAGATATTTACAAACATTTACACAAGATTTTTGCAAACTTTTGATTTTTCAAAACATTTTGGAAAAATTTTGTACTATATACATAATTTTGATACAAAATATTTACACAAGCTTTACACAAAAGATTTTTGAAATCATTTTTACAAAAATACTTTATACACTAGCTATGTATGTGCAAGAATAAAAGAGGTTTATGTACATTAAAAATTTTTAATTTTTGTGATTTTTAGCCATTTATTTATTAACACACTCACACAAAGTACGAGTTATGGCTAAAGTATATATGAAATATATACACACCCCCCCTATACTTAGCTCGAACGATGTCCTCAGAGTGATCAAGAGCGATGAAGAAGACATAACTCGTGCTTAGTAAAAGGGAAGTGAAAAGGAATGGCTAAGTACAGGAGCGAATCAATCAATAGAATGAGAAGAACTCGGTGGTTTCCCCCTATACTTAGGATTAACTAATCCTAAGTATAGAAAGCTGTACATGAAGGGAAAGCCGAGTGAAGAATATACGGAATCTGCCCCCCCTATACTTAGGGTAAAATATCCCTAAGTATAGGCAGCAAAAAACAAGAGCAGAAAGAATGAAACGAATACTCGCAGATCCGACATCCCCCCTATACTTAGGGTAAAGTACACCCTAAGTATAGCATAATCACAAGATGAGAAATGGGATGTAGGACTAAAGAATAGAATGATATGGACAACTGGATCTATACAGGCGAAGGAACAGTGAAAATCAGGCGTGAGATGCAAAAGATGTGAGTCAAAAGACCACATCTCACGCAAAATGAATAGCGGCAATAATAACGTCCCGCGGCTCATGATCTAGAAATGGTTTGAGCCGCTGGCCATTCACTCGGAAGGTACTCTCAGAAGATAACTCAGATATATCAATGCTACCGTTATCGTGTACCTTTCTGACCAAATAGGGTCCTTTCCATTTGCTCTGTAGCTTCCCTGGAAATAATCTAAGCCTCGCATCAAACAGCCATACTTTCTGTCCAATCTCAAAATGCTTGTGGCTGATATGAGAATCATGCCACTCTTTGACTTTCTCCTTATAATGTAGGCTGTTTGAGAAAGCTGCATCTCTAAGCTCTTCCAAGGCGGCTAACTCTGCCCTTCTCTGGTCTCCTATACCATTTGGATCCATCAATATGTCTGTAACTGCCCAGAGTGACTTGTGCCTAAGCTCAACAGGTAAATGGCATGGCTTGCCATACACGAGGCGAAAGGGAGATGTACCCAATGGAGTCTTGAAAGACGTCCGATATGCCCACAAGACCGAGTCCAAAAGCTGTGACCAATTCTTTCGGTCAGGGCGGACGACTTTCTGCAAAATATTCTTGATCTCCCTATTCGACACTTCGGCTAGACCATTTGTCTGTGGATGGTATGGTGTAGCAACACGATGGTCTATGCCGAACTCTCTAGCAAGTGCCTTCACCTGGTCGTTGATGAAATGAGATCCCCCATCAGAAATAAGAACTCGTGGAACCCCGAACCGCGTGATGATGTTCTTCTTCAAAAATTTGCAAACTGTCTTTGCATCTGCGGCTCGGGCGGGGATAGCCTCAACCCAACGACTAACATAATCTACGGCCAACAGAATGTACTCAAATCCCTGACTCTTAGGGAATGGACCCATGAAATCGATGCCCCATGCGTCAAAAATCTCACAGAAGTGAATGGGCTGCATCGGCATCATATCACGCTGTCCACAAGTGCCCATCCTCTGACAGTCAGTACACCTCCTCACGAACTCATCAGAGTCCTTGAAGAGTGTAGGCCACCACAAGCCGGATTGGAGCACTTTCTGTGCCGTTCTCCTCCCAGAATGATGTCCTCCTGCCTCAAGCTTGTGGCAGTAAGTGAGGACACTATGATGCTCCTCCTGAGGAATACACCGACGCCAGATGCTATCCCCTCCTTCGTGGTAAAGGATGGGATCCACCCAGTGGTAGGACTTGGCCTTCGCAATGAAGGTCTCAATCTTCTGCTTGGGCCAGTCTTGTGGTACTTTCCCAGCAACGAGAAAGTTAACAATATCAGCGTACCACGGGAGTGAGGCGATAGCAAGGATCGCCTCATCTGGGAAGGTATCTCTGATTGGATCAATCTGCTCTGTCTCCTCAGGCTGCTCTAGTCGGGATAAATGGTCCGCCACCACATTCTTGACTCCAGGCTTATCCTTGATCTCAATGTCGAACTCCTGGAGTAGAAGGATCCATCTAGTAAGTCTGGCCTTGGCATCCTTCTTTGACATGAGGTACCTGATGGCGGTGTGATCTGTGTACAAGGTCACTCTAGATCCAATGATATATGATCTGAATTTATCTAGGGCAAACACTACTGCTAGCATCTCCTTCTCTGTGACTGTATAATTCCGCTGGGCGGAATCCAATGTGCGGCTAGCATAGTGTATGGCAAATGGTACTCCATCCCTCCTCTGTCCTAGCACTGCCCCTACGGCAAAATCGGAGGCGTCCGTCATGATCTCGAATGGGAGAGACCAATCGGGTGGCTGAAGGACAGGAGCCTCAATTATGCACTGCTGGAGAGTCTCAAAGGACGAAAGACACTTGTCATCGACAAGGAACTCGGTGTCTTTCGTCAAGAGGTCAGTCAACGGTCGGGCAATCTTGCTGAAATCATGAATGAATCTCCTATAAAAACCAACGTGCCCCAGAAATGACCGTAACTGCTTCAGATTGGACGGCGGTGTGAGTTTCCGAATGACATCGACCTTGGCCGGATCAACCTCCATGCCTCTGTTGGAGATGATGTGGCCAAGCACCGTCCCTTGAGTCACCATGAAGTGACTCTTCTCCCAAGATAGAACCAAGCGGGTATCAATACATCGCTGGAGCACTCGGTCTAGGCAGTCAAGACAGGAATCGAATCCGTCGCCGTAAACCGAGAAGTCGTCCATGAAGACCTCCAAACACTCCCCTACCATGTCCGAAAATATCGACAGCATGCATCTCTGAAAAGTCGCAGGGGCGTTACATAGCCCGAATGGCATGCGTCGAAAAGCGTAAGTACCGAAGGGACAGGTAAAGGTGGTCTTCTCCTGATCCTCAGGAGCGATGGCCACCTGGTTGTAGCCCGAGTACCCATCTAGGAAGCAATAATGGCTCTTCCCTGCCAATCTCTCTATGATCTGATCAATAAAAGGCAGGGGGAAATGGTCCTTCTTGGTGGCCTGGTTGAGTTTCCTGTAGTCAACACAGACCCGCCAAGAGGTAGGTACTCGTGTAGCAATCTCCTCTCCCGACTCACTGATCACAGTAGTGATGCCCGTCTTCTTGGGCACCACATGCAAGGGGCTGACCCACTTGGAGTCGGAAATGGGATAAATAAAATCTGCACTCCACCATTTTGATATTTCCTTCATGACAACTTCTCGTAGGTTGGGGTTCAGTCGCCGCTGGAACTCACGCGACGGCTTTGCCCCTTCCTCGAGATAGATATGGTGGGAGCACAACGAGGGACTAATCCCATGGAGATCTGCTACGCTCCATCCAATTGCCTTGCGGTTCTTTTCAAGAACCTCCATCAGACGGGATTCTTGTTCTCCAGTCAGATCGGCAGAGATGATGACTGGGTACATCTCAGACTCTCCCGCAAGGAATCTATACTTCAGCGAAGTAGGGAGCGGCTTAAGCTCTGGACAGCTGGGTGCTGGCAAATCTGGCTTCTGAAGAAGATGTGTGTATGCGGATAATTCTGCCAAATTTGCCTGGGAAAATGATAAAGAACTCTCACAAACTGGATCTGGAGAAGGCGGGTCCTCTATATTATCTCTGTTTTGCTCTGCCTCTACCTCCTCCTCATCTATAGGCTCAGGTGGATCCAGATCTGGCATCTGATCACTACAATCTGCCCAATCAGACTCTGAATCCGAGGGATCTATATCAGACTCAGTGGCATCGGTACCACCGGAGAACAAGGTGGCATCAGCACCACCATAGAGCAGGGTGGCCTCAGTACCACCATCACTGGAAATCGTGTCGCGATCAAGGTCCGACTCTGCTGACTCAATAGTATCCTGTACCAGGTCTGTGCTCTCCAGACTATCCTCTTCTATCATCTCTGCATCAGCTGTATCTGAATATGAGAGGATGGTCTGTGCTACAGGATCTGCCCAAGCTGCCTCATCATCTGTGATCACAAAGTCACAGTCCTGGTGGATGTCTGGCTCTACGTCTGTCAGCTGCTCTGAATCTGTACTCCCATGTGAGCGGGATCTGGATCTGGCTCTGTGGTCCTTGACCGTCTCTATTTGTATACTCTCGCCCTGGACGCGAAAGTACACCTTCCCGCTGTCATGGTCAGTCACTGCCTTGGCTGTGGCCAAGAACGGGCGACCGAGGATGATGGGGGAATCGGTCAATGAGTCAGGGGTCTCCATGTCCAGCACTACGAAGTCCACAGGGAATTGCAAACCCTGAATCGTGACGACAACGTCTCGTAACAACCCCTTTGGCCTCTTGACAGACCGATCAGCAAACTGAAGGTATGTCCTGCTCTGTACAAGAGTGCCCAACTCTAAGTGGTCGAGAAGGGCTGCCGGAAGAAGGTTGATCGACGATCCGCTATCTAAGAGAGTACGGTTGAACCTCTGCTCACTAATCTGACATCTGACATACGGGGCCCCTAAATCTGGCCTCTTGGTCGGCAGATGGTTCTGGATCGCGTAACACGTGGCTTTTGTTAGCACATGAATTTCTGCGGTCTTGTTCCTCTTCTTCCTCCTGACTGTTGTCCTGTCTCTCAAGGACCGCTGAAGAAGAGGAATGTGCTGCAAAGCCTCATTGAGGGTCAGCTGAATGTGAAATCGGTCTATCATGCTTTGGCTGAACTCCTCCTGCTCTCTCTTTTTTGGATCTTTTTCTTTTTTCTTCCCCTTCCCCAGCTCAAGGGCTCTAGGAAAGGGGATCACAGGGTCCTTCTCAGATGAAGGACTAGGAATAGGTCTAGATGATTCGATGACAGGATCCTCACAAACATCATTCATCACAGTGGGATCAGAAGAAACTAAACCTTTTCCTTTATTCAAATCAGAGTTCCGAGATACATTCATTTGAGGAAAGACAACATTTCTACCAGAATAAATGTTGGTGGCATCAGTACCACCTCTAGTTGGCTCTACAACTAGACGTCTTGCGGCCTCAGTACCGCGGGCTGGCTCGGCTCTGCTGGTGGCGTCAGTACCACCGTCATCATGATGTGCGGCTTCAGTACCGCTCTCCTCTTCCTCATCTGGCGCTCTAGATGGATCCTCGTATTGTCGCTCAGATGAGGCGCCTCCTGCTGGTCTTCTACCGCTCCTAAGTGTGACAAAATCAGCATCAAATAAATCCGACGAGATAACATCAAATGAGTCACTAGAAGTGGTAGGATCAGTGTGAACTACCTGCTCAGATTTCCTCTTCAAGTTATTCGGATTAGGCTCGATCTGGGCAGGGATGGCGGCCTTCCCTCTCATCAAGTCCCGCATCTCCTAGCGGAACTCGTCCATCTCCCGTCTAAATGTAGCCTGCTGCTCTGTGAAGAGGCGGGCTAGATCATCCATGGCGGGGCTCTCATGGGAACCCGACGGGTTGCCTCTCTGGTAATGAGGCTGCTGGACCTGGTGCTGCTGTGGCTGAGAGGGGTAAGAGGATGGATGCTGCTGCTGGTGAGCCTGCTGCTCACGTCTCCAATTCTGTCCCTGCTGCTGATAGGGACGAGATACGAAAGATGATGGCTGGTGTGCTGGGAGCTGCTGGTGATCTCTCTGCTGGGAGTACTGCCCTCCCTGACCGACTGGCTGCTGATGGGGTTGGTTACCCCCATTCCCCCACCTGAATCCGGGATGGTCTCGTCGGATTCCAGGTTGAGGACGGTCATACCAAATCCCGTTGACATCCATCAACGGCTCTGCATCGTATGGGGCTGGTGGGAGTACATCCAGAGGCTGATCCGGCTGATATACCACCATCTGTAAGTCTGGAGATGGTGGTGCCTGGTAAGAGGGCTGCTGCTGCTGGTACGGCTCCGCCTGTACAAGGTGAACTTGTCTAGGCTGCTGCAAGGAGCTGGAGCGCTGGGACGAGCTGCGGCTGCCACCGGAATCGCCTCGCGACAGAAGACGGGGCTGAGGAGCCGTCTGTGCCTCCTGAAGACACAAGAGCTGGGTCTTCATGTCGCTCAGAGTTCGTGCCATTTCTTCCATCTGAGTTATGCCCTGGCACTGCTTCTTCTCTATGATTTCCATGCGGTCCAACTTCTCGCTGATAATCCCCATGTCCGCAGCGGCCGACTCTGCCTGTGCGGCAGCAACTGTGGACGAACTGGATGGACCTGCATCAACCCGTGCTATCCGCTGATACTGCACGGGTCCTGGCGGCTGATGAGATCTCTGCGTGTACAACCGAGTCTGGGACATCACCATGTAATTTTCTGCCATCTCTTCGTAGATGGCCCAGACTTGGTTGTGGTCCTTGGCAAAGTAGGACCCGCCGCAAGAAGCATTCACCAGACCCTGAAGCTCTGGCGTCATCCCACTAAAGAAGCTCTGAACTAGGTTCGGCTTCGAAATATCATGGTGTGGGCATCTATCCAGAAGCTCTCTGAACCTCTCCCATGCCTCGTGAAATTGCTCGTTAGGGAGCATGGAGAAGTTGTTGATCAGGGCCCTTGCTGCATTCGTCCGCCCGAGTGGATAGTACTTGTTCAAGTACTCGGTGCGGAGCTGATCCCAGGTGTAAACAAACTTCCCTAGATGTTTCAGCCAGGCGGCTGCTCTATCTGCCAGTGAAAAAGGGAAGGCCATCATTCGAATCGTATCTTGGCCCACACGACGGTCGTGGACAGTGCTGCAGATCATCAGAAACTCCTGGAGATGGAGGTGGGGTTCCTCAGTGGCGAGTCCGTGAAAATGAGGAAGCATCTGCA
This sequence comes from Ottelia alismoides, assembly GCA_037367405.1. Lineage (NCBI taxonomy): Eukaryota > Viridiplantae > Streptophyta > Magnoliopsida > Alismatales > Hydrocharitaceae > Ottelia > Ottelia alismoides. Next base: position 685,217 of record JAZKJV010001202.1, read on the forward strand.
GGGTGTTCGGAGGGAACTTGAAATCCCCCACGATAGCAGGTATCACCACCCACTGGTGCATCAGTGTAGATCCGGGGTTGTGAAGCTCCCGCATCGGTCTTGCTGCGGCAGCGGCTGCCTCTGCTGCGGCTGCTGCTGCTGCGGCTGCTGCCTCTGCATCAGCGTCAGGGATGTCCTCCGGCTCGCTCGGCTCTTCTCGCTCTCTTCGGAGTCTCTCCAACTCCCTCCTCATCTCTATCATGAATGCCCCCTGATCGCGTAACTGTTGCTGAACTGTCTCTAATGATGCGATCAGGGTGGAGTTGATCGCCCCCTGGTCTAAGACGAAATGTTCGGGCTGGCGATCGTCTGAACTGCCGGCTCCAGCCATAGGGATGTCTGCAAAATCAGAAGAGCCTAACTCAGGTTCAGTCAAATGAATTCGTCTTTCCTCGGGCTCATGTCTCTCAGAAGCAGAAGAAAGGGGATCGAGGGGGAACAGGGTGGAATCGAACTCGGGCCCGGAGAGCTGGTCTCGACTCTCATGGGCCAACCTAGATGATGGAGTAGACGCGCCTGAAAGCGGTGCAGCCAGAGGCTGCCTAAGAGATCGTCTACCCATCATCTTGATCTTGGCGAGTTGGGCGGATGGGATCTGGAGAAAATATGATCACAAAGCAAACCCCCGGTTCACCAACGCAACACAATGTGAAGACCGTGAAGGATCGGTCAATTTATCTTGTCAATTTTATTTGGTGAACATACAAGATATCAGAGCGATTACGTGACCTGCTGGGATACCCGATACTCTCTCAACCGACTGTCCCGCACAGAAGAGTCGGTAATCAGTCGAGATGAGCACCGGAGGGCTTTACCTAGTGTTCGGGTCACTCTCTCGCACAATCAAACCAAACAATGAGGGGGTTGCTCTCCCCAAGACAAATTTTTAATGTGAGTGTCTTTTAGGGTCAATAGTGTTATCCAGTCCCAATTTTTTTTGTTTTTTTCTTTTTAAATTTTTTTTTTTTTCCAAAAATAAATACAAGCGGCCTAACGATTTTTCCGATTCTCCTGATGATTATTAATCCAAAAACAGAGGGAGAAGACGAAAAAGCCGATGCGCGAAGAAATCAATGATGCATGCAGAGAAAGAAATGCGTACCTTGTCTCCAGCGCTCTACATGCAAGTGATCCGCGCAGAATTTAAAGACAGAAATAAAACTACCTAAATGGTGCAGCGGGAAAAACCGAATCCTAGATGAGCAATTTCTATTGATCGTGAAGAACAATAGTTAGCTAATCGAATTGAGTCCGGAGTCCGATCTTGGGAGTCACTCGGTGCCCGCCACAACGGGTCCTGCCAGCGCTGTATGTGACTCCTCACGGCACGTGGTCTCAGATCCGATTAAACTAACTTTTTCAGTGAATTTTATTAAGGTCCAATTACGTTCTATAGGAACAGATATTCTATTAAGTGTTGGGCCTTAAAATCTACGTCACAATCAATCAAAATTCCTATGTCTAGGGGCTAAAACCGCGAGAAACACCGGAAAAGGCAGCTAGCTATGAAAACCACGATAAAAGCCGCGAAAATCCGAATGGGTCCCCCGAGCACACCGGTGCCCGGCGAAACAGACCCGCTAAGTTACAAGTGTCTACAAATGTCCAAAGTCCAAGTCTAAGTTATTACAACAAGAATAATGTTCCCTCTCTCTCTTTGAAATAAAAATTTCTTCTTCTTCTCTCTCTTCCTCCTCTTCTTCCCGTGCGGGTCCACAAAAAGTGTACTCCAAGTCGTCCAAGCAGTACCTCGCACAAAAATAGAAAGAGAAAGTGTCAGAAAACAGTTATAATCTAGAGAGATAAAAAATGGAAGAATGAAAACTGACTACAAAGCCGTGCTCCCCGGCAACGGCGCCATTCTGATGAGGCGGAGTTCAGAGAGAAACTGAGGTGGAAAATAAATCACAATGTCGTTGTCCTCAATCACTCGAATGCGTCAATCAAGAAAAATAATCAACCACTCACAAAGATCAATCAATCAAAACACAAGAAAGAGCGGTCTAGCTATAGGTTTAACCTGGTATAGCTCCCAGGGTCGAACACAAGGAGCACAGATTGGCCTTGCGGCCTACGATGTAGTCAAGTATCCAAGAAAGTCTTTTTTTTATGGTTTTTTATTTGTTTTATATTTTTTTTTTTTAGATTTTTAAAAGATGAGAAAATTAAAGAATGCAAATACAAGGAGACTTCAACAATTTATACAACACACAAAAATGATGCAAAAATTCCAGAAAAATGGTTTTTATGGTTTTTAGGTTTTTTACTATTTTTGGTGAATTTTTGGAATTTTTCTAATGGAGAAATTATTTATTAAAAATCAAACAATGCAAGAAACAAGGGGTACTGTCCAGCAAGGTTAGAAACTCAAAAATAAAATATTTAAGAGCTTCAAACAACCCTGGAGGTAATTTTCCTATAATCTATGAAGAACAAGGAAAATTTAGGCACCCTAATTATTATTTTTGGATTTTTAATTTATTTACTACAATTTTTATGAGTTTTTAGGGGTTTTTCAATTTTTAGGGTTTTTGAGAGATGGACAGTAGCCAAAATTGGCTAGAAAATCAATCAGCAAGCAAGAAACATTATCTAATTTTTTTAGAATTTTTAAAGGTGATTTTGTATTTTTTTGGTATTTTTAAAATCAAACAGTAGCAAAAATAGGGGTTTTTGAATTTTTAAAAATAATAAATGAAATCATAAATGTCCCCAAAAATCATAGAAATTCCTACACCATGGCAGGAGCCATGTGTCAAAATTTCATTGGATTTGGAGGTCGTTTGATATTTTATTCAAAAATGAAAGTGGGGCACTGTGCACAGGGACCTAAGTGCAAATACCCAAAAGTTCTGGGGTCCTGGTGCAAAATACCCAAGAAATCACGTGCCAAGCACGTGTCTGGGGCACACAGGGACCTAAATGTAATAAAAATAAGTTCCAAGGACTTATTGATAACTCGTATCAAAAGTCCAGGGGCTTATATGCAATTTACCCAAAATAATTCGCACATGTGCAAAATCAATGCTCACAGGGGTATATATGCAAATAAACAAAACTTTTCATTCAATGAGTAACATCCAGAACTACAAGGGGTCTTATGCAAATAACCCAACATAACACGTGACGAAGCACGTGGTTCACTACTGGCAGGGGTATAAATGCAATTAAAATTAAGTCCGAGGTCCTTGATGCCAATTACCCAGAAAATAAACAACTAGAATTGAAAATTACAGGACTAAACTGAAATAAGACAAACAGAGGGGGGCCTATGATATTTACCCCTTTATTAATAGCGACGGCCCAGATGATGACGCGTGGATGATCGGACGGCGGAGAACAAACGCGCCTTTGACTCGAGAAGCGCTGGCCTAATCCGACGGATGGTCGAAGTGCAGCCACGTGTGTAATCGGACGGCTGAGAGACGTCGTGGCTTAACCTCGCTGCTCAACGGCCCAGATGAGATCCTCAGATGGATTGACGGCTGCTGCTCCTCCTCAGATGAACGGCTAGGATAAGAACTGGAGCGAGGTCTTCATCGGACGGCTCTGGAAGGTGGAGGAAGAACTCGACGCCGGCGAAGTTCGCCGACGTCCTGCGTGAGCTCCGGTCCTCCTCTGCTGCTGCTACTGATCGGAGAAGCTCCGCTGGGCTGTCCCGCAGCTGCTGGTGGTGGCCAAGGGCCCAACCGAGCCCTGGAGGGGCTCCGGCGAGAACTGGCGGCTCGAAGCTCCTGGCTGAATGGACTGGAGGCTCAGACACCTCCTTTGGACCTGCAAAATGGTCAAGAAGCTTCGCGGGTCGAGGGCAAAGTGCCTCGACCCGGTTAGGTGGCGTGAAGGTGAACGGTGCGGTGGGGCGGAAGAGCTCCGGCGAGGCGACGGCGGTGGAGCTCGACTCCCAGATCCTGTGCGATCTGGGTTGAGTGGAAGTGCGTAGAAGGTGCGTGAGGGTACGGCGAAGGTGAAGATCGGGTCGGATGGTCGAGAGGTTGCGTGAGATGGTCGGAATCGGAGATGTGCGTCGGAGATGGGATTTGGGCGTAATCGGAAATTAGACTAAATTAAAGGGAACTAAGGCTACCTGATGGATGCTGGAGACTGTGCTGGAGATGGGCTATCTCCGGGTCGTAGCTTCGAAGGGCGTCAAGGCCTGAAGCTCGATGCTCAACGCCGGCGGCGGAGCAAGAACGGCGAGGTACGCCGGATCGATGGTATCGCTCCCTCACCTCACTGCAACACGGGCAAAAGCTTGCTGTCACTCTCGCTTTGCCGATGGAGGTCACTGGGAAGGAAGAGAAGGGCCAAAGATGCGGCGCGAAGGCGGCGGAGGGAAGAATATATAAGAGTGACCGGGCGATTAGGGTTGAGGGTGGACAGCGATGGAAAGCGTCGATTTCGTGGCGGAAGATCCGGCGAGGGAGAGGGATGAATGGCGAAGAGTCCGGGCGCGGGGTATGAGTGGGAGACAGCCTGGAGCGCGTGGGAAAAATCGGGGAAGATGGCGCGGCGCGCGACTTCCAGAAAAGGAAGGAGGTCGCGGGGGAGTTGACCGGGGTCAACATTCCCCCGTGGACCAACCAGAAGCGGCCACGTGTGCCCGGTTTTTGTTTTATTTTTTTAGGGTAGAAATAGGTCGAATTAAAGAAAACTCAAAACATGAAATATTTTTCTTTTATTTTTTTCTATTTTTTGGTGATTTTTAATTAATTTTTGGAAATAAAAATAGGTTAGCTCTATATATAGGTATATGTACACTATATGGATTTTTATTTTTGATTTTTTATTTGTTATTTTTTAGGTATTTTTATGCTCATTTTGTATTTTATTTATTTACAACATGAAATATGGAATAAAAGAATATTTTTATTTTATTTTTATCACTTATATACAAGAGTGAAATAAATAATTGAATACATTTATATACATGGTATTTATACAATGTATTTTTGTATTTTCAATTTTGTGATTTTTATTTGATTTTTATTTTGTTTCTTGTTATTTAATTTATTTACAATATGTAATATAGAATATTTACAAAAAGTTTAGAGAATAATTGAATTTATTTATAGGGTTAAATAAATACAATAGTGATGGTTTATACACAAGGTGAAGGAAGGGTATTTTTGAATTTTTGATTTTTATCTTTTTATTTGGTTTTTAATGGTTTCTAAATACACACACAATATTCACAACATATTTTTGGGTGAGGAAAATATAAAGTTTATTTATTTACAGAAGTATACACATGTGAGCCCCTATCTCCCTCTACTTTGGCTTTTATGCGGTCAGGCCCATGCTGAGCCCTCCCTTGGGTTAGGTTGCTCAATATTTATTCTAAATATTTCCCTCTTTTTCTTTTTGCTCTTTATTCTTTTATTTTGTGCACAAAAACATGCTAATTATAGGTTTTTACACAATGCATGCTTTTGGTAATTATTTGTATTTACACATATCTACATGTATTTGCAAAGGGTTTTTGTAGCTAAAATAGAAGAATAAAGAGTGATGAATGGGTATTCATCATGCTCCTCTGCTGCTGGATCTTCCTCTCCTCTCAACTGCATACACATGTGAAGAGGAGGATGCCTCTCCCGAAGAGCGACGTCTAATCTCCTCATTAAGGAGACTACCCTTGACCATAGCCATGGTCAGCTTGCTATCCTTCGCAGAATTGCTCACGGTGACTACTAGAGTCTCCCAACTGTCTGGCAGTGAGCCCAAAAGAAGAAGTGACTGCAACTCGTCATCAAGTGTCAAACCCATGGATGTCAACTGGTTGATTATGCTTTGGAAATCATTCAGATGCTCCGCCACTTTGCATCCATCCTTGTACTTCAAATTCACAAGCTTTCTAATCAAGAAAGCCTTGTTGGTTGCGGTCTTCTGGTCATAGAGCTCGGACAACTTGTCCCATAGCTCCTTGGCATTGGTCTCCTCGGCCACGTGATGGAACACCGACATGTCAAGCCACTTCCGAATGGTCCCAATGGCCTTTCGGTTCAACTTTGTCCACTCTCCCGCAGACATGTTATCCGGCTTGGCGCTCTCCCCCTCCACGGGATCGTGGAGGTCCTTGCAATATAGAATGTCTTCCATCTTGGCCTTCCAAATCTGCCAGTTGCTGCTTGTGAGCTTAATCATCGTGCCTTCATCATCTTTGCCCATTGCTCAAGCCTGAGCTCTGATACCACTTGTTGGGGATATATGGATAATGCGGAACAATCAACAACTTAGGATAATATCCCCTGAAACTGTCCAGCAGCAAAGATGGCACAACAAGATATGTTCCCCACACGGGAACTCAAATAGCAACAATGATAGCAACCACAAGCAACCACAACAAGCAACCACACGAGACAAGATTTTTACGTGGAAACCCTTCTCAATGTGAGCAAGGGAAAAACCACGGGGCAAGACCGGCAACCAAGCACTACGGTCAAATGTGTTAATGTTCTTCCCGGTTTTGTTGCCCACAAAACCGAGGTACAAGCACACACAACGGATAGTTCTTCAACAAGGAACAAACTATCCCTAGGTATCTAACTATACCAAATGTGCTCAAAACAAAGGAGAACAAGGTAACTCCCCTTGTGGGCTTCCGGATGGAGTCCCAAACACGGCTTCGGCTCCTTGAGGTCGTCCGTGACGACCTCCAACGGCTGCTCCTCTCGAGCTCGCCCAAACGGTGCTCCCACGCCCAACTCCAAGCCCTAGCTGCTGTGCCAAAGACCCGAGCTGCTGCTGCCCTCGATCTCGGCCTCTCTCTCGCGCTCTCCCGCCCGCGTGGAGGAAGACGAAGAGGATGGGTGCTGAACAACCCCTTGCCGCTGCTCCTGGAATGGTGAATAGGGCTGGAATCGACAGGAATGCACAGGCCGAATGTTTCCTTCGGTATTCCCTGGAAAGGGGAAATGGATGGGGGCCGATTGGGGGCCAACTTGATGGAGAAATATCAAGTATGCCCCCCCCCAAAAGAAGTAAACAGTTGCTGCCCCCAGTTGGGGCTGGAAACTTTCAAAGATACCCAACACCTTGTCGATCAAGAGGGTGACCTAGGCAGTGAGGTTCATGCACGTCACTGCCAATGCAGTCACGGTGGCGACCTGCGATGTCAATGCGGGCTCGGCCTGTCGATGGTCTTCACCCAATGATTCACGTGGCAGGGTCTCCTCGAAGGTGAGCATACATTGGCCAAAGGCGGTCAGCACTTGCAGTTGTGACATTCCCGTCAGAGCTTTCTCTTGGGGCTTGCGTAGTGGAGGTGTAGAACGGGCAAGAGTTGTTGCCATGACCAAATGAGATGCACAGATGACATCTCAGAGGCTTCCACTCAAGCTCTATTTCAACATGCAGACTTCAACCAGAGCTAAACAAAAGGGGGAGGAATGGAGGGATTGAGGTCGATGCCCTGATCGAGATGCAACAATGAGCAGGGTCATCTTCTCTCCCAGCAGCCGTTGGACCATCCATAAATAGAGGCATTACGATAAGGCTGCATAGCTTGTTAAGTACGAGTGGAGAAGAATGGCCCAGCGGGAGTCCATGGAATCGTACCCATAGGATTATCTCGGACAACAGATCCCGCTCCAAGCAAGACCCATTGGCCTCCCAGCGCCTCATGATAACCAGGCATCCTTGAAAGAGTCAAGGACCTCCTTCCAGGAGTCTATGGCATTCAGGATTGGAGGAAATCTGCAGGTAGAAGAAATCATTTTGCCTAGCGATAAGTTTATGCTTACCAATAGAGCGTCAAACCTTTTCGACAAATGTGGAAAGATGCTTTTCTGTAGTTTTTTTTCCAACAATGTAGAAGACAATGGTATTAGCCCATACCTCTTCTAGATGCATGACGTCGTCATCAGAGAGGAGGGCCACTGGTTGCCCTTCAACCAAGGCGGGTTCGACGTATTAAAGCCTTCTGTTGATCGGAGGCATGATCGATGAACTGCAAACATCCTTCCAGGATGTCCAGTTGGGAAGAGTAGAACGGTTGGCCGCAATAGGCGTTTGAGTCGCAGGGTGGGGGTGGGGGTATGGTCGTGCGTGTCGGAGCAAAGGGGGCTTGTAGGTAGGGAAGTAGGGCTGGTGGTTGACGGCTGTGGGGCAGGGAGATGGAGTCGGAGCGGAGGTTTAAGGGGTAGAGGAGGCGGGGGGTTCGGGGAGAGGGATAGGGGTAGGGTTAGGGTTCATGGCTTCTTAAGGGGAGAGCGGAGTTTTAAGGGGTGTTGTTCGCATCTGCCTCACCTGCATGCGAGCTGCTCCACCCTCCTAGCGATGCGCCCCTCGGAGCAACCACCTCTACTTTACTTTGAGTACGTCTGTGGCAGCTCATGGCAGCCACCACCTCTGTCGTCCTTAGCATGCCCTGCCATTGGTCAGCCTTTGGTAGCTTCCAGGTGATCCTCGTCCCGTACCACCCTTTATATGGTATGAACTCCCTTTGGGTCCACACACGTACCCTACTTCACGTTCATCACCACCCATGCCGCATGGACCGTGATGCGTCCTCAAGCCTTGTCCAGAGCTGCACCATGACCTCTCCCTCACCATGATAGTAAGCCAACCGTAGTGTTGGGGAGGTCATTAGTTCTTTTCGTTTTACGTGTGCATCGCGTTATAAATATCATGTCATTATGCCATTGCAAAAGGTCCCCATTCTGCCATCTCTTCTACATTTCTCCCAGGGCCCCGAGTGACACGGCGAGCTCCGGTCGAGTATCGGTATGAAGAGACCATTGGAGTTGGTGGATCGAGCCTAGGAGAGCTCTTGCCGGAGTGTGAGGAGCACGTCGAGTTCCTGGTCCCACTGCAGCAACTTCTCAACTTACCTCCGACATCCTACTCCATCACAGTGCTACATGCCACTCCATTCCCAAACCTCCATACATACGTCTACTACTACCGTTTCATTACCACCACTTCCAACCTTGTCTATCCACCACAAGCTCCGGTTGAGAGGGAAGTCGAATCCCCTCCAGGTTCTCACCTCCCTAGTGAGGTAGAATTCGATATTGCGCTCCTCACGGAGTTAAGTGCGGTGTCTGTACCCTCTGAAGATGCGTGGATCCTGTGGAGGAAGTGGATCGTCTGCTGCAGGGTCTGCTGCAGCAAATGCTGCAGAAGACTCGCGGGCCGCTCGATCGTGATCGAGCGGTTCACAGGAATTCGTCCGGTACGGACCCACAAAAAGAATGAATTCGTGTGAACTGCTCGATCACGATCGAGCGGCCCACGCGTCTACTACAATGTCTGCTGCAATAGACCTTGCAGTAGACGATCCACTTTGCCATGTGGAACCCTCCTCGCCACAACGTCTCAAGCAGGAGTTCCATCATGGCTCGAAGGGAAAGTTGAACAAGAGAAGAAGTTCGAGTGCTAATAGGGATGGTGACGCTCTCTTTTGATCTTTAGTAGTCCATATTTGATGCTTTTAGGTTTAGATTGGTTAGGTAGTGATGTATGTTTCATGTTTTCTGCAACTCTCTCTAAACTTGAGCAGTAGTTAATTAGTACTAACAGTAGACTTGAGGTTTTATGACAGACTTAATCTAGTGCTGTTTAAAGTTTGGCGTGAATTGGATTTACACGGTTTAATGCTGATCATGACATGAGAAAGAATCTTTGAATTACTGAAATGCAAGTAATTATCTGGTAAAATTCCTGAATGATTCTCTGCGTGGATTGAACTTGAGCTGATCTTTTTTTTACATCTGGGTTCCAGATATTCCATGGATTTCTTAACGAAGATTGGAGGTGGATTTTTCTCTTCTAAGTTTTATTTCTCGAGCCTAAGTTTGTGCTTAAGTGTGCTTCACTCTGTCCAATTCTTGCTTAAGTTTAATTTGACCTATTTCGATGGCATTAACGTGAGTGATTAAACATAGTTATATCCGATATGTTCCTTCTTTCTTTCCGACGAATTACAAAATCAAGTTGGGATTAGTGGATGTTGAAGCTCAAGGTTCTCGGAGTACTTCTCTCGCGTTCTGATTACTCCCTCTAAGAAATTAATAGCTTCACTAGATGCCCTAGAAATTCAGCCCTGCATACTGACCTAGAAGGTTGACCTGGGAAGTATGTCTTATAAGATAAAGCAATTGCTATGCTATAGTATCTTGAAGTTGGTGATCAGCCTATTAAGAGCCCTATTTTGATTCAAATCAAAAGAGTGGGCAGATCATCAAGTGTTATGAATCGATTTACTTGAGCTTTTTTGGCTGTAACATTGAGCTATTTCTGATTGGATTTGGGTCTGATAACTGGAGAATCGTAAGTATAAGGTTAAGCTAAGGGATCTTTTGGGGTCTTAACTTATTAGACCGAATCAAGAGAGAACTAGGAGTGGCCTCGATCAAAGGAAAAAAGCATTAGTTGAGATAAGGTCTGGGAGATAAGCGAAGTCACTAATAATTGATCTCAACTTGACAGGGTGTCCATTATTAGCGAGCGGATTCTCTGCTGTGCAGCAAGGATCTGCTGTAACAAGGGAGAGTGCCCGAGTCGCTTGATCGAGATCGAGCGGTTCACACGAAATCAGAGTTTCTGTTGACCCTTACCATGTGAACCGTTCGATCTCGATCGAGTGGCTACGGCACACTCGCGGGTTACAGCAGATCCTTGCTGCACAGCAGAGGATCCGCTCCCCCATTATTATCGTTCTGAATCGAAATTCGGTTAAGATCTTCATTAGTGTTGTGACTGCCAAGAAGAGTTGCTTCTATTCGGGGCGTAAGCTTGAAGGTACATGATTCACGTTCTGCGTCAAGACAATTGGTAGATTGATAAATTGAACTGTAACATTCACTGATTTGTGCGGTTCGCACGATTTTGTATTTTTTGTGGGTCCATATCACACAAAATCGTGTGAACCGCTCGATCACGCTCAAGCGGCTCACGTAACCCTTGCTCTCAAAAAGAACACGGCACCACAGCTGAGGATCCTCTCTGTGCATGGGTTGCGTTGCGTGCATGGCTAGAAAGTGAAGTGCTCAATAAGTGCATTGCTTATAGTTCTCACCAGACTTTGCATGCACATCCGTGCTTGATCATTTAATGCAAAGTAACCCTTGCTCTCAAAAAGAACTTACTTTTTGTGTGTGTCCCTGAGGTTCGACCGGACTTGGTATTGTGCTAAGTTTGAAGTTATAATGTTTTAATTCAACATTTTGAGGTTGCAACGACTATTTTATCATCTCAATTTCCCTAATTAAGCCCTTGACTTGTCACTTAAACAGGTCACCATGTCTAGGGGAGTGAATAATAGGTTTGAACGATGGTATTTGTCCTTGGTGATTATATAGCAAAGGGATTTGGGGTTTTCTTAGAGTTTAATTCATTATTTGGCTAGCGTGGATTGGTTGAAGCTTCCTAGGTTTATGATACCCCACACATTATCGGATTTTTAGTGAGAAATGTGTTCCCAATGAGGCTCATGGTAGTGTTTTTTTGGATGTATTTTCATGCCAAAGGAACCAACATCGAATCTTGTTGATCTTGGAGATGACATATTTGGGAAGCTTAAGTGAATCTAGCATCTGATTTAATTGGGGAATGGGAGGAATTTAGTAGAACAACCCTCAAAGAAAGCGATAGGATGTTTGCCTTCCAACCTAAAAGTTTATTTTCGAATTTCTCAATGATCGGTTGCCAAGTCAGCTCGACGTAGGGGTTATAATGAAAGTGGGATGCCTAGGTAGTTGATGGGGAGGCTATCATTGTTCCAGTCTTGTGAGTTGGTGGCAAACAGGTTTTCCTCTCTTGATCAATTTATGCAGTATATGTAATATTTGGTGTTATAGACATGCAGACTTGAAATTTAAAAAAAAAGGTTTTGAGAATGAAATTAATGCACCTAATCGCCCCAACATCGTACTTAAGAAAGATGAGGACATCGTCAGGGAATAGCATATTAGCAATGGGTAAGTCTGAACCATGTATGTTGTTGCCTTCAATTTGCTTTGCTCTTGCTAAGTTCCTAAGCACACCATCTAGGATGTTAATTATGTTTATGAAGATGAGAAGTGAGAGGGGATCTCCTTGCCTGGCTCCGCAAGAAGGTTTAAAGGATCATGAGGTTGAGTTATTAACCTTTAGCGAGACTGCCGAAGTTTAGAGCATAGCGAAGATCTAACAAACAAATTTGAGTAGGTGTCTTGTTATTTGAAGGTCTTTGTGGATGGCGACCCATTTTTGGTTGTCAAAATCCTTCTTTAGATCAATCGTAAGTACAATGTCCTTTGTTTTGTTTTAGGACCATCTTGAAAATTTTCTCAATAGATATCGCAAAGGCATCAGCAACCCCTCTGCCTTTAAGGAAGGCACATTGGGAAGGGTACTGCTGGAATTTTTGGCTTTTGCATTAGAGATTTTGCGGCGGTCGCAAATAAGCATCGAGAATGCCTATTATTCTTGACGGTTGTCTTTTAGCTGACGCTAACATTGGTCAATGTGATTTAATTTCAAGCGTACAATAGTTACGGTGGATAGTTGACCGTCGTAAAAAGTTTTTTGACATAAAAAAAACGATGGATAGTGTGACCGCTACGAATAAGTTGGTCTATTTCTAGAACCTAAATTTCAGTACCCTCTTACTACGCGCGCATCCTCTTCCTTCGAGCATCTCCTCCTCCAGCACACCTCCCTTGCCGCCCCTCCTCCACCCCTCCCCCTCTCCAGTTGCCTCCAAACCCCCCCCCCCCCCCTACAGTTGCTGCTCCCTTCCACCTCACCAGCCCCTCCTCCTCCTTTCCGGTCGCCCTCCACCTTCTCCTCTCCAGCCTGCCACCCCTCCTTCTCTCCAATCGCCCCCCTCCAACTCACCAGTCCCCCGCCCCTCTTCCTCCTCGTCCGCTCCAAGGTCATTGCCTCCACCTGCAACTCCTCCCGACGACTGGTGGTCAGCATCATTCTTGTCTGTGAGATCCGTATCCACGTCCCACACCGCATCCATTGTATATATTCTAACTCTTTTATAATTACATGATTTTAATTAATGTGTGCATGTAGATCCATAATATTATGTTTGTTCTTAAAATTTTCATGTTCAATATAATATATTAAAGTCTCTATTATATAAATGTATTAGTAAATTGATAAATATTGTATGCTCAGTTAGGATAAGTCATAAGTGGAATTCCTGGATGTGTAATATTGTGTAAAATACAATGATTTATGCATTGTGTACAATAATGGGATGTCGGTTTAATTGGGATGTACATGAGGAGTCCTTAAAGTGATTCATCTATTGTATCAAATCCTGGGATATTGGTTTATGATACACATGAGGATTCAACTAGTGGTTCATCTATTGTATCAAACCTTAGGATATTGGTTTATGATACATATGAGGATTCAACTAGTGGTTCATCTATTGTGTATAATCATGGGATTGTTGGGTTAGGATATACATGAGGATTCATCTAGTGATTCATCTAAAGTCAATAATAGAGTGATTCATATTACTGCTAAAATGAATAATACTCTTCATCTATGTATGTGTGTATATCTATGTATGCATATGCTTGTGTATGTAGATCCGAATTTATTGGTGTTTCTATACATGTATGTGACCATATGTTACCATATACGCCACATTAATAAAAAATTTGTGATACCAAGCTATCACATAAATCTGTAATTAATGTGATAATATGCACGTGCCACATTAATATGTAGTTAGTTAGATGAAAGTTAAAAAAATAATTATATTTAAATCCGCACAAAACAAATCTCCAATAGTTTAATACCTGACGATTAGCTAGGACCTTAGAAATAATTCTTAGGATAGGTTAGTCAAGCTAATATGCATGTAGTTTGTTATGTCTTGAGGGTCTCCTTTTTAATAGTAATGACCGAATTGTTGAGAAATCTCACTTTTCTCAGGTCGAGATTACTGTGGAATAGTCAGGATGTCATTGACATGAAGTTTCCCTTCAATATCCCCAATATTGCTTGAAAATTTTTTGAAACGCATCTATCATGCCCAAGAACTTTGAGGGATTTTAGTTTGGATATAACTTAGTATACTTCGTCAACACTAATCGAGGCAACAAGATCTTTGGGGTTGGATATTTAGCTGGCCAAGGATGAGTCTAGCTCTAATGGAATGCGGTTTCCCTTCTTCGCTTTAGTACAGAGATTTCCGTAGATCTCAATTGTGATTTTTGATATAGAAGGGGTGGTGTTATGCGTGGTTCCAAGACTATCACAAAGGGTGAGTATGTGGTTTCAACTCCTTCTAACAAATGCCATCTTCTACAGGTATTTGGTGTTGCGATCGCCCTCCTTAAGCCACCTTATATTGGCTCTTTGGTTTCAGCATTTGATGAATCTCCATTTCATCACCTTTATTCTTTCATTTTGGCCTTAAAACCCTAGCTAAATGTATGTATATGGCATTAATTTGTATAAAATAACACTCAATAATTCACATAAAATATTGTATTTATTTCTAAAATAAAAGAATAAAGGAAAGAAAAGAAAAAGAATGAAGTGTCATAGACACTGAGTGACCCTAGATCCCGAGACATATTTATCATAATGATTTGGTCGACAAGGAATAAAGTAGGGTGAGATAAGGAAAATCAATTGTACATAAAATATGTTAAAACCTTAATTTGATTTGACAATAAATAGGCTTTGGGATCTATCTTATTCTTCATTATTTATACCTCAAATCAATAAAGCCTCAACATGAATATTGTACATAAAAATATAAAGAAAAATATAAAATTTATTTCATTCAGAAATAATGCACAGTGTGCTTGAGACACACAGAATAAAAAGCCGTAAAGAAAACTTTAAATACTTATATCTTCTCCCTACATATTCAAAATTGACCAAACTCACTTTTATCTCATAAAATTAAACTATCTATTTCATGAAGGTGGTTTCATTCAATTTGGAGTTAAGATGCAAAAGTTGGCTTTTGGGCCCTCATTGTGTAATATACATGTATATAATATTCAATATATTTATTCTTTATATTTTTCACTCTCTTATATTTTTATATATTTGCAAAAAATATTCAAAATATATTAAAATAATAAAATTAGAATAAAACCATCAAAAATACATTAAAATAAACAAGGTACTCAATATATAGGTAAAGTATACCTATATAGTGTATGTACATAATTATCTAAGTAAATAAATAACCTCAGAAAAATAAATTAAGAAATATAAATATGTAATTAAATAAGTTATAAATATACAAAATATGTAAATAACATAATATAATATAATATATAATTAAAAATAAAATAAGCTAAATGCATGTATATATATATGTATATACATGTAAATATTAACACCTAATAAATTAACTTGTAAAAATAAATAAAAATCAAAATAAAATAATATATAAATTTTCCAATACTTTTTTATGTTTTAACCTAAAATTAAATAAATCATTTACTATTTTTAAATTATTTGTTAATGGATTTAATCCTAGGAATTCTCTGGTTGGTCCAAATGGACCAACCAGAGCGCCCCATGCATTGACCCCTCGGTCAACTGCACGTTCTCACCTCCCACCTTGTCAGAACCTCGTGACCTTCTGAATTCACTGATTTTCCACTCCTGTTAGCATTGTGAGCCCGAGGCGAACCATTCCAACAATAAATGTTATTGTATTGTTTGATTTATCAATAAAAGTTATTGATTTATCACTCCCTTTCAGAGATTAAATGAATGAATGCACTATAAGGTCCCTATGTACAATTAAGGTTATGTACCATGGACGTCTTAATAATCATACAGATGTTGATTCAGTAATAGAATCATAGAGGCTGGTGTTTAGATGAATATCTAAGGAGTTAGATTGAGGACTCATCAAACACCATCAAATGATTGTTAAGAGATGATCTCCAGCCTGAGTATGAGATGGCAATCTTTTCTCATATGTGCTGATATCTGACCGACCTCTTGATGCAAGTCCTCTGCATAGGAATAGAGATTCGGAGGTGTCAGATTAATAGGTCAAAGGGTTGACTTAACGCGATCGAGATAACCAAAGTCCTATGCCAAATGCTATCACGACATAGGCACGCATCCTCTGATCGGAGACAGATGCGTTACTATATGTCTGAGTATGTACATTTGGCATACCAATAGGTTGATGACCTAACCAAGGTCTATACACTGGCGAGCTGGTGTACATGTAAGGGCATATGAGTGATACGATCTCTCAAAGGGATCATACAAGCTCAATTCTGAACCGGAAGACATGAGCTCACTCATGAGGTATTGGGACCGATCAAATTCCATGCATGGTCGTCATGCTTTAGAAGCATGACACTAATTTGAAAGTATGTGTGCTTTTGGAAGTCATATAATCAATACCAAATCCCAATGACCAAGATTGAGAAACTTGATGATGAAACCCTGAAGATGACAGTGTAAAATTGATATATATCTTCAGGTTGATCACAAGTCTTCCAGTATGCAGGATATATAGGTATTAAGAATACTTGAGGGTGATGTGATCATAATCGATTGTATAACCATGACGCTTCCATTCCGAGGGAGTGATGAAACATGTCTGGATTTTAGTGACTCCTCTCAGTAGAGAAGTAATCTGATCTTGGTCCAAGTGTTAGGCATTGATCTGAATGAGATTCAGATGCAATGAGAAGATTAGATTTGCAACCTTGATTAAATCTAGCATCTATGAGAGGTCTATGAGATCTGTATTTGAGATGTGATCTCAATATTCAAGTCACTATACGTGGAACAATACAATCACCATGTCCTTATCTCCAAGTATCTGCGGAGAAAGCACATTATTCTTGAAAAAGTTCAAGAATAATTCCACAGTTGAATTATATCTAAGCATTGAGGAATGGATAATTAAATATGATTTAATTATCATGAATAATGTGAATTTGATTCACATTATCTGAATGCATGAGAATGATTATCCAATGTAATTAAATATGATTTAATTAATGTGGATACCACTATCCAATTATCCATGTATATTATAATACATTTTATAATATATATTAGAGAGAGACTTATGTGATTTATATTTGTTGATTAATTGTTAATATGAATTGGATTCACATTGAATGATTAGTTGAAAATACAATTACATTTAGTTTTGGTTTATGAATGAGATTCACATAATTTAATGGCTTGGTTGATATTTTCCACAAGATAATTTGGAATTATTTTTGTGAGAAATTATTTTCTACAAGAGTCATAGGAGATATCATGATATAATGAGATCTCGTGATATTTTGGGGAGATAGACCAATTCCTCCCAAGAGGAGTGGATGGCTACAACTCTCCATGTGGAGAGGAGTAGCTGTCCCCTCTCTTTTAGGGATGGAAGTTGGTCTTCTCACTATCCTATCTCTAGTCAAATATGATTTAATTTGAGATTAATTATATTGATTTATAAATATAAGTTAATTTAAATTAAATCACTTAATGTTGTGATTTTACAACAACATCTTAGCCATTGAAAGAAACACAAATTAATCTCATCCATTGATTGTGTGTTCTCTATGGATTGAGATCCATGGACTCCCAAAACCCTATATAAGAAGAGGCATGACTGGCTTTTCGAGTTACGCCATCTCGACGAAGTCTCTCTCTCTCTCTCATTCTCACACATACTCCATCCCTTCTCTCTTTGAGTGCTCGTCCACTCTCATAAAGAGAAGGTTGTCTTCGTCGTCGTGCCCGCTTCGACGACTCTTGGATCTCCATCTTCTTTGGTGTATGGTGCTCGTGACGAAGGCGTTCGATCTTGTGAGACGAGATCAGGAGATCCATTGCTTGGATCAACAACTTGGATTGCGAGAGGCACGCGACTCATCCCCGCGCTCGCAAGCGTCTCCTCCGACGGATCGGACTTGAGACAGGAGGTCTCTTCTCTTAGAGGCTCGATCGCAATCATGCTTCAAGAGGTTTCTATATATTGTATGTGGTTAGATGAAACGATCAGAGAAATGTTCCTGGATCATGTGGTTTCATCGTAGAAATTTTTTTAAATTCCGCTGCACCAAGAAATTAGTGCGACTAATCGCTCTTCATACGATACGATACGCACGCTTCCGTGATGTGCTTGAGGATAATACCATATCCTTCAAGTGGTATAAGATACATGCTGGAGGTTTTGGATTCAATCCATAAACCTAGGAAGATTTGGGCTCGTGAGGGTTCGTGAAAATTTTATCGCATTTCATTTTTTGCAACCATATTTTATGATAAATTTCGATCCTTTTTAAATATTTAAATATGTAACTATCACTTAGATAATGTTCCCCATTAAATAAGGAAACCTTGGAACTTGATTTTGCATAATTTGGATTCTGTTTGCTCAAGTTATGATCCTTTTAGTGACCATGTATCTACTGTTTCGGGGATAGCGAATAATGACGTAATTAAGGGGTTAATTACTGTTTTAAAATGATTGAAAATGCGTGCTTATCACATAATTTCTGTTTTAAATCAAATTATCAATCTCTGGAAATTGACTTTGCTTAATTTGGATTTAAAATGAAAGAGATATGTTAATTTTAGTTAGTGAGGGTCACTGCTAGAAATTGCATGTTTATCAAAAACCTTGTGATTGTCATTTAAGAAACTTGTGAAATTAATGGTTAATTTCCAAGAATAATTATGGATAATATTTTAGAAATATTAAAATGATGATCGTTCTCTTAAATGACATTGTCTCAACCAATATATGATTAGATTTGATCTAGATCACCAATTGGTTACTTGTTACACTTTCAACAAACATGTTACTTGAATAGGTTTGGGAATTTGTCTAGCAAATTTCCTTATAATCAAAATGGTTTTGATTATTACTGTATGATATAATTTTGGTTGAAAAACCGATGATCATCTCAAGTACACAATGATCGATTTGGCATTATCCTTTTCTGAGGTGGATATGGTGTCTAGTCGGGGAGCGTTGGGGTAGCAGGTTGCATCGTGTGCGGTGTGTCCCACTCCCGTCGGTACTGGCCATGACAGCAGGTAGGGACTCGATAATGCTGGAGAAATCATGGTGTATTTTCTAATTATTAAAATTTGAATTAACACGTTCTTTGATATAATACCATATTTTTCAAGTAACAATCAAGTTTGTTGATTGAATTGGATTAATAATTGTTTTAATGTGATTAAATGAATTATATCCAATTAAAAACACTCTATTATGTATAGATGTGTATTTTCCTTGGAAGAAGTAATTATATGAATATGATTCATGATAATTAATTGAAATTTGAATAAGAGGTGGAGGATCACATAAGCGACATCCATGATCTCCCGTCAAGGCTAAGGGTTCCGTCGTCAGGGATTGTATGTAGGAGACGCCTGTCCGAAGTGACAGCTCCTGCATACAAGTGCATCTGGATCGAGCTCTTTGCTTCTCGAAAGAGTAAGGTCGTGTGCATAGTGATCACAATAGCAGTTACTCATATTATTGGGGTGATATTGGATTGCGCATAGTGAGTTCTAATCCTATTGACGGTTGGTTCAATTAACAACGAGTCAACATCACCTTAGGGGTGGTGGGCCCAGGTGTTAAAGATAGAATTGGGAAATGCAAGTTGGACTTGCAAGGCGGAATGTATTCCCATTTCTCTTTATTGGAGTTACATTTTCTTGTATTATTGGGATGTGACAAAGGTAAAGAGGAGATCCCAGTTCTTGCTTGAAATATAGCGGTAAGTATATCTCTTTCTTTGAAAGTGATAAAGGGAATGAACTTTCAAAGTTGAAAAAGTAAGACTAATTTGATTAAAAATTTCTTAATCAAATATTTGTAATTGAATATATAATTATTTATATGTTCTAATATAGTGCATTCTTAGTTTCAGAGTATGAAGTCCATTAACCCAATTAGCAAGCTCCTGGAGGCCAATCAACTGACCGGACCAAATTATTCGGATTGGATCCGAAATTTGGATCTTGTCCTTTCTGCTAAGCGCATATCCTATGTGCTATCAAAGGACAAGCACACAAACCCTAAAACTCGGGATGAAATCTCTTTTAATGATAAATATGATGAAGATCATAATCTGGCAAGATGTTATATTTTGGGTTCATTATCCAATGCGCTTCAGAAGCAGCATGTGGAAATGAGCACTTGCCAAGAGATCATGCTGAATCTAAAAGATATGTTCGATGACGTAAACCGCACACAGCTTTACAATATAATGAGAGAACTTATTTGCTGCAAGATGCAGGAAGAGACCTCAGTCAGAAACATGTGCTCAAAATGTTTGGGTACCTCTCTGAGCTGGAAATCCTGGGAGCTGACATACATCGACATCAAGCTGACTTCATTCTATTATCGCTCCCTAAGTCTTTCAACAATTTTGTGGTTACATATCATATGAGCAAAATTGATTTTAGTAACGATGGGCTATTAGCTGCATTAAAGTCCGCTACGGATGTAATGAAGAAGGATAGACCCTCTGGCAGTGCAATGGTTGCACAGGTCAAAGGAAAGCATGATCGTAAGCATTCTCAGAAGGGTCAGACCCAGAAGAGAAAGGAGAAGAGTCATGAGTGGGCTCATCTATCAATGCATCCACTCTGATAGCATCGAAGAAAAATGATGTTTGTCATCACTGCAAGAAGTCGGGGCACTGGAAGCACAATTGTCCGGATTACCTGAAGTCGGTCGACAAAGGTAAAGCCCTAGCAGGTATGAAATCTACTTTCATCATTGAAACTAGTTTTCTCGTTGGACGAGAAGGAAGTTGGATTATATATTCTTGTGCTTCTATTCATGTATGCAATATGTTGCATTTGTTTCAGAAAACTAAGAGTCTTGATGAAGGGGAGATAGTCATCCAGATGGGATCTGATGCAAGTGTTGCAGCAGTCGCCATCGGGACCGGTCGACTATCATTATCTAGTGGAAGAGTCCTACTATATAGAGAGTGTCTTTATGTACCCGAAGTGGGAAGGAATTTAATATCTGTATATAAGCTTGTTAAAAGTGGATATTCATTCTTTTTCTGTAATAAACTAGTCATAAATCGTTGTGACAAGTATATTGCGGATGTTGTTTTGACTTCTGGTGGACTCAATGAATTGTGCATTGATGAACATGTCATGAATATTACTTCCAATAATAAAAACTCTAAAAGATCTAGGGAGGATGGTAATCATTCTAATATGATTTGGCATCACAGGCTTGGTCATTTATCTGTTGATAGGATCAATAGATTGATAAAGGATGGACCCTTAGATTTTCTACAAATTCAACCTTTGCCTACCTGTGAGCATTGTATTCGAGGTAAAATGACTAGGACGCATTTTCGTAACAAGGTTACAGGATGCGAAGGTATTACTTACCTTATACATACTGATGTATGTGGTCCCTTCAGTGTCACGACCCGAAATGGATATCGATATTAGTTGACGTTTAATGATGACCATTCGTGATACGGGTTTATCTTCCTACTACGTCATAAATCTGAAACCTTTGAAAAGTTCAAAGAGTTCAAGGCTTTAGTTGAGAACCAAATCGATAGGAAGATTAAACAAATTCGATCTGACCGAGGTGGCTAGTACCTCTCAGATGAATTCAAGGAATACCTTAAAGAGAATGGAATTGTCTCCAATCTCACTCCTCCTGGAATCCCCCAACTTAATGGTGTTGCTGAAAGATGCAACATGAATATCATGGATATAGTCCATGCAATGATGAGCAAAGCATATTTACCACTTAATTTTTGAGGATATACAGTAGAGACTGCAATATATATCCTAAGCAAGATTCCTAGCAAATCTGTGCCTAAGACTCCTCATGAGATTTGGTATGGAATCAAACCAAGTGTTAATCACTTGAGGGTTTGGGGTTGCTTGGTCCATGCGAAGAACGTGGACGCGAGTAAGCTAGAATCTCGCTCTCATGAGTGTTACTTCATTGAGTATGTTAAAGATGGTATTGGATACCAGCTTTATGATCCTGAGACCCAGAAGGTTTTTGTCTCTAGAGATGTGAAATTTCTGGAGAATGACATCCTTAAAAGTCAAGAAAAAAATGAAGTAGAGGAACTCATTGAGTCCCCTGAGGATTCTGAGCTTCCTGAACCAGAAACTAAAGGTATAAATAAAGATGAGACACCCATACCTCTTCAAAGGAATTCGAGGGTGGTTGCACCACCTGAAAGATATGGATTTCATGTGTCAGGAGAGACTGACAGTGATCCTACTTCATTTGATGAAGCACTCGTGGATCATCATATGGATAGATGGATGTTAGCAATGAAGTTAGAGATTGACTCCATGCATAAGAATGGTGTATGGACCCTAGAGGATCCACCTGAAGGGGTGAAACCCATAGGGTGTAAATGGATCTTCAATAGGAAAAGGGAACCTGATGGGAAAGTAGAGACTTTCAAGGCACGTCTCGTGGCCAAATGCTATACACAGAGAGAAGGCATCGACTACGATGAGACATTCTCTCACGTGGCTATGCTTAAGTCCATCAGGACACTGCTAGCTATAGATGCATCTCTTGACTATGACATTTGGCAGATGGACGTCAAGACAACTTTCCTCAATGGATACCTCGAGGAGGATATCTATATGGAGCAGCCCCAGGGCTTCATAACCGAGAAAGGAAAAATATGCAAGCCGAAGAAATCCATCTATGGGCTCAAACAAGCTTCTCGTAGACGGAACATCAGATTTGACAAAACCATAAAGAGTTATGATTTTGTGCAAAATCTTGATGAACCTTGTGTAAACAAGAAGCTTAGTGGGAGCGCCATATGTTCGTCGTGCTTTACGTAGATGGCATCCTTATCATTGGGAATGATACAAGGATGATGACCAGTGTTAAGATTTGGCTATCTCATACCTTCGAGATGAAAGATCTTGGAGAAGTCTCTTACATCTTAGGCCTGAAGTTGTTCAGAAACCGAGAAAAGAGGATGTTGGGATTATCACAACATGGGTACATTAAGAAGATTCTTGAACGATTCAGTATGGATAGTTTTAAGAAAGATTTCCTCCCCTTAAGTCATGGTATTCACCTGTCTAAAGGGATGGCTCCTCAAATTGTTGAGGAAAAGAAGGCCATGGATGGATGCCCCTATGCATCAGTTGTAGGAAGCTTAATGTACGCCATGATGTGTACTAAGCCAGATATCTGCCATGCAGTGGGAGTGGTAAGTCGTTACCAGTCCTGCTATGGAGAACAACACTGGAATGCAGTGAAGAATATTTTCAAGTATCTAAGACAGACGCAAGATTACATCTTGGTCTATGGAGATGAATCCCCAAGTCTTGGGATACACAGATTCAGATTTCCAGTCAGATATTGATGATCAAAAGTCGACATCAAGGTTTGTGTTCTTGTTGAACGGTGGTGTTGTGAGCTGGAGAAGCAAGAAGCAGGACACTACAACAGATTCAACAACAGAAGCTGAATACATTTCCGCATCGGATGCTGCAAAGGAGGCGGTGTGGTTGTGGAAGTTCATCTTGGAACTTGGTGTAGTTTCCTCTGATACTCCCATCTCGTTCCTCTGATACTACCATCCCGTTACTCTGCGATAACTCGAGAGCCATTGCCCAGGCGAAGGAACCCATATGGTATCAAAAGAGCAAGCCCGTAGAAAAGAAATACCACGTCATTTGGGAGATACAAAAGTGTGGTGACATCATCATCACCAAGGTAGCCTCTGCCGACAATGTTGCTGATCCCCTTACCAAATCTCTGACACAGAAGGTTTTCGACCAGCATGTAATGAGTATGGGTTTAAGGATTGTTCCTGAATAGTTCTAAGGGCTAGTGGGAGATTGTTAGCAATGTGAGTCCGAGGCGAACCATTTCAACAATAAATGTTATTGTAATGTTTGATTTATCAATAAAAGTTATTGATTTTTTTGCACACCCTTTCTGAGATTAAGCGAATGAATGCACTATAAGGTCCCTCTGTACAATTAGGGTTGTGTACCATGGCCATCTTAGTAATCATACAACTGTTGATTCAGTAATAGAATCATAGAGGCAGGTGTTTGGTGAATATCTAAGGAGTTAGATTGAGGACTCATCAAACACCAACAAATGATTGTTAAGAGATGATCTCCAGCCTGAGTAGGAGATGGCAATCTTTTCTCATATAGGCTGATATCTGACCGACCTCTTGATGTTGGTCCTTTGCATATGAATAGAGATTCGGAGGTGTCAGATTAGTTAGGTCAAAGGGTTGACTTAACGAGATCGAGATAACCAAAGTCCTATGTGTGCTGTCACGACATAAGCACGCATCCTCTGACCAGAGACAGATGTGTTGCTATATGTCTGAGTATGTACATTTGGCAGACAAATAGGTTGATAACCTAACCAAAGTCTATACACCGGCGAGCTGTTGTACATGTAAGGGCATATGAGTGATACGATCTCTCAAAGGGATCATACAGGTTCAATTCTGAACTGAAAGACATGAGCTCACACATGAGGTATTGGGGCCGATCAAATTCCATGCATGGTCGTCATGCTTTAGAAGCATGACATGAATTTGAAAGTATGATATATGCTTTTGGAAAGCATATGATCAATACCAAATCCCAATGACCAAGATTGAGAAACTTGATGATGAAACCCTGAAGATGACAGTATAAATTAATCTATATCTTTGGGTTGATCACAGGTCTTCCAGTATGCAGGATATACTGAGGGTGATGTGATCATAATCGATTGTATAACCATGACGCTTCCATTCTGAGGGAGTGATGAAACATGTCTGGATTTTAGTGACTCCTCTCAGTAAAGAAGTAATCAGATCTTGGTCCAATTGTCGGGCATTGATCTGAATGAGATTCAGATGCAATGAGAACATTAGATTTGCGGCCTTGATTAAATCAAGCATCTATGAGAGGTATGTGAGATCTGGATTTGAGATGTGATCTCAATATCCAAGTCACTATACGTGGAACAATACAATCGCACTGTCCTTATCTCCAAGTACATGCAGAGAAAGCGCATTATTCTTAAAAGAGTTCAAGAATAATTCCACGGTTGAATTATGTCTAAGCATTGAGGAATGAATAATTAAATGTGATTTAATTATCATGAATAATATGAATTTGATTCACATTATCTGAATGCTTGAGAATGATTATCCAATGTAATTAAATGTGAATTAATTAATGTGGATAGCACTATCCAATTATCTATGTATATTATAAATACAATTTCTAATATATATTAGAGAGAGACTTATGTGATTTATATTTGTTGATTAATTGTTAATGTGAATTAGATTCACATTGAATGATTAGTTAAAATATAATTATATTTAGTCTTGGATTGTGAATGAGATTCACATAATTTCAATGGCTTGGTTGATATTTTCCACAAGATAATTTGGAATTATTTTTGTGAGAAATTATTTTCGACAAGAGTCATTGGAGATATCATGAGATAATGAGATCTCATGATATTTTTAGGAGATAGACCAATTCCTCCCAAGGGGAGTGGACGGCTACAACTCTCCATGTCGAGAGGAGTAGCCATCCCCTCTCTTTTAGGGATAGAAGTTGGTCTTCTCGGTATCCTATCTCTAGTCAAATGTGATTTTATTTGAGATTAATTATATTGATTTATCAATATAAGTTAATTTAAATTAAATCACTTAATGTTGTGATTTTGCAACAACATCTTAGCCATTGAAAGAAACACAAATCAATCTCATTCATTGATTGTGTGTTCTCCATAGATTGGGATCCATGGACTCCCAAAACCCTATATAAGAAGAGGCATGCCTGGCTCTTTGAGTTATGCCATCTCGATGAAGTCTCTCTCTCTCTTCCTCTCATTCTCACGCATACTCCATCCCTTCTCTCTTTAAATGATCGTCCACTCTCATTAAGAGAAGGTCGTCTTCGTCGTCGTGCCCGCTTCAACGACTCTTAGATCTCTGTCTTCTTTGGTGTGTGGTGCTCGTGAAGAAGGCGTTCAATCTCGTGAGACGAGATCAGGAGATCTATCGCTTGGATCAACAACTTGGATTGCGAGAGGCACGCGACTCATCCCCGCGCTCGCAAGCATCTCCTCTGACGGATTTGACTTGAGACAGGAGGTCTCTTCATTTAGAGGCTCGATCGCAACCACGCTCCAAGAGGTATTTCTATATCTTATTTGTGGTTAGATGAAACGATTCGAGAAATGTTCTTGGATCATGTGGTTTCATCATAGAAATTTTTTTTAAATTCCGCTGCACCGAGCAACTAGTGCGACTGGTCGCTCTTCATCGTATACGATACAATACACACGCTTCCATGATGCGCTTGAGGATAATCCCATATCCTTCAACTCCATCTCCACACCTCCATCTTGATCGAGCAACCCACCCTCCTGTAGCTTGCTCTTCCCTCTACCTCACCATGCCCTGAAATCTCATCGACCACCGTCCTCATTCAAGCAATCTCTCCACTTTTGCCCAAACTCCACCTATAAATAACCCCCAATTCCTCCCTTTATCATTTTGATCCTTATTCTACCCCCGTAACCCCAAAGAAGTACTTTGAGTTGAAGCTCCGATGACAGCAGACCTCCCCAAGCCTATCGGTGAGGACAAGGAGGAGGAGGAAGATGTCCACCGCCGTCAAAGCTTCAACGTCGATGTGGTCTTTGGCTCTAGGTAATTAGTACATGTATGAGATGTTAGGAGTAGGAAATTTGATCACATTTTCGATTATTAGCTTATATTTTACTCTTGTTGCATCTAATTTTCATTAGGTTAGCGTAATTTTAGGATTAAAGATCGTTGGAGCATAAAGCTCCATCCCTAAATCCACCATCTCACGATCGTCTCCGCACGCCATTTCGCCCCATTTTTTATCCTCCATGTACCCCCCCCCCCCATTTCCACCCTTGATCTTGCAAGGATCAAGGGCCTCGAAACTTTCCCACCATCAACATTTGGAGTTGCACAATCCTTCTCATTCCCTTTCTCTCCAGCTTCAAACTGCGCTCGAGACGAGTCGTGTCAATCTGCTAAACTTTTTTGTGCAGGTCTGAGCTCCTTAGAAACACCCGAAGCTCCACCTTGAAGTCTAATTAAGAGCTCCAGGTAGCAGCAGCTCCAGGCCCCCTCCGAGGGGGCCTGGTCAACTTTGAGGAGTCATGCAGATGCACATGACCACTAGGATGTGGAGAAAGCCATCAACAAAGTGTTTGGCGGTTGGAGAACAGAGATAAGCAAGATCGAAGCTCGCCGGAGTTGAGTTCTTAGGATGTTCTTCATGAACCCTCGAGGACCATCAGATCTAGCCCACGGCCAAGATCTAATCTGGGTTGTTGAACTCAAAGCGAAATGAAGCATCCAGAAGCCATCGATCACACCACGTGGAAGCTCCTCTGCCATCCAATGTGCACCTTGGAGGGGTAAATATATTAGTAACACCTCTGCCTTTTGTATTTATAATTAGGTCCTAAAAATATTTAGTTATGTAAAAAGTTTTGTAAAGATTGCACGGACCCACATCACTTTATTGTTTATTACACTTAGGTTTAGTGACAGCTTACTTCACGTGGCGTCCTACGTGAGGTGGAAAAACTGCAAGCGTACCCTATCAGCTTTGTGTTATTTATGTTTAGGCCTTAAAAATTGTATAATAGTGTTAAACTTTGGGGTTATTTGCATGGAGACCCTTGGACAGGGTTGTAAAAGTCACCCGACTGGCCCGACTAGTAGGTCTGACTGGTCTAATCAGTGGGGTGGCCGACCGAGTACCGACTAATTCCGACTAGGTACACTAGTCGACTAATTTTTTGCTTGGAGATACCATATTCTTATATGTTTTGCTTTTTTTATAAGTAAACTTATTATAATATGCTCAGTGTTTTATTTAAATTCAATTACTTTTTTATTTTATTATGATAGAATAGAAATGTACAAAATCTATGTAAATATATGTATAAAAATGAGTTATATATTTAAAATAATCATAAAATTCAAAACAGATTAAAGTCCGACTGAATCCGTTTAGTCGCCCGACTACCGAATAATCCTTAGTCAGTGACCCAACCGACCGAGTACCGACTACCGACTTTTGCAACCTTGCCCTTAGTTTTTATTTTTATTACAAATATACCCCTACTAATACATTATATTTATTTTGTTGCATTTCTATTTTTCTTAAATAGCTCTTGTGCTCTATAAATCTTGCAAAAATTGTTGGAGATGCTTTAAATGATGTTCATTCATGCCATGATTTTTATTTATCATTTTATTGCATTTCCTATTTATTAAAAATAGAATAAGAGTAATTTATTCCGTATCTAGATTTAGAAATGCAAAAAATTATAAAATTACTTTAAAAATTCCAAAAATATAGCATATTTATTAATATATTTTATAACTCCATACCAAAAATCATAAAAAAATAAAAAGAAAACCTTAAAAATGAAAACCCTTCCTAAAATTATAAAAATTTGCAAAATTTCTATAAAATCTAAAAAATTAGCTTTCTTTTGTATATTTTTCTTTATATTATTTAGTATACCATGAAAATAGTTTTGGAGAATTTTGAAATTATTTTCTAATTTTAGAACCCTAAAACATTCGGTATATTAATTAAGTTAATGTTTTGTCATATTTCAGACTTTAAAAATACCTAAAAATTAGCAAAAATTACCAAAAAAATACAAAATAGAGAAAATATTAAAAATGCAAAAAAAAATATTTTGTAAAATTTGAGTATTTTTAGTTATATTTATAGATATAAAACCTCATATATCCTAGTTATACTTATATTTATTTATATGCATATTATTATTAATATTTTTATAAGTACTTATAAATATATTTAAAACCTTTAGAAAAGGATTGTTCTTGTTTGTATTTCATGAATTTATACATATTATATATATCATATATAGAACTTATATTATACATATTACTATAAATAAATATATGTATTATATCTTTAAAAACAAAAATAAAATAAAAATTATAAGAATATAAAAAGAAAATAAAACTCTAAATTTAAAAACAAAAAAATAAAAACATTAAAAAACTATAAAATATAGATAAAAAAACCCACAAAAATCTAAAAAAACCCAAAAAAGTGCAAAAATATTTGTTGTTTAATTTTAATTAATTGACAATAAATACATATCCTCGTATCTCTTAGTGGTTCGACCTATGCACTTATCTGATATACACATTTATTTGCATAGTATTATAAATTTCACCCCGCATAATTTTATTGTTTTATCATTATTGTGGATAGATTGTTGTATTAGTTGATTGTTCATGGGTTAGGTGTCACGGGAGAGGTTGATACATCGATTGTTGAACCCAGCTTGTCGAGCACCACGGACCCTTCAAGACCAAACATTAGGCTCCTCTGAGCAGTCGATTTAACAACATTGAAACTCTTCTTCATGTAAAGCTTGCAAAATTTAATGGAGCCTTGTTGAATCCGAAGCTTTGTCAATAAGAGATCTAGAATTAAAGATCTCATCAATTTTGTCTATCCCCTTTTGGAAATTTTAGAGTCCACTAATAAGAGTATAAGATTATCTTTTTTTCCAGTTAAAATATCAATTTTTAGTTATTTGGTTTTTATATGCAAACCGTAGAAGTGGTCTTGTGCTTGCACTGGTTGTTCCAGGATCCAGAGACAACATGAGAGAATGAGGGTTTGTTAGACCAAAAGCCTTCCATTTTGAAAGTAGTTTTGACCAGCATGAGGAATATATGGAAGCGATAAGAGGTTTGTGTCTGAAAAGGTTTTAAGAAGTGTTAGTATGCTGGATAAGGGGGTATGCCTGATAGGGTGGGGGTAAAGATGATCGATCTAATTTAGCCCATCAACCTTGAGTGATGTCAACCCAAGTATACTTCGTTTGGTTGCAGGGTTGGGCAGGGTTGGGTTGGCCCAACCCGAGGTACCCCTCCTTCCAACCCTCTCAATCCTCCTCACAGTTTACTATTCATAGGGGTATCCCAACCCAACCCAACCTTGCCCAATCCTGCAACCAAACGAACTCCTAGAGATAGTGTTATCGAGGTCAATAAGGTCGGATATATGAAACCAATCATTGAATTTTCTAGAGTAAATCAAAATTGGTTTTTTAGATGAAGATTCTCCCCCGAATCAAAATTTATTAAAGTCGTATGCCAGAATAAGATGTCCCCATAAGTAGAAATGGTTTCTAGTTGTTGAATGAAGGACTCTTTATCTTCGATGTGTGGCAGGCCATAAACATTTACAAAGCAAATTTTGCATTTAGTGATAATGTGAATTAATTCGATCGATGTGAAGAAGGTATCATCGATGATGTTGACACGCCTGTGTATGGTCGATTCCCAGCCAGTCAGAATCCCTCATGATTTGCAAATAGGGTCAGCTTGTCATTCTATAAAATCTCTTCTTTGGACAAATCTATCGCATCCTTGGTTCTTGGATTGAAAAGATATTGATTTTAGGTTATGTTTTTGGACTTTTAAGTCTCGCGAGACTCCACGAGCCACCTAGCCCCCTGATGTTCGAGGAGAGGATGTTTATGTAGCAACAAGATCTCAACAATGATCGAATCAATAGGTGGGTCGGTTGTAATGAAGGGTTTTAGGTTACACATTTATTTCCCAAACCCTTTATAAGAAGTGGTCCTTTGTAGGGGAGTTATCAAAGGATAGTAAGAGATCTAGGATGACTTTGTTCGATGACTTGAGTGTGTTAGGAATGATCGCATTGCTGGGGCAGTTTGTATGAAGAAAAAAGCATCCTCTGTTTGTGAATGCGCTAAGAGAAGATCATATGGAGAACCAATGGTAGTACTTGACTCGTCGTGGGAACGTGCCAATGTGGAACCCTTGCCATTCCAAGCACATCACAGCTTCTCCTTGAAGGATATGGTTAGATCCTCAAGCGCATCACGGAAGCGTGAGCGTCGTATCGAATACGACGAGGAGTGACTAGTCGGACTAGTTGCTCGATGCAGCGGAATTTAAAAAAATTTTAAACAACGAAACCACATGATCTAAGAACACTTCTCGAATCGTTTCGTCTAAACCACAAACAAGTAATAGGATTACCTCTTGAAACGTGGTTGCGATCGAGTCTCTAAACGAAGAGACCTCCTGTCTCAAGTCCGATCCGATGGAGGAGACGCTTGCGAGCACGGGGATGAACCGCATGCTTCTCGCAATCCATGTTGATGATCCAAGCGGCGGATCTCCTGATCTCGACACACGAGATCCGACGTCTTCTTCACGAGCGAGGCGCACCGAAGGAGACGGAGATCCACGAGCAGAAGAACGGGCAGCATAACGACGATGCCGCGGCGATGGAGAACCTCTCCATGGCATCCATGGTGGACGGCCATGAGAGGGAGAGAGAGGGCTGACCTCTAGAGAGAAAGAGAGAGAGAGAGAGAGAGAGAGAGATGCTTCTCAAGCATTGTGTGTAAAATAGAGAGCATGGTATGCCTCTCTATTTATAGGGTTTTGGGATCCATGGATCTCAATCCATGTGACATATAAAATCAATGGATGAGATTGATTTATGTCAATCCAATGGTCAAGATTGTTGTTGGTAAAAACCAACAACTTGTGATTTAATTTGATAAAATATATTTGATAAATCAAATAAATATTAATACCATATTAAATCAATCAAATAAGGAGAGAGAAATAAAGAGAGATCAACCTTCCTCTTTGGAAGGGGGGGACGGCCACCAATTTCACAAGGAAATTGGTGCCGCCCCCCTCTTTCCAAAAGGGAGGGCAATCTCATGGCAATCCATGAGATTGCACATCTCCTTGAATTTCTCTCTACTTATTTTCCAACAATAATTTGTTGGTATTTTAATTCACCAAAATAATTCTCAATTAATTTTGGGAATATTGCAATCTTGACATTGGAATATTGTGAATCATATTCACAACCCAAAACCAAATGTAATTTACATTTTCAATTAATTAGACAATGTGTATCCAATACACATTAATAATTAATCTACTAATATAAATTATATTTAACTCTCTCTAATACATTATAAATCACATTTATAATATATTATGGATAATTGGATATTACTATCCACATTATTCTTATCCTTGATAATTAAATCATATTTAATCATCTTGGATCTCTTTATCTCATGTGTTCAAATAATATGAATCACATTCACATTATTCACATCTTTGATAATCAAATCACATTTAATTATCTAAGATAACTCTCTTTATAATATGAATCTAATTCATATTAATCTTGATAATTAAATCACATTTAATTATCCATTTTCTCAATGCTCGGATACATATATCAACAATAGAATTATCCATGAACTCTTTCAAGGACAATGCGCTTTCTCCGCGAATACTTGGAGATAAGGACAGGGTGATTGTATTGTTCCACGTATAGTGACATGGATATTGAGATCACATCTCAAATCCAGATCTCGGGCCTCCCATAGATGCTTGATTAAATCAAGACCGCAAATCTAATCTTCTTATTGAATCTGAATCACATTCAGATTAATGTCCAATATTTGTACTAAGATCAGATTACTTCTCTACTAAGAGGAGTCACTAAAATCCAGACCCATTTCATCACTCCCTAGGAATGGAAGCGTCATGGTTATACAACTGTTTATGATCACATCACCCTCAGGCATTCCCAATACCTGTACATCCTGCATACTGGAAGACTCAGAATAAACCCGAAGTATTAGATCAACTTTATACTGTCTACTTCAGGGTTTTATGAGTAAGTTTCTCATTCGATCATTGGGAGTCGGTATCGAGCATATACTTTCCAAAAGCATATATCATACCTAGGTCTTGATCATATACTTTCCAAAAGTATATATCAAACCTACAAATTCAGTCAAGCTTCCAAAGCGAGATGACCGTGCGTACGGAATTTGATTCTTCCCAATATCTCATGAGTGAGCTCATGTCTTCTTGTATGATCCCTTTGAGAGATCGTATTACTCATATGCCCTTATATGCACACCAGCGCGCCGGTGTATAGACCTTGATTAGGTCATCAACATATTGGTCTGCCAAATGTACATACTCAGACATATTGTAACACTTCTGTCTCCGGTCAGAGGATGTGTGCCTATATCATGACAGCATATGATATAGGACTTTGGTTATCTCGATCTCATTAAGTCAACTCTTTGACCTAACTAATCTGACACCTCCGAATCTCTATTCCTATGCAGAGGACCTGCATCAAAAAGTCGGTCAGATATCAGCCTAACTGAGAAAGGATTTCCATCTCCTACTCAGGCTGGAGATCATCTCTTAATAATCATTTGACGGTGCTTGATGAGTCCTCAATCTAACTCATTAGATATTCATCTAAGCACCAGCCTCTATGATTCAATAATTGAATCAACAGCTGTATGATCATTAAGATGGCCATGGTACATAACCCTAATTGTACTAAGGGACCTATTATGCAAACTATGTACTCTTTATTTCAGATTAAGGAGTGAATTGCAATAACATTTATTACATAATGGCTCACCGTGGGCTCGCATGTCCGACAATCTCCCACTAGCCCAAAGAGCCATTAATGGGCTAATCATTTAAACCCACACTCATGTGACAATCATAGGCTATTTAGAAAATAGCTAGGTAAGCTGATCAGTCACTCCATTCCCAAGAGACTACGCCAAGTCCTTTTTACGGCACTTTCATATCTTCTAGTAATAGTGCTCGCATCCAATGCGAATGTTGCATCTCATGCAACCCATACTCAATTTTGTTGGTTATAGTGTCCTTGACACTACATCTTATTAATTATCATAACCAGTATTCCCATAATCCTTATTAGAATACATTCATTCCTGGAGATCTCTATCTCCTAAGGTATCTACAGTCAAGACCCTTATAGATCACTATCTACAAGATCTTAAACTTTTGAAGATAAGACTTTGAGATCACTATCTCTAAGTTTTATTATTTTTGAAGATATTATTATTACTGCAATCAAGTGTTTTATCTCCTTAGCAGGATTAGTAACAGTTTACTACTCCCACTGCATG
The DNA here is from genome assembly GCA_037367405.1 of Ottelia alismoides. NCBI lineage: Eukaryota > Viridiplantae > Streptophyta > Magnoliopsida > Alismatales > Hydrocharitaceae > Ottelia > Ottelia alismoides. The sequence goes on from JAZKJV010001202.1 coordinate 719,268, forward strand.
GCAGACATCTGGCTCTTGTACACATCTAGCATATACCCAGCTTCACATAACTGATGCACAAGTGCAAGCAGTTCTAGCATTCACTTCCTCAACTCTTTGAGGTGTTATCCCTTTAGACAGGTCACTACCACATCTTAAGGGAAGGAAGCCTTTCTTGGAATTTTTCCAGAAAATGGAATAAGTCCAATGTATACTACTAATGTGACGGTCCCAATATCCTCTTCTCTTTGTTTCTGAACGACTTCAGAATTAAGATCTAAGAGGTATCCTTGAGATCGTATCTCAAGGTATGGAACAACCAAATTATAAAACACTTATCATTTATTCTTATATCATTTTAAATGATTAGAATAATATCTACATTAAGCACGATGAATACAATGGCACTCCCACTAAGGTTCACATGGTTCATCAAGATTTTATCTGAAATCACAACATTTATGATTTCATCAAATCTTATGTTCTATCTACAAGAAACTTATTGGAGTCCAAAGATGGAGTTCTTCAGCTAGCACACCTTGCTTTCCTCAGCCATGAAGCCCTGGGGCTACTTCATATGAATATCCTTAGAGAGGTATTCATAGAGGAATGCAATCTTGACTCACACCATGAAGATGTCATAGACAAGTTGTGTAGCTATAGTTAGCAATATTCTGATGGGTTAAAGCAAGGTCACTGGAGAGCAAGTCTGATCGCAAGCGATGTCTTCTCTTCGGTGTGTAGCTCATGGCTACGAACCGTGCTTTTGAAGGTCCATACCTTCTCATCAGGTTCCCTCTTTCTCTTGAAGATCCATTTACACCTTAATGGGTCTGACCCATATAGGTGGATCCTCGAGGGTCCATATACAACACTTGTATATGAAGTCTACATTAGACTTTTATTGCTAACATCCATCTTTCCATGTCATGATCCTCAGGAGCTTCATCACATGAAGTCCGATCATTTTCAGATTTAACTGACACATGGAATCCATCCTCAAACTTATTTGAAGAGGTATTAATGTTTCATCTTTAATTATCTATTTTAGTTTCTGATTTCAGGAGCCTCATTATCTTTTCAAGATTAAATGAGTTCCTTTACTTCATTTTCATCTTGATTCTCAAGAGAGTCATCCTATAAGAATCATATTCTAAAAGATGAGATTTTTTAAGAATCTCAAGGTCATAAAGTAGGTATCTAATACCATCCTTTATTTTCCTAATGAAGTAGCACTCTCTAGTGCTGGATTCCAGCTTACATGCATGGAACCTTATTAAGTATATAATGTGGTCTCTACTACATATATATCTTGGAAACTTAAGAGATAATTATGCTAGGATTAATCATTGATTAAATCATGTCACACACGATCAATTGTATCCCCCTACAACTCCTTTGAGTTAAGGTTCATTAGGAGGATTGAGATAGGAATGATATTCATATCTCCATAAGGTATTTCTTGAATTCATCTAATAGGTACAAGATACCTTGGTTAGATCAAATTCATTTCATCTTCCTTCAAACTTTGGTTCTAAACCAAAATTGCGAAATTTTTGAACATTTCAAAGGTTTCTTAGGTGAAGAGAAGAGATCTCATATCATACATAATCATTAACAGATATCACATATCCATAATGTTTACTATGATATAGATGATCTGCATACATCAATATGTATGAGATCCTTAATACCTTGGCATCTTACACCATTCCAAAAAGAAGGGTGTATTGGACATTCTACTTTGAATACAATATTCATAAGTATGCAAGTTTTGAAATTTTAGACATTCTAAAGTTTCATCTCTTACTTGTCCATTGATCTCATCAACAGACATATGTCCAAAACATTATGTCAGATCATTATCAAATGATCTTTATCCTCTTATTGATCTTTAAAGGTTTAATTTTCAGTATTAGAAATCTTAATGAACTATTCATTAATTTTCTAATTTAGTGGAGTCCACTAGATGTAAGATTACTATCTGAAATATCTCCATCATAACCTTTTATGATAGGTCTATTTCAGATTTCATAAGGATTATTCGATAATTACGATCATTATCGACATGTCACTTCAAAAGTACATTCGATGAGATCAAGACTTATAGAGACATACAAACCCTGGGGTTTTAGTCCTATTGTCTATTTAATTATCACTTCTCATTATTATGAGGAAACTTGCATATTGCAACCACATACATTATGTGTCCAACTGCAATTACAATATCTGGATCAAGGGTCCAATCCATGATATTTTACTGGTTATTATCAAGCATAAAATTGAGTATGGAATTGAGTGGGTTTAATGAAGGATTATCTGAAATAAGAAATTTGCATGAGTGTATATGTTTATATATATACATATTATACTTTGATTTAGGAATTTTCATATCAAAGTTGTCTTGCCATGTCAACAATGAAAGTTCATTCCCTTAGTCACTTTCAATGTCAGAGATATACTTACCATTATATCTCAGCAAGATCTGGGATCTCCTCTTTATCTTTGTTACATCCCAATAATATGAGAAACTGCAACTCCAATAAAGAGAAGCGGGAACACATTCCGCCTTGCAAGTCCAACTTGCATTTCCTAATTCGGTCTTTAACACCCGGGCCCACCACCCCTAAGGTGATGTTGACCCGTCGTTAATTGAACCAACCGTCAACAGGAATAGAACTCGCCATGCGCAATCCAATATCGCCCCAATAATATGAGGATCCGATATTGGGGTCACTACGCATACGGCCTTACTCTTTCGAGAAGCAAAGAGTTCGATCCAGATGCGCTTGTGTCACTTCGTACAGGCGTCTCCTATATACAATCCCTGGCGACGGAAACCCTTCGCCTTGACGGGAGACCATGGATGTCACTTATGTGATCATCCACCTCTTATTCAAATTTAATTAATTACTATGAATCACATTCATATAATTAATTCTTCCAAGGGAATTATTAACTCTAATCATATTAGAGTATTCTTAATTGGATATAATTAACTTAATCATATTAAATTAATTTTCAATCCAATTCAATCAAAAAACTTGATTTTACTTGAATATATATGGTATTATTCTCAAAGTATGTATTAATTCGTATTTTAATAATTAGAAAAATACATCATAATCCCTCGGACATTATCCCGGCCCTACCCGCTGTCATGGCCAGTACCGACGGGAGTGGGGCGGACCACATACGTTACAACCCGCTGACCCAGCGATCCCCGACTAGACACCATATCCGCCTCGGGAAAGGATAATGCCAAATTGATTATTTTGTACTTGAGATTATCATCGTTTCTTCAACCGAAATTATACCATATAATAATCAAAACAATTTTGATTTTAAGGAAATTTGCTAGGCAAATTCCCAAGTCCTATTCAAGCAAGAAGTTTGATGATTGTAATTCCAATTATGGTTTAGATCAAATCTAATCAACTAATTGGTTGGGGCCAAGTCAATTAAGGAAATAATCATTCTCTAATATTTCACAAATATTTTTCATAATTATTTCTCGAAATTAACCATTAATTTCATTAATTGACAATCACATTGTTCTTGATTAGGAAAGCAATTTCAGCAGTGACCCCTACTTACTAAAATTAGCATATCTCAATCATATTAAATCCAAATTAAGCAAAGTCAATTTCTAAAGTTTGCTAATTTGATTTAGGACAGAACCTAAGTGATATTTCACGCATTTCAAGGCAAGTCTAAACAGTAATTAATATTTTAATCACGTTCAGATTCACAGTTCCCGCAACAGTGCATACATGTTCATTAAAACGATCATATCTCGAGCATACGAAATCCGATTTACGCAAACTCAGATCCTATGGTTTCCTTATTTAATGGGGAACAAAATCCAAGTAGTAAATTCGTGTTTAAATAATTTAAACAGTCCCGAATTTATTTACTAAACAGATCTACGAACTCAAATGCGATGAAAACTTTCACGACCTTAACAAACCCAAGTCGTCCTCGGTTAGCGAATCACTATTCGAAACCATCAACCTGGCTCTGATACCACTTGAAGGATATGGTTAGATCCTCAAGCGCATCACGGAAGCGTGAGCGTCGTATCGAATACGACGAGGAGCGACTAGTCGGACTAGTTGCTCGATGCAGCGGAATTTAAAAAAATTTTAAACGACGAAACCACATGATCCAAGAACACTTCTCGAATCGTTTCGTCTAAACCACAAACAAGTAATAGGATTACCTCTTGAAGCGTGGTTGCGATCGAGTCTCTAAACGAAGAGACCTCCTGTCTCAAGTCCGATTCGATGGAGGAGACGCTTGCGAGCGCGGGGATGAACCGCGTGCTTCTCGCAATCCATGTTGATGATCCAAGCGGCGGATCTCCTGATCTCGACACACGAGATCCGACGTCTTCTTCACGAGCGAGGCGCACCGAAGGAGACGGAGATCCACGAGCAGAAAAACGGGCAGCATAACGACGATGCCGCGGCGATGGAGAACCTCTCCATGGCATCCATGGTGGACGGCCATGAGAGGGAGAGAGAGGGCTGACCTCTAGAGAGAAAGAGAGAGAGAGAGAGATGCTTCTCAAGCATTGTGTGTAAAATAGAGAGCATGGTATGCCTCTCTATTTATAGGGTTTTGGGATCCATGGATCTCAATCCATGTGACATATAAAATCAATGGATGAGATTGATTTATGTCAATCCAATGGTCAAGATTGTTGTTGGTAAAAACCAACAACTTGTGATTTAATTTGATAAAATATATTTGATAAATCAAATAAATATTAATACCATATTAAATCAATCAAATAAGGAGAGAGGAATAAAGAGAGATCAACCTTCCTCTTTGGAAGGGGGGACGGCCGCCAATTTCACAAGGAAATTGGTGCCGCCCCCCTCTTTCCAAAAGGGAGGGCAATCTCATGGCAATCCATGAGATTGCACATCTCCTTGAATTTCTCTCTACTTATTTTCCAACAACAATTTGTTGGTATTTTAATTCACCAAAATAATTCTCAATTAATTTTGGGAATATTTCAATCTTGACATTGGAATATTGTGAATCATATTCACAACCCAAAACCAAATGTAATTTACATTTTCAATTAATTAGACAATGTGTATCCAATACACATTAATAATTAATCTACTAATATAAATTATATTTAACTCTCTCTAATACATTATAAATCACATTTATAATATATTATGGATAATTGGATATTACTATCCACATTATTCTTATCCTTGATAATTAAATCATATTTAATCATCTTGGATCTCTTTATCTCATGTGTTCAAATAATATGAATCACATTCACATTATTCACATCTTTGATAATCAAATCACATTTAATTATCTAAGATAACTCTCTTTATAATATGAATCTAATTCATATTAATCTTGATAATTAAATCACATTTAATTATCCATTTTCTCAATGCTCGGATACATATATCAACAATAGAATTATCCATGAACTCTTTCAAGGACAATGCGCTTTCTCCGCGAATACTTGGAGATAAGGACAGGGCGATTGTATTGTTCCACGTATAGTGACATGGATATTGAGATCACATCTCAAATCCAGATCTCGGGCCTCCCATAGATGCTTGATTAAATCAAGACCGCAAATCTAATCTTCTTATTGAATCTGAATCACATTCAGATTAATGTCCAACATTTGTACTAAGATCAGATTACTTCTCTACTAAGAGGAGTCACTAAAATCCAGACCCGTTTCATCACTCCCTAGGAATGGAAGCGTCATGGTTATACAACCGTTTATGATCACATCACCCTCAGGCATTCCCAATACCTGTACATCCTGCATACTGGAAGACTCAGAATAAACCCGAAGTATTAGATCAACTTTATACTGTCTACTTCAGGGTTTTATCAGTAAGTTTCTCATTCGATCATTGGGAGTCGGTATCGATCATATACTTTCCAAAAGCATATATCATACCTAGGTCTTGATCATATACTTTCCAAAAGTATATATCAAACCTACAAATTCAGTCAAGCTTCCAAAGCGAGACGACCGTGCGCACGGAATTTGATTCTTCCCAATATCTCATGAGTGAGCTCATGTCTTCCGGTTCAGTAGTGAACCTGTATGATCCCTTTGAGAGATCGTATTACTCATATGCCCTTATATGCACACCAGCGCGCCGGTGCATAGACCTTGATTAGGTCATCAACCTATTGGTCTGCCAAATGTACATACTCAGACATATAGTAACACATCTGTCTCCGGTCAGAGGATGTGTGCCTATATCATGACAGCATATGATATAGGACTTTGGTTATCTCGATCTCATTAAGTCAACTCTTTGACCTAACTAATCTGACACCTCCGAATCTCTATTCCTATGCAGAGGACCTGCATCAAGAAGTCGGTTAGATATCAGCCTAACTGAGAAAGGATTGCCATCTCCTACTCAGGCTGGAGATCATCTCTTAATAATCATTTGACGGTGCTTGATGAGTCCTCAATCTAACTCATTAGATATTCATCTAAGCACCAGCCTCTATGATTCAATAATTGAATCAACAGCTGTATGATCATTAAGATGGCCATGGTACATAACCCTAATTGTACTAGGGGACCTATTATGCAAACTATGTACTCTTTATTTCAGATTAAGGAGTGAATTGCAATAACATTTATTACATAATGGCTCGCCGTGGGCTCGCATGTCCAACACTCCTCTGAGGCAGAGCTAAAATACACCGAGGGTCTTAAGTGTGAGTATGCAGAAAATACTATCATCCTTTGACTAAAGAGCATGTGAGTCTCCATCGATGAAAACATCTTGAAGCGAACTCAACACTCCCATCCAAGGGTGCCATCAAGAAAATGAAGGGCAAAGCCATTGGGGACAAGTTCCACGATGGGTGTGGAAGCTCCTTGCTCGCGATTCCAGGTGTAGGATGGTTTTGCAACAGTGTGGTACTTGGTGATGAAAAAGCTAGTTGTGGTGTTTTCAGCGAATGGGCTATCGTGTTTTCAGCCCAACCTCTCCAAAATTACAATGCCTCCATTTTATATGCACATCAGATGTCGATGTGCTCCTCTCAGGGTCTCATGATCGGGAGCAAATCCTCTACTGCAGTATTTTCTACGAATTCCATACAAAAAATCCAACTGTATAAGTTCAATTTATGAATAATTCTCTACATACATACAAGATTTCACTCAAATCTGATCAACTCCTTTTTAAACTATGTTTTAAGTTCCTTAATGTTGACTTCTATGTTGACCGCCAAGATAAAGTAGCTATAAACATCAGATTTGAGTGAAATTTGAAGGTATGTAGAATCATGAATCTATGTGATTGAGGTTTTTAAAATGAATTTCACAAAAAATGATCCCCTCATGATCTACCAAATTAGCAGTGAGCGCTATTTGGTGTCATCGTTGAAAACTGTCTCAAAGAACAAAGCTGAGAAGAGAAGAAGGGGATTATAACTCCGGATTTTATTTTGGTGCCTTTTGATGAGGTGTAAATTGGTGCTATAAGTGCTATACAACAACATGATTTATATCATTACTATCACACGACAATGCTCTTTAATAGATAAAATTAATTAAAGTAAGCTACATGATGCAAGAGGTAGTATAAAGTGGTAAACCAAATCGATAACTAGGAGGGCCATTGAGATCTAAGTCTGAAAATATATATTTTATATTTAATTTATATTTAAAAAATTGAGGGTTTTTAAAACATGTTCACTGCAACAAATTAGGTTTATAGTGATATTTTAAAAAAATCATCATCATATTGTCTGTTATTTAATATATAATGACAATATTATTCATTATGAAATTAGTTTTCATACTTGAAATTAATGGTGAATATTATATCCGTTACTATATCATTAACAACGATATGTATAGCAATGCGTATATGTTGCTATTTTTCAAAGTTTTAACTGATATCGCTACATTTTGAACAAAGCGTGACTAAAATTTTAGAAAATAACAACGGATAAATGTTTCTAAATATACCGACACTAACGATATGATAACAAATATGTATTCATCGTTAATTTCAATTATAAAAAATAATTCGTAACGAATAATATCGTCGTTATATATTTAACAAGAGACAAAACAGTGATGGTTTTAAAAAAATCCCTACATAACCATATTTTTATAGTGTTAAAGATTTTCATCAGTAAGTAGATGAAAAGATTAGTTGAATGTTGAGCTACTTTAATTTCTTTGCCTAAGGAATTAAACCTACATAAAGAAACAAAGAATAATATTTTACCTTATTATATAATTTTCATGCATATATTTTTAGGTGTCGTGACTTCATACCATAGAAGAGTTTGTCAGAAGTTCATTTTATCAATAGATATTGTTTACATGTACAGTAACTATATGTAGATCTACGGTTTGTATTTTATTAATGGTGTGATCACGTCTTTGCATACATCCTAATTTGCGAGATCTCACTCACAAAATCTTCACTCCAAATCTATGAAGAACAATCCCTATAAGGTCATCTAATTACCATCAAATAAACTTGTTGAGTACAACTACTGTCATTAATGATTAAGATCAGTCTCATGGGTGATATAACTTCCTAAACATCCATATATCACATCAATTTCGATTCAAATACTCAATGATAATATTTTTAATATTTGTGAAATGGGAAGATAGACAAAAAAAAGGATAAATATGTCATATAAATAACCAGTTCATTAAATCTATAGCATGATAACATCATGTATTTTATATGTCGAGAATTGTTGTGATTTCATATTGTCGAGATGCCTTGAATACTAACTTATTCGTTCGACCTTATGCGTTGTGCAAACTATTTTATGACCTCCCCACATCAATATGGTTGGTGAGTCGGGGCAGGTCTAGATGGAAAGAAGAAGGTGGCTCTCTCCTACATAGAAACTCCGCGAAACTCTCTTAAAACAATTTTTGGATCCGCATTTGTATTCAGAAATGTGGATATGTAGATTTTCTTCGCTCCAAACATTCTCTTTGTGGAAGACCATGTTGAGGACTAGACCCATCATGTCCCCAACGTTGGGCCAGCCCTCTTCCCACTACAGTTGGACCTTTTCCCATGTGGGGGTTCTCCTTTCGCTCTTGCTACGAGCTCGTCGCCCCCCCCCCCCCCCCAAATCATCCATCCTCTGGAAGGAAGCATGGTGCTCTTTGGTAGCTTTTGAACATAAGAATTGCTTATTCTTAGTGATCGGAAGCAAAATACCCAAGCACGAAAGAGATTTGTTCGATTTGGAATTAATTTGCTCGCACTGCAAATGCTTCCTCTATAACCACCTTCTTAAATCAAGAGACCACATGTTTTTGGAATATTCCTACTCTGCTGAAGTTTGGAAAGAGATATATGATGCGCTTAATTTGCCCATTGAAAGGAATGTCGATTCCATTGTGGATGCTAATTTATTGGGCTAAGCGACCATAAGGCCTCAAACTTCGATTTAGATCACAATTTCGGTGACCGACCGAAATGAAATTTTGATCAAAATTTCGATCATTTTAGTCTGTTTTTGAACTGGGTCCCCAAATTCTAGTCGATATAGACAATTTCGACCGAATTTCGCTCACCTAGCGAAACTGAAATTCAACCGAAATTCGACGAAAATTGATCCCATACTCACGAGTTGGATACGTAGTTGAGCTCAAATATCATGGGTGCTATTATTGTAGCATCGTGGTAGATCTAAGAGATAACGTAACATGCATTATAGTAACACATCGAGTGCCCTTTCTATGAGAGGGCTTGAATCTGATTTCGATGTGAGATTACGTCTGGAGTCTGATTTTGATGTGATTTTTGTGCAATTTTCCCTACTTTTATAGGATTTTTGTAAGGAAAAAATTCTTTAATGTTTCATGCAAATCCACGACTATTTATATTAAACACATACCTTATTTACCTTTAGGGCCAGTTTGGTTGCAGGTGTGCACCGGTGTACACCGATGTACCCCTTGTTCCAACCCTCCAAACAGTTTACTATTCACAGGGGTACTCCAACCCAATCCAACCCAGTTACCAACTGACCCTGACCCTTAAGATATGTAAATCCATGGTTGCCCATGTCGGTTGTGTGTAGGGGACTGAAACCCCTTTCTATATCGACGAATAGGATTTAAGCACGTGTGTCATAGATCCGAAACCAACCTCTATATGAAGATAACCTTACAGCCTTTTGTGGTCAATTCTTATAAAAGATCTTTCTCGTGAAGATTGCAAGATCTTCTATGGCAAAGAGGATCCTCTACTGTAACTTTGAGTTACAAAAAGGTGTCGTAATATCTTTTATTTTATTTTTTTTGAATTCGATTTCAAAATCCAACCTTATAGATTGAAATTTAGATTAATGCTCTATATATCCTTCAAATTTTGCTCCAATCTGAGCTTATTTGCTATTTTATCTTAATGGTTTAACGATCGGATCTTTTTTAAATGGAATTTAAGTTGCTTATTTCTTGACCGAATGGTTGATCATTAAGATAAAATAACAAATAAGTTTGATTGGAGTGAAGTTTGTAGGATATGTAGAGTATTGATCTAAGATTCAATCTATAAGGTTAGATTTTAGGATCGAATTCGTAAAAAAAGACATTACAACACCTCTGATGTAATTCTAGTTACAGCAATTGATCCTCTCTCCTTCAATGGAACCGCGAATTGGAAGGAAATCAACGTCCTGAAACGAATCTAAAATCAGCTCGATTTGATACCTTCTGAAAATAAAAAAAATAGAACGTGGGATCAAGAAAAATGAAAGAACATAGATTTATGTGGAATCCTACTCCATAAGAAGCAGGACAAAACAGCAAAAGAAAGTCTCAGAGAGATGGATATTTAATTAGAAGCTCTCAATGAGTAATGGGGTGTGGAGCTCTATTTATAGCCTTGCCAACTCCACAGGTCTCACTCTGTATCTGCTTGGTACTTAACGACTCCTACTCATAGAGGCCTAGTTACACAAATGTTTTAACAATAACGAATAATTTTTAATATTCATTATAATATCTTTTGATCTTAAGTGTAAAACAACGTATATTCTAGAAATCTGAAAAAAAATTATCATATTCATTGCTTAGGTTCATATAGCAATGATTATGCATTGACTTTTTGGTTAACATTTGTGTTGTCATTGTTAATTTAGCAACAATTTAAGAGAAAAATAAAGGAACAACCATTATTATACAATTTATTGCTAGTAATATAGTAATGAATATGACATTTATTATTAATTTAAATAATCAAAATTAATCCTTAGACGAGTAACGATCATTGTTATAGATTTAACAATAAAATATAGAAATGAATATTGAATTATTCGTTACCATCAGGTTTTAAAAACCGGACCGCACCGACCGGTCGGACTGGTCCAAACGTGAACCGATCAACTTCCGATCGGTCCAGCTGATTTTAGTCATTCAAACAAAATAAAGTACGATCGGGATTGAATCGGTTAGAACATGCTTAACCAAACCGGTCCAACCAAAAATATCGGACCAAAAAAAACGATTGATTGAGAAATTTTGAATTTCGATAAAGAAAACTTCCCTCCCCTTTCTTTGTTTGGAAAAAGGAAACCGCTCCTTTTTTTAGAATGACGAGAAGAGATTGGAGAATTGGATATTGCAGTTGGAAATTTGAAAATTTCAAATACCATCTTGATCTCTTTTTTTTTTAATTTGGAATGACGAAAAGAGGAGACGAGAAGAGACTGGCTCTAAACTCTCGATCTACTGCTCTCAGACTCCATCTCGTGGCCCTTTGGTATGTTTGTGTGTCCCAGCAAGAATGTAGGTAACTCTCCTTCTATGTTCATTCATTGATTTAATTATTTTTCTCGCTTTGATACTTCTCGACTGGTTCTTGTTATGACAATGAAATGGCTTTGACTGCCATCTTTCCTTGTGATTAGCCAAATAATGAAAAGGCTTTGACAATCATCGATGACAGTAGTGACACCCAATGTCGGATGGCCTACTAACAACTCTTTGGCAATCCATCTAGGTCGAAAATCAATTCTTCGAATGGCCTCCCAGGTTAGGCATGTGTAGTTTTTGTAGTCATCCAAATACGTCCTTTCGTTCAGTGGCAGAGCTGTGTCAACCCTTCCAATGACCCTTGTATTCCCATCTTGTTTGTGCAATTATTTTTTCCGTGAGTTCCCTTTGATTCAAATTTTTCCTACAAATGGTGCGAGTTGTCATCTCTCTATCTTGGAGGTGACTGATTTGGATTATTTCTACAATCAAATCATGATTAGCTACAGGTGATGTGTAATGAAGTTGAATGATACCAAGTACTCACATTCGTCTCAATTATTCTTGTCTAATAGGTTGGAAAGACATTTTCACGACATGATTGTCGAAGGAGGTTCATCATTTTCAAACATGATCAACATGGAAGAAAGATGATCTGATGGTTTGTTCGTGGATCATGCATTACACTATCCTAAGGATCATGGATGATATTATGGCTTGTAATATTTTATTGCAAAATAGTGATAATTTACGAGAAATGTACTCATGGGAGAAATGTAATCACAATATATTAATGTTGCATACTACAACGAGATCACAAGATGAGATGACCAGTTGAATGTCATATATTAATACATAAAAACATGCCAACTTTTAAATCTTTCAAACATTCTGGCATTAAACAAGCACATATTGGAGTTCCTCGTGGGATAGATGGTGTTATTAATGATTGATATTTGTTCTCCAGAGCCTCTATTCTTTATGATTTCTACTCACGAAATGAGGTGTAGAGGTTTAAAAAGAGGTTGCAAGGGCCAAACCTGAACATATTAATATGTTATCATGTCAAATCCAAAACTTATTTTCATTATATTTAATCCAATTGATTCATATACAGACTTATATTTCGTTAGATCTTTGGATTTTACTCTACAACATGATCAAATAAAAAATGATCTGAGACCAGTCTGATATATGGTTCGGTTAATTGAATTATGATTAAAGATATCAAAACTTTTATATTTAATTGCATTACGAAGATGCACAAATTTTATTTCTAATATGTAAGATATTTTTTAAAATGTTATAAATCTATCTATTTGTAGATGGAAGGGGCACAAGATGTACCAATATTAGTCAAAGCTAAATGTTGCATCGGAACCATTAATGGACATTATAGCAAATGTGAGACAAAAAATGACATTGCATGGCAGTACGTCACTTTGACAGAGAGTGGTACAAAGAAATGTATGTAGTGTTCCAAGCTATTTCGAGGTGGTGGAACTTATAGGGTAAAAGAACATTTGGCAAAGAAGAGGGTCCGGTTGCACCTTGTAGAAAGGTGTCAAATCATATCCAATTTCAAATGGAGACAACTCTTGATGAATATAAAGTTGAAAAAAGGAAGAGAACTTCTACATCTTCATGTAATTCTTTCAGTGTGGAAAACTATGAAGATGATCTTATTAGTGATGGATTTTTTCAAAAGACAAATTTAACTGGAGATTCTATTTCAAAGGTTATTAAGTCCTTATTTTCCCATCAAGTACAATACCATGGGCTCAATTCGGAGTGAAATCAGTACTTCAAAGGAAAGACGAAGTTGAAAAAGTCGCTATGCTAGTTGATGGTTGGTTGTATGATGCAGAAATTCCATTCAATGCTTTTTCTCTTCCTAGTTTTCATATGATGATTGACGGAATTGCATCCATTGGATTTGGATATAAGACACCAACACCACATGCAGTTCGTGAACCACTGATGAAGAAAAAAATTATTGAGCTAAAGGCTCACGTGGAAACACACAGGAGGGTTTGGAAGTTGAATGGGTGCACGATAATGGCAGATGGTTGGACAGATAGAAGGCAACGTACGTCTTAAAATTTTTGATTTATTCTACCGTTGGTATTGTATTTTTGAAATCCATTGATGCTTCTCAACATTCAAAAACAGCAAGATTATTGTTTCAACTTTTCAAAGATTGTGTGGACTATGTTGGATCTGAGAATGTGATCCACTTCGTAACAGATAATGCTGTAAATTATCAGGATGCAGGTAAAATACTGAAAAGACACTATGGTAATATTTTTTGGAGTCCTTGTGTTGCACATTGCTTGGATTTGATCTTGGAAAAATTGATCAGATTCCAAGAGTAAAAGAGGTAATTGAAGCTGCCCGAAGAATTACAAAATTTATTTACAACCAAAATTTTCTTCTTCGGTTAATGCGAAAATTCTATAATTATGAGATTATTCGTCATGCCGCTACTAGATTTGCAACTAACTTTTTGACAGTGCAAAGTCTTCTTGATAAAAAAAAGTTGGTCTAGTTTCAACGGTTGCATCAAAGGAATGGACTGATCATAAACTCTCTAAAACATCAATGGGGGTTGAACTTTATGAGATGGTACTTAACACATCATTTTGGAATGAATGTGCAATAGTTGTTAGTATATCTGCTCCGGTTGTAAAGGTATTGGGCATTGTAGATTTGTCTATGGGATTCATTTATGAGTCTATGAGAAGAACACGAGAAGCTATTAAAGAAATATTCAATGGAAATTCATCTAAATACAAGGCTTACATTGATATTTTTGATGACAAGTGGGATAGACAACTTGCTCATCCGCTTCATAAAGCAGGATACTTTTAAATCCAGAATTCTTTTATAAGGATGGTAATATATTCTTAGACCATCACATTATGGTCGGATTTCATGATACAATGGAAACCTTATTCTACTACGACGAAGAGAAAATTGATTGCATCAATGCATAGTTCTCTTTATATAGGGATGCAATGGGTGACTTTGGTCGTGCATCTACTATTCGAAATCGTGCAAAAATATCTCTAGGTATTCAGTGATTATATTTATCAACTTCATTAATGAATATGCAACTTAATATTTTTCTATTTTCTGAAGTTGAATGATGGAAAATGTATGGTGGAGCAACTCATGCACTACAAGCATTGGCCATTAGAGTTCTTAGCCAAACATGTTTGGTACCTGCATGTGAGCGCAATTGGAGTCTTTTAAGCGGATTCATACTTTAAGAATAAACAAATTAAGTAACAAAAGGTTGAATGGATTGACTTTCACCACTGTCAATCGACATCTTAGGTTTGACTTTGATCTTTTTTAAAATATTAGATATATAATAATAACTAGTTTAATATAACAAAATTATGTATTGTGAAGTAACAATCTTTCTTTTGTAGGAGGAAAAATAAAAGCAATAAAATATCAGACCCGATATCTTTAGAAGATATGGATTCATATGGTGATTTTGTGGAAGAACCCAATATTGATACAATCTCTATGGATGACTTGGATGCTTGGATTGATGATCTTGATGATCCTATATCAATGTTGCTTGCAACTTAGTGAGGTATAATCATGGAAAATGAAAATCAACATAATTACTTATTATTTCAGAATTTGTACATTGAAAATATGTTTATTCATAAATTTTCTTCTAAATATTTGTATTTTGGACACCAAGAGACGATAGAAGATGTGAAAGTTCAACTAAAGAAGAATTTGGAATGAACTATGGCATCACTACTTTTAAATTTTTAATAGCAGCAATTTCAAGAATTATATTAATTTTTTTATGAAGCTTGTATATGAATGAGTGATCTTGATTTTTAAGTAACATGATCAATCTTGTTATATGATGTGAACTTATTAAATGAAAGTACATTTAACTATACATATATTTTATAATTAAAATAATAAGGTCAGTTTTGGATGATTCATAGAACCGATCCAATCGGTCCGACCTTTATAAAATGGTCGGTTCGGTTTTTTCTCAATTTGTATGAAACATGATGTCATGCTGACATTATCACCGGCTCGATCGGTTCAGACCAGTGGTTCAACCGGTCAAACCAAAATAAATATGAAATCGGTTCAACACCCGATCCAATTTTTTAAACCTTGCTACCATAAGTCAATTTTGTTGTAGCTTTTTGTACGTGTTTCTTATTGCAAAATTAATAGACGATTCTCTATAAATTCTTTGGTGCTATAGTTGAGTTGCTTACTCATTGCATATTTCTTGTGGAAATGTAACATGTACAGTTGAACAACCTTTGCAACAATTGACTTGCATATCCGTAGTTGTACACTTATTCCAAACAGGGTGTGACTCTTTTTGTGTATTTTACTTTGGTTCTTCGTTTTCATTAAAATGTTGAGGCACGGTTCGAACATTGAGATAGATGATACCAGTACAATAAATTACCATCTCAATGACGAATCGTGGCAAAGAAAAAAATTAGCTATGAATTGTTTCTTTTCAAAAAAATTTAGTTCCACAACATGCAAGATGCTTTAGTTATATATTCATTAACCATTACACACAACGAAATTTCCATTCTCGACAAATTCATTGTTGCTCATTTATTTGGATAACTTACTTTTGGTAATGGATTTCAAACGACAGACATACATGTCGCAAGTCGAAGTTTTTGTTGCCATAATTATAGAATCTGATGAAAAAGATCTCACTGAAATATTTTTGAAATATGGATGTAAGTAGTTCATGTTTAATTTTATTATGATTTTCACCATTAATTATATTATATTATATTATGTACATGTGCATGTACCTTGTATTTTAGGCTAATTCAATATATAATCAACTTGCTTTAAAAAGAAAAATTTGTGCTACCACAACGTTTGGCAACAGAAATTCAATTGTCGAAAGTTAAACATTCTGTAGCTATAGGAGATTTATTTTTGTAATGTTCTCATATTTTTTTAATGATTTATTCCTTCGATGCATATTTTTTATAAATGATATTGAAACTAAATGAATCTACAGTATATATTAGTTTACTTTATTTTTTGTCTATTTTTTAATATTGATTTCATGATTGAGAGAATGATATTTACTAAACATTTATTTTGTAGTGTTCTCATGTATTTTTTAAGGATTTATTCTTTTGATGCATATTTTTTAAAAATAATATTGACAATAAATTGATATATATAGTACATGTTAGTTTACTTTATTTATATTTTTTCCTATTTTTTGAATATTGATCTTGTGATTGATATTTACTAAACATCAATGTTTGAATAAGTATAATATCTTTGTCATATATCATCAAACATAAGAGGTAATTGAGAGTAATAATAATGATTATTTTATTTTCTAGATGAGTATGTGGATAGAGATTGTAAAGGCTTATACTATTATTATTTTCAAGATTTAAGCAATTGTAAAATATCATCACAAATGAGCTTAGATGATGGTAATTGTTATCGGGTCAAAATTCGGCTACCGATTTCGACATGTGCGGCGTTAGCTAACCCGTAATTAACCAACCCTCTTGAGTAGAATGGTCACGGACACACTCCAATTCTTCTTGTACTCATGCTTTCTTATCTACCGATGCTCCAACACAAGCACAAGCACGAAGACTGAATCGCTCAAGAACACTCTCAAGAACTCTCTCAAGAATGCTCAAGAACACAACCAAACAATCACACAAGCACGGACACAAAGCTCTTCTCTTATTAAAAGGGGAGACTCGCTCTAGAGTGAGGTGTACAAATGAGTCACTACTCCTCTTATATACAAGACTCAAGGAAACCCAAGGGACACTCGCTATTACATATACAATAATGACATGTAAAACTCAAGATCTTCAAGTTCTATGGCAACCATTCGCGTTCCATAGCAACTCTTCGTCTTCCTGTCATTTTTATCCCCTTGTTATCTTTCATTTTCTTACACGATTGACGCTACATCAACCGTCCAATTATCAACACATACGCACATGCTCCATCGTCTTGTTGATGCAGCTTTACTATAACTCACAAAGTGCCACCGAACACTCGATCCGGTGCCAAAGGGAACCTATGGCCACCAGACCCTCATGCGGTAAACTCTTCCTTAGTGCTCTAAATATTAAAGGGAAGTTCACCATGACTTCGCTACTGTGGCCCCCAGACCACTCTCGTACGTATACTATCGAGCATGCTCGCTCACGCTCATACTAAACACCTGCAACGCTCCATGCCTCCTTGAACCGTCACGCATCACTACCGATATTGTACGCCTTCATGTGCACGCATGTGTTACCGTACCACATTACCCCTCAATGCCTACCACTTAATTGCATATTGTCTTGTTGCACTTGCGTATGTACTGTTGCGTGCATCTACTGCCATATCATACACTATTATCTGTACTGGTGTGCTCGTACTGCTACAAGCTCCATGACACTCTGCTATTGAGCCAGTGCCTTCTGTGATGCTTCTCCATTATCATGTACGATTGAGTCTCCAAGACTATCATGGATAACCTATGTGCTACCCACTCATTGTAAACTCCTCCTGAAAGTTAGCTCCATCGCTCTTGTCCGTGTATCCACTACCGTGTATGCTCGAACATTCTTAATCACAGAGTCTAGGGGTGTGACAATATTTTCCCACCTAAAAAATCAGTTGTCCTCAATCAAGCATACCTTCCTCAATTGGCATCCCATCAGAATCCTCCATCTGTTGTGCACCTACTGATGTTATTCAATTGGAAGAGTGGTGCAAACTAGCACCACTTCCCTTTAGACACATGCTCTTCTCATGAACCACCGCGTCCCTCCATGACTTGCCGTTTGCCTTGAGAAGTGTTGCTTCCTCATCAGCTCTTGTTCTTGGTGTATCCCTCCTCGATCCAGCATCTCTATTGTAGGCGTGTGGCAGCTCCAGCTCCATCTGTGGAGTATTCACCTCCACGCTTGCTCATTGTCGATCTCCATTGTTCCCCATTGGCATCTCATGTATCATGGGATATGAGCGCCTCTTGTGATCCGAGCATCTTTGGTATCTCGCTTCGCACAAGATCATTGGTGATGTGGTTTGTCACCACTCCACCCCATGGACATACATCACCTTGTCCATGCTACATGGCCCTCCTGCTCTACATCGGCTTCCCATGCATGGATGTTCTCATATCTACACCTTGGTTATGTGGCACCAGAACACACGTTGGTGCTCAGCATGCACCTTTGCACTCATGTGCATCCTTGATCGAGCCTTGTCACCCCCCAAAGCTCTTGGTGGCAGAGGTCCCTCCATCTACTAAGTTCGAAGCTCTGCATGAAGTGTCGTGAGGTCTAAAATGTGCATAGCACCGATATCTCCCAAACGTGCCTCACCTTCTTCTTTATCCTCCTTGTACGTCAGAAGAGAGCTGAGCTTCTCCCGCTTTAAGCTCTCTTGCATTCGATATGGTCCATCGCATATGAAGCATACATTGCTCTCGGATTGATCCTTCTTGGAGTACTCCCATTCCTTCGTTGGTGGCTCCTGGGAAACGCTTTTTCCCTTGTCCTTCGTCTGCGCATTCAACTTGTTGGTGAACTCCTTGTCTCTAGCATTGTGGCTTGGTTAGGCACCATAGTCGATCAATGCATCCGCCATCACAATCGATGAATTTGGATCTTTCACTTTTTGTCTCCGCAGTTCGGCTTATGTCCAGCTTTGCAACCCGACCATGAAATTGAATAACTTATCTTCCTCTGACATACCCTTAATGCCCGACAACAAAGACATAAGCTACTTCACATACTCATGAACAATGCTTTCCTGCTTAAAGCGTCGAAGAGCTTCCCGTGCAATCCACATAGTATTCTTCGAACAGAACTACACCTTCAGTTCCGTGACTAGATCCTCCCACTTGTAGATCCTCGGTCTCACCTTGTTTGCTGCTCGTCTCCTCAACCATAATTGGTGTCGCTCGATATGTACACCTATGTCAAGCTCACCTTCTTTGTTTCCTCATCTTGGTCACCTCAAACTAAACATCCATATCCCATAGGAAGTTCTCCAAATCCTTTGCACTCCAAGTACCTGTGAAGGGTTTGAGTTTAGGTACCTCCGGTCGACGCATCCTTGTGGATCTCCCGCATTCGCCAACATCTTCTTAATAAGGGAGATCTTGTCGTGAAGATCCTACATTATCATGTTGAACGCCTCCAGCTTGTCCTCTAAGGTCTTGATCAGCTCTATTGAGTGTTGGGTCTCGTCCCAAACATCTGATCTCTCTGAAGAACGATCCTCTAAGATTGCGATGCGATGGCTATGAGTCCCAATGGTGAACTCCATCTCTATGACTACTTGCTCCAATGCTACAACACGTTCGGTGATACCCACCATCTTTGCTATATAAATTGAAGGAAAAAATGCATGAACAAGTTCCTTTGCTCTCACAATCAACTACACCAACAACCGCTCCTATCTTTGCATGCTCTCTTGGCACCGACCAAGCTCCGTGATATACTCCTATGCTCTGATACCAATTGTCACAAGGTCAAAACCCCACTACCGAGTTCGACCTGTACGGCATTACCTAACCCGAGTTAACTAGTCCTCCTAACTAGAATGGTCACGGACATGCTCCAACTCTTCTCATACTCATGTTTACTTAGATACCGATACTCCAACACATGCACAAGCTTCGGATAACTCAAGAACTCTTAAGAACAATCAAGAACACAACCAAAGAATCACACAAGCACAAGCACAAAGCTCTTCCCTTATTAGAAGGGGAGATTCGCTCTGGAGTAGGGCATGTACAAATGAGCCACCACCCCTCCTTATATACAATACTCAAGGCAACCCAATAGACACTTATTATTATATATACAATAATGACACGTAAAGGCTCAAGACTATTCAAGTTCCATGGAAACCCATCGCGTTCCATAGAAACTCTTCGTTTTCTTGTCTTTTCGACCCCCTTTGTTGTCCTTTGATCTTCTCGCACGGCTGACGTCACATCAACCACTCAATCATCAACAAACACACACACTCCAATGCCTTATTGATGCATATTTGTCATAACTCACAAAGTGCCACCAAACACTCGGTCTTGTGTCAAAGGAAACTCGTGAACACCCGACCCTCGTGCGGTAAGCCCTTCTCTAGTGCTCTACATGCTAAGGGAAAGTCCACTAGAACTTGTGCTCGAACTGCTATAAGCTGCACGACACTCTACTACTGAGCTAGTGTCCTTTGTGACGCTTCTCTATTGCCACGTATGGTTGAGTCTCCAAGAGTCCCGTGGATAACCTGTGTGCTACCCACTCATTATAAACTCCTCCTAAAAGTCAGCTCCATTGCTCATGTCTATGCATCTGCTACCATGTCTACTCGAACATTCTCGATTACTAGATTTGAGGGTGTGACAAGCCTCTCCCACCTAAAGAATCTGTTGTCCTCAACCGAGCATGCCTTCCATAGTTGGCGACCCATCACAATCCTCCATTCGTTGTGCACCTCCTGATGCTACTTAATTGGAAGAATGGTGCAAGCTTGCACCACTGCCCTTCTGGTACGTTCTTCTCACGAACCACGATGTCCCTCCATGACTTGGCCTTTGCCTTGAGAAGTATCGCTTCCTCATCAACTCTTGTCCTTGGTGTGTATCTCTCTTAGATCCAACATCTCCATCACTGATGTGTGGCAACTCCAGCTCCACCTGTGGAGTACTCACCTTCACGCTCGCTTGTTGCTGATCTCCGTTGTTCCCCATGGGTGTCCCCGTATCCTAGGAGATGAGTGCCTCCTGCACTCCAAGCATATTTGCTATCTCGATCTGCGCAAGATCATTGGTGATGTGGTTCGTCACCGCTCCACCCCATGGATGTCCATCACCTTGTCCATGCTGCATGGCCCTCTAGAGCTCTGCATTGGCTTCCCGTGCATGGATGCTCCCTTATCTGCGGCTTTGGATGTGTGACTCCAGCACACACATTGGGAAATAGCATGATAGTAATGAAATAATAGTATGTGAGTTGTAGAAATATCATGGTAAATGGTGATTAATTTTCTTATTTGAATATGGAGAGGTGTACACTAGGCGTGCACATGGATCCCATAAAATACATAAATTGATCCAATCTAATGTTAATGGATTGGATTGGTTTTATTTTAACACTCTAATGGGTTAGATCGAATTTAGATTTTTTTTTCGAATTCTCTATAATACGGATTGGATTGGATTTTACTAAAATCCAATCTAATACAATCCATTAACATAGATATAAATATGCAACATCCGTGACTTTCTCTTAAACTCGGTATGTCGTTTACTCTATTTTGTATGCAAAATTATGAAAATAAAATAAAATAAGATATAGTACTAAATGAACCCTCCCCTTATTCTACTTCAAAGATTCCGCTCATGACATCATTAGTCAAGTATTTTTTAAATTATTATTAAAAATATAAAGAAAGATGATTTTAGGATTAAAATATTAAAATTCAGCACACATTGACCTGACCATTATTTTGTTTAGGACTGCTAAATGTAATATAAATATCAAGTGGTAAAAATGTGATAAGAGATTATTTGAGAAAAATACATGAGTATCATAAATCCAATCCAATCCATTGTAATCTTGATGCAAATGTGACGGAAGTTGGTGGCAACATGGAACTCATATTGCGAAAGAAGGCGTTGTGAAGTGAAGTTTCTTTTTACAGTGCAGCTAAAGAAATTGAAGAGAGGATAATGGTTACCTTGTCATTATACAAAGGTTTTGGTGTAAATACACATGAAAGAGGTGTATAATAGGAGATTAAAGATTATCCGACGTGGCAGCTGCTTGGCCTCTTATCCGCCACGCTGTCCACCCTCACCCTCGAGCACTGGTCGACATCTCTCCACCTCACCACCACCCCAACATCTCTGTGAACCACACCCGGGAACGAGTGAGCAGCAGTGACCACTCCCTCCCCCCCATCTCCGCTACCCTTCTCCTCGGCAATGGCAGCCACAGCCCTCCGCTTCCCCTACCTCCAGTCCAAGCTTCCCCCGGAGCCCTCCTCCCTCAAGCCCCCCTCCCTCCGCCCCTTCCGCCTCCCCTTCGCCGCCCACCACCGTCGCCGCCTCCCCCTCGCCGCCGTTGCACAGGAAGAGGCCTCCTCTGCCTCCGCCGCCGCTTCCATCCCCGGTAACGGAGGCGAGGAGGCTGGAGCTCCCGAGGAAGGGGCTGCCAATACCAAGCTCTACTTCGGGAACCTGCCGTACAGCTGCGACAGCGCCCAGCTCGCCGGGATCATCCAGGACTACGCCACGCCGGAGATGATCGAGGTGAGCTATCCGGCGATGCTTTGCTTCACTTGAGAATGAATTCAGGATGTCGATGCGAATTGGGGAGCAAATTATTCCAGTTCATGCTTAAACACCAAAAAAGGGGCGTGTCTGTGTGAATTTGATGTATAGTTACTTGGAGGTTGTGAGTGTAATGTTCTGGATCTAAAGCTAGAGCGGTTGATAAGAAAAACCGGCATTGATAACTCGTTTGATTGAGGCATAATCTGATCAACCGCAGCTATACAAAATGGTTGAGCCCAAATTGTTCCAATCAATCACATTGTGTGAATTCTTCATCCGGGATGATCTTTTGGTGTGCTATAGTAATCGTTTGGACTTGGTTTGTAAGACCATGTCAGATAGAGCATTGGTGCCCTTAACGTCGACGCTGGACCCTTAAATAGAAGAGTCAGATGCATTCAGTAAAGAAATTACACAGTAGGATATACAATGCAGCAGCATGCTATTGTGTTGCTGACAAGTAACTCCACAACCGCATTTTATGAGATGAAAGATTTGCATCTGAATTTTGGAATGGACATATAAAAATCAATATATGGGTACTTGGATAGAAGGGAGATTTTCATTTAAACCTTCTATTTGTTTGCAGTGGTTAACCGACGGAATTAACCATGTTGCAAATCACATGGATCAAGTATTCTTATTATTTAAAAGTGTATATTTCCTTTGTATCATTAGCTGAAGCTCTACTTCTTCATACAATGCTGAACAAGAAATGAAAAAAACAAGCTCTTAAAGAGTGCACTCTGTGGCTAAGCATGATCCATAAATGGTATAATATAGTAACACTTTTAAATCACCAATGGTCACCAAATCATGGAAAAGATTGGTTGTTACTTGGATTTTTTTGTAAATAGTGAAATATCTGGCAGAAAAAATCATTTGGGAATCCATTCACAATAATTCCAAACAAACAGGTTACAATGGCAAACTTGTGATGCACTAAACTAGTTAGTTGACACAAATGAAATGTTAGGGGGTATCACTTTGTTGTATAATCTTTCTCCTCTAGCAAGTGGATTTTAGAATTTGAAGATCGTATTGACCATGCAAGACTCATTATCTCTTCAAGCATTTTGAGTTTGCATGACCTTAATATAACAATCCCATAATCGCAGGTGCTATACGACAGAGAAACAGGTAGAAGCAGAGGATTTGCCTTTGTCACCATGAGTAACATCGCAGATTGCAAAGCCGTCATTAGTAACTTGGATGGAAGTGTAAGGCCCCCTTAACTCACAAGTGGGTTATATTTTAGGACTTTGATATGCATTTTAG
This sequence comes from Ottelia alismoides, assembly GCA_037367405.1. Classification (NCBI taxonomy): domain Eukaryota; kingdom Viridiplantae; phylum Streptophyta; class Magnoliopsida; order Alismatales; family Hydrocharitaceae; genus Ottelia; species Ottelia alismoides. Next base: position 743,654 of record JAZKJV010001202.1, read on the forward strand.
TTGAGTACAAACTATTAAAATATTAAAGTGGTATTTCGAAAAAGTTGTGATGTTATAGCGTAAAGCAAGATAACTTAAAAACCTTGTGTTTATGAGATATTAAAAAAATGCATTATAGAGGAGTGGTTTTGATGCATGATCCATTTAAGAAATAGAGATTGGTGTTTTAGTAGCACAATAAAAAGCCCCTTATTCTTATATTCTTCTAAATTGCATACGAAGTTCTCATGGTGTGCAATTCTATGTTATTAATAAGGTACAACGTCTTTTTCCACAATTAAATAGGACCGAATACATGGATTTTTGCCTCAATTCAGTTCTATTTTGGGCCATTCTCATGCTTAAATCCAAATAACTAAGATCCTTATGGTTAGGCTCTTTAAAATACTTCTTGGGCCTTCCTCGTCCTCTCTTAACTGGCTCACCATCCCAAATCTCGCATCTTTTAGCTAGTGCATCATCTGGCCTCCTTTGCAAATGACTACAATTATCTAAAGCGATTTTCTCGCATCTTATCCTCTGCGGGAGTTACACCAACTTTCCTTCCAATCGCATCATTCGGAATCCGATCTTTTGTCTATGATTACGCGTCCATCTTAGCATTTTCATTTTTGTTACTGTCATTCTCTGCACATGTATATGGATTACATGCCAACATTCTGATCCATAGAGCATAGCAGGTCTTACGACTGCTTTGTAATAATTTCCTTTGACTTTCAAAGAGATTTTCTTATCACGAAGAACAGTAGAGGCTCATCTCCACTTTAGCTAACATGCATTTATTCTATGAGTAACATCTTTATCAATTTCCCCATCCCATTGCAATATAGATCCCAAGTATCTAAAAGAATCTTTCTTCTTAATGTTATCTCCTCCAATCTTCACCTCGAGTCCTTCACCGTTGTTTCCATCAAATGTACACTCCATATACTCAGTCTTAGCCCTACTTATACGAAATCCTGTACTCTCTAAGGCATGTCTCCAAACTTCCAGCTTCTCATTTACTCCATCTTTTATCTCATCAATCAACACAATATCATTGACGAACAACATGCACCAAGGTATTTCATCCTAAATGTGATTAGTCAACTCATCCATAACTAAAGAAAAATGACCAGATTCAAAGCTGGACCTTGATGTAGACCGATGCTAGTGTTAAAATAGTCAGTCTTTTCATACAGGATCCTTACGCAAGATGAAGCCCTATCATACATATCCTTTTTAAGGTTAATGTATGGGACAAGTACTTGTCTCTTCTTCAAAACTCTCCATAAAATCTCCCTTGGGACCGAATCATAAGCCTTCTCCAGATATAAAAAAATCATATGGAGGTTCTTCTTTTTAGCTCTATAAATCTCCATTGTTCTCCTCAACATGTGGATAACTTCAATAGTTGAGCGACTTGGCATGAATTCAAATTCATTTTCGATTACTTTGGAGACTTGCATCAACCTTCTTTTGATCACACATTCCCAATTTTTCATAGTATGACTCACCAGTTTAATACCTCTATAATTCAAACAATTTTGAATGTCTCCTTTATTCTTATAAAGGGTCACCACAATGCTTCTCCTTCATTCTTCAGGTATTTTCTTACTTCATCAAATAACATTGAATAAATTTTTGAGCCAAATCAAACTCCGTTCACCTAGAACTCTCCAAACTTCTATAGGAATGTCGTCAGGTCCTACCTCTTTCCCAGGTTTCATAACCTTTAACGCCTCCTCTACTTCCTTCCTTTGCATCCATCTATAACTTGTACGATTCAAGTAACAATCACTACCAACAAGATCTCCTAAATTAATCTCTTTATTCTCTTCCCTAATGAAAAGCTTATGGAAATACTGCTTCCATATAATCTCTATATCCTTTTGAGTAACAAACACGTGTCCTTCCTCATGCTTGATGCATCTCATTTGAGAAAGATTTTGGTCTTTCTTTCTCATGCTTTGGCCAATCTAAATATATCTTTTTGGCCCTCCTTTGAGTCAAGTTTTTTTGTACAAAACTTCATAAGCTTTCAACTTGGCTTCACTTACAACCTTCTTTGCTTCCTTCTTCATTATTTTGTAGTTTGTGATAATTTCCTTTGTCCTTCCTTATGCATACCTTTAAAGCAAGCTCTTTTAATTTTACGCTTCTCTTGCACCCCTTTACTCCACCACCAAGCCTCGTTTTGACTTGGAACTCCTCCCGTACACTCGCCTAGCATTTATTTGGCTACCCTTTGGATACAAGATGCTACCGCATCCCACATCTCATTTATACTTCTGTTACAATCCCAAGATCAGTCTTCTAAAACCTTCTCCTTGAAGCTTGATTGCTTCAATTGAAGATTCCTCCATTTAGTTCTAATGATCTTGGGAACCATCCTTTTCTTTGCTAACCCTTTTATTTATACATCCATGACTAGCAAGCGATGTTGAGATGTCAAGCTCTCTCCTGGGATTACTTTGCAATCTTTGCAATACAACCAATCTCTTCTACTCATCGCAAAATAGTCTATCTTTGTTTTGATCGGGTTATATGTAATTAAATGCCCCTCCCTCTTCTTGAAGGAGTACTGAATTAAAAACAAATCCCACTTAGGATGAGCTTTTCTTAGATAAAAATGAGAAATAAGTTTTAGCCACAAAAGTAAGGATTTTGATGGATCACTAAAACCTAGAGTTTCAATGCAATTAATTTAATTAGAATTTTCTGATGGATTAGTATTTTAGGTATAGGGGCTTCAAAGGAATCTCCACAGCCAAACTTTAACTTGAAGAGAAAAATGGTTCGTGTGGAAATGGTATGGTACCCCATGCAAAATATGAGAAACATATAAGTGATGCTTGGTTGCAGTTTCTTAATCATAATAGGTATCACCATGAGATTTCTTAGGCTAAGCATTGCTTCTAGAAAAGATTGTCAAGATTTTCTATGTTAGTATCACATATACTATTTGATATAAAGATGGGTAATTTGATTTATTGGACCAAGTTCCTTGTGAAAGAACTGTGCACAGTTTTTACATTAAACTGCTAGTATTTACATGCGTCATAATTAGTATGGATTTTTTTTAGAAGTCCAATAGTCATCTTTGGATATCAGTTAATTAAACTCTGCTGATGCAATAGTTGTCTGTGATATTTGTGATGCCTGAAGCAATTAAATAAGGGTTTTTATCAGTTGTGCCCCTCCGAGATATCGCAATATCAGTTATGCCCCTATCTTTTTGGTAATATCAGTTGTGCCCCCGACTTCTTGCCAATATTTCACTTGTGCCCCTCAGAGGGGCATAACTGATAAAAATCTTTTATCAGTTATGCCCCTCTGAGGGGCACAAGTGAAATATTGGCAAGAAATCGGGGGCACAACTGATATTACCAAAAAGATAGGGGCATAACTGATATTGCGATATCTCAGAGGGACACAAATGATAAAATCCCATTAAATAATCACCATCATCATATTCCTTGTGCTGTTGAGGATCTCACTCGCTTTCCCTTCATGTTTTGTTAATTATTTGAGGTTTCAGGAATATAGCGGCCGCATATTGAGGGTGAACTTCTCTGACAAACCTAAAGCCAAGGAGCCATTGTATCCTGAGAGTGATTACAAACTTTTTGTTGGAAACCTCTCGTGGACAGTTACATCTGAAAGCTTGACCCAGGTGTTCCAAGAGTATGGCAATGTGGTTGGAGCTCGTGTACTGTACGACGGAGAGACGGGCCGTTCTCGTGGTTATGGTTTTGTATGCTACTCGACAAAGGAAGAGATGGAAATTGCCCTCGAATCGTTAAACGGAATGGTACTTATCTTTTCATTACACTGGCATTGTTTAAGATGCTGACTCTTACAAGTTACAAGTGACTTCCTCTTTCGTTACTTCACCTTTTCCATATCCCTCTCCTTTATTCGATCTGACTCATCAAATGGCACTCAGTTCAGCCTTGTGCTTGTGTTTGATCTATTTCGATATTGTAGGAACTCGAAGGTCGGGCAATGCGAATTAGTTTGGCTCTGGGAAAGCGCTCATGAACCAGAAGGGAAAACCGAAACTCCCATGAGATATAGAGAAAATAGGTTCCAGCCAGAAGGAAGTTCATGGAATCGCATATAGCAACAGGCAGGCGCCCGTATTCACAATTTCCGGTTCGGCCCACACTTCGAAGTCTACTTATTCAACTGATATGTGTCAGTAGCATTGGATTTGATTGTACTATCCTTGCTTCAGCAAACAACCAAATGTGTAGTCACCTTCAGATTTTTTTTTTTAAATCCATTGCCTGACGTTTCAGTAAACTGCTTTATAGTGCAGTAGGCATTATTTGGTTACAGATTCGATTTTGAGAAGAAGAAAGATACCATAGAACTGTACTTGAGTTTGATATTCTCAGGTTCATTCTGGCACGATGTTTATAGGATGTCACAAAAACTCCAGATAAACAGATCTGCTGTATATGGTGGGCAGAATCTGCGGTAAATTTAAGAGGGGGCACACGGTTGAAGGAACACGAGATTTTTTCGAACATGACTTCCAGACAGGTTTACAACATGCCTCTGGTATAGAAAATGCAAGATGTTCCTTCCTTCCACTTATCAGGGATGAATGTTGTTTTGCTTGAGAAATGGTATAAACATGGGGAAAATATGAAGTTGTAATTCGCGTCATTTCCGCCTCTTCTCGTTATCAAGGACTAAGACTAGTGATTCTTTTACCATATGACAGAACCACTCATCTGTGCCGAAATACCAAGAACATGCTTGCCCTTTGGTGACATGAAAAATTGGACTGACAGGATGCTGGATCTGATAATATTTGATACTGCACCATGTGATTTTATAATAGAATGGAGACTTTTCCTTAGACAAGGGATTATTACACTTGCGTCCTTTCCCTTGACTTTTTTTGCACTTACACTTGTTTCATACATTCTTGTATCATTAATAGTAGTGTATATCTATCAATGGACCATCTATAAGTAAACAAAACCATGACTTATTCTAATAAAATTATGATTAAGAAAGAACAAAATTACATTTTGGGGGCAAAGCAGGGACTGTTGTGCCCCTTTATTTATTTTTACGCAAAATTAGTTCCAAAAATCCAATCATGTAGATTAAATTTTTACGCAAAATTAGTTCCAAAAATCCAATCATGTAGATTAAATCTATGAATATTGTTTTATATACGTACTATGTTCTGTGTTAATCTTATTTTTGTAGCTATTTTATCTTAACAGCCAAAGGTTCGGTCATTTTTAAAATGGCTTTAAAAATTAGCTGAAATTTGATTTGGTATGCAGAAAATGTTCACAGTTTCAATCTATACCGTTGGATTTTAAATCGATTTTGTAAAAAAGGAGTCATAACAAAGGATTGAAAATGTTCTTTCTACCCTATTTAAAAATGTCAAATTGTAGTAAAGTTGGATAGAAAACGAATTATAAAAAATTATAGACATTTGACTTTGAGCATAGTCAAATTTTATTTTATTTGATAAATTTACCAAGGTCGAACACATGGAAGCAGTTTGATTTTAGTTGCATGATTTTGGTCAACCTAGTGTACCTTGAATTATCACGAATACTGTCTCAGTGTGGCGTTAAAATGCAAATGTGGATTAATGTGTAGAAATGAGATGTTATTTAAGTCATGTCAATAACGAGCGACAATGCAAGGTTTTTTTTTATTTTTTAAGTACTTTAAGTATTTTATTTATTTTTATGTGTTTTTATTTTGTAATTTTTTATTTTAAACGGAAAATGGAAATAAAAGAACGGAGTAAACATGATACAATACAAAAAGCTATGACGAAACACAAAAATATATTTAGAAATAGTGATAAAAAATATAATAGAAATAGAGAAATTATATTTTTGGTTTTTTGGGCATTGAAATTTTTGTGAAGAATAAAAACTAAATTGATATAAATAAAACAAACTTGAGAAAAAATTTAATGGAAAACCTGACCAAATTGAAAAATGAGTTTCTAAGTGAAACGGGACTGGAAAAATCCGAAGACTAATTTTCTCTAAAACTTTATCTAACAAGGAATTCAGAATACATTTTTTTTAGTATTTATGAGATTACGGTGAATTAATGTATGCATGATGTAAACTTTTTCGATCTTTTTCAATTTTAATGATGAAAATGTTTTTATAAAATTTAAAAAATACTAATATAATGAAATGAAACTGCATGATTTTTCTGGAACTTTTGGATGTAATACGAGAAAATTAAAAATGTTGGATGAAAAGTTTATGTTTTAGACTTTTTGATTTTTTAAACATGCAAATGTATGAACTAAATTCCTCAAAAGAAATGGATTATCGAGATCATGATCTAGAGTTATTTCATCATTATCTAGAGTTATTTTTACTTTCCACAAATATTGTAAAATGAGCTATTTAGAAATAAGATAATGAATAGAAAATAATTTATATCAAGCTATAGGCCAATAAATTTTCATAAAATTAATGTCAAAAGTTTGCTTACGAAATGCCATGCAAAATAAGTATTTAGTCACAACTTCTAAATCATTGATTTAATATTGAATTAAATAAATAAAAAGTGTATTTCCTTAAAAAATCGCAATAAATCCAAATCTAACCAATGCATCGTCTCGCTGGCATGCGCATACATATTCCTAGCAAACCCCCATTTACCTCCATACATACATGTGCACCAAGGTATCTTTCACATTAGAAAATGATGACACTCTAGACATATGGCATTGCCTTAGTCGACGACGTGATAAGACAAAGCTTAGATAAAATATTTTGTACCTCTATCTTCATTGTTGCATTTCATCGCATGTGTAATGCCCTGAGATTAGGTCTCTTGTCCGTTATCGATTAAAACGAGCCTTGACAACTTGTTGGGTTCAACCTCAATTTACTCGTTAACAATCACCCAAAATGCTGCTCAAATTGTTAAGTAGTTATCCCCAATCTTATAACTCACTCTGAAACTTCGTGAGTTCCCGATGTGGGACTATGTTTAGGGGGTTGGGATGTTACAACCTCCACCACTTGTATTTGCAATGTCCTCGTTGCGACATGGCCATCACTTATTCCCACTGATAGTGGCAGTTGTATGCTCCGAGAAGCCTTTTTCCTCATATCTCTTTGTAAGGGTAGCTTCACCTCTCGGATACCTTTTTCTACTATTAGAGGGAAAACCGACGCTAATACCATTCTAATGAAATATAGTTGTATACATATAGTTAAGTTTCAAGTCTTTAATAAATCCTAACACACTTGATGCAATTAATCAACTTCCTTTATATTGCTTTATCCATACTTTCATTTATTTAACCCGGACTCACCCGTCAAAGAATAAAGCCTACAATACGAATGAAAGTGCTGCAATGCTTCCTTCAAAGTATATAGCCTAGAACCTGTGCACAAGTGTGACCCTTTAGTTTGTCAAACTAGCAGTACTCTAACAATCGGGACATGGATCATATAGCCCAGGGAGTCACAACTCCATCAATTGAGTCTGTCTGGGAGATTCTTACTCGCCCCAAAACAAAATGACCACAACTGTCACGCCCCGATCCCCTATGCCCAAAATGGTCGGGTTTTATCGGAATGTGATGCAATAATCTGTTGCCCAACAATCTACCAAGGGAAAATGCAATAGAGCAGGAAAAACTGATTCTCAACATAAAGGAAGACATAGATACATAAAGAAAAGTTCATAGATATATATATCCCAGAAAACTATCATCGTTACTTCCCATTAGCTTCACATATTAGTTGTTCTTACAAGTTTGAACAAAAATAAAAGTCTTGCAAGTTAGCCACTAAATCCACATCTATGCTAAGGAGGTTGGAATTCAAAAATTTTGTTCATGGTGATAAGGGGATACAAAAAAATACACCCCCCACTACAATCTCCAAAAACCACAAAAAGAAATCATTTATGAAGCCAGCATCTTCAATCAATCATCGTTAGATGGTGGGTGCTGGCGACGGTAGCGAATCATCATTTCCAACCTCGATGTGAGGTTGGTCATCACTGTAATAGTTTCCCAAAGCATGACCAATATCCTTTCTTCCTCCCCCTGGATGTGGTACGAGGAGGTAACACTCGGCTCTCTACTCTCTTGAGGGGCCGCTGACATGATGGTCGGTGGATGAGTTGGGTGCGCCAGCGCAGAACGTGGGCGGAGTTGACGTCGTGGCGGTCGGGTAGACTTCCTTGCCGTTATGCGTGTTTTGGCCATCGCCTGAGTTGGGTTGTCAACTAAGAAGGTGAGCAAAGGCTCAGCGAGAACACACAAAAGATGTAATAGGATGAAAGATAAAGTTTCATAATCTACCGTTTGGTGAGAGTTTTCTTTTTCTCTTATTTTATTTTCCTATTTTTCCTTCTAAGGTATTTAATCAGTCTATAATCAATTTCTCTTCTGTCAAATCTACATAATATTGATTATGATAATTGTTATTGTTGTACATATGTAACTCATCTCTGGAATTCCCTAGAGATTAAGATAACCTGTAGCTAGCAGGTATCCTAACCTTCTAGCGGTCCTTTGATTTGTTAACCCTCGAGTGTATAGCATATGCCCATTACTTGGACGGAGTGAGAAGTCGTCACTTCTCGAGTGACTATCCCCATAGTCACTCTTTATTTGTTTTTCAGACCTAAAATTTTCTTGTGACATACCACGGATATATCCGGTGGGTCACCTCATCTTGTGATATACCACGAGTTTCGATCCAAAGGATCTACCCTGGCCAGTAGGGAGCGATGTCCCAAGTTTCTCTTATTTCATTCGTATTCCCTTCTTCTTCTTCCTGTTTTTCGTATTTTAGCATCCCAAGGCTCTATCCTAAAATCGTCCACATCTCCCATGTAGATGATTCCCATGGATTTTTCCCATATGTACTAATACTATCTTACGTTTAGATATCAAAAAATATAACATCCTAATGGGCAACCAACTCAGCAAGAGAATGGTAAAGGAACTATTTTAATTCAAGGAGATCCTCACCTCTAGTACGCGTAGCGTTCTTTTAATATCTCGAACAGACCGAATCCGACTTTGTTGCAAGTATTAATCATAACTATGTTATAATAGACGAAAACATTGGGTAACAGAATTTAAAGATTAAAAACTTTATGTGGTATCTTAATCCCCTTATCCTCATCCTAACAATCCTCTATTCCACTTCCCTTGTAAAACATATACTCTTCCATACACTCAAAGCGAATATGATCTATGTTGGGAAAAATCTTCTAGTTCAAGATGATCTTCTTAAAAATCCATACCAAAATTTAAATCTACTTTTTTCTCAATACTTACATTTATAAACCTATAATTCCTATAAGTATACTCCGTTGATATTTCTACAACTCTCATTATATTGTTCATCACCAAAAAATTCTTTTTTCTTCTTCAAATCATCAAACTCCTAATCCTAAAAGAACTCCCACATTGATACGCATATCCCCACATTTGTCTCTCCCACGTGGTATATTTTTATCATACTATCTCTCCCTTACATCTCTCATTCTCTCATCCAAATGGGTTATTATTCACTGTTTAAACTCTTATACTCAATAATATAACCTAACCTTATGACCATCACATAATCCATAAAGAATGTAAACTTATTTCACTATCATTCCCTTACAAAAATCAAGAAAAAATTCATGTAACTTAATTTCACCTTGTTGTCCACATTCTTTTTTGAACAAAAAATTTTAATTTTTCATCTCTTTCCATGAAAAACTAACTCACAATCTACCACTATCATTAACATTACCCCAACAAACAATCATTGACAACATTGGCATCAACCCTATATTTTCATCCATTCTTTTATCTTAACAACACAAACCCCCCTCATGGGTTTGTTGAATGCAAGGGTAAAACCTAAAGATCTTGCTCCATCATTATACTTATACCACATATTTTCTTTAAGTTCTACTACTTTTATCACCTATCTTAACATGCAAAGTAGATCATCACACCCATCTCATAATATCAAACTACATAAATCCGAAATGTATCTTTCTCCATTTTACACAACCTTAAAAATTTCATATCACAACCTAATACTCCAAAAACAATTCAAGACAACAAAATCGGCTAGACAATTTACTCAAAAATACAAAGGGGTGAGGTTTAGATCCTTTATCTCCTTTTCTTCCTTCTTCTCTTCTTTTCCTCCTCTTTCCTTCTCTTTTCTCCTCATAGCCTGGGCGGACTGCACAAGGGACGGATTGGGCGAAGGGGGAAAAAGATGTTTGGAATGAGGCGTCACTGCCCGTGGCCTCCCTTTTCAATTTGGTGGGAAAATTACAAGGAGGCCCTTGCAACTTTCCCAAATCAATGCTATACTTTTTTAAAAAAAAAGGTTGTAACATTCTACCTCCCTTAAGGAATTTCGTCCTCGAAATTTGTCATACCTTTGATGCTAAACAGTGCTGGATGCTTTGCACGCATCTCTTCTTCGAGTTCCCATGTAACTTCACCGCTTTTTCGATCTCTCCACAGAACCTTTACTAGTTGCAAAGTCTTTTTGCGAAGTTTCTTATCAATTCTATCTATGATCTCGACCGACTGCTCTTGATATGTACGATTAGGCTCCAACTGTAATTCTTCATACTGAATCACATGGCCACTATCTGGTATACACTTCCTTAGGTTTGATATGTGAAAGACATTATGCACTTCAGATAGGAGTGGTGGGAGTGCCAACCTATAAGCCACTGGTCCTACCCGTTCGAGTATCTCAAAAGGACCAACGTATCTTGGTTTTAGCTTTCCTTTAATTCCAAATCTTTGAGTGCCTTTCATAGGAGATACCTTGATGAACATCGAATCTCCAACACTGAATTCTATGTCTCTCCTTCGGCTGTCACAATAGCTCTTTTGACGGCTTTGAGTTGCTAATAGCTTCTTCTTGATCTTCATGATCACATCGGTGGTCTCTTGAACCATCTCAGGTCCCCCACATTCACCTTTCTCCTACATCAGTCCAACACAAAGGAGATGTATATCTCCTACCATATAGAGCTTCATATGGTGCTACTCCTATACTAGAATGATGGTTATTGTTGTAAGTGAATTCAATCAATGGAATGTGCACGTCCCATACTCCTTTCCATTCTAACATACAAGAACGTAACAAATCTTCTAATGGTTGGATTGTTCTCTCAGTTTGACCATCTGTTTGAGGATGATAAGCAGTGCTGATATTCAATTTTGTTCCGAGAGCCTTCTGCAATTCTTTCCAAAATTTTGAGGTAAAACGAGGATCTCTATCAGATATGATCTCCTTTGGTACCCCATGTAGGCGAACAATCTCCTTGATATACAAACTCGTAAGTTTTGGAACTGTATAAGTAAGCTTGATAGGAAGGAAGTGTACTGATTTGGTTAGTCGATCAACTATAACCCGAACCGCATCATGTCCCAAGAGTGTACGAGGTAAACCGACTAGAAAATCCATAGATATGCTTTCCCACTTCCACTCAGGAATTGGAAGTGGTTGCAACAATCCTGAAGGTCTTTTGTGTTCAGCCTTTACCTGCTGGCAGATTAGACAACGCTTAAAGAATTCAGCAACATCTCTCTTCATACCATCCCACCAAAAATCTTTATTTAAATCTTGGTACATTTTAGTGCTTCCAGGATCGATCGTTAACCTCGAGCAATGAGCTTCTGACAGTAGTTCTCTCTTTAGTCCTTCATCATTGGGTACACACAATCTCCCACGAAAGGTTAATGCTCCATCCTTCATAATGAAATCTTCGAGGTGACCATCCTCCACCTTGTTTCTCATCTTTTCCAGCTTGGTATCTTGCCTCTGAGCAATTATCAAACGTTCAAGAAGAACATTCTTCACTTGTCTGGAAACTATTACCATTTTTTATTTTCCAGTAGGAGGTATCGGCCCCCAACTACTTATTTCTGCGAGCATATCCCATTTCAAGACTTGCAATTGAGCTAACGCTATGGGTGGCTTCCGACTAAGAGCATCTGCAATGACAATTGCTTTTCCCGGTTGGTATAGGATTGTCTAATCATAATCTTTTAATAGATCCAACCACCTTCTTTGTCTCATATTTAACTCCTTCTGAGAGAACGAGTATTTCAAGCTTCTGTGATCAATATATATTTCAAACTTTTCACCATAGAGATAATGTCTCCAAATTTTCAATGCAAAAACTATTGCAGCTAATTCCAAATCATGGGTGGGGTAGCTTCTTTCATGATTACGCAACTGTCTCGAAGCATATGCCACTACCTGATCATTCTGCATAAGTACACATCCTAGTCCTTGATGAGAGGCATCACTATAAACAACAAATCCTCCACTTTCCGAAGGGATGGCCAGCACAGGGGCTGAAGTCAATCTCTTCTTAAGTTCTAAGAAACTTTCTTCGCATTCTTTGGTCCAAATAAAAGGAATCTCCTTTCGAGTAAGCTTTGTCATGGTCAAAGCAATTTGAGAAAAGTCCTTGATAAATCTTCAGTAGTAGCCCGCAAATCCCAAGAAACTTCTGATTTCTGTTACTGTCTTCGGACGTTCCCAATTTAGAATTGCTTTAACTTTAGTCGGATCTACAGAAATTCCAATTCCTGATACTACATGCCCAAGGAATGTAACTTCTTTCAGCCAGAACTCACATTTGTTGAATTTTGCAAATAGCCGGTGTGCTCGTAAGGTTGCTAAAACAATTCGCAAGTGCTCTTCATGTTGGGATTCATCCTTAGAATAGATAAGCACATCATCGATGAAAACCACGATGAATTGGTCTAAGTAAGCTCGAAAAACTCGATTCATCAAATCCATGAAAGCTGCCGGAGCATTAGTCAATCCGAATGGTATAACCAAAAATTCATAATGCCCATAACGTGTACGAAAAGCTGTTTTGAGTACATCTTCTGACCTAACTCTCAACTGATGATACCCAGAGCGTAGGTCAATCTTAGAAAAGACGCATGCACCCTGCAACTGATCGAACAGATCGACAATACGAGGTAAAGGGTACTTGTTCTTTATAGTTGCTTTGTTCAACTGACGATAATCAATGCATAATCTGAGTGATCCATCCTTCTTCTTTACAAATAGAACCGGTGCACCTCAAGGAGAAGTACTTGGTCTAATAAACCCCTTCTCCAATAATTCTTGAAGTTGACTCTTCAACTCTCGCAATTCTGCTGGAGCCATACGATAAGGAGCAATAGATATCGGATTGGTTCCAGGAATTTCGTCGATCGTGAATTCGATCTCTCGATTAGGAGGAAGTCCAGGTAATTCTTCCGGAAAGATATCTTGAAACTCCTGAATGACCGGGACGGTGCTTATGTCCTTCTCATCTTTAGACGGAAAAGTAACACATGCAAGATATCCTTGACAACCATTATCTAGCAGTTTCCTTGCTTTCAATGCTGTGATTCTACGCAATAAGTTGTCATCTAACTTTCCTATAAATTCAAATGCTGGTTCACCCGGAATGTTAAAGATGATTGTTTTCTCACAACATTCAAGGATTGCATGATGCTTTGATAACCAGTCCATTCCAAGGATCACATCAAAATCCATCATCCCAATGACCATTAGATCGACACGTAGCTCTCGTCCTCCGATTTTAATTGAACACCCTTTGTAAATGGTGTCGGTTACAAACAATTGTTCTCCAGAGACTGATATTAGGTAGGGTTCCTTTAATATGGTTGGTTTACGTTGAATCTTAGATGAAAATTCCGGCGATATAAAAGAATGGGTAGCTCCTGAATCAAATAAGGCATGAACCATAAATTCATCAACTAGAATCATACATCGCACCACAGAATCAGATGCATGTGATTCTCTCATAGAGAGATTATAAGCTCGTCCAGTTATCCGATCCGCATTTGATCCAGCATAACTCCCAGTCTGTTGGATTCTTGGGCAGTTTTTCTTTGGGTGCCCAGTCTGTCCACAAATATAACATGTCATGTCCCTCCAGCATGCTCTGAAATATTGTTTCCCACATGATGGACATGTCGGCTTCTCTGAACTCGTTCTTATTGCAGACTTTTCATGACCTCCATAAGGCTTGGATGATTTTGGGTTAGAATGCGATACATCTTCAAAATGTTGCTTGCTCGATGATGTTGACCGCATGGGGTGAAACCGATGGTCTTTCCTTGACTGAAACTTGTCCTTCTTGAAGGCTTGACCCATATTTCTCCATTCTCTTCTACGATGCAGCTCGTTTTGTTTTCGCTCGTGAATCCTTGCTCTGTCAGCTACTTTTGCAACAGTTTTAAGCCGTAACCCTAGAACAAGGCTACGAATGGATGACCTCAAACCTTGCTCGAAGTGTCATTTCTTCTCTTTCTCAGTGGGTACAGATTCTTTTGCAAAACGAGCCAATTCCAAGAATCTCATTTTGTATTCATCGACCGTCAGTGATCCTTGACGTAAGTTGAAAAATTCCATCTTCTTCTCTTCCCTCCAAGTCTCAGGGTAGTACTGCTCGCTGAAAATCTCAATAAATCTCTCTCAAGACATTTGGGGGTCTTCCTCAGAGTAAACAGATCTCCACCATCAATCTGCATCTCCGTCGAAATGAAAGGTGGCAAAAGAGACCCAACGGTGCTTCGTCAAATTCATGAATCTAAATATCTTTGTCATCTTCTGCATCCAGTTCTCAGCTAAGGTAGGATCACCATCCCCAGTGAAAGATGGTGGCTTCAATCTTCGAAATGCCTCAAAACGCTTGTCATGAAATTCTTCTTCCCCATCATCCTCTTCGTCATCTTTCTATGACTCTATTGGTGAATCAGACATTTCCTCCTCTTCATAACTTTCGTCAGTCTCCTCTTCAGCGTCATTTAAAATATCTTGCAAATTCCGCTCCTTTATTCTAGGTCTTTCAGGTCGACCCTGGATGGATTTTTCGGCATCTTGTTCAACTTCTGCTGCTTCCTCGTGTCTATCAGGTATAACACGTGGAAGTCGAGACTCCAAGTCGTCAAGTCTATTCATTATCGTCTCCATGAATTGTTGCACCTGGGTCCTCCGTCCAGGACGACTACCACCAGAATTCGCATCTTGCGTCCTCCTCCTCGGCGGCATTTTTTGAAAATCCAATTACTTGATTAGGATAATCGAAAGAATTTTTCCAATGTGATGTGAATAGTCCTACTTCAGAGAGTATAAAATCTCCAAAGCTCTATTTATTCAAATTCTTAGGTACATTAGGGCAACCTAGGCTCTGATATTACTTCTGTCATGCCCCGATCCCCTATGCCTAAAACGGTCGGGTTTTATCGGAATGTGATGCAATAATCTGTTGTCCGGCAATCTACCAAGGGAAAAATGCAACAGAGCAGGAAAAACTGATTCTCAACATAAAGGAAGACATAGATACACAAAGAAAAGTTCATATATATATATCCCAGAAAACTATCATCGTTACGTCCCATGAGCTTCACATATTAGTTGCTCTTACAAGTTTGAACAAAAATAAAAGTCTCCAAGTTAGCCACTAAATCCACCTCTATGTGCTAAGGAGGTTGGAATTCAAAAATTTTATTCATGATGATAAGGGGTTAAAAAAAATTACATCCCCACTACAATCTCCAAAAACCACGAAAAGAAATCCTTTACGAAGCCAGCATCTTCAATCAATCATCATTAGGTGGCGGGTGCTGGCGACGGTAGCGAATCATCATTTCCAACCTCGATGTGAGATTGGTCATCACTGTAATAGTTTCCCAAAGAGTGACCAATATCCTTTCTTCCTCCCTCTGGATGTGGTACGGGGAGGTAACACTCGGCTCTCTACTCTCTTGAGGGGCTGCTGACATAATGGTCGGTGGATGAGTTGGGTGCGTCGGCGCAGAACGTGTGCGGAGTTGACGTCGTGGCGGTCGGGTAGACTTCCTTGCCGTTATGCATGTTTTGGCCATCACTTGAGTTGGATTGTCAACTAAGGAGGTGAGCAAAGGCCCAGAGAGAACATACAAAAGATGTAATAGGATGAAAGATAAAGTTTCATAATCTACCGTTTGGTGAGAGTTTTCTTTTTCTCTTATTTTGTTTTCCTATTTTTCCTTCTAAGGTATTTAATCAGTCTATAATCAATTTCTCTTCTGTTAAATCTTCATAATTTTGATTATGATAATTGTTATATACATATGTAACTCATCTCATGAATTCCCTAGAGATTAAGATAACATGTAGCTAGCAGGTATCCTAACCTTCTAGCGGTCCTTTAATTTGTTAACCCTCGAGTGTATAGCACATGCCCATTACTTGGATGGAGTGAGAAGTAGTCACTTCTCGAGTGACTATCCTCGGAGTCACTCTTTATTTGTTTTCCAGGCCTAAAATTTTCTTGTGACATACCACGGAATATATCCGGTGGGTCACCTCATCTTGTGCTATACCACGAGTCCAAAGGATCTACCCTGGTTAGTAGGGAGCGAAGTCCCAAGTTTCTCTTATTTCATTCTTATTCCCTTCTTCTTCTTCCTGTTTTTCTTATTTTAGCATCCCAAGGCTCTATCCTAAAATCATCTACATCTCCCATGTATATGATTCCCATGGATTTTCCCATATGTCCTAATACTATCTTGCGTTTAGATATAAAAAAAATAACATCCTAATGTACAACCAACTCAGCAAGAGAATGGTAAAGGAACTATTTTAATTCAAGGAGATCCTCACCTCTAGTACGCGTAGCGTTCTTTTAATATCTTGAACAGACCGAATCCGACTTTGCTGCAAGTATTAGTCATAACTATGTTATAATAGACGAGAACATTGGATAACGGAATTTAAAGATTACAAACTTTATGTGGTATCTTAATCCCCTTATCCTCATCCTAACAATCCTCTATTCCACTACCCTTGTAAAACATATACTCTTCCTTACACCTAAAGCGAATATGATATATGTTGGGAAAAATCTTCTAGTTCAAGACGATCTTCTTAAAAATCCATACCAAAATTTAAATCTACTTTTTCCCTCAATACTTACATTCATACACATATAATCCTATAAGTATACTCCGTTGATATTTCTACAATTCTCATTATATTGTTCATCACCAAATTTTTTTCTTCTTCAAATCATCAAACTCCTAATCCTAAAAGAACTCCCACATTGATACGCATATCCCCACATTTGTCTCTCTCATGTGGTATATTTTTATCATACTATCTCTCCCTTACATCTCCCATTCTCTCATCCAAATGGGTTATTATTTACTGTTTGAACTCTTATACTCAATAATATAACCTAATCTTAGACCATCACATAATCCATAAGAATGTAAACTTATTTCACCATCATTCCCTTACAAAAATCAAGAAAAACATTCATGTAACTTAATTTCACCTTGCTTTCACATTCCTTTTTGAACAATTTTTTTTAATTTTTCATCTCTTTCCATGAAAAACTAACTCACATTCTACCACTATCATTAACATTGATCAACAAACAATCATTGACAACATTGGCATCAACCCTACATTTTCATCCGTTCCTTTATTTTAACAACACAAACCTCCCATCATGGGTTTGTTGAATGCAGGGGTAAAACCTAAAGGTCTTGCTCCATCATTATACTTATACCACATATTTTCTTTAAGTTCTATTATTTTTATCACATATCTTAACATGTAAAGTAGATCATCACACCCATCTCATAATATCAAACTACATAAATCCGAAATGTATCTTTCTCCATTTTACACAACCTTAAAAATTTCATATCACAACCTAATACCCCCAAAATCAACTCAAGACAACAAAATCGGCTAGATAGTTTACTCAAAATACAAAGGGGTGGGGTTTAGATCCTTTATCTCCTTTTCTTCCTTCTTCTCTTCTTTTCCTCATCTTTCCTTCTCTTTTCTCCTCACAGCCTGGGCGGACTGCACAAGGGACGGACTGGGCGAAGGAGGAAAAAGACGTCTGGAATGAGGCGTCACTGCCCGTGCCCTCCCTTTTCAATTTGGTGGAAAATTGCAAGGATGCCCTTGCAACTTTCCCAAATCAATGCTATACATTTTTTTTAAAAAAAGGCTGTAACAACAACTACGGTTCCATATGGTGCGATGCAAGCGTGCATCTATCTAAACTCTTCATAGTACTTATCACCACCCTATTATGTGATGCTTCTTGAGTGGAGATGATTCACTGTTGGCTCAACTAGACCACACGGGTGTGCACCCACATCATAGCAATTACCTTTTATTCTTGCATGTATATTATACTTTACTCAAAACTAATAAACACTAGTCACAAATAGGACTTCCACAAGTCGTTTACCGAATCACTGATATTTATAACCCTCAGATCCAATCCAATCCATCATCCTTTAATAGGGGTATACTCACAAATATCCTATATCACACAATAACACAGCGAGTTTTCTCGTTTTTGGTTGTGGTACCTCCTATCTCATGCTAATCACAACAATTGCAATTCAAAAAGGGCTAGCGGCGCAGCTTGTTGCCCGACTTACACAAATGTTTTTAATGTGATCTACCCCTTCTGTATTTGATAAAGCATAAACATGATTCTAATGCTTAGTGATGAGGGGGCCACGATTATATGAAGATAAAAGACATGCATCGGGAAAAAGCATAGTGTATAATTATACTTGATGACAAAATATCACAGCTAATAGGAAGGTTCACGGATGGAAGGCCAACGTAATCAGTTAATACATACCTTCCGAAATCATTCAATAGGGTAATTAGATGATTTTTCTTTCTTCCTTTCTTTTTCTCCAAACCATTGATCTCTGTATGATACATATAATTATCAACTCAACAATGTATCTTCAATATTGTAACATACTCAAAATAGTACCTGTAAGGATTCCTATTTACGACATTGATAGATATATCATCCATAATACATATATCATGACTATTTATCCAAAAAAAATTAAGTCTTGTAATTAATAAATATAATATCACATTATTTTTAGCCTCGATCAAAATTATTGATTTTATTAATTGCATCAGTATTTATCGTTCTTATTGTATACATATTTGATCGGATATTAGATCCATCGGTATTAGATTTATTGACATATCATATTATATATTAATATGTGATTGTGTGCTGGGAGCCTGCATCCAAGGGTGTAGGTAACTCCATGCACTCGACATTGTTTTTCATTATTTTTGGATTTTTTTGAAGGAAATCTTAGGAGGATTTGTTTAATATATTGAGGGCAATATACGTTTCAAGTTTCATGCAAAACAAACAATCATAACAAGTTCATTTAGAAGAGATCTATTTCAGCAATTCCGAATTAAGTGGGATTTGGAATGACATTATGGTAATATATGATGATCTAATTCCCACAATGTCTCATTTCAAAAAAAATCAAAAAAATAATGAAAAAGAAGTCGGATGTAGGGAGTTACCTACACCCCCGTGTGTAGGCTCCCATTTTCCTATTATGTGATGACATGCCTTGCAACAAGATCCATCCCCAATTAATTTTATACACGATCTCAAGGGGATCATGATTTAAAGAAGAAAAAAAGCTAAATCAACAATAAGAGGTGATCCACAATGTAGAGTCAAAATCAAATATTCATCCCAACATAACAATAATTTCCAAATCACAATGTACACAAAAATGAGAGGAGAGAGTCAAGATCCGTTATTAGGCTACTTTAGTTCAACCGTTTTCCCTTTGATTTCCCAATCGGGTTGTAGGTTTGCAAGGTACGAAATCAAAAGTATATATTTTGAAGATTTTATCTTTCTTTAATTTAATTTACACATTGGAGATCTGATATATAAAAAGGTAGCATTTGATTAAAAGTTTTAATTAACAATTTAAATAAAAAACTCCTATTTTACTTTAAAGTTCTTATTATAAACCTCCGCTGGGAACTCAAAACCCCGGCCTCAACCCCAACCCCAACCCCAACCCCGTCGATCTTCCTGTTCTACCTCTCAAGTCCTCCCTCTCCTTTCTTCCATGTCTCCTCCACCTCCAAGGAGACCTAAGAAGAACAAGAAGCCCCAGTCGCCCTCATGGACCAACTCCCTCTCCCACCTCGCCCCCCTCTCCCTTCTTGTTGGCGGCACCGAAGGAGGTCGAGAGCCCATCATCTCTTTCTATTCCTGGGTTAAGCATCGGATTACTGACGTATCTTCTCTGATTTAGGGTTCCTCTCGCTGGAGGAGATCGATGATGTGGACTATGGACCAATCGAGGAATCGGAGATGCCTGATATGTCGAGGAAACGGAAAGGGAGCAGCGAGGATAGAAATAAGAAGAAGAAGCGGAAGAAGAAGAAAAAGAAAGTTGTGGCGGGAGAAGTGGAGGCTGTGGAAGGAGACCGGAAAGGTCCGTTCTTGGCACTATATTTTTGGACTTCTGCACTTTTTTGATCGATTTCGGGCTTCTGGTGGCTTAAAGCTCCTGCATTTACGGGAAAGTTGTATTTTTTTGTTTCAGGAAACGAGAGTGATAAAGAAGACCCCGGCGCAGAGAAGGAGTGGGAGGACGAATACCCTGCGTGGAACGAGCTCAGGTTGCATCCATTGCTGATGCAGTCGATCCGGCGGCTTGGGTTTAAGGAGCCAACACGGATTCAGAAGGCTTGCATTCCGGTGGCTGCTCATCAGGGGAAGGTCTTTAATATTTCCGGCCAGGATCATGTTACTTGCCCAGACGTATATGCTTGCAGTGCATTTGAAAAAGGTTCTTATGTGAGTTTTTATACAACAGGATGTGATTGGTGCTGCGGAGACTGGTTCTGGGAAGACGCTTGCATTTGGGCTGCCTATACTGCAGCGCCTTCTCGACGAGAAGGAGAAGGCTTCCAGGTTATCGGAGGAAGGGAAGACTAGTGAACCAATCGAAAATGGAAGTCCTTTAAGGGCATTGATAATAACTCCTACCAGAGAACTTGCTTTGCAGGTATTTCAGTTCAATTTCCCTGGAGTCATAGCTGCTTGATTTCACAACGACCTATATGCAATTATCTAGGAAAAGTGGGACTGCTTCTTTGATCGATGAATACTATATTTTTTTACTAATTTGTCTTTTGGTAACTGGATTGGTTCCCATGTATATCCTCTTGTATGCACCAATTAGGGCAGGCTTATTACGTCAGAGAATTCCCATGTTGAGGAGGTAGTAGTGAGGGTGCAGTGGATGTGGCAGTGGGGGAGGCGGTGGGATTTTGAGGGAGGGATGGTGCTGCTAAGAGAAGATATTAGAGGTGGGCTATGGGTGAGTACTGGGTTGTTCATTAGGTTTGTTACCGCCTATTTTCATCTCATGTGGATTGTGAGAGGCTTGGGGGGAGGAAAAGAGAAAGAGTCTTTTTAGGGAAGAACATTTTGGAGTGCGGAGATGACGTGGTTTCCCTACATGAGTTTCACATGGAATCATGTAAGATGGGGACGTAGAGGCGGATGTTGGGTGGGGGTAGTTTATATGACTTTCTGGTGGAGGGTGCGATTGGGTGATCCCATGTTTTCGTTGTTAAGGTGGAAGGATGAACTCTTTTACTTGGTCGGACATGAGAGGGTGGCTATGTTTCGGTGGCATAACTACATAGTGGAGTGGATTGGTTGATTTTTTGGGTTGGGGGGGGGGTATGCCCTGGCTTTATAGGGTCAAAAATGAGTTTTTTTAGGTAAAAAAAGGGAAACATGGAAGGTGTTTGCCCCAAGTATATTAAGGTAAGGGAATTATACTAGCATTGCAGGAGCCATGACTTGAGGAGAGTTTTGGCATGGTGAAAAACATTTCTACATAGAAATGGTCAGGTTTAAAGATCACACCATTTTGGAACAATCGGATCACTTAAATATCCGCTATTTGGTGAAGCATCTCTCTAATGGCATGAATTCGTGCTTTGCAAAACGAGTCCCAGAAGCTCACAAGACTGTAGGGTCTATGGAATCGATCATGGTTCTTGCAAACAAACTGACTTTTCACAAGGAAAGAATATGTAATCTATTGAATCCACTGTTGGAGTATGCGTTATATGCGTCACATGTATGGGAGATGGGTAAATGGATCTCTCCAGGATCCATTTACCCCATCCAGCTGTTTAGTCCCACATTGTCCAGTGGTGAGACTTGGAGGCTGATGCAAATGGAAATTTGCAACGGTGAAAAATAGTTGTTTGGTGGAGAAATTTAGAGAGGAGAGGAAGAGAGAGGAGAACGCGCCGGTTGCGCGAGACTTTGGAGAGGAATCGCAAAGAATGCGTCGAGGGAAAGAGAGAGAAACACACCGAGAGAAAGAGATAAAGAGAGATGAATCTCAATTTTCATAATAATCTGAACTCTCTAAAACAATAGCCTATCATCCCTTTATATAGGAGGGATGAGATTACAAAATAGAAATTCAAATTCAAACTCAAAACTACTTATCCTAATTTGACTCTAACCGACTAACTAATTGATTTGAAATAAATTCAAATCTCTAATTGACTCTAACTAACTAAATTGAGATCACACATGATCTCTTTATTTAAAGAAAAATGCGACAATCGAATAAACGTAAATAAAATTAACGGATAAAAATATCAAGCCCTATATTTTAATTTTGTACTGCATCAATTCTCCCCCGCTTGAAAAATTCGTCTCCTGACGAATTGCTTGCTTTTCGATTCGTCGTTGGAGAATTTGATCCGAAACCATAGTTCCAAAATCCCCAATTTGATCCTTTCCATGTTACGTTTGTAATTTCTTTTCACTGAGGGGGCGTCGCTGCAAATCTTCTACCTCTCCATTTAAAGGAATGCCTCTCCAATTCCAACCGATTTTAACCTTTGAATAAAATCTTTCTGCAGTAGGGGTTTCATTGAAATTAACCCAAATAAATTTCCAATCCCTGATTTCATGGGATTGATTGCACGTGGGAGAAGAATCAATAGCCACTACCCTCTCGACTCCCTTCTTCCAATGTCTTCGGCGGCGCCGAACCCTAGGGTATGGGTTTCGATTTCTCCAACGGCGGTACCGGGCATAGATGTAATGGCGGCAGCGACACCTGGATTGATGGTGCAGGAGATGATGATGGGCCTTCCATCGTTGGCCTTGGGGTCTTCGTACCAAGGTATGGCTACAGCAACGTCGAGGTTTGCATTGGAGATGATACGGGTGGTTGCTGGGGCTTCGATTGGTCGTTGTCGGTGATGGTTGCCAACCTGAATCTGTATGGACAGCAAGCAGATCTTTGTCTCGAAGAACAGTAACGTCGTCACCGAAGAGATCTAGGGTTTCATATACCTCTTCCACTGGTTCTTCATCAAATATTGGCCCCATAACTTTATTTTTTTCATTTTTTTGTTCCTGGACAGCAACTTCGACCTCACATAAATCGAAAAATTCATATTCTTCACCCGAACTTTCATCAAAAATCGGCCCTATATCTTCATAGTTTTGTTGCACAGGAGTTGCGTCAATAAAATATTCTTCAGAACTGAAAATACCTTCGTTTTCCGAACAAAAATCGGGTTGGACAGCAGCTACAGCGATCTGACTTTCATTGTCGACGAACGAATCTTCACCGGTTAGCGCGTCCAACCATGCTTGGACTTTGAAACTTGATAGGAGTCGATGCTTGAACTTCCTCGAACGCGAACGTGAATGCAGATCATGAGATATACGACTCAAATCGATTGCAAACGCCAGTAGGTGATCGGATCGTCGAATCGTAAGAACGATTCAGTTTCCATGCTCTGATACCAAATGATGCAAATGGAAATTTGCAATGGTGAAAAATAGTTGTTTGGTGGAGAAATTTAGAGAGGAGAGGAAGAGAGAGGAGAACGCGTCGGTTGCGCGAGACTTTGGAGAGGAATCGCAAAGAATGCGTCGAGGGAAAGAGAGAGAAACACACCGAGAGAAAGAGATAAAGAGATGAATCTCAATTTTCATAATAATCTGAACTCTCTAAAACAATAGCCTATCATCCCTTTATATAGGAGGGATGAGATTACAAAATAGAAATTCAAATTCAAACTCAAAACTACTTATCCTAATTTGACTCTAACCGACTAACTAATTGATTTGAAATAAATTCAAATCTCTAATTGACTCTAACTAATTAAATTGAGATCACACATGATCTCTTTATTTAAAGAAAAATGCGACAATCGAATAAACGTAAATAAAATTAACGGATAAAAATATCAAGCCCTATATTTTAATTTTGTGCTGCATCAGAGGCTCTGTGGAGGCTATATAAGGAGCCCCATGCCTCCTGTATCAGATGAGAAAAAGGAATGCAATATCCGCCCCTTTGAGAGCTTCTCCCGTGGTTTCATCCCGCTCCTCACGGAGTAGGGTTCCATGTAAATCCCACATTCTTATTGTTCTTTATCTTTTTCCATGTTTTCGCTCTCGCTTCCTATTTTCTAACATGGTATCAGAGCGGGTTCGATTCTCGAGGGGTTTTATTGTATTCATTTTTTGAGAATCGAGATTTAGTTCTAGGGTTCTTGTTGGAACCCTAATTTCATGAAGATTGAAGGGGTATATTCATTATTTGATTATTAGTTTTGAAGATTATTTATCGTCATGAAGACCATCGATACTCCAGATTCGATTTTTTGTTCTACGGTTCAATCTCTGATCATCACAACCAGTCCAAGGCAGGTTGCATTTAGGGTTTCTCTGATGGAACCCTAAAACCCAGGCAAAGGCTCTCCAGGCGGAGCATCGTTCTATTTTCTAACATGTGCGCTTCTTCATACACACATCTCCAGGCGTTCATCTACAACTCGTGCGAGGCTTCAGGAGGAGCTTCTTGCCTTCACGCCTCCAGGAAAGGGGGCACAACTCCTATATGCACCATCGCCAACCCCTTGGGCAGCCCCAGTTCGACACTCCTACCAGCAACATCACTCGCACTCCAGGAGAGGACAACCGCAGAATTGAGAATTTTTTTTGTCGATGTTGTATTTCTCCAGCTGTGGCTATCTCAGGCACGCACACGAGACTTTCTTCATCCATCGCCCCCAGGCCACTGTCGCCCGCCACGAGCTGCAGTAGGCGGCGCTTGCGCAGGCGCTGCAGCCGCGCATACTTTGGCGGCGCCCCTGTGTCCTACTTACGGTGCTCCTCCCTCCCAAGCGGAGCGCATAGGAGTCAAGCCAGCATCTCCTGGACGTCCTCCAGATCGCCACGTGGCCCAAGTAGGGCCCCCGCTCCTGGCGATGCCCTCACACGGGCGCGGCGACAAGGCTTTATGCGCCCCCCAGATCCCAGCGACGCTCTTCCCGTGTGCTGTGTGACTCAAAGACGAGCTCCAGTCTCGTGCAGCCTCGTACAGACCCCGATCCTCAGCTGATTCCACTGTGGCGATCTCGATACCCCAGGCGACGCTCTCTCTCTCTCTCTTCAACCCTAAAAGGGGGCGGCGACATTTGAAGAGGGTTTAGGGGGAACCCTAGCGGCGACACCCCTACGCGCAACGGCTCTCCTAAGAAAGAAAGGAGTTCCCAACGTGGGAACCATAAAGGGTAGCGGGCTTTAATTTGATAAAAAAAGAGAGGCCGTTAGGTTAAAAAAAGTATTTTGAGAGAGGGCGAGTGGTGTTCAGCAAAAGAGAAAAAAATGTTTTTTTTAAAAGGGGGCTCGTTAAAAATAACTGAGGGCCGATATATTTTGTAAACAAAAAAAGGAAGAAGGAGGAGGTTTGTTAAAAAAAGAGAAAAAAAGAAAAGGTGCGTATAAATACAAAAGCCGTATGCATTTAAAAAATGGAAAGCCGAAAATAAAAAGATGGTTGCACGGCTTAAAAAAATTTCAAAAAAAAAGTTGTCGAAAAAATGAAACGACCAAATGTTATCCATGTTTTGAAAAGCTGAAGAAAATTTTGTGATCGGCTAATTGGTTTTGTTTTTCCCCATTTTATTGTCTTCTCCCAACTTGGCCGATGTTGATTTTTCCGACAAGTATGGGAGAAAGGGGGAGTATGGTGTAGAGTCACAGGTCTTGTTGCATATTCAGATGTCGGATGCAGACCAAGTAGATTGTTCAGACTCTACAATTTCAGATGAAGATTTTTCACGCGCAATTTCAGACTCGATGTTCAGATTCTGAGTCCACAGTATGATGCGCGGATTCAGACTCGACATTCAGATTGGTCAGAGTCCAAGTTCGAGGCACTCCAATGACTCCATGTTTGAGTGACCCATTTTTCGAGTTCTCCAGAGAGAGACTCATTTTCAGATGTGCACAAGTTTGCCATCTTTTGTCGTGGTCCCCATCTTTTTTTGTTGTTTCATCCAGAGTTTTCATGTGAGCCATAGGGGTTCCAGAGTAGAGGACCATTCCCTATGCCATGTTGGCAAGGGTTTTCATGTGGTATCATAGGGACACCAGAGCAGTGTACCATTCTTTGAGCCAGATGGGAGAGACCCAGTTCTCCGAAGAGGAGACTTTTCAGACTTCATTCTCCAGCGACCGTGGACTCCGAAGAGGATTGCACAACCACGTCCCTTATTCAGTTCGACCCTTTTCAGAGATGGAGCAGTTGTCCACATATTGTGGCGGGCCAGAGTACTCCGACGAGGAGACTCATTTCAGTTGCAGTGACTCTGACAGGCGCAGTTCAGAGCACATGCTCTCCGACGAGGAGATTCAGCAGACTCACACTCCAGCCCGTTCGTCCTCCTCACTTGCACGACATGAGATGCAACGTCCTCGACTGCAACAATGTGCGCGTTGGGTTGATATTATCCGTAGGGTCCTGTAGCGTTGAGTTGAGTCTCTTTCTGTTTGTCCAAGCTGAGCATTGCATGCTCCAGCTTGAGGGGGAGTGTTTGAGTATGCGTTATATGCGTCACATGTATGGGAGATGGGTAAATGGATCTCTCCAGGATACATTTACCCCATCCAGTTGTTTAGTCCCACATTGTCCAGTGGTGGGACTTGGAGGCTCTATGGAGGCTATATAAGGAGCCCCAGGCCTCCTGTATTAGATGAGAAAAAGGAATGCAATATCCGCCCCTTTGAGTGCTTCTCCCGTGGTTTCATCCCGCTCCTCACGGAGTAGGGTTCCACGTAAATCCCGCATTATTATTGTTCTTTATCTTTTTCCATGTTTGGGCATAAACAAGACTTTAAAAAATACGAGACGGACCGAGGCGGTTTTTTAGTCTATAATACATATGTGGCCGTACAGATCGATTTCCTAAACACTGGATACTATAATACATTTTTTGAGTCTTGTGATACACTCACATATGAGGAAATGTGACTAACATATATGTGTACTACTTGACATACATGTTTCATTTAATATATGACGTTTGTTACTAGAGATGTTGATAATAATATTATATAAGTTGTGATTGTGACTCCTATGTTTGTGACTAATATATGCTTTATAGCTTTAATATTATTGTAAACGTATATGTTTTTTATAATTTATTATTTATTTTTGCCCTAAAAAATGCACAACAGACCGAGGCAACACTTCGATATCGCCTCCGCACCTTGGTACCGCCTCAGGTCTGTGAGGCTTACGCCTCGGATATCCAGACCGAGGGTATATCCTCGAGGTGATTTTCATGAAAAATCTCCTCATAGTGTTGATGGAAAACTGCCTTGAGGCTTACGCATCGACGCATCGAGGCACGCTTTTTAATGCTATGGGCGTCGGTGCCATAAATTCTACGAATGAGTATCATATATCCTCACTATCTCTCCACATCCTAGCAATCCATTCAACGACATGGCTTTATTCAGAGTTTCTTGACTAGATTTACTCCAAAAAATCCTCTGCGTATTCATCTCTAAACGATGATGAACTCCAACTGGTATAAGCCTTGATGACAAAAATTGGAATGACTGCAATGATGGCTTTCACAAATGCCAATGGACCGTTGTGGGAAAGCAAGGAGGCCTTCCAACTCATGTGCTTTCTCTCCATTTTCGCAATGATTGGGAGGCAGTCTATGATTCGAAGTCTTCCATAATTCAAAGGCCCAAGTGGTGGATATGGAGAGAACCACAAAGTCAAACACTATGACATAATCTATTGCATCTGCATTCGAAAGACCAAAGGGGATTACGGTCAACTTATTCATGCTCAACTTTAATCCAAAGAGATCTTCAAAAAATTCATGTACAATTCCCATACCCATAACCTCTTCCTCTCCCGTTAATGAAGAAAATAGTGTCATCTGCATATTCAAGTATGGGAATGGAGATATCTCCAAGAGAGTATCTTGGTACCGCCTCAGGTCATCTGCACAACAGACCGAGGCAACACTTCGATATCGCCTCCGCACCTTGGTACCGCCTCAGGTCTGTGAGGCTTACGCCTCGGATATCCAGACCGAGGGTATATCCTCGAGGTGATTTTCATGAAAAATCTCCTCATAGTGTTGATGGAAAACTGCCTTGAGGCTTACGCATCGACGCATCGAGGCACGCTTTTTAATGCTATGGGCGTCGGTGCCATAAATTCTACGAATGAGTATCATATATCCTCACTATCTCTCCACATCCTAGCAATCCATTCAACGACATGGCTTTATTCAGAGTTTCTTGACTAGATTTACTCCAAAAAATCCTCTGCGTATTCATCTCTAAACGATGATGAACTCCAACTGGTATAAGCCTTGATGACAAAAATTGGAATGACTGCAATGATGGCTTTCACAAATGCCAATGGACCGTTGTGGGAAAGCAAGGAGGCCTTCCAACTCATGTGCTTTCTCTCCATTTTCGCAATGATTGGGAGGCAGTCTATGATTCGAAGTCTTCCATAATTCAAAGGCCCAAGTGGTGGATATGGAGAGAACCACAAAGTCAAACACTATGACATAATCTATTGCATCTGCATTCGAAAGACCAAAGGGGATTACGGTCAACTTATTCATGCTCAACTTTAATCCAAAGAGATCTTCAAAAAATTCATGTACAATTCCCATACCCATAACCTCTTCCTCTCCCGTTAATGAAGAAAATAGTGTCATCTGCATATTCAAGTATGGGAATGGAGATATCTCCAAGAGAGTATCTTGCAGTGACACTTTAATGGACCACTTGTTCCAATATGCACGCTAGAACATCTGCAGCCAAGATAAATAACATATACGCCAAGGGGCATCGTTGCTGAATCCCTAGCTGTTGTTGGAAGAAGCCTCCCTCAGGGCGTCCATTAACGAGCACTAATAGGATGCCATAATAACATATCTCTTCATCGAAGATATCCAAATATCTGGAAATCCATGACTCACCAGCATTGACTAAAAAAATGTCAATCCACAGTGTCATAATCGTTTGAGAAATCCACCTTCCAAATTAGACCATTTGATTGCTGCCTTTTTCAATATGCTATTTTCTTAGTGGCTATCACCTGACTGTTTACCAATTTGCCTCATAGGGATGAAAGCAGACTGAATCGGGAAGATGATATCATCGAGGACCTCATTGAGTATGTTAGCTACGTCCTAATAGATCTCTATTTCTTTAGGTCACCCACACCCCTAACATTCCAAGTTAAAATCTTCAAGGAACAACCTTCTTTTTGCATGTGGTGGGAACTACGCCTAACACCTGGGCCGCGTTTATGTGAAGAAGGACCTTCTTATCCTCATGCTTGACTACAATAGATAACCAAGGAAACGTCATCGTTCTCAGGTAACCAATGATCTAATTGCCATGATTGAAGATCTTTCGATAGCGCTTTACTTTCCCACCACAAAGTTCCCATGGGGTAGCTATGTCTGACTATGCCACCACATGTACATCCTGGCGGATTGACGGGTCCGAGTATGTGGTACTCTCTCTGAGAATTGGTGTGCGAGGTTCCGCTGAAGAGCTGGACTCTCTAGCGAAAAGAGAACTCGAGTCGAGTTTGCAAGGGACCTCCGAGATAATGGGTCTTCCTTTGAGGAGGAGATCCAAGGTGGGAACCAGAGCCATAATCAACGAGATGATGGGTTCTCGATTAAAATGTATGCGACTTCAAGGAGGTGAAAATGGATCCCCAAGTCACCGCTTAGACGTGTCGGATCCAAAGACGAGACTCGACCTATTACACCCCAAACATATTACTACATCTAGTAGTCGCAAAGTGTAGTAGTAGCTTATAAGTAGTAGGGGCTGCTGCTAATCAACTTGGGCTTAAACATTTTGGGCTGTGGTAACGGGCTCCAGTTGACCCAAACCCAACAAGTTGGCCAAGCCCAACAAGTTGTGTGGTCTAGTAGTCCCCCATAATAAATTGACTCTAGAGTCCGAGACATTACATATGAAACCAGAGCAAACTCCCTCTAATAGTGGAATGGACTACCTAAGAGGTGGAGCTATCCATACCATAGGGTTAAGAAGAAAGGGCTATCCAAGAGAAAGGTTCGAAATATTGATATCGTATCGGTCAGCTCGAAAAGAGATATATTGATGACATCAGTGGAAAAATCTTGGAAATGCCTCAAAAAAGTGATTTTTACAAATTAAGAGTATCCTAATCCTTAAAACAATAAATAGCCTACAAATACACACTTATATGCAATAATGGGGTGTATTTAACACCAATTCGCATTATATCACACATATCGTTGGTTGTCAATGCTAACTGCTGACTCCTGAAACTTCACTAATGAAATTCGAATAATAACAACTTAGAAACATAAAAGATATGTACTTCGCTCATAGTTTTTATACGTCGCATATCATGCATAAATAAAACGATGACCTATAACGGATTATCAGATATCAACTAGATAAGCAAATAAGCATAATAACCTTTAGTTTTTAAAGAAAATCATCCAGAATAGTGGCAATTATGAATGAAAGAAGATAGATTAAATTAGATTCTAAACAAAACTTTCTGAACTAAAAAAATCAATGTCGATTGGAGTATGTTATTGATTGGTAGGTGTGGAAATGGATATATCGGGAATATATTGGGATATCTCTTAGATATTGGTAGAAGTCTTAAAAATGGGTCAAAAGAGAATTTTTTCATGAATTCAAATCATTTTATTTCTGAAAACAGTAATATATGAATACACTCTTATAGACATGAATGAGATGTTATGAATACACTCTTATAGACATAAAGGAGATGGATGTATTTGACATGTCGAATCAAATTGAAGCAAATTGGGGATTTTAAAATTAAGGTTTTTCATCCCTAATTGATTAGTTTTAATTATTCATCTCTTTTTATTTACGTTAAATAAGTTGAGATTGATTGTCATCTCAATCTTATTAGTAGAGTAAATTAGTTAGAGTCTAATTAGAGTCAATTAGGATACGTTAGGATTTGAATTTTATTATGTTTCTATTTTTGTAATCCCACTCTTATATAAAGGGTATGATAGTCTATTGTATGGAAGATCATATTATACATTAAAATTGAGTTTTGGTTTGGAGAGAGCCTCCACTATTATCCCTCTTCCCCCCCAATTCTAGGATTTCTCCTCTCATCCCGTTCCTCTCTTAACCACGCGAAGCGCATCGTGGTTCTAATTTTCTCTTCTCACCCCTTCTCATTTTTTCGTCTGCATCAAAATTGATTTGGGGTCTTAGGGCGGACGCCATAAAGTGTTTCCCCCTTTTTTGGTCTAAAAAAGATTGATTTGAGGAAATTACAAGGAGACCCCTCCTTCAAAACTACTTTATCAAAAGAGTAGAGTTGAAGCCACCATATGTGTGGAGGTTATTTTAATTGAATGGGTAGAAAAATTGTAGCCACACCGCATGGTAGAAAGAAATTATAAACGTAATTCTGAATTGAAGATAAATTGGTTCAAATTGGGGCAATGTTCAGGAAGGCGCTATGCGGTATTCAGTCGGAGGGGTCACTGCATAGAGAGTATGCAGTATGCGGGAGAGTATGCGGGGAGTATGCGGTTTTATGCGGTTTGGTATTTTTTATTATTAAAAATATAAACTAATATTTAATATTATGTTAATATCCTCAGTCGGGAGAGTATGCGGGGAGTATGCGGTTTTATGCGATTTTATGTGGAAGAATATGTGGTTTTATACGGGGAATATGCGGTTTTATGCGGGGAGTATGCGATTTTATGTTATTATGCGGGTGGGGTTATTCGGTTTTAGATTAAATAAAAAAAGTTCTATTAGAAAAGCGGCCGAGTATGCGGCCGCATAGGGGGTATACTCAGCCGAGTATGCGGGTCAACCCGCATACATGACCGTTTCATTATACTCGGAGCGGCAAAGCCCCCGGGTACGAGTATGCGGCCGAGTATATGGCTTACTCGACCGCTTTTCTGAACACTGAATTGGGGAAATTGGAGCTATGATTTCAGATCGAATTCTTCAATGACAGATCAAAGATCAAGTAATTCGTCAGGAGATGATTTTTTTTTCAAGCATTGGAGAATTGATGTAATTATTCCCAAATTGATAGGTCGAATCAAATTGAAACAAATTGTGGATTTGGAGATTTTCAAAATTAGTGTTTTTCGTCCCAAATTAGTTGGTCGATTTATTTTATTTATGTTAAATAAATTGAGATTGATTGTAATCTCAATATTTATGGTATATAAATTAGTTAATGGGCCAATTAGAGTCAGTTAGAGTCAATTAGGATTCGATTTGATGTTATGTCTATTTTTGTAATCCTACCCCTCTTATATAAACTGGATGGTAGTCTATTATATGTGGATCGTGTTATGAATTAAAATAGTGAGTTTTCATTTGGAGATAGTCTCCACACCATTATCCCTCGTTTCCCCTAAATTATAGAGTTTCTCCTCTCATCACGTTCCTCTCTCAACCACGCGAAGTGCGTCGCAATCTTCTTCTCTCTTCTCATCTTCTCATTTTCCATCTACATCATTTGGTATCAGAGCATCGCAACCGAATCGGTCTTACAATTCAACGATTCGATCGCATATTGGCGAATGCAATTTGATTTGAGCCCTCTCGGTCTCAGTTCATGTTCTCGACAACAAAAATCATCTTCTAGCATCCATGAAAGTTCAATACTGGCTAGATAACGATTTATTCATTCATGAAGAAGATATAACAATACTACGCGTGTTCCCTGGAGGTATTTTCATTCAAGGCAGTTTTTTTGATACAACTTCAATACAAGAAGAAAATGAGGACAAAGGACCCATCTTCAACGGAAATTTTGTGGATGGCAAAGTGAAAAATTTTGATATGTTCGTGGACGAACTTGCTGCCCAGGAAGATGCAGAACCCTATACGGCGATAGCATCGTGGAGTAGGTTGTTGAACTCCTTGTCGAGGTCCTCTCCGTTGCAACCCAAGAGGCCCGTGCGTCACCACTACCATCACCAGCAGTGCCAACTTTGATCGTAACATCCATATGTGCCGTTTGACCCCTTCTCTTGCCCCCAAGCCATAACGCCACCACCTCTCACGTCATCCCACATCACCACCTCCAACACCACTACGACCCTCGCCAACAACGTGCACGCCTCAACCATGGCTCTCATTGTCGCTGGAGTGCTCGGGAGCACCATCATCCTCTCCAAACCAAAAAGAAGCCACATTCCCTCCGTCGAAGTAGCCACTGCTGCCTTTGTGGGGCTCCATGTCGTCGCCACGACCAGGCATTCCTCTTCCCTCAAGATCAGCGTCGCTAACGGTGCCTTCTCTCCCTACTTCAGTGCTCTTGCGATCGTGACCTCCTCGCATACGACACTCATGACCCTCGCCGCCACTGTGCATGCATGAAGCAAAGTCATCGCCATCATCAAACGCGCTGCTCGTGTTGGTGCTGTCGAATCTTACGCCGTCGTCATTGGTTTGGGAGCAAGCATACCCTAGGAGGGTTTTCTTGAGGGAGGGGGATGCCTTCTAATGGAGATTCGTATCCCATCACTTTAGGGTCATGTTTGGTAATCGGGTTGGGGTGTCTTCATGTGAAGTAGCTGTTTGGATGGTTGGGAGGGTTGGAATGATAAATGTGATGTGATGAGACATTGATTATGTGTTATATTAACTTTTTAATGATTATAATATATTTCTTATGGTAATTTTTTATTTAAATGGGGTTAAAAAATATTATAACGAAGAAATTGTATGGTCCATACAACTAATTCCAATCCAGGAATGCAGGGATAGAGCAGGGGGTATGCCAGATTACCCCGAGGTAACCTGGCAATCAAGCATGCCCTAGGGATACGAGATTGATTCGGGGGAATTGCAAGGAGATCCCTCCTCCAAAACTATTTTACCAAAAGGGTAGAGTTGAAGCCAACATATGGGTGGAAGTTATTTTAAGTGAAGGGGTAGAAAAATTGCAACCATGTCTCATGGTGGAAAAAATTATAAATGTAATGCTGAATCGGAGACAATTTGGTTGAAATTGGAGGAGATTGAAGCTACGGTTTCAGATCGAATTCTTCAACAACGGATCAAAGATCTAGTAATTCGTCGGGAGATGATTTTTTTCAAGCAGTGGAGAATTGATGCATTTATTCCCAAATTGATGGTTCGAATCAAATTGAAGCAAATTACTGATTTAGGGATTTTTTAAAATTAGAATTTTTTGTCCCAAATTAGTTGGCTGGTTAATTTTATTTACGTTAAATAAATTGAGATTGATTGTAATTTCAATATTTATAGTATATTAAATTAGTTATGGGTCAATTAGAGTCGGTTAGAGTCAATTCTGATTTTATTTGATTTGATGTTATTTCTATTTTTGTAATCTCACCCGCCTCATATAAAAGGATGGTAGTCTATTGTATGAAGATCATGTTATGAATTAAAATATTGAGTTTTGGTTTAGAGAGAGCCTCAACCATTATCCCCCTTTCCCCCAAACTCTAGGTTTCTCCTATTCCTCTCTCAACCACGCAATCGTTTTCCATTTGCATCAAGTGGTATCAGAGCATGGTAATTGAATCGTTCTTACGATTTGACGCTCTGATTGCATATTGGCGAATGCAATTTGATTTGAGCCGTCTCGGTCAAGGCTCAAGTTCGCATCAATAAAAGTCCAAGAATCATCTCCTAGCAAGTTTCAAAGTTCACGAGTGGCTGAACATGCTAATCGAGGAAGAATCATTCATCAACGACAAAAATCAGATTGTCTCCTCTATACAACACGATTTTGATCCAGAAAATAAATATATTTTCAGTCTAGAAGAGAATTTTATTGTCACAACTGCTGTACAACAAAACAATGAAGACATCGGACCAATATTAGATAAAAGTATAGAAGGAGAATATGAAATCATTGATTTTTTAGCGAAGTTGCTGTCCAGGAGGCCACATCACTGCCACACCGTTGGTTCCTGCATCACCACCATCCGAAATAGTTGTCCAAGAGGGTGTTAGTTTATTATTAATATCACTGCCACCTGTACTACGCTCAACCCTGTACCAACCTCCCCTCGAACGACCATGGTATCACGCGTCCAGGCCTTGGGATTTGGATGATCCAAACCCTAACAAGAAAATATTCCTGCCACCACCATCTACTTCATGCAAGGTTGTACCTACACCACACCGACTTCAAGCTCCACCATGCAACCCCTCGTACGAGTAAAGACCACCTTCAGCATCACCTTTGTTGCCTTTCTCGGATGGTTCACTCGAGTTGGTACCTTAATTCCCGTTGGCATTGTCGCCATGCAAGCTGTAGCAAGCTTGACAACCCTAGCTCCCGTCGCTGCTGCCCTCTCCTCGTTTTGCAGCATCGGGGCTACATGTCCTGTCGCCCCTCACGCAACAGGCATCATAACCACCATCGCCACACTACCGCGTGCTGCGTGCTCCTCGAGCCCCACCTTGCCGCTGTCGCCACTACTTGAAGAGGAGAGGAACCCTAGCTGTGATTGAGGGTTACTCTCCAAGGGAATTTGAATACCTTAAAATGAGGGATATGGGGTTGATTTGGGAGTTTTGTAAGGAAACATCTCCACCCAAAACCTTTTATCTAGAGGTTAAAGTTATGGGGAATTTAAGAGGAATTTCTTTAATTGAAGGGGAAGAAAAAATGCACTTCCACCCCTGGAGCGAGAATATTTAAAGAAGAGCACTGGGAAAAAGAAATTGGGGCTGCCACCTTCTCTAATTAGGATTAGGAATGTGTGAATTACCTATATAAGGATCCTATGATGTAATACATCATCCACATCTCCTCTCATCCTACATTTGTGCCATTCATTCTCTATGGCTCCTTCAAATTCCGTAGTGCCAGAGATGAAGTTGTCCCATTAATTTTTCAAGCATCACATCAAGGGAATGACACCTGCATGGTCGCCGGTTGTTGCACCACATATGTTCTTCCAGCATGAACTTAACGGCTCCAACCACCGCATAAAGAACACCTGGATCTCGCCGTATGCTTCGCATCCGTTCTTTCAGCATGGAATTGGGAAAATTAGGATTAAATCGTCATGTCTCGAGCCTAAAGATCAAGCAAATTCGTTAGGAATCGAATTTTTACTCAAATTGACAGGTCGAATCAAAATGAAGCAAATTGTGGATTTGGAGATTTTCAAAATTAGGGTTTTCCATCCCTAATTGATCAGCTTTAGTTATTCGTTTATTTTTATTTACATTAAATAAATTGAGATTGATTGTCATCTCAATCTTTTTAGTAGAGTAAATTAGTTAGAGTCTAATTAGTAGTCAATTAAGATAAGTTAGAATTTGAATTTTATTATGTTTCTATTTTTTGTAATCCCATATAAAGGGGTTGGTAGTCTATTGTATGTCCGATCATATTATGAATTAAAATTGAGTTTTGATTTGGAGAGAGCCTCCACCATTATTCCCCTTTTCCCCAAACTATAGAGTTTCTCCTCTCATTCCGTTCCTCTCTCAACCACACGAAGCGCATCACGGTTCTAATTTTCTCTTCTCACCCCTTCCCGTTTTTCCGTTTGCATAAAAAATGAAACAAATAAATAGTATACAATAGCATGTTTATTCTATAGTACATCATTCATGATAACCTGACATTTGAAAGAAGATGATCTAGTAAATTAGAATTTAACATTTATCATGAACTAAGATAATCAATGCTATGGACTTGTCTTGGATCCATATCGATACATTATTAATAGTTACTATTAGAAATTCAGTTACTTATTCATGTTAGATTTGTATATACATACGCCAATAGATGGAGTGATTATACAAAATCTTGGACAAATTAACCTATAAAGCTTGCAAAGTCAAACCTACCTTCTGAGCTCATTGTCTCATAAAAACAAGTAGTGAAATCAAGCAACGAGGTTGATGTTGATGATATAATATTGATATCTACATGATATCGACATCATCAATCGAAATGGTGGATAATTTGCTCTAAATACTTTAAATTTCATTACTATAGGTGATAAGATGTTATATCATTGACATATCGCTCGGTATCAGTCGATATCGATATTCTGGGTGATATCGGTATCATTAACTTGTGGATGTGGATATGTCGTGGATATCTTGACGATATATCGGAATATTTAAATCCATGCCTAAGAGGTGAAACCACCACCGTTCGTGGGAATAGGTCATGGATTTTTACGTAATTAGGACATTGCGAATATAAATGGGAGTGATTGTAGCACCCCCAAAACAATACTACATCTAGTAATCATAAAGTGTGGTAGTATTTTATGGGTAGTGGGGCTTCTACTAGATAACTTGTGCTTAAACCTTTTGGGATGCAGTCAGTTGCTCCAGCTGGGCTCAAGTCCAACAAGTTGTGTAGGTTAATAGTCCCTCATAATACACCAGGTTTAGGGCTCGGGATGTTACATGATCTCTGGGAGCTTCCTTCCTTGAAAAATGAGCCAAAAGTGCTCTAATACTCAGCAGATCCCGCAAGAGTCGCGTGGCAAAGCTCTCTACATTCAATGCATTTTGAAGTTCAATCTCTGGAATTGTCGCCTCGTGTCTTGTGGTATCCTCTGGCTTCTCTACGATGATGGTTGCTTCCCCCCTCGGCTATGCCTTCGACGAGGTTTCTTTGACGAGATCCAGCTTCTCATCGACGTCGGCAACCTTTGCTAGGGATGAAGTTGAGGGTGCATCCAACACCTCCGTCGGTGTCACCGGTGCAACTTCTTGCACCACAATCTTGAAAGGTTGCCCGACCCACCACTGGTGGAGTGCTCGATCTTCGAGGGGAATGCTCCTCTCATGTATGACACCAATCGTATCAACATCAATATTCAGTCTATGGTCATCAAATAGAATCTCAGTTACCTCACCCAAATCTTTAAGAGTTGCTCTAGGGATCCGAGAATCCTTGAGAGGAAAGGGTCCTTGAGCACACACCACCTGACACCTCATCTCCACCTCTTCACCGACAGTGAAGTACGGCTTGCGCCATCGCACTAAACCCTCCGACCATCCTTTGGAGAGCAGAACTTCATTTCCTTTGTTGAAATGCCATGTGCAAAAACCATTTTCTAATCGAGGCGAATAATGCCCCTCGAGAACATTACCTCAAAGGTCCCCTTTAGATTAGAAATCAAATATGAGATGTTATAGTCTTCCTTAACGCAATCCAATCAACAAGCCCTCCTTCATCGATGTGCCCTTGACAACCTCGCAAAAAATCGGCCCTTAATTGCCCCTTCGCCAACCGCCTCTGAGCAATTAGAATGCCGATGGAACCAACCACCAAATGCAAAATAACTTGGATGCGTTGAAGAATCCAATCCATATAATAGGTAGCCCTTCACACCTTCCTCTCAGATTGTTCGGTGGCCCTTTGTAGTCCCTTTTCCTCTCCCCGATTATTCCACTGTCGACTTACTGTGGTGAATGTGGTTAGAGGTGCTTCTTTACTGCTTGGTGGTGACTTCAATGTGATGTTCTCCTCGGTAGACATGTCAGAGGTCATGATGTATGACGTTGTTGTGAGGGCCAACTTTGTTGAAGTTGTTTGATGAGTTGGGCTTGAAGAACTACCTGTCCAGTGGTACAGATTCACATGGAGGAGTTTGACCATGAGGTCCAAGCTTGGCAAGTTCTTGGGTTCCATGGACTTTTCAAAGGCATTTCCAGTATTATTCATCTGGTCCAGGCATGAACTCTTTTTAGACCATATATCATTGGTGTGGACTTTTAATGAGGATGTGAATGAATACTAACACAAGGTATCTAATTCATGTTCGTGCAAGCACAATTGTTAAAATTAGGGTTCGTGTAAGTATGAAGGAATACTAACATAGGGTGCATGTGGAAGATACATGAAATTTGCTAGCAAAACTTTGATCGCGATGGTGTTTGTGATTGATTTAAACAAATTCTCGAGAGATCCATGAGGAGGAATTTAGAAGCTTTGCATGTGGTGGAGTAATTGATAGGGTGAATGCAAGGAGGGCTTTGTCAATATAGGAGATTGAGACAAGGCAAACCCATTGTGGTGAGACAAGAGGATGCAAAGAGAGAATTCATTGGAGGCAGAGATCCATGTAGCTTTGGCTTGTGATATGTGATGCCCATACGAGATTTTTCTACTCGACATCGTTTGAAGGGGAAGAAGGAATACCATCAGGAGCTTGAGGATGGAGGAAAAGGAGGTCGAGAAGATGCTGGGAGGTGTGGGTAATCTAGCTCGACACTTCACGAAGTTCACAACGAGACAATCTACAGACAAGCTTGCAAAATTGACCGACTAGTCAACCCAATTAGTCGACTCGGCTATGCTGTCGACTTGACTAGGCCCAATCGACCTATAATCGGTCAGATCAACTAATCGGGCCGATTAGTTGGCCGAGTTGTTCACTGATTTTTACACATAGTTTTTGTGTCTCATATTTTATGTTGTTAATGTTCCTTTTTATACCATTTTATGTTATGTTGTATAGCTTATCTTCATGCTATGTTGTGTAGCTTATGATATATATTGTGTTGCACATTTAGTTTATGTTATCATGATGTATATTTAGCTTAGTTTATATTGTTTACACCGTGCTGGTAGGGTATGGTGGGAGGGGGCGATCAGATGGTTCTGCATAGGTTGATTTATTTTTATATCATATTTATTTACTGCTAATGCTATTTTTTTTGAATGTTAATTTTTTTAATAGGTGTAGAATTCTTGTTATGTTTTTATGAATATATTATAGTATGAAAATGTCTAAATTTATGCAAATATTTAAGAATATATGTATAAAAATTGTTTTTATATATTTTAAAATAAATAAACAAAATTTCAAATCAATTTAAAGTCCGACTAAATCCAACTAGTTGCCCGACTGCCGGTTAATCCTAAGTCAGTGACCCAGTCGACTGAGTACCGATTATTGACTTATACAACCTCTACGGAAGCTAGACAGTGATGTGGCGAGCTGAACTCGCAGGTTGTTCGAGGAGCAACATGAAGAGCTCATGAGACATGCAATGGACGAAGTTTGTGGAAATAAATAAAACAGAATACGTAATCCGGAACAAGGAGAAAATATATATTTACGTGGAATCCTTCACTCTCAGGAGTGAGATAAAACCACGAGAAAATGCATTGCACGG
Source organism: Ottelia alismoides (assembly GCA_037367405.1). Classification (NCBI taxonomy): domain Eukaryota; kingdom Viridiplantae; phylum Streptophyta; class Magnoliopsida; order Alismatales; family Hydrocharitaceae; genus Ottelia; species Ottelia alismoides. The sequence goes on from JAZKJV010001202.1 coordinate 784,070, forward strand.
TTGGATATTCTATTAGAATTTCTCAAGAAGTCTAGGGGTTGTGGCGTTTTATTTATAGTTCCATCAACTGAACCGAGTCTCACCACTTAGCATTGTGGGACGGACAATTTTCCAAACACATGGACCCTATCAAACATCCCAACACTGACCCTCAAGCTGGAGCATGGAGTGCTTATCTTGGATAATATAGTACTCAAAACACACGAGTCGAAAAACTAAATATAGTTCTCAAACTTTCATCTGCATTATCTCGTTCCTGTGATCTGGAGAAGTCTGTAACTGCTACTGCTGGGTTCTTGAATTCTCTAGATAAAGGAAGATTGAAAAATGGTTTCCCTAAGGGGACATGTGAGTGTTGCTACTTTATGATGATCTGAAAAGAGAGCTTCTATCACGAAGCCCTGCAATGGGGGCATTTCTCACTAAGAGCCTTGAACTGGGCCTCTCGAATATTAGCTCAGAGAATATGATCCTTACTATGGAATCTCTATGAATATGTCTGTAACAAGCCTGACATACACGGTCCGTCGGAAGAATTTGAAACCAAATCATGAGTAATGAGATCTTTTAAATAAGTGATCACATATGAGTGCCTCATACAAAATAAGGAGATGCTCTCATATACAAGATACTCCCTCTATCTCCCACATCCATGTGCAAGATACAAAAAGACCCCACCCCCCTTTCTGTTCTTAATATACCTTTTTAGGCCACCTTATTTCACTTCTTTTCCTTGTTTTTTCTTTCACAGTCATCATTTTTTCAAATCAACGACCATAAAGTCTGAAATGGCCTGTTAAAAAATATACTTGAATGACAAAATGTGATTTGCCTAAAGCCCATATAAAAAAAATCGCAGCAGCCTTTTTTCTGCATCCTCCTTTTTTTATTTCTTCTATCATTTTTTCCTTCCCAACCTCCCCTTTTTAAATTCTGCTGCCCTTCATTTTAACATTTTTTCATATGCTCCATCTTTTTTGGTCATAACTGCTCCCCCCTTTTCAAACTGGACCTGTGGCCCTTTCAAAGAAATTGTGTGCGGTTATTGTTCTCTCTCTCTCTCCATTTTTATTTTTTGGTACAACAACTTTTACCCATTGGTCCAAAGCAATGAAATAATGGTTTTAAAGTCCATGTGTAAAGGAGCATCACTCCCCCTCCCCCCCGACTAAACATAGGGTTCCCCCATGGGAAACCATTATCATCATTGAACTCGTGGAGTAATGTGGCGCTAATAGCAATATGAAGGTGCTGTGCATCCACACCATCGTTGCTTCTATCGCATAGCTTCCCTTCTCTTTCTCTCTTCTTTTTTGAAGGTAAGGTTCAATGGAACCCTTCTCGTGAGATGTTGCCATCACTTCTTTTTTTTGTTCTTGCATTGTGCATTGGTTTCTTGTTTTTTTAAATCATGTTTTTTGCTATCAGGGAAGGTTCAATGTTTCCCCTCCTTTCTTCTTCGACGTCACCACTTTCTATTATGGTTCCTTTGGCAGCAGGGAACCCTACTACGGAGCAAAATTCTTGTGGTGAGATGAACCCATTAGTGCTGCTGCTGCTTGTTCAACCCAATTGTCATTGCTCTTCTTGATTTGTTTGCGGTGCAAATGTTGCCCGTTGCTGTCATTAGCTTTCTTGTGATGATTTGCCTAAAAAAACTTTCTTGTGATGATTGCTTGCCTCACCGGTGCAATTGTCGTGGCTCCCTATTTTTCAATCAATTTTTTCTGACCAATGTTTCCTTGAGTTTTTGGGGTTTATGGAGGTTCTGAGTTCCAGGGGGGTTATCTGCCGCTACCTTCCATTCCAGCTGAAATGACCCGTAATTGCAATTTTATTTGTGAACTACACATCCTATCGTGGGTCAAGGTTTTTCTTTGTCAAGTGCAGGAGGTTGATGACTAAGGAGCGTTGGGTGAACATCTTTTCAGGGGGAGAAGATAGTTGCCTTATTGCGAAGTGGGAGTTAAATATGTGGATCACATTTTTCTTAGACGTGTCAAGGCAAAGTGCTTATGGCAGAATTGGCTTTGCGCTGAACTACCTAAATGTGATTTTTTTCGGAGTCAATTTTCCTTCCTTGCTTCCGTTCCTCTGCTGCATGGTTAAAACTAATAGCTTTGCTTTGTGCTATTAGGCTTGCTCAGAATGGTGTGATCTTCCACGTGGAATGCTCCTATTTGGAGAAGGTACTTCATCATGCTAGAACTCTCGAGTCTTGGTTTTTGTATTTTCTTTTGGGCGGGCTCCTTTCCATGTTCCCTCCTCTTTTGTCAAAAAAATTCCAGAAAAAGCCAAATACAAAGTCGTATGGATCTTATCTCTAACAAAATGAATTGAAGAAGCTTACTATGTAGAGTTTTACAGGTCAAATTTCTGACTATACAGTTCAGATTCAGACTCTACATTCATATTAGTTCAAAGTTTATTGTTTGAGGCGTACATGTGTATGATCTATGTGAGATGTCCTCATTTTGATTTGGACTCAGAGTTTTCATGTGATCTATAGGGACTCCAGAATGGAGATCCCATTCTGTGCGCCGGTGTGAACTCAGGGTTTTCATGTGGATTCATAGGGACTCCGGAGTAGAGATTCCATTCTCTAATCTAGTATTGGGGAGACCCAGTTCTCCGATGAGGAAAATCTTTTTCAGACTCCATTCTCCAGTGATCGCGAACTATGGTACGAGATCCTTTGAGGTTCCTATGGGAGAGGGATCAATACAAAATACTCGGCCCTCGAGAGACCTTCTCTCGTGGTTTCTTCCCGCTCCTTATGGAGTAGGATTCCACGTTATGTTTAGTGTTCTTTCCTGTTTATATTTCTTTATCACCGATATGTTTCCGCACTATTGTTTTCCACATGGTATCAAAGCGAGTATATCTTTGGATTGAAGATTATTATCAAGGTTGTAGAAGGTGGTAGTCGATACTCAGTAGGCGAGGTCATTGACTAAGGATTAATCGGTAGTTAGGCGACTAATCGGATTTAGTCGGGCATTAGTTAGTTTTGATTTTTTTAATTTTCTAAATGTATAAATCATTTTTATACATATATTCTTATATATTAACATAGATTTGTACATTTTCTATACTATCATAATAAAACAAAAACAGTAATTGACCTAAAATATAACATTAAGCATATTAGTATAAGTTTGCCTTTTAAAAAATAAAAAATAGAAAAAAGCTTAATGTAGAAGCCATCGGATTAGTCGAGTTGTTCGACTAATGGCCGACTAGGCCTAGTCGAGTCGGCTACCCCCCGACTCGACTAGGCAGCCTAGTCGGCCAACTTTTACAAGCTTGATTATTATTCTGTACTATTATTCACGTCCATGATTTGTTCAAGATCAAGTTCTAGGTTTCCTTTTGATACACTAATTCTGCACAATTCACCAACGGCGATCTGAGCGGTTTGAAAGTTCTAGGGTTTCTACAGAAACCTTATTTTTTGCTCAAAAACATGTTTTTTGTTCTCGTTGTTCTTCCGATCTATTTTTCGTCTGTGTTGAAATCTCCAGGAAGTTCTGATCGCTTTTCTACATGGGTTTCGTGCTCGGAGAAGAAGCCCCATCTATGTTCTCAACGTGGAAGGGCCCCCATCGCGAGTAAGTCGATCCCTGGCAAGTCGTAACGCTACAACACCTTCATATGTGAGGCGGTGCTTGCGGTTCCACTACGGCTTCGAGAACCCATATCCAGCCCTCGCAGAAGAAGGTCTAGAAGAAGCCTCGATATAAGAAAAAGATGGGACTTGCACGGTTCCCAGACCCTTGTGTGGTTCCCAAAACCGAAGAAGAACCCATCACAGGCGATCCCCTTCGGTGCAAGTAAAGTCCCAGGCGGCATCCTCGCAACGAGCACCTCCCCATGCGAAGGCGCAACCTTCCAGGCGACACCATGATTGCGACACAACATCTTCGATGTAGTGACAAGCCGCATGCATACTCCATGCGACACCATGTCGTACACATCCTTCCCCTTTATATCACATGACTGTCTATCTTCCTCACGATCTCTCCTCTCTCCACTGTCTCACAGGTCACGACATATCAAGGCATCTAAAATTCAGCCTCGTGTGATTCTCTCCATCACACACAAATGGCACCACAATCACGTGGTTCCCAATCATGAAGAAGAACGCATCACATGTGATACCCTTCAGTGCAAGTAAAATCCCAGGCGGCATCCTCGAAACGAGCACCTCCCCATGCAAATGCGCAACCTTCCAGGCGACACCATGATGGCGACCCAAATTCTTCGATGTAGTCACAAGACACACGCATACTCCAGGTGGCACCGGGCCGTACACAACCTTCCCCTTTAGATTACATGGCTATCTATCATCCTCATGATCTCTCTCGCCACTGTTTCACATGTTACGACATATCAATGCATCTAAAATTCTGCCTTACGTGATTCCCTGATCCATCACACACAAGTGACACCACCACCTTTCCTCTTCGACTTGCACATGCCCATGTCGTGGAGGTGCAATCTCCAGATAATGGAAGTTGGGTTTCCGTAAGGGGAACGCTAAAATAGCTGTAGAGTTTTTTTGTTTGAAATTTCATAATGGCCTGTTGGGGCCCAATACTGAAAGTAAATTAAAAAGAAGAGAGAATTCATGTTCGCTTATTTTCAGGCCCATGATTAGGCGGCTGCTCCCGCATAAAAAGGGACAATTTTTCTTGGGCTCTTGTTGGCCATAGTGGTCATGAGAAAAAAAGGGAGGAAAATTTCTTTTGGTAAAAAAGACGCGTACAAAAAAGAAAGAAAAGTCGTACGTGATTTGGGAAAAAGGAAAAGTCAAAAAAATTGAGTTGGCGTATTGATTTTGTTTTCCTCATCTTCATGTCCTCTCCCAACTTTGTCGATGTCAGCTTCTTAGACAAGTATGGATAAAGGGAAGTATTATGTAGAGTTTTACAGGTCATAGTTCAAACACTACAGTTCATATTTAGACTTTACATTGAGATAGTTTAAGAGTCTACAGTTTGAGACGTACATGTGTACGATCTATGTGAGAGGTCCCCATCTGGATTTAGAATCAGAGTTTTCATGTGATTTATAGGGACTCCAAAGTAGAGATCCTATTCTCTGAGCCAGTGTGGACTCATGATTTTCATGTGCATTCATAGGGAATCCAGAGTGGAGATCCCATTCTCCCAACCCGTATTGAAGAGACCAGTTCTCCAAAGAAGATGCTCTTTTTCAGACTCCATTCTCTAGTAATCGTGAACTCCAGTATGATACGTGGAACACTCTCTAAGGAGCATTATGTAATCATGGGATAATATCTAGCAGTTGCAAGGATGGATTTTCTATTTGAATCTCTCTAAGAGTATAAGAGGCATGAGTCTTTATTGATAGCCCTACCAACTTAACTAAGCCCCACCACTTACCAATATGGAACTAAACAACTGTCCACATATAGAGGTCGAATTACAATTACTCAACAAAGTCAAAGTAGCTTTGACAACCCTGAATCATGGGTGGCTTGTTGTGATGGAGAGTGGTGGAGTGCTGGAGACGCCTCTAGTTGCCGCCGAGTAAGCTTGGGTCCCGAAGTTTGTGACGGGAAGTCTGGGGGTCGCGTGATTTGTGGGAGGCGAAGTTAAATGGTCCATTTCGGAAAACCCTAGCACCGCGTATTGCTTTTTAGATGCAGTCATGTTTGCCCATTTGAATGTGGGCTCCGTATTGGGTCTTCCACTAAATTCGATTGGTTGTGCGGTGCAGACAACCTCCCAGTTAGTGCTTTGTGTTATACGAGTACGATGCTTTAACTAATTAGGGTCCAATTTCTGAAGCATCGGTTGGGTTCGATTTCTCGGAGTCTCCATTTGGTGTTGCAGTGTGTCGCAGGAGATCCGCTTTAGGCATGTTGTTGGGGACGAAACTGGGTTTAGGTTCTGGACTGATGATTGGAGGGCACTAGTCGTGAGGTTCCTGTTTCATTTGGAGTGCTCGATGACTGAGATTTGTGACGTGCACTCTTTCTTTCCGCAGTTTAGATCTGAACTTTCAGATCAACGTTTGGAGGTATTTTTGGTGTTGCTTGAGGAGCTTGAGGATGGGGTCGGGCCGACTGAGGGACACGATTGCTGGATCTGGTGTGATGATTATTTTTTGGTGGGGAAGGCTTACTGGGCTTTGAAGGACCCAATGACTTCTGACTTTAGGGGATGTGCGGCGGAATGTAGAAGGATATGAAAGTGGCAAGTTCCAACTCATGTGAAGTTCTTTTTGTGGCTATTTAGGAGGGGAAGATTGTTGATTAGGGACTGTCTTTTGTGTTTCATTTAGGAGGTTGATCCTATCTGGAGGATATGGAGGATGCTGGTCACCTTTTCTTTAGGTGTGGGAGCTCCTTGGAGGTATGGTACCTTTTTGGGAATCAGGCGGTGCATACCGACGATGTGTCTGGTTTCTGGAATTTTATTGGGCGGACTGGAATGGCATATAGAAGGAGAGAACGGGTTGTGTGGCAATGATTTGGATGCTTTGATGGCCAGAAATAGGGTGGTGTTTCACCGGGATCATTTCTACGGAGAAAATGTTGTGGTGCATGCGAGAGGGATGACTGCGAGTGAGAACTTGTAATTTTGCTTTATTTTTAACTTGTAATAGGCTTGTAATACTTTTTGATGATTAATGGTGATGTTTTTGGGCACACACCTATTTTGTGGAGGTCCTTTTTCTTTCAGAAAACCTAAATCACGAAAGTTCATCGAATTTGAGACTTACATTTTCCCGATTTTTATAGTCCTTGGACACGACGAGATTAGATGCGATTCATGTGATAGAGGAGCTTCTGGTCGAAAATTCTGGTTTAGAAAATTCGACGGATGTCTTCTTCTTTCAATCGAAGATGGATTCATCAGAGCAGGTGGAAGAGTATTGGTTGATTGCATCACCCACCATTACTCGATCATTTCAATAACCATGCCTTCAAGCCTACGAGTGGTGTCTTGGACGATGCGGTGAGTTCAATTCAGTCAACCTTCACTACAGAAGATATTTATTGACAACTTTGTGGTGACCATAAGGATGTTATTTAGCTAGGAAAAAGGGGGGAGTGGAGGGTTTCATCTGGAAGGTGGACTTCAGAAAGGCGTATTATCCTCTTGTATGCGCTTTCCTTGGGAGAATCTTGAAGAGGATGTGTTTCTTGCTTTCTTGGATTTCTTTGATAAAGAGATGTGTCACACTATGTCTCCTTCAGTACTGAAGGTGGCTATCTCAAACGTGGTAGAGGTTGAGTTAGGGATGCCAAATGCCACATATGTTCTTCTTAGTAGTTAATGTGTTGGTGATGAAAACAATGATGTCTCGAGCATGTAGTAGAAAATTATTCTTAGGATTCCGTGTAATGTTTGTCGGCAAAGCTTTATATTCGACTCATTCAATATGTTGGTGATACAATTTGTTTTATGTAGGGGATTCGAACGTGTCCAACGAGCCAGATTGTTGGTGGAGGTTTTCGACGAGGTTTCAAGCTTGAGGGTAAATGACAGTTAGTCTACTTTCGTGGATGTTGGCATGGAGGATTTATGCGTTAGCTTGTAAGGTATGCTAACCATCTAATGCCTTCAGTTGTCGATGGCATACCCAAGTAAGTCATTTGTGAGTTTGTTTAATAGGTCAGTGGACAGGGGTTTGATAGTAGAGCAGAGGCTTAGAGGTTGGAGATCTAAGTTTCTTTCAGGAGTGACCTCATTCTATTGAGGTCGGTGCTTGGGATCATTCCCACATTCTATATGTTAATGTTCACATTGTTGGCAACACCGGGAAGATAGGTTGATTTATCTGGAGGAAATTCCTAGATAAGGGAGCCGATTAAGAGGGGTAGAGCATGTCTTGTCAATTACGAGGTATGTATACCCAAAAAGAGATTGACTTCATATAAGGAGTTTGGGACAACTCATCGAGCTTTGGTTGACCAAGTGGATTTCGAAGTTAGTAGGAGGGGGAGTTGTGTAGACATGTTCTAGAAGAATGCTATGGCATGTACCTTGAGTTGGTGAAGAGAGCTATGCCATTGAGGTGTTCTAGAGGGGTTTGATGCACATGTTGCCTTTTGTGGGAGGATTCTTGGAGGGACGGATGGGAAGTTGCAAGGACTTTAGGTTTTAGTTAGATAAACTAGTCAAGAATAGGGGTAGGGGTGTCTATTGAGCTTGGGCTCGATGAGCTCAACTCAGGCTCAGTTCGTTAAGAGCTCGTGGGCCCGACTCGAAAGTTTTCGAGCCCGATCTCGAGTTGGCTTTTTGGCTTGTTAGGGTTATCGAGTCGAGCCCGAGTTGGGGTCGACTCGACTTGATAACTCGATAAGAGCATGAACTGGGAACCCATTTTTGTCCCACATCGGTTGAGCTTGAGAAGTGAAGGGGCAGAGTGAGCCAACTCATTAGTATCACGGCTCGTTAAGAGGCTCGTGAGCCCCAAATCGAACTCGACAAGTTCAAGCTCGAGTCAACTTTCCAGGGCTCGAACCTTATCGAGCCTGAATTCGATCCCAACTTTTCTTATAGAGTTTGAGCTTGAGTTGGGGTCGACTCGAATCTTTGGGCTCGATGGACACCCCTAAGCAGGGGTGTTGGTTGAGATCATCCCCTGATGTTGCGAAGGGCAATCAAACGGTGGCATGTGGATTTTTGAGTGGGATCTGGTTGCACGGTTTATTACACCACTGTCATGTCAGATGATTGTTAATTTCACGTCCTTGATTCTAGGAGTGTTCTTTGGAGGGCTAGAATCATGACTCCTGAGAGTGGTCGGTAAAGTACTTTACCATCTCCGTGGCATACGAAGCGACATGGACGAGGGTGCGGTTTTCTATAACCACAAAATTTTCATGCTGGGTTGAAGATTGTTGTGGAAAGCCAATGCACTGCTGAAGGTGAAGCTACATGCTTGGCTTGTGAGAAGAGGCTGGTTACCGTGCTATGCGGAAGTGGGGGTCAGACTTTGACAGCACGTGCCATGTGCGTTGTATTGGGAAGGAAGAGCTGGAGAGCATCTCCTCTTCACATGTTTGTGCGCGGGAAGGACAGACTTTGACATCACGTGCCCTTGTTATGGAGGGAATTTTAGATCTCATGGATAGATTTCAGTGTGGTAGGCACCCTTTGGACGAGTTTCAGATTCAGAGTGGTGGGGTATGGTGATCAAGTGTATAGGAGGCACCAAGATAAGAGTTGGTCACTCCCGAACTTCGGAATAAAACGAATGCATTGGTACGTAAGTGTAAGAGGTTATTTTATGTCTCATGGGTGTCCTGCGGTTCCCAGGGGTTGTCAAATGGTGTGCTTGTACTTTGGTCCTAAGTTTATTAACCATTCTTTGGCTTCTAAAAAAAGATAAAATATTCCCCCTGTTGAAAAATGATCTGAAGGTATACGCTTTTAAGGACTATCAGTTAATGGTTGACTGCCCTTACATATTTGTAACTGTAAGTCCGGAATGAGCCATCTACTCATGACTAAATTGTAGTTTGGTCATGTTTTTGCATGCTGATTGATGTGCTGTTCGTACAATCTAAAGAAAGAGGACATACTGGTTTTCACGAATGCACAAATGAATAAAAGAAATCCTCAAAGAGACCTTAATTTTGTTAAAATATTTTTTCTTTTAGTATATGGTTATAACTGATTTTCACAAGAGTATGTGGTTTGCACGGATTCTCACAACAGTAGCGGATCTACTACTCCTAAATCTATTTTTGCCTGTTTCGAAATCGATTGTTCTGATGTGCCCTTTTTATGCTTGACACAACTAGACTGGATATATAGGAATAATGATGAGAGCAATGACCCGTAACTGAAGGAAGTCCAAATTTTAGTTAACTGTAGGTCAGAAGAACCCGAAATCAATTTAAACATCTAAACCAAATCCAACAAGGCTTTATAACGCCATCCAAGTTTTTTGTGCAAAACATCTAAGAGTAATTGAACCTTTTCTTGTAAAGGTATAATTGGCATTCTGAAGATGCTCTTTTCTGAATATCGATATTTTCCCCTTCTTTCATAAATTGTTGCATCCTTAGTACATTTCGGGTCGGTTCTGCTGCATTATCATTTATTATGTGCTGGTTAAGCTTGACAGTTTTATTGTGATGTCATGTTCATCTACAGTTATTCCGATTTCATGTCTGTCATCTAGTTATTTCACATCATGATACACGTCTTTATTCTATCTTGTAGGTTACTGATCATTTAAAAGAGGCAGCTAAGTTTACTAGTTTTAGAATCGTTCCCATAGTTGGCGGTATATATACCGAGAAACAGGAGAGGCTTTTAAAGAAGAGGCCTGAGATAGTTGTTGGAACTCCAGGAAGATTGTGGGAGCTTATGTCAGGGGGGAACCAGCACCTTACTGAGGTTGGTACCTTGCAAACAATACAATGGAACTGCAGATTAATTTTTTTGGAATGACTGAAGCAATGATGCATATGCAAGACCTGTGTTTGCACATGCTTACCAAAGATTAACTCTCTTACTTGTTTCTTTCTGTCATTGAACTGTAGTTGCATTCCGTGTCTTTTTTTGTGCTGGACGAGGCAGATCGGATGATTGAAAATGGCCATTTTCATGAGTTGCAGTCTATCATTGATATGCTTCCACAAGGTGGCCGCAACACAGTGGAGGTTTCTGAAAATTTTGATACAGTTCCAAATGCGCAGCTCAAGAAACGCCAAACATGCGTGTTCTCTGCTACAATAGCATTGTCTGACAATTTCCGTAAAAAGCTCAAGCGTGGGTTTTCTAAATCGAAAACATCCATGACTGATGGGCTAACCTCTATTGAAATGCTTTCAGAGCGAGCAGGGATGAAACCTGATGTTGCAATTGTTGATCTGACAAACAGTTCAATTGTTGCAGAAAATCTTGAGGAGTCATTTATTGAGTATGTTTACATCCCGATTCTTGTTGATGCTTTACTTTCTTGGCCCTGAGTAGTTGGATTTTCTGTCATGGTCCTCTTCCTAGTCGTATTTGCAGCAAAATATAATTTTTGTTTGCGCTTTGAAAAAAAAAGTTAATTTTATTTAGTTATTCTAAATGAGCTCAAATTACATATTAGTACTACTACTGGCTTGGTTTCATCACGTCTAAATATTTCTCTTATCACAGCAAACTCAGGTAAGGAAGTTCCATGTCCTATCCAGTTGAAACAGTGAAATTCAAATTTTAATGTGGAACTCCGTCCAGAAAGTGGATTAGTTGTTTGTTGTTATAATTAAAATTTTGATTTGAAAGTTTATTGGGATTTGAATACGGACTTCATATCTTTGCATACTGTTTGGAAGTAAGTTTTTTATTGAAATATAGTTAAACACAAACAATCATGAGTACTAATGTACTATAACTTTTGTGCAAATTATATATAATCACATCAAATTAATTTTATTAAGTACAAGCTGATCGTTGCATGCATGCTCCTAGGTGGAAATATTAGTGTTGGTACAAATAACTTGAGGATAACAAGATTTTTTCATAGTTTATTACATAACTCATGACATGACTCAAGTTTATCTCTGGAAAATTGTTTTATTGCATAGCAATTTAAGAAAAAGCTCATAATATTTCAGATCATCGTTGTTGAGAGTTATTATAAGTTGTGGGATTTTCAATAACTTTCTATTTGCTTTTCCTTTAAGTTTGGGTAGTTATGTATTTTGCCCTTATTCATGTAAGAAGGACAAGCCTCATATTCTCAATCAAACTAGATTTGTTTAGAACATGACATCTTAGTCCTTCATAAGGTTCACACAAGAATGGAGTGGGATCTGGAGAAAAGAAAGGGAAGGTGCCTTTGGAGATTGAATGGTTGCTTTCCAGGGCGGGGCGAGGTGACCAACTCCGAGCGAACGAGAGCCACCAAATATGAGCATGAGAGGGTCACCAGCAACATGCGGTTTGAGGAGAGAGGCAACTTCTAGGGACTCGTGTATGTGGTTATGTCGTTATCAGAGGAGGTTGACGTTCGTGAAAGGTGTGTGGCTGGAATGTTGCCAAGGCGACGATGGTGTAGTGCAGAGGGGGCATCGTATTTGGCTCGACCGAGATCTATGTGCTACCGATGTGGAAGTAGTGGGTATATGTCCATGGCTTGTAGGGAGAGAAGCATTATGATTTTGGTGTGGTGCTCGGGGCACTAAAATCAGGCGTGTGGGTCACGCGGTTGGCATCGACCTGTGAAGCTTTTCACCAATGCCAATCTCCCTCCTCATTGGTAATCAAGTTCTTCGTCATGCATTGGTGGAATCCTCATAGGTAAAGGTGCAAAGGAGCTGTTGCATTTAATGGAGTTGATGGCTTTGACAAGTGAAGGAGGTTACGGCGAAGATGGGGTCTTTCTTTTCTTTGAAAGAAAAGGGCCTCTACCTTATACATGTATGCCAAAAAACTTCACCATTTAATCACCAAAAAATGTATAAGCCTATCATGGCCTCAAATTTCAGCGAAATTCGGTCGAATTTCTTTCGAATATCGATATCCAGTCGAAATCGAAATTCGACCGAAATGGACGAAAGGATCGAAATATGGGGGGCCTAGTACAAAAAATGACCGAAATGATCGAAATTTCGGTCGAAATTCGACCGAAATTCCATTTCGGTCGAAATTCGACCGAAATTCCATTTCGGTAAGTCACCGAAATGGTGACCAAAATCGACATTTAGGGCCTTGAAGCCTATTATGTGTAAAACAAATAAAAAGTTACAAGTTCCAACTCTCAACTAACACCTTAGAATGTGCCATAACAGTTTCATTATAAAAACAGTCTTGTCGAAATATCACCTCGTTTTTGGCTAACCATAGATGGGGTCTTAATGACTCACCTCTGTGTTAGAGGTTTAGCATTGAATGAGGCGACAAACTTCCTCGAGGGAGGGAAGGGGATCACTCAAGTCAAGGCGTGGTGGCACAGATCGAGGTTGAAGGATGTCACGTGGACATGGAAGGATGGAGATTCATTTCGATTGATTGACTTCCATTAAAGTGTCTGAGCCTAGCAACAGTGGCGGAGACATTGACGATCGTAAGGGAAGTCGTGGCGGTGTGCCTGGATGGCTTGAAGCCCGGTGGGCCTTTGCCTGTCATGGTTGAGCTCTAGGAGATGAGTGGTGAACTGCCATCTTCCGTGATCTTTCGGGTTAGGAAGACAACAATCAAGTTAAAGCTAGAGGTCATCCCGGAGGTTGGCCTGATGGATGGAGTCGACATCATGCTTCGGTCATCGAAGAAGGAGCTGGTGGTGCAACGGCTCCCAGAAGATGCGACAGAAGCCTTGTTGCAAACGACTTCAACTAGGGATACAAAGACGAATACTGATATAATTATATGTGTTACCATATTCTTATCTGTTTTTAAATACGAATATGGATATCGAGGGATTTGAAAACTATGTTACCATATCCTTAAAAAAGTATGTTACCGTATTGTCTGAAAATGGATAGCAATGTAATACGGATATTGATCACATACGAATAACACTAGAAATACTCTATGGATTAGCTTAAACATACATGTATTTGATGAAAACATGCTTATATAATAAAAAATATACCAAATATTGTGAAACAGGTATACAATTATGTTATATATGTGGTTAAAAATAAATCTATAACTAGATTTATATATAAAAAATATATACATATACAATGGTTTGCTGATATCAAAGTGATATCCATATCAGTATCTATTTCAAAATAGGTACGAATACCGATGTCAAAGTATGTATAAACGCATAAGGTGACGAATCTGATACGGGTATATCCTTATCTGTTTGCATCCCTAGCTATATTGTAGATTCTCGTTTGAACTTTGTGACTCGCACGAAGAAAGCAATGTCACAACAATTGGGGCTGATTCCATGGAGTTAGGTCTGGAGCCTCGATATTTCATGGAGGCGATTTTGCTTAGACATCAACTGGGTCTAGGAATATGGATTTGGAATGAACTTCCAAGTAGCTCCCTTCAGATCGTACCCAGACTTGAGCCTCCTTTTGCCTAAATCTAGCGCTCGATTTTAAGGTGCATTGCCTTCCGATCTCTGAGGACCTTAAGACCCAACCAATGTGTTGGGATTCCTTGATGTGGTCTCAGTTATGGATTTACAAGACTTAGGGCTCAAGCCTATAGTTAGGGAGTCCTGTATTGTGTCGTAGGAGGAGCCCTAACTCCATCTGCAATTTATCGAGAGCTCGATAGAGTTGTCGCTGAAGGGATCAAGGCTGCATTATCTTGATCAGATATGTAGCCACTTGAGGTGCCTCCACCAGAGTCATAGGTTGCTGGAGTGGTGAGTGCTCTGTTCGATGTCCCCATAGTGGGCAAAGGTACGTGATGCAAAGGATTCTCGTGGTGTGAAGAAAGGTAAGGGCCCATTGGACGACATGTGTGCAATGGGGACTACTCTGCAGGGTTTAAAAGCTGCATGGGGAAAGGGGTTGTTGAAGAGGGCTTGATGACGAGGGGTAAGTTTTTATGGTGGTATTCTTGCTTAAAAGACGAAAGTCAGACTCCATGGATTGGCTGGAGCGAGACTCGTAGATAATTCAGTGTTGGCATTCTCAGCGCTTAGTTGTGAAGACAAAAAATGCAATAGAACCTGAAGTTCGACTAGTCTGGAGTAGTGTCCAGAAGGTGGCTGAAATGAGAGCAACACATACGAGTGGCAGAATGTATCGGTTTGAAGAATCCTTGGGGGGTGGGGAGCAATATCTCAATGGCAGTCATCACCTGTAATGTTCGAGGTCTAGGGATACCAGGAGAAGAGGGTGACATGGGGGGTCTCTCTTGGTGTCATTGTAGGCAGACGTGGCATGTTTTTGAGAGACAAAGATCAATAATTGGTCTTCGATTCTTTGTAGATAAATGAAGTGCTACCGGATTATATGAGTATCGAGTAGTATAGGCTGTTGGTTTGGCGAGGGGTTGTTTTGATTGCTTAGAACACTGATATCCTTAGACTGGTTGATGAGTCAATAGGTAGTAGGTCAGGTTCGACGGGTTTTGATAGTGTTTTGGGCGGAGTTCAAGTGATGATTTACTTTGTGTATAGAGTATAGATTGACTGTGGTGGCGGATGTTAATGCGCTATGGGAAGGTCTTTGTGGCAGGTGAGGAATATATTCCCAGACATCCCTTGGCTTGTGGCAAGTGACTTTAATATCACTCTTTGTGTTGATGATCGTCTGTGATGGAGTTGCAGTATGGACCTTGGTTCCAGAGATTTTTGGAATGGGTTAGATGTCAATGGGGGTGTTGGATGCCTCGAACGGCACGTACACATGGTGTAATAGTTCATCTCGGTTTCATATTGATCTGTTTTGGCCTCAACAGGTTTGATGTTCGGAATTGGCTCAAGTACCATAACGATGTTTCTTTTAAGCATCATTAGATTCCTTTGGAATCCATATAATGGAGTGGGTGGGATGCGGTTACACATCCCGTGGAGAATGGTGGTTTGGGAATTTTTGAAGTTGGAGGAAATGAATAAGGCCTTACGTGCCAAGTGGGTCTTGTGGATTTGGGAGGAGAAGGACGACTTGCTCTCTAGGTTGATTCAATTGGTTTATGGAGTCATTATGGAGCTCGTGGCACTACCCTAGGTTGATGGCTTGCCCTTTACGTTCCGAGGGGTATTTGTTCAGTACTACATGAGGTGGTAGGGCCTTTAGGTTTTGAATGAATGATTGGTTGGAGGAGGGGGCCTTTGTGACCGGTTTCCATGGTTTTTGCGCTGGCAACATACCAAGTTGCGCTCCTTTCGGGCATCTGGTTGAATGAATATTGGACCCTTTTAATCCAATGGACTTTTTTTGATTAGAGAATGGATGACTTTATTCAGATGATTAGTTATATTAGCATGATAGTGTTGTTTTTTCAGACTGCCCGATAAGTGGCAGGGACACATGGATCTTGAGGGATGCACGAATGCATGAATGTGCAATGCATGCTATGTGAGGATATGGGGGACATCTTTCACATTTTTTTTGATAAAAGAGAGGGTGACTTCCCACAGGGAGTC
The DNA here is from genome assembly GCA_037367405.1 of Ottelia alismoides. Lineage (NCBI taxonomy): Eukaryota > Viridiplantae > Streptophyta > Magnoliopsida > Alismatales > Hydrocharitaceae > Ottelia > Ottelia alismoides. The sequence goes on from JAZKJV010001202.1 coordinate 800,114, forward strand.
ACCGCAACCATTGCTTCATTAATATCGTTCGAAATACATTACATGGTAACCCAAGAGTTATACAAAGCTTTACAGTGTGCTACAACATTTTCTGAGTAGAAACTTTGATTTTTGAACACCACATCATTCCTCCATAGCCAGATTGCCCATAGTACCACGAATGGTTCGGAGCAATCGTCCAATGATCTGCACCCCATCGCTCTAACCGACCTCCAGAAAGGTTCTGCTCCATCAGTCGCCACCCATTGGATACCCACCTCCTGCCAAACCTGTGCCGACGTTGGGCATCTGAAAAAAAGATGATCAAGGTCCTCTTCCATCCCGTGGCATCTCTCGCAGATGGTGTCTTCATCACCAAAAATCTGCCCTCTCGCTTTGTCGCACATGCGGTCCCTTCTCAAGCACCACAAGAAGACGATAATCCTTCTCGATAACTTCGCTGCCCAAACTATCCTCAGATCTTGACACAGATCCGGATCCTGGACCTCTTCCCTGTTTAGCATTTCCTCGTATGCACGCTTCACCGAAAACCGTTTGCCCGTCCACACAAAGTGATCCAAACCCTATACCGGGTCACCCGACGCAGGCAGTTCCTCCTGCAATTTGATAAATTCCTCTAGTCGTTGATCTGACAGGTCCGAGAGGAGGATCAACGACCATGTGACAGAATCCGCAACCTGCGCGACGGAGCTCTCCCTAGACGCCGCTAAAGCAAACAGTCTCGGATACCTATCTGCTAGGGATCCCTCGCCCGTTCAGTCATCACGCCAGAACCTGAAAGTGCTCCCGTCCCCTAATTTTGGGTGCAGCCTTTGGGTAAGCAACGCCATCACCTCCCGAATCTCGGCACAGAGTGGAGACTCAAAGCGCGCTCTCCTCTCCATTAATCCCCCCTGAATGTTATAAATCTTCCCTATAAGCCGGGCGGCCAGGGAGTCAGATGAGCCCCATATTTGGATCACCCACTTTGCCAATAGAGCCTTGTTCATAGTCTCAACGTCGCGTACCCCCAGGCCTCCCGCCCGACGCCCCTTTTTTACTTCTTCCCATTTTACCAGGTGCATTCCCGATCTCTGTTGCTTACCGTCTGACAACAAGAATCTTCTCATTAGCGTCTCCACCTTTTTCCGTATCCCAACCGACATCAAACGGACTTAGAAGAAGAAGAAGATTGGGATGAGCGAAAGAACATGCTTGAGAATGGTCAGTTTCCCTCCCCTCGACAGAGTGACTGCCTTCCACCTCGCCAGCCTTTGTTCCATCCTGTGCTGTACGACTTCCCAGTCAGAATTCCTCAACTTATTAATAAAATCTTGGGGTGAATACCTACGAGTGTCTCCCCCTTTCTTGGCTTCAAAAAAAAGAATTCCTCAACTTACCCGCCACTAGTGGTAGTCCCAAGTACTGGATAGGGAAAGTCCCTAAGGGGCAGCCAGTCAGTTCCAAATCCTTGCGCTATCAGCCTCCTCCATCCCGAAAGAAATTACCTCCGACTTCTGTCTGTTAATCTCCAAACCAGAGATGCTGCTGAAAATATCGACAAGCTACGTCACGATGCCCTGCTGCTCGTCCGACCCATCCAAAAAGAGTATCGTGTCATCTGCATACTGTAGTATAGGAACAGACATACTGTCCATCCTGAAGCCAACACACCAATCGGCCTCAACCGCCTGCCTAAACAAAACTGCCAAAGCGTCTGCGACTATCACAAATAAAAGGGGGGCTAAAGGGCCCCCTTGTCGGACTCCCCTTTGTGGTTGAAAGTGGCCACTGGCCACCCTCTGGCTTTCCGTTCACCAAGACCGAGTAGGATGCGGTGGTGACACATCTCTTCATCCATGCCACCCAATGCTCCGGGAAGCCTCTCCTCCACATGGACACCCATAGGAAGTCCCAGTCGACACAGTCATATGCTTTCGCATAGTCAATCTTCCACAGAATCCCCTTCTTCTTGGATCGTTTCCACTCGAGGCAGATCTCCGTTGCCATGATCAGGCCGTCTGCCATCTGTCGCCTAGGAATGAACGTCGATTGCCTCTGAAGAATTATCGTGCCTAAAACCGCCTTCAACCGGTTTGCCAGAACCTTAGCCATAATCAGGGAGCGCGTTGGATAGCGCAATTGGTCTTAGGTCCTCGACCCTCGTCGGAATCTCCTTAGGAAGAAGGAACAACAGAGCTCGGTTCACCTTTTCTAAACCTCTATTTCCTTCCCTGAGTTCTAAGAGTACCTCCAAAATCTCCTTCTTCAGCAACTCCCAGAACTCCCAGTAGAAAAACATCGGGAATCCGTTCGGGCCAGGCGCATGCATTAAGACCCCATACCGTGGTCTTCACCTCATCCAAACCATAAGGAGCCAACTCCTCCTCCGTATGACCATCGGAAATGTTCGTTGCCCCTCTCCCTGTTCACCCCCATCCAACCCCTCTTCTCTTTCACGAATTTGCAATGAAATGGCATCGCAGGGTCGAGCTCAGCCGCGCTTCCCCTGAGACCGCGACACCCCCAATCTCAAGCTCATGCAGGTGATTTCCTCTTCTTCTCCTGGATGCCCCAGAATGAAAAAATTTGGTATTCACGCCCCCTCCTTTAACCATTTTACCTGGATCTTTGTCTCCATTCCACCTCTTGTTTTCTGTCTTCCAAGAGAATCTCTTCCAGAAGTCTCTGCCTCTCTGTCAATTCCTCCGGTCTTAGACTTCTCCCGTCATCCAAACCGTCTAACCGTGAGACCCTAGCCTGAGCCTCCGCCCTTTTACCCTTCATCTAAATTTGACATCTCTCCCAAATTTTACCAGGAAAGTTCACAACAGTCTCAATTTGGCCACTAATCGAGAGACCGTTGAGCCCTCTGGGTGCCAGCCACCCCATAGCTCTGTAATTGCGTGTTTGAATCCCACCTCCGAGAGCTAGCTTCGCTCGAAACGTAAGTGGAATCTACTAATCCTCATATCCCCTGATGACCATAGGATAGGTGTATGATCTGAGTGAGATCTTGGCAAAGCCCACGTACGCGCCGGTGGGAAGAACTCCGCGCCCGTAGGTGACAACAAGAACCTATCCAAACGTGACTGGGATCTCTCATTGCGCCAAGTAAAAGCGCAACCCGCTGCATCCACGATCGAAAGGCCCAAACGGTGCACTACATCCCTCAGGTTTTCCGACCACGAGTCTCTGCCTCCGGTCCTCTGGGGGCGATCGTTAGGCACAAGAGTGACATTTAGGCCTCCGCCAGCTATACAAATTTCCGTATAAAAAAAATCTATCACATTTTTCTTGCGATTTCTGGCGCAATGCGGGTTTGAGATGAGTCGAGGTTATCTGGTGGTTGTGTCGAGGTTCTTTGAGAATCGATTGGCAAAGGTCGGAGAGGATCAGATGAAGGAAGACAAAGAGATATTGTCACGATTTGGTCTATTTGGTTAGCTAGAAGCACGGTCATTTTAAACATCAGCGTTTCTAGATAGAGAATGTAATTGTGCATGCTAAATCACTATTTGATGCTCTTTCTTTGTGACACTATGTACCTTACTTTGGTTGAATGTATTTGTGGGTAAGGATGCACATATCCATGATGTGCATCCCATATTTTCCTCAAAAAGATATCTGAGTCCTTTCTTTTCCCACTAAAACGACAGTGTTGTTTTTTCATTGTTAGGAAGTTTCTCAGCACCTTCAATGTTTCAACCCTTTATCCTCCCACATAGATGGACATCCTATCATCGCCCTTCTATCGGACCACAAGCAACCACAGCCTAGGCTCTCCTAGCCTCCAAGGTTTAAAATATTAGGGTTGAAAATATTATAATATATATATGATGGGTCAAGGTATTGATACACCCATATATACATCAATTCCCTGGATATCGGCTGGTATCTCATGATGTCACCATTATCGGTGATTCGGTGGCAAGGTAGGATTTCAGTGCAGTTTCCCCACATTTTTTACTGATAGGGATCATACCGGTCACCAAATCGGGAATATTATGTTGCTGTTTCTTGTTCTTTGCTCCACACTTTGACCGATTTTCGCAACATCGCATAAGTTTGAACTTATATGGCGGCAACTTTGCTATGCACCAATGAAACTTTAGGGAGGTTTGATAGTAGTGTATGAACTGATAATTTGAGGACAAGATAAGGCTGTTATGAAGATTAGGATGGCGTGTGTGTGCGGGGGGGGGGGTGCCGTTGCCAAACTGCGTGAAAGTTATAGGAAGGAGAAAACATGTCCTTGCTTTTCATAAGGGGCAAATATGATTGACTATGTCCGTGCAAGATTTCCATATCAAATTCAATGTCTTATGGTATGTCACTGTATCCTCAACAATAAAATGCATAATATATATTTTACCTATTTTTTGCAATATTTTTCATGTCAAAGATGCATGTAAGCAGGAACTCATCAAACTTACTCTTTGTGATACTCGAAGACAATTGGGCTGTAATTTCCCCCTGTACATTACATAACAACAGGAAACTCTCTTTTGCAGGTGTACAGAAGAAAACAAAGATACTTATTTGTATTACATCTTAAGTGTTCATGGACAAGGCCAAACCATTGTGTTTTGTACATCAATCGCAGCTTTACGTCGTATGTCCTCCCTGTTGCACATTCTGGGTGTCAATGCATGGACTCTTCATGCTCAAATGCAGCAAAGGGCCCGCTTGAAGGTAAATATTGTGTATATTTGATGCATTGCAAGCAAATTATGTCTGTTAACTACACATCAAATGTGCACAAGAAAAAAACTACACATCAAATGTGCCCATGACGTTGACACTTGCACTTCATTATTTACATTTACGCGCACAGTCCTGTCCAGTTTCTAGTTGTTTTTGTTTGGTGGCAATATTTTAGATGCCGATATTCAGAGACATGATACTTGTCTTTCTTGCTTTCTTGCATTTTTCATTAATTTGTAGAGCTGCTGCACCTTACTTCTTTTAGGCTATAGATCGATTTCGGACAAGTAAGAATGGGATTCTTGTTGCCACTGACGTTGCTGCAAGAGGGCTTGACATTCCAGGTGTCAGAACAGTTGTGCATTATCAGCTGCCTCATTCAGCTGAGGTATGTATAACATATTGTAATATTATTTCTGAGTGGTTTCCTCAGTCAGCACTGCTGTTTAATTCAGAAAATGTATTGCATATTTTTTATGTCGATCTTACTCACTTGACATTTTTGATTGTCCTTAGGTTTATATTCATAGAAGTGGAAGAACTGCTCGAGCTTCATTAGATGGTTGCTCTATCGCATTAATCTCTCCTTTGGATAGGATGAAGTTTTACTCTTTGTGCAAATCCTTATCTAAGGTATACCTGCCCTTAATACTGATTTCTATTGCAAAACTTTACACGCATCAATATCATTAGTGCTTTGAAAAATTGCAAACATTTTTGAAGTTTATCACATGTAATCATCATGCTATTGCTGTCTTACGTTGTTCTCCGATCCTTCTTTGAATATACACGTAGCACAGTGCTGTTCTTTATTTCTTTCCAGTATGTTGTGGCATGATAGAATAGTGAATGATTATGTGATGCTCAGGTGCATCTAAATTTTATCCATTTCATGTATGCATGTATAAACGTGATTTGACACATGACTTTATTATAAAATGTGCCTGAGGTTACAGATGCAAAGCTGTGATCAATTTATATCTTCTTTTTTTCCCATTCCATTCAGATTTTGAGACTAGAAACTAATATTTTGTCGAATGACGGTCGACTAGAAAATTACACTAATCTAAACCATCCTCCAGGAATGCAGAATTAAACTTGTTTAAAGTGGTTGTGGACCTGGTTGCAAGGATGTATCCATGATCAAAGCAGTTCATGATAGTTTGCGATGTTTCTGGGTTCTTCGTGAACTGTGAGATGTATTAGATGGAGGCTGGATGTATGAAATTTCAGTCTACTCCGCAGGGTAAGCCCCCTTCCTCTACCTGGAGCTGCTGTTGGTGAGTGGCTTGATGATGGTGATACAAGTGGAGTCTGCTACTGGAGAGGCATCTGAAGGGGTGGGTATCCTGGATTTCTTGCAGAGGTGGCTTTGTATTACTTAAGGCCAGACCATCCCTATTTCTCACACTGAATCTTTCCATATGTTGCCGGGAGAGTGGAGAAGAGGCTGGATACTGTGTAAAGAAGGTTCCTACTGAAGGTTTAAGGGCATTCGTAGTGGTAGTGGGGTTCCTTTAACAACCTGGTATAATATTTGCTGGTGTTTTGAGGAGGATGGCCTTGACATTTGTTCCCTTTTGTTGGTCAACATGATGTTAGTATCATATCAAGTGTCGAGGTTGCTTGGGAAAGGAGAGGCATCATCATGCTTCCTTATCTATGTATCAAGGTAGGACTTTGGACTTGTAGTTGTAGAAGAGGGTCATGTTGCCTTCTTGAGCTTCGTTATTTTTCAAAGGAGCTATGACTTGTGACCAAGGTTCGAGATATCGATATCGATATGTATAAGTCAGCCCGAAAAGGGATATATATCATGATATGTCGACAATATCGGTGGAAATCTCGGGAATGGCTTGAAAAAGCGATTTGCTCGCATTTCATATAACCCTACTTCTTAAAACAGTAAATAACATACACATACTCATTTATATCCAAGAGTGGGTTGTATTTAGCACATCAATATACATTATATCACACATATAACTTCTGTCAATACTGACTATTGACTGCTGAGAGGTATTCGAAAATGGCTACCATGGGTGGTCACCGGCATGGTTTTAAAAGGCGGCGCCTCGAGGCGCAAAGGCGTACGCCTCAAGGCGAGGCGGGCCTAAAACGCCCCGAGGCGCACGCCTCAGGTACAGACTTAGGGGCGTACGCCTCAGCCTCGCCTGAGGCGCTCGAGGCGTGAGGCGCTCGAGGCGAGGCGGAGGCGTAAGCCTCGAGTCATAAGGCTTTTTTTACTTTTTTTTGTTACATATAACCCTATTTTTTTATTAGCATTATATTTTTTATTTTTGTATTTTTGTTTCCATGTTAAACCTTGCATATTTCTATATATATAGCTCCATGCAAAGAGAAGAGATAGCTTGAAACAAGCGAAGTTACTTGATCTTGTATACATCATATTCAATTTATCATACATCTACACATACTAGTTTTATTACACATATTTTTGTTTGAATTGTAATATAATTTTATATTAGTTGCAAGTTTGCAACTTGATGTTGTTGTTTGGTTGTATAAGTTGTGAACTTAGAATAGTTATCACATATATGATATATGAAGTAATGTTGAAAAATAAACACGTGAAGACTGAAGTAAAATAATCATTACATTTTATTGTGAGTAGCTGAATACAAATAATATTATTAGTAAAAAAATCGCCGGGGGCGCTGCCCCCACACCCCCGCAGGGGGGAGCGCACCTGCTCCCCCCAGACCCCCCCACAGGCTCGCTGACCGGGCAGCGAGACCTCCGTCTTGTTGGGGTAAGATATGGCAGGAGGGGATGCATATGACAGTTCTCCCAACTACGTCCAACAAGACAATTGATTGAGATTTAAGGCATATTAATATTTTTTTATTCGCACTAAAGATTATGGTTTCTATTGTACTTTAGTATTAAGTATAGACTTTAGTTTAATACTCATATAGAGTCATTGAAGTTGGAATTGGAACTTGATATTCTGTATAATAGTGGCTTAGTATTAGTTTTTTGAACTTCAATGCCTTCATCGCTTATGTATTGTATCTTTTACTGGTTTTAAATTATTTCTGAATGTGTTTTTACCAAAATGTAACAATATTATATATTTTTAAATGTATTTTGCTTTAATTTTAAATTTTTTCCAAAAAATTGAGGCTTACGCCTCGACCGCCTCGAGGCTTACGCCTCTCCTCAATTTCAGAGAAAACGCCTCGGACCGCCTCGCGCTTTTTTAAACCTTGGTCACCGGTCACATTATAAAAAACTCGGGGCAGGATTTCTATAAACCTGAGTCAGGTAGGAAGCTAGGCTCTGAAGTGGCTATCATCTACTGTTCCGAAAAAGCGGGTTTTTGCTATTCAAAGTTCAGTTAAGTCCAAACGACGGATCAAAATTTCGAAAGGTTTTACCAGAATAAGCTGGCATCTTGATAGATGATGCCAGAAACATCGATGCCATCATTAACTCAAGCAATCATTTATCAGTGTCTGCTTATTCCAGGAAAACCGGTAAACTGTAACCTTAATTATGGATCAATTAACTGAAGTACTGATATTTGCTAATTGGATAATGGCTTCACTTTGTGTTCCTATCTTACTGGTTGCTAACTGGATGATGGTGATGATTTTGTTCTTAAATTACTGGTTTATTAAGTGGATGATGGTAATATTCTTGTTTTTAGATCACTGGTTGCTGATTTGGTGATAATGATATTTGCATGTTATAGTAAAATTTAAGTGACGGGTAGCTTGTGTCTGTTTCTGTTTTCTTGCTTTGGATGCTACTATGCATAATGTAATTTTGTAGATGCGCTGTTTTTAGGATAATCTTTTGCGGTTTCCTGTGGAGGATTCTTACATGTTTGAAATATCTAAGAGGATGTCCCTTGCTCGCCAAATTGATAAAGCTTTGCGTAAAACCTCCCAGGTAAGCACATCCGTTTGACCTTTATTTGAGGATATTTCTTGTCTTGCTCAACTTAATATCGTTATGGTTGTTCCTAATATATATACATATATACACTTTAAATAGTAATTTACAGCTTACAGCATGATTATCTGTTTGGCAAACTAAAATTGCAAGTTGAGGGACACAATATATATAAATTGTTTCCTTCAATACAGGCTAAAAAATCACATCCAAGTGAGTAACAATTTAAGAAGACTGAGTTCGTGGTCTCTACATAGTATAGATTGACAGGTTGATGGAACATGATGTCTTAACAGGTTGTAGGATATGGGCAGGTTTTCCCTCCCGTTATTTCTGATACAAGTACACTGGAATTTCAGTGGAGGGCAACTGCACCATGGTTGACCATTTGAGTGGGGGTTAATTTGGGCAAGTGGGATTTGTTAATTGGATCTTTATTGAAATTTATTTCTTTACATTTCTAGTGATTAGAATGAAAGGACCATAAACATTTTACCTGGAATGCTATAAACTTTACCAGCATTTGGAATTCATAAGTGAGATTAATAGTTACTTGGATTAATAATTGACTGCAAAAGAAAATTGTCTGGGCATTGCCATTTATTGCCCAACATTATACCCTGCCTTCAACAATTTCCCCTTCATTTCTCTTGTGGTAGGCTAAAGTGAACGGGAAGTGATCGATGTTAATAGTCATCCCATTTATATTAAAGGAAATAAGATGAACTGAAGAGGTAAGACGGACATACTAACTGAGAGTAGCTGAATCAAGGCACCCTCTATGCAGGATTTCTATTTTTCCGAAGTTGTTAATGTGATCTGCAATGGAAAGACTAGGAAGTTAGGAACTGCTAGCTTGCCAGAGATTAGAGGCAACAAGAATGCGACATAGACCTAATTGAAAGGGGTATATATTATATATATCTGTAAATTAAATAGGCTTGACTGATTATATATGTATGTAGGGGGTCCTTCAAATGAGACGCACCCTTCCTGTGTTCAGGAAGGCCACCTCCATTTTATAAAAAAAACACCAGCAACTTAGTAAATTAAGTAAACAATTTGTATTATAACTGCATATTGTAAAACACAAAACTACACATTGTAAATTACAAAATTTTTTTAGTAAATACAAACATCAAAACTGCACATTATAGTACAAACTGTATATTTATTTTACAAAATTGCTGGTCTTTTTTTTACAAAAGTGGAGGCGGCCTTCCTGAACTCAGGAAGGATGCACCTTAGCTGAAGTATTCCCCATCTATGTCATCATTGTTATAGAATATACGATATCACTAATTTAAAGTGATGAAAAATTGTATATTGTGTGTGCGGTGTACAAGTACATATAAGTTACATGTAATCTAGTTAAAATATCATACAAGTTATGTATAGTAACACAACAGTTATTATATTAAACTATAAAATCGATTTACAATCTGCTTTTAAAAAAGTGATACAATAAAGCTGATTGCAATAACATATATTCTAAAATGCTTATGAGTTAAAATATGAAATATAGATTATGTAAATATTTTTCATACACAGTACATTTATTATTGTCATGATAGTTACGAACTTATAACATGACAAATTATATCATCGATGTTATATATCCCAATGAGAAATGACGTAGAGTACATACGGAATCCATTTTTTATATCACAGTTGTATAGCAGTGAATGACATTGTTTTTGAGAAAGTGGTGAATGGCAACCCTTGGTTGGTTGTCATTCCCAAACTCTATTGATTACAAAATCTTTCAAGTACATCGACCAAGAGTCGTAAGGGATTTTTGCATGAGTGTTTACAATCTCCACAAAGTGCTCACAGATAACAAGGTATTCCTGACCAGCTAAAAAGTCCATAAAAGGGCCAAAGGCTTCACTCTTTAATTGGTATGTCATAATCCCCGCGCTCCTCCCAAAACTGGGCAGGGAGAATCCACCTACACAATTTCATTATCTCCTAAAACTTCCTCTTATAAGAGGAGAACAAATGCCCAATATTCTTAGGATCATACATCTAAATTGGGCATGTAATGTTTGCATTGTGAAAACGACACGTCCTGAACATAACCGTTGTCACTCTACATCTGAGAAAACTCCACATGAAAATCTTCACATGCAATGGAACCGTCATTCTCTAAATTAATCTACAGTCCCTGACCTGATCTGCATCACCACGAGAAATCTAAATAGAAAGGTTTCTTTAAGCTTTCCTAACCAATACATCCTCATCCCTTCAAGTTCAGTGATCCCATAGACGCAAAACCAAATTTTAAATGCACGTAAATATAGGAAAGATAAAAGAAAGAAGGGGAGACACATCTGTAACCCAAAGCTAAGAGGTGCGTGACGGGAAGAGGAAGAAGGAAACGAGAACATGGAGGAAACTTTAATTTTATATTATAATATTTAAATCTGATTTTTTAAGATTCTACTTACATTTACATACAGTGAGGTTTGGATTGCAAAAGAAATACAAAATAAAGTAAAATCCTAACACCTTAATTTTTTACTCGTAAGCCCGATTTTTGGTGTTTATGTATCCCCAATGATGGAATCTTACTTGCTGAGCCTTTCATAAAACAAAACTTCGAAATGAACTTGAAAGATTCACATAAAACAAAAAGGAAAAAGTGAGAACTTGAAATATTTGTAATGCAATACAATTTCGAAATGAATGTATTAAAGAACACTGTAACCATTCCATTGTAGCTTGTATTAGACCTTCTGGCTTGAAATGGCAAGAAATTTAGACTCTCCTATCCTTTCTCCCGTTTCAATTGCTTCTTGGGCACATTCTTTATAAATCGGGATTTTTATACCATGAACCATATAAACATTGTCTATTACTTGCTCGCGCTTGTGTTCATTGTAATTATCCCAGAATCCCTGCAAACTTACTAACTCTTACACCATGACCCCTGTGGTTTAACTCTAATCCATTTTACTAACTCTTACACCATGCCCCCTGTGGTTTAACTCTAATCCATTTTACTAACTCTTACACCATGCCTCCTGTGGTTTAACTCTGATCCATTTGACCGTTAAAGATGGACATAAATCTTCAAGAAAAGAACATCTTTACTCTTAAGATCGATCAAATTTACTAGTAATGCTCTCTCCTCCATAAATTTCCTCCCCTTCTCCTTCCTTACACCATGGCAATCTTTCCCCCTCCATGCCCACTCAAGCTCATGTTGCTCTCAAGTATAGTCAATGTCACCTTGTTCACCATCACGGATCATCCTCTCATCGTTCTCCTCTCACCGTCATCCTCCTTCAAAGGAGGAGCTCCGTCGAGGCCCACCACTCCGGCTCATTGCCAGTTGCCATTGCTAGAGAGGGTATACCCGCCATCTAGTGAAAGCTCGCTTCTACCTTTAGTGATGAGAATATCCTCCCATTCTCCTTTAATTTCGAGGAGCGAGCATAACTCAAGGAAGAGGAGCTCCATGTGCACGTGAGGTGACGAGGTAGAGGTCTAGACAAGACTGACGATGTGGATTTGGCGACAGAATAAAAAGGAGGGAGAGGAGAAGGAAGGTGGCATGAGCCCTAGCAATTTGATGGCGATAGAAGTGGAAGAGGGGAGGAGGGAGAAATGATGATAGGAGGTGGAGAGGAGCAACCTTAGGGCTAGGAGAGAGGTGCAATATCGGTGAAATTGAGGATCTTTCTCTTTGGCGTAGGTGGCTATGGCAACGGGTGGGAGTGGCGATGAGGGAGGTAGGTGGATGTTGGCGGGTACTGGAAATCCCAAGCCTACATGATTTTGGACCATTTTTCCTATGTATTGGTTGACAAAAAAGGGGATTTAAGGAAACAATTAAGTGGGCAATTTAATACCAAGGTGTTCAGGGAATAGAATTTGCTTGAGGTTTATGGCATCGGAGGGCGAGCTGTTCGAGTGCACCGTATGTGTACCTGGGTGGTAGCGGTGCACATGTGAGATGACAAGGAGAAATACGATTGTGCGGAGCTAGGAGATGGAGTGAAGCTTCGACTTCTGCTCTTTGACTGCTAACAACAACGAGCTGAGGATCATTGAAGTCTCAAGTCGATGGAGATCGGGACCCGTGCTAGCGTCGATTTTGAGGTTGAGTTGCATGGAAGTGAGGAAGAGGAAGAAGAAGGTGGAGGCACGAAGGAAGGAGAGAGTGGAGGAAAATCCACTTTTGGATTTGTTTTGGTTTGAGTAACTCAAGATTAAGTCAAGCATGTTAACTCATGAAGGGTCAAATTGATGGCGAGCAGGTAATTGACAAAGTTTATAGGGGTTGTGATGTAAAAATCCCTTCTAAATTTCCAGCAACTGATTTCAATGTTCATCTCAGCATCATTTCAATTGAAACTTGTGTGCTTCGTTTACTCCTAAAAGGACTCCTAATTTAAATTACTATGTTATCCATGATATTTGATAGTTGTAGTGACACTTCATCTCGATCTTTAAAAAATCAAAATTTCTTATTTATTTTTAATTGGTAGGAAAATATCTATTTTGACCTAATTCTCGTTTTTGTTGCTTACATCAACTCTTATAAGGTTGGAAGTAGGACAAACCCTAGGAAGGTTTTGGTCTTTGCATCTTGTTGAAGGGAATGATAATGAATTGATTAAATGAGAGGCCTTAGGGTTCTCTTATATAGAAGAGGGACCTATTGGGCAAATTACAAGAGGAGGACAAAAGAAATAGAAAATAAGTAAAACAACAATAATGATAACTAATATCTCAACACTCCCCCTCAAGCTGGAGCGCAGATATCGATCAGACTCATCTTGGAACAACATCTCTGATATGGCCCTCTGGCTAGAGCCTTAGTAAGAACATCTAATGTTTGGTCTCCAGAGCTGATATGCATAGTGGCCATAAGCCCCCTCGGTATCAGGTCATGAGTGTAGTAACAGTCCACCTTTATGTGCTTCCTCCTCTCATGAAAGGCTGGGTTGTTGGCAATAAAGAGAGCAACCTGATTGTCACATTGGGGGTGCATGGGAAAAGACACCTCTATAGTCAGGTCAGTAAGAACAGATTTGACCCACATCATCTTGGTGCTAGCATGTGCCATGGCCCTGTACTCTAACTCAACAATCGATCTGGCAACCACAATCTGCTTCTTGTTTTTTCCTTGAAACCCGTGAATTCCCTATGAACACATCAAAGCCTGATGTAGACTTCCTATCCTTTGGACATCTAGCATAGACTGCATCTATACATGCGGTAACTGAAAGAGATGTGGCTTTACTGAAAAGAAGTCCTGTACCAGGTGTCATCATCATAGAGCTTCATACTTGGGTCAATATGAATAATGGTAGGTCTACAATCTGCCATGCCTGTCTCTGAAAGAAGATCTGTAACGTACTTCGTTTGGGTCATCACAAGACCTCGCTGGTTCCTAGCAAACTCCAGTCCAAGGAAGTAACGTAAATGTCCATGATCCTTGGTCACAAACTGCTGACCTAGGAAGTCCTTGGCAACCTGAATGCCCTGCTTGTCATCCCCTGTAACAATATTGTCATCAACATAAACAAGAGTGACAATAGTATCTCTCTGAGTCCTCTGCACAAACAAGGAGTGATCAACAGTTGATCGCACATACCCCTGCTGCTTTATCAAGTCCGAGAGCTTCTGGAACCATGCTCTTGGACTCTGCTTAAGGCCATAGATAGCCTTGTGTAGCCTACAAACCTTCTGACACCCCCCTCAGTAGCAAGCCCTGGTGGCTGCTGCATGTAGACCTCCTCCTGTAAATCACCATAGAGGAAAGCATTCTTCACATCAAGCTGGTAAAAGGACCAATCTCGTGTCACAACAACAGAAAGTAGAATACACAGAGTAGAATGTCTGGCAACTGGAGAGAAAGTATCCTGACAGTCCACCCCATATGTCTGGGTGAGCCCATGTGCCACAAGTCTCGCCTTGTAATGATCCACACTACCATCTGCACGATGTTTCACAATGAACACCCATTTGCATCTCACAACGGATGCACGAATTGCAGCAAAAACAAGACTCCATGTACCATGTGACTGTAGCGCAGCCATTTCCTCCTCCATAGCTAACCTCCACTGACTATCCTGAAGAGCCTCCTGATATGACTGTGGTATCTGCACAACTGATAGTGCCAGGGTAAATCGCCTGAAATCTTCTGACAACCTGCTCAAGGAAACCTGTGCTGCAAGAGGATAAGTAGCACACCTACGTCTCGACTTACGAAGAGCAATCGATACATCAAGATCATCTGTCAAGTCTGTAACCTTCGAGTTCCCCTCTTGAGAGGGCACCTGCTCATCCTGTATGGAATCATGCTGGACAAGCGACTCAATAGTGCCATCAGTAGAAACAATGCAACTCATTACATACCTGAGGCGTGCTAGATGACGGGCAAGGCCTGTGAACATGGGTGACTGAGCCAGACCTGCGAGTAAAAATACGAGGCAAAAACTGAGTCACAGTAGAAGGATGAGTCACAAGAGCAGGTGTAGGTGGTGGTGGTGGTATGACAATAGGAGGAGGAGGCATGTAGATCTCAATATCATAGTCAGACGAAGCAAGTCTATCACCTGTAGGAGTAAAATACATGACATACTCAAAGCAAGTGACATCAGTCTTGGGAGAGAGCTTGTCACGACCAGGAGAGACATCATGAACAAACACAACAAAGCCACACACGAGTAAGGGAGAAAAGATCCTTCTCGGGAAATGCAATCGGGAAAGGAATATTCTCTCCCAACACAGACGAGGGCATGCAGTTAACCAGATAGTATGCAATGAAGACATCATCTCCCCAGTGAGTATGAGGAGCACGACTCTGTATCAGCAAGGTTCTGGTCACATCAAGTAAGTGGCGGTGTTTGCTATCAGCAACACTCTATTCTGCTGGGAAGTATATTCACACGAGGTCTAAATAACAATGTCCAGAGATCTAAGGAACTCGGATTTCTATAAAGTGAAGAAATCTAAAGCATTGTCAAAATGAAGGTATTTGACTTTGGCAGAAAAAATATTCATTATCTCATTAATAAAATATTTGATCACAGATCCAGCTTCAGACTTATTCTTCAATAGAAAGACCCAGGACAAACTAGAAAAATCATCGACAACAACAAGATAAAAACGGTATCCCTCGTGATCAGGAACACGACTCGGACCCCAAATGTCTAAATGTAGGAGCTCAAACAACTGAGAACTGCTCTGACTCTGACGGGATGGAAAGGAGAAACGATGATGCTTCCCAAGCTGGTAAGCTTCACATTGAAAGGATCTCGTAGAAATCTGAGGGAGAACATGCCACAACTTCTGTAGAGGAAGATGGCCAAAACGAAGATGCCACATATATGGAGAGACATGTCCAATAGGTATAGTAGAAGCGCTAGCATGAGGAGGTTGGACCAGTCTGTATAGTCCTCGCTGCTCATGGCCACATCTAATCACCCTGCTCGTGAGTATGTCCTGAAACATAAGAGAGGGGTCAAAAATGGCACGACAATGTAGATCCTTAGTAATCTGACTAATGGAAAGTAAATTCATCTAGAAGTCAGGAGCATATAAAACATTCTGAAGATGCATGGATGGCGTCTAATGCACCTCCCCCTGTCCTGTAACGGGTAAGTAGTTGCCATTAGCAATGACAACGCATCTGCCAGGTGGTATAGTCTTGTAGGACCTCAGTTGCGCTCTGTTTCCACACAGGTGGTGTGAAGCATCAGAGTCCATAATCCACTCTGTCATATCTGCACCAATACTACCAGTAAAAGCATATACGATACCCGAGGAGCTCGAAGAGGCTCTGGCTACGGCTGCGGTGTCCACAGTGGTGGTGCCAACAGTAGGAGTCATTATCTCTCGAATACGAGAGACAATATCATCTAGGCAAGGATCAACCTGGGAAACTGGAGTCTCTGAAGGCTCAATCTGTTCTGCTACACAACCTGAAACAGGATATCCATGCTTCAGGTACAAAATTCCAATCATTATCAGTACTCACAAATTTTACTGAAGAAGAGAAAACATTCCGTACTTCATTGATAAATTTTTTTTATCACATCCCTAGCTTCAGATTTATTCATCAATAAAAAACCCATGATACTCGAGAATAATCAACAACAATAAGATAAAACCTGTGTCCCTGGTGATCAGGAACACGACTCGGACTCCAAATATCAATGCGAAATAACTAAAAAAGGGAGCTACTACTCCGATCCTAACGACTAGGAAAAGCAGAACGATGATGATTTCCCAACTGTCACACCTCGTACTGGAAGGGTGAACCTGTTGAAGTCTGCAGCAAAATATGACATCTTCTGGAGAGGGGGTTGATCAAAACGCATGTGCCAAGTGAAGGGAGAGACTGGTCCTGTTGAATGAGAGGAGAGACATGCATAAGGAGTTTGGACCAGGTGATAGAGACCGCCTTGCTCACAGTCATAGCCAATCACCCTGTCCGTAAGAATGTCCTGAAAAACAAGAGACGATGGGTCTAAAATAACCAGACAATGCAAATCCTGCGTAATCTGGCTAATAGATAACAAATTCATGGAAAAATCAGGAGCATGTAGCACATTCTGCAGACACATCGAGGGCGTCAAACTAATCACCCCTGTCTTGTGATCGGGGAATGAGTCCCATCGGCTGTCACAATGGTTTTCCCTGGAGGTACCTGTCTATGTGCTATGAGCTGATCTCTGTCTCCACATATATGATGCGTCGCTTCGGAGTCCATAATCCACTCTGTAATCTCAGATCCATGACAAGAGATAAAAGCATATGTACTAGCTGAGGTGCTAGCAGAGGTACTGGCTGAGGTAAAAGCTGCTACATCTGAGTGGCCTCTTGAAGATGGTGAAGAAGTAGGAGGCATAATATCCCTCAGTCTGGCTACGAGTCATCAAACCTCTGATCTGAAGTGGAAGTAGTCAGAGACTCAACCTGCTCTACTACTCGGGTCGATGCAGGAAAACCATGCATGGAGTAGCATGTATCCTCTGTATGTCCAAGACGATGATCGTACGTGCATGGCTGACGAATGCGACCTCCTCTACCACGAGGTCCACATTCACGAAAATGAGAGGATCCCCCTCTACCTTGGGGGACTGCCATCGTCGAAGAGGTCTGACTAAAGGCAATCAAAGGAACAATAATCCTGTTGAGTCGGTGAAACGCTCCTTCCATGGGAGGAATAGTGGCATCCACTAAAATCTGGAAACGAGCGGCCTCATACTCAAGATCAAAGGCTGCAAGAAATATACCAACCATGGTGGCATTCCGATATGTCTTCTGCTGTTTTGGAGTAGATGTCAGTGGCATAAAGCTGTGGGGCTTCTCAAACATCCCTCGTAGGGATGTATACAAAGAGTGAAGTGGACGTCCGTTCTGCTTGATGTTGAAGATATAATGCTGAATTTACAGAATCTTCGTCTCATTCCTCGCTTGAGAGTAAGTGGCTGCGAGAATGTCCCACATCGCCTTGGCAGTGGGCTGATGTAACACATCATTGACGATCTCTATCGTCAATGTCCCAGAAAGCCAAAACTTGGCATACACATCATCAACCTCCCACGATGCATTGGCCCTGGTTTTCTCAACTGGCTCCTCGGTAAGAATATGTTTCTTACCCGTAGACTTCATAAGGCTCATGAACTGCATTGCCCAGAACTCGTAGTTCGTCCCGTCCATCTTGACAATAGGCGCTGGACCTCTGAAAGCGCATGTGGTAGGGATATCGATCTTGCTCTCTGATACCTTGCCGGATGACGAAAAATAGGGTTTTGTAGACCAATAAATAGGTGTCTATACAGACATATGAGGATCTGATCGCATATGTAGACTTATGCAATCAAATCCATCAACCCAAGCGGACCTCGATACAAGCAGAGAAGGCCGTGGGCTGATGGCAGCGAGGGCTGACGATGACGGGGGCTTGGCAGCGGCTAATGCGGTTCAACTGATGCGGGACGACGACTGGGGCATGACAACGGTAACCAGCAACCGAGAGGGAAACCGGCTCGACATCGACGATGGCTTGGCTCGACGGCAATGGAGGCCGGAGACCGAGAAGGGAACGAGGGCTGACGACGCTTAAAGGAGAAGAGAGAAGTTGCGACGGGTGTGGTTAGGGTTAGGGTACGAGAGCTACGGTCTAGGACCGCTGCTCTAATACTATGTTGGGAAAAATCGAAGAGTTGTTTATTCCTGAGAACCCTATGCTCTCTTGTATAGAGGAGAGACCTATGGTTAAACTACTCGAGAAGGACATAAAAAAAATAAAATAAAGAAAACGATACATAAAACATAGATATATCTCTACAACTAGCATATCTTGAAGCATTCTTTCCTACATGTCCATTACGATCTCTACCTAGGCAAATCATCTCTTTGTGGGATTCCTTGTATAATCTTATCCAAATCCTCTCAAAAAGCTTGTGTAATCCTTTAATCTAAACTAATTTACGGTACATAAATTGAGATTATATTCAGATTTTTTTTATTCGAGCACAAATTTTAGCAAAATAATCCGATCCCCGCATCTTTGCACCTTAACCAAACAATCCTTCAAATCCTTATGAACAATCACTCCAACACCATTTCTACCCTTATCTTTACCCGATTACCAAAGTTTAAAGCCCCTCTTCTCGATCTCCCTTTCTTTCTCTCCAACCCATTTTATCTCTTGGAGACCTAGTATCAGAATCTTCATTCTTTCCATCGTATATACTATCTCCATCGATTTGCCAATCAAAGTGTCAATATTCCCACTACCTATCCGCAACTTCCTTTGCAACATCTTTTGGACTAACTTCTTTACTTGCATGCGTCCATTATGTGAGAACCCTTGCAAATTTTGGACGACATCTGGGCGGCGATGCAGTCGAACTAGCTTATTTACTCGCATGCATTCCTCATGCGAGAACCCTTGAAAATTTTGAACACCATCCAGACAACGATATAGCGGTCCTTGCTAACTTCCCATTGCATTTGAGCGATGCAACACATCACTAGTAGAGAATGCCCCAACGAAATCTAAATATTTGCTTAAATTGATGATGAAAAGATCCGAATTGTTTTTTTGAGAGAATGGTGGGATAGATCTCCTTTAGAGATCTAGCCAAAAAATTGTATAAATCAAAGTAAAACGAAAAAATTACATCCTCCACAACTGAAAAAGGGCAGTGGTGTGCCCCAAAGCATTCTCGACATAAAACCTTCCCCCTTAAAAATTACATCATTTCTAGCCAGCCACAAAGCCCACACGATTGCACAAACTTTAATTCTCCCTTCCTCAAGGCCCGACCACCCTCCTCCAAGTGAGCTCCAAAAAGACGACTTGTCTCCCCAGTTTAACCCCATACAATCTCCCTTTTGCCACACCTCAACAGAGCCCGGGCACCTAAAAAATAAGTAATTAATGTCTTCCGACTCTGACCTGCATCGCATGCACCCAACCTTAGCATTAAGTACAATTCTCGCCCTCATAACCGCCATAAAATCCGCTCCCTCCTAAGCAGCCAGAAAAAATCTTCACCCTCGATGGGATCTTCCCTTTCCATACTCTCGAACAGTCACTCCTCATCCCCGTGTCATCCTCCGGTTGTTGCCCCACTGGGCCCTGTAAGCCTTCCTGATCGAGAATGCTCCATCCCTCCAGCGCCAATGATCCCTCCCCGCACTAGGACCATCAATATTTCCCAACATGGTTGAAAGACTCAGGAGTTCTTCAATCCGTTGTTCAGAAAGAGATGAAGTAAATATCGGTGTCCACACGCCATCGGACATATCTCCGCCACCGATGCCACCCTGTTGGAAGCCAGCACATAAAGCCGCGGAAAGCGCTCACTCATCCTACCAAGACCCGACCAATCTCCAGTCCAGAATCGAAAACCCCAGCCGTTCCCCAGCTGTGGGCCCAGAAAACGCCCCATATCAGGCAAAGTTGAGCATATTCCTCTTCAGAAAACAGTAGGCGACGCTACATAGTCCGCTCTTGCATCCAGGACCGAAGTAACACCATAAGTAGAGCGGATCATCCTGGGGAGTAGGCCGCACCCCGACCCCCAGATCTTTAGTATCCACTTTGCCAACAATGCCCTGTACATATCCGCAAGGCGTAGCACCCCAAGGCCCCCTCCTCGAGCGGAGTGGTTACCGTAGCCCAGTCAACCAAAGCCAACCCCCTCTTTGGAGCAGAGGAAGACCTGAAGAAGCGACACATCGGAACCTCCAGCCGTTCCTTCACGCAAACAGGTATAATCCGAGTCGAGATGAAAAAAATCGGAATGGCTCCCAACACCGCCTTTAACATAACCAACTTCCCTCCCTTCGAAAGAAAAGATGCCTTCCAGCTCGCTAATTTCTTCTCCATTTTCTCTATCAATGGCAGCTAGTCCATCTGCCTTAACCTTCCAACCAACAGAGGCAGTCCCAGGTAGGTGACAAGCAACGATTTCTGCACCGTTCCCAAAATCTCCGTACATCTTGCCATCTCGTCCAATCGCATGTTGAAAGGAACAAAGGACGATTTTGAACCATTCACCTTTAAACCAGAAATTTGGCCAAAAATGTCGACCACTGCTTTCACCGCCCTGCATTTCTCAACCCCTCCCTCGATGAAAAACATGTCATCAACATATTGTAGCATCGGTACCAAGCAATCCCCTCTAGTGTATCCCTTGAAAAAATCCCCTTCTACCGTCAACTCCGCCATCGTTGCCAACTCGTCCGCTGCCAAGACAAACAGGAGAGGAGCCAAAGGACATCCCTGCCTCATTCCCTGTTGAGGTTGGAAGAAATCCCCTTCCTATCTGCCATTCACCAGCACCGATAGAGAAGCCGTCGTGACGCATCTCTTCATCCAATCAATCCATAGCTCCGGGAAGCCCCTCTTCGCCAACGACGCCCACAGGAATCTCCAACTAAGACAATCATAGGCCTTGGAAAAATCAACCTTCCACAAGAAACATAGGCACCCCTCCTCTTCCAGTCAGCAACAATCTCTGCCGCAACCACTACTCCCTCCAGCAAGTGCCTGCCTAGAATGAAAGCCGTCTGTGCCTCTGAAATAAGATCATCCATTACTCCACGTAGCCGGTTGGCGAGAACCGTTGCGATAATAAGGTATACAACGTTTGATAAAGCAATTGGCCTGAAATCATCCACCCGTACCGTGCCCTCCTTCTTGGGGAGCAAGAACAATATCCGCTTTGTTTAGCCGCTCAAACCCCCTATTACCATCTCTGAACTCCGTCAATATATCCAAGAAATCCTGCTCCAATAATGACCAGAACTCGCAGAAAAAAACCACCGGGAAACCATCTGGACCCAGGCAACCATCAACGTTGAGGGCGAAAACCGCTGACCGGACCTCCTCCCTCGAAAATGCCGAGGTAAGCCGATCTCGTCCGCCTTCCTCCAGCCTCTTGAGTCCTCTCCCCGACCAAACCCATCCAGAGCCAGGTTGCCTCCTGCAGACCCTGCGGAAATGCTCAACATGCGCCACTCCAGTCTCCCTATCCCCAGTAATGCTGGCGTCTTCTGCCTTTAGCTCAAAAATCTTGTTTGCCCTCCTCCTACCATTGGCAATTGCATGAAAAATTTTGGTATTCGCATCACCTTCCTTGATCCTCTTATGCTTCGACCTTTGCCGCCACTCGACCTCCCTGCGTCTATCCTCCTCTGCAACCGCCCGCTGCTGTGCCTCTCTAGTCATCAGTTCTTTCCCACTCGACGGTCGTGTATCTTCTACAACATCCCATCTGGCAATCTCTGCGGCCACCCTCTCTCTACTTGTATTTCTGTCACGAATCACCTGCTTCTTATGATCCGTCAGTCTACGCCTCGACAGATGCAATTTTTGCACCAACCTTTGCGTTGCAGAACCCTCCACTCTAAAGGAGCTCCAGAAATCACACACCATCTCTCTAAAGCCGTCGTCAAGCATCCAAGATCTCTCAAATATGAATCTCGACTTTGCCAGAATCCCATCTCCTGACACCCAAACAATGGGAGTGTGATCCGATCTCGACCTCGGAAGGGCATGAACCGCGGATAAAGGAAACCTTTCCAACCATTCTGCCGAGACTAAAAACCGATCAATACGAGATCTGGAAGAGCTATTGCGCCAAGTGTATTTGCGATTACTTGCGTCCATGACTATCAGTTCCATCTCCCCCACAAACTCCGGAAGATGTCCGAACTCGCGTCCCTTCCGCCTCGATCGTTGGGGCTTTTTTTTGCAAACACAGTCACATTGAAGTCACCGCCCGCCATCCAGGGGATAGTCAGGTACGAACCCGTCACCTCTTTCAACTCATCCCACAAATCCGTACTGCCCTCCCCCCCTCCCCCCGGGCCTCACTATAAACCGACGTAAAAACACATCTGCCCATACACTGCTTGTTGTCCAACACCACTGAAATAGAATGAGCCGCCTCGTTGTGCACCACAAAATCGAAAAGCGCTCCGTCCCAAGCCAGAACCAGACCCCCGGAGCTCCCCCTTGCGGCCAAGGAAGGCCGTATCGATATCGATATCGTATCGGTCCGCCCGAAAATGGATATATCGGGATATATCGACGATATATCGACGATATCGGTGGAAATGTCGAAAATGGCTCAAAAAAGCCAATTTTTCACCATTTTTTCAGAAATTAAGATCATCCAAGATATTAGAACAACAAATAACCTACAAATACACACTTATATCACACATATCGGTCATTTATACACCATATATCGCAAATATCGGTATCGCTGGTATCACACATATCGGTCGTGTCGATGTTAATCACTTAATGTTGACTCTTGACTTATGAATATTGGAAATGGATTTCATTCAAGTTATTATAAGTTTGTAACATGAAATACTACAAATATACACCTCATAACACATAGATAATTTATGAGGACTATGGTCCTTAAACTGCACATATCGGTCATATCGATGGGAATTTACGAGACAATCATTGTTTAGCAATTGGCAAAAAGATTTATGATTTATCTATATAAAAGCTACAAGTGCAACAACAAATGACAAATATCCAAATCAAGTTGACAATGTAAAAAGAGATGATCTAGGGTAGCCTAAAACCAAGAGTTTCGCGGTGGATCTGCATTGCCCCCCCTTCCTTGTTGTCTCTCATAACGCATTGCAGATTCAATGAACTCGTAGTAGTTCTCCCATGTCATGTACGAGTACATGGCCTTGTAATCCATCACATACTGCCTGTATTGGTGGTCATCGATGCCTATGAGTATCCCGAGACGAGGATAAGCAGCACTAGATCCAGTATCACGAGGGGCACGAGGAGGCCGCGAACTACTAGCTTGAGATCCTCGGGACGACGACGACGGAGTAGGAGAAGATGTTTGTGGAGGAGGAGGACCTGGAGGAGGAGCGAAATACTCTGGGAAGAAACCGAAACTGTCATCACCAAAGAAGCTGCCCTGGCTGAGCTGGCTCTGCTCGGGTTAGCTACCTTCGTAGTTCTCCTCACCGCTGTAGCTGCTATATCCTCCATACCCACTGTTGTAGCTGCTATATCCATAAGATGGAGGAGTATACGCCTGAGGAGGAGGAGGAGGTCCAGGCGGAGGAGCAGGAAAATATTCAGGGAAGACCCCAAATGATCTCTCATCTTGGGAATGGGAGGATCCATATCCACGGTATGGGCTGTCAATGTCCATGGAACCTACAGATGATATCAAATCCGACATGTAGCTATCTGTAGGATGATGGCCACGTCGTCCATATGCATCGTAATCCATAGGTCCTGGACTCGGACTTGGGACAAACTGCCCATGTATGTTTCCATGTCGTTCCCTGTATTCCTGCTTTGACTCAAATCTTCTATCATCACGTGGTCCACGACCACCTGACCCCCCTGAGTATGTCTCCCCGTCACCTGATCCACCACGGCCAGCAACAACGTCATCGTCATCATCATCACTCCCACTGTCATCTTTTGATTTGGATTTGGATTTCGATCCAGTAGAGAGGATGTCGTCGACAATCGCATCAACTTCTTCCACCCCTCCAAGAGGGTTCGTGATTCGCCCAAATCTGGCCATGTAGTCGCCAACATATGCTCCCATTTGTTGGCTTATATTCTCATTCGGCCTTCCTCCCGGTTGATCGAGCAATGGAGCACCGTTGGTATCCAACCACCTCTGCAGAACATCTTCATCTGCATCGTCGTCGTGCATCTTGAAAATATATGCAAGATCGATGGGGTCTGTGTAGTCCTCTTTGTCATGCCCCTCCCTTGCATGTTTCATCTTCAACCTCAAGTTGTAGTGCACAAAAACAAGATCATGTAGCCTCTGCTCTCCCAACTTGTTCCGTCTCTTCGAATGGATCAAGTTGAATGTGCTCCAGTTTCTCTCACAGCCACCGGCAGATGCAGTTTGAGACAAAACTTTCACCGCCACTTTCCGTAGGTTGGGAGCATCCATCCCATACAGTAACCACCACTCGGCTGCGGAAAATCCAAAAAGAGATAAATTAATAATAGTAGAATTGTTATACATCACATCCAATAGACTTTTTCAATTTAGTCCTTACCGGGAAGAGTAGTGCCTCGTCCATTAACTGCTATAACTCTACCGAAAGAACCCAAGGCATCCCTAAAGTATTTGATCCGCACATAATGTTCGTAGTAAATATTTTGTTACTCAGTCCTATAAAGTATACATTGTACATTGGTTATCAAAATTACCTCATTCATGCACGCAGTCTGTGCCTTCTCGTCTTTGACGAGCTTATCCACCACAACTAGTACAGCGGCTAGAAGGTCAGCATTTGTACCAAGACTGTTCTTGTATTGGTACTTTGGATTCAAGTAATATGCTGGAGATGAGAAATTCTCTAATATTAATCTTTCTAAAGTGAAAATGGAAAAAATGATTTATTAGATAATAGATACATACCAGCCTTGTGAAGAGGATGTGAAAGCATCTTTGACCATCGTTCGTCTATAATGTCCAACCATGCTTTGAATCCTCTTCCAACTGCTTCTCTAACCTTCTCCCTCATGCAGCGTATTGCCTCGTAGATCACTCCCATAGTTGGCTTCTTGTCCCCATCTACGATACGCAATGCGGAGACAACCGGTTCCATTATCTTCGTGACCCTTGTCACGTCATCCCAAAAGTGGAGATCATTGATGATTGTCTCCACCCTCCGTCCTCCTTCGGTCCGAGCTTCTGGGTTCTCGAACCATTCACCTTGACAACACATGGTTTTCAACCCTGTCTTGTGTTGTCGGAGGCTTTGCAACGCAATAAAATTGGTTGCAAAGCGTGTGATACTAGGCCTCACCAGCTCACCATTGTACGTCCGCCTCATCAAAGCCAACACTTTGGAATGGTTGTAAATGAATGTGGTGATCGCCCGTGCTTGTTCCACCACCTTTGTGACGAGCTTCCTCTTGCCGAAGTCCTTTAAAATTAGATCTATGCAATGCGCAGCACACGGTGTCCAAAAAATATCGTAGCTGCTAGACTTCATTAGCGTTTCACCTGCTTTCTTGAAGTTGCTACCATTGTCCGTCACAATCTGTACAATGTTCTCTTTCCCAACGTCCTTAATGACGTCCTTCATCAACTTCAGCAGGTACTTGTAGTCCTTCACGTGTTCAGATGCATCGACGGATTTAAGAAAGATGGTCTTACCGTCGCAGTAAACGAGGAAGTTGATGATCTGCTTCCTCGTATAGCTCGTCCAACCATCACACATCAGCGTCACGCCATACTCTGGCCATCTCATCCTCATCTCAGAGATGTACTCATTGATCTCCTCCTTCTCCTGTGCAAGGTACTTGTTCATTAACTCCTTGGCAGTGGGAGCCTTCACTCCCGTTCCCGCTGCAGCGATCTCATCAATGGCGTGCAGCAGAAAAGGTCCACTAGCAACGTGGGCCGGGATGCTCTCCCCAAAGAAGAGCTTGCCGATGGCTCTGCCCACTCTCTCCCGGGCATTGGTGAACATCCCCTTCACCGTCTTTTGCCTCGGATCCTTACTTGGCTTGTACTGCATGGACCCGCTCCTTGTCAAGAACGGTTCCAGTCCCTTCCCCTTGAGTTTTTTGGAGGGTGGTGGTACTGGTGCACCTCCAGAACCACTCCCACTGCCACCGACACCAGGGAAGCCGCCACGTGCACCACCAAGTTCTCTCCTCTCAAACTCGCTCCTCATGGACTCTTTTGTCGCCCTCCTGTATGCCTTTCTCTCCGCTGCGGTCTGAATGTCATCAGGATATACAAAGTCGTCGTCGTCGTCATAATCTGAAAGGACATTGAACTCCTTCTCAAACATGAATTCTTTGAACTGTTCATCCCTCCTGGACCTCTCGACGCCCTTGTCCTTTTTTCCCTCCATGTTGGCCTTCACCAAGTCCCTCACTTCTTTTGGACAACGAGGGCACTTGGCAACATTTTTATTGTCGCCAATAAGATGGTGCTTCAATCTAGTTATACCTCCTCCTCCCAACCTCTTTCCACAGAAGTTGCACTGCGGTTTGGATTTGTTGCCATCTGGAGCGGTTGCATACCTCCAGCCAATCTCTCCACCATCCAAGTCCAACTATCCACGAGAACCATCAGAGTCTGCACCGGAGTGTGCCATGATCTTGATCTGAAAAGAATACCATATGGTCAACTAATTCAATATTTAACTAAAAAACATGATGTTCACGTATGTAAGGTCTTACGTCAAAAAGATGTATTCAATACTAGCTATCGGAGTGTGAGAAGGTGAGAGGTGGTTACCTCGTATCACTGTCTGACATATTCTTTGATGCTTTCAGTGCATTTTTTGGATGGTCATTAACCTCTAAAGAACATATCCTTAAGCATTAAAAAACACTCTTCTGAACACATACGTAGTGCACAAAACAAAAGACAATCATGCTTTAAATCTACAATTCGAAGATATATGATTTTGTACACTCTTCTGACAATGATGTCATCATAGTTATAATATTAAAGCATCAGATGTAAAGCATCAAATGTGATGGCTATGAGTACAAAGAATTTGTAGTTATGTAAAGCATGATGAGGATCAAATCTAAAGCATCCGATGTAAAGCATGTAAGCCCAAGGAAGTGCCTCTCCAATTGCATAGAATTATGGACAGGGAAATAGGGAATGCACGAAAAACCGCAAGGTGAGAGGGGGTGATAATACTTAAAAAGGTTAAGGGGATGATAATACACATATGATTATTTTTATTCATTCGATAACTAACTATGAAGGGAGACGACTGGCTTCATATAGATAGCTATCCCATTCAAGAGGCATGCCTCTGGATCCGAAAGACATGCCCAAAAATGCATTATGAAACCTTTTGGACACATAAACAAACATTAAATCATGAATGATTACACTGTACTTGTTTTGTTTCATTTAGGGCTATCAATTTCCAGCCATGATAATACATTAAAACCATTTAAAGTATGTTGCAGCTATTTCATTTAAAATCTTCAAGTCAACAGGAACAATTTCAAGCCACACAATACAACTTCAAATAATCAGAAGACTGTACTTTTCCTGCGACATACCACACATTTAAACCGTCAAAAGATCACAGTGCATTCGAAATTCTATTCTAGATTGTCAATTCATATTAACCAACCCCTAACTTAGATTTAGAGCTAGAGATATACGTCAATAATATGGCTTTAAGTTATTTGAAGGTCAAAGCCAGTTTGCTAAAAGGTGGTTGAGGTCTCTACCTTTTTTGCCCCAAGCTTAAAGCAAGTATACATCAAATCCTGACGTCAACTGCACATGCGCCCAAATCTAGAAACATCTAACCAATCAAGCGTGCAACAATATTTATCCATGAACACAAGGATCATAATGGTCGAGGACCGAGGTTATATTGCCTTGCAAACTTTCCAAGGCTCAAGTGTACTATCTAATCCTCAACCTATCCTCACTGGTTTCCACTTTCCAGCTCCTGCATGCATTTTTATTGATCAAAACTTCATGCATGATCTCTAAAGTCTAAACCTCACGCAAATCCAGCCTAAATAGGCTAAACTTCATGCAATTTAAATCCTAATTAGGAGCATCAATTAAGCAAGAGATGACAAAAAGGACTTCATAGCTTACTGCACCTTTCTTTTAATCAGCTCGAGAAGATGAATTTGCAGCTGCAGATTTTCTCCAGCTTATCTTAGATGAGAGAAGCTCCAATCTTAGCTGTGTGCATTAGAGTCTGCCCACAGCCCTCTTTTATAGCCAATATCGGTGACATATGTATCAAGAGAATCAAGAGAAAGTTGCAAGTGGAGCAAAAAAGATAAGCAAAGTTGACACTTGATTCCCTTGGTCGGCCAGGCTGCCCACATGCTAAAAAAATGTATATATGGGTCGCCAAATGGAAGCAAAGATGCCAATGTGCCAAGGAATATTCCTTTGTCGGCGATATATCGTCGACACCGATATATCGGCGACATATCGGCGATATATCGCCGATATATCGGCGATATATTGTAAAAAGATATCCTGGGCAGTATCGATACCATGGGCCTGACGATACCGATATATCGGCGATATATCGCCGATATGGCCTTCTATGCTTGCGGCTACGGACCTGCATTCGGATAGCCTTGAACATCCTAAGGAGCTCCACAACACATCACTCCAAGAATTTATTTTTGATTCCTGCAAAAACACGACATCCTCCTGCCAAAAGTTCAACAAACCTCCAACCGTTCTCCTTTTCTCCCCTCCCCCAACCCCCGCACATTCCATGATACGATCTTCATTTGGGACCACCTGTAGGGTTTGAAGTGGGGATGATCACCCCAAGACATTCCGCAATCCGCACGTAAATGTCCACCGCGTCGTCAGCCGCAAAGACCCCTTGATCTTCCAGGCACTGTTGAGCAACCCCAGACCTTGACGTGCCTTTGATCTCCACCGCACCCTTTTCAGAGTCTTCCAATTCCCTCTCCAACCACAATCTTGCTTCCGGCTTCCTTCTTTTGCGAGAAAAAGAGAGCAGAGGGTCCGGCCTAGGCTGTCTTTCCCCCTCTCCCAACGCCAACCTCCGCCCCCTCCTAGCTCTCTCTGCTGCCAGAATCCTCTGCGCCATATTCCTGCCACGGGCCAAGGATGCAGCCCCTGGGACAATGCTATGATCCACTAGCTCCCTAGAGGAATGAAACCTCCGCAGTTCACCACTCCCCGCACCATCGCTAGAAACCTCACCAGGATTCGCCTCCATCACCACCTCCGCAACAGACTTCCCGACCACCCCCTCCAGCCTTGGACCCCCCAGCGACCCCTCTCCACTTCTCAGTATCCCCAAAGCATGCGACGCATCATCGCCACCCCCTAAGGCGGGTAAAGGAGGGATCGCAGTAGCCAAAACCTCAACCCTCGAAGCATCAACCCCCACCCTAGGCGGCGAAGACGGAAAATCCACAGGAGCGAAGCCACCACGCAGGCTCCGTGTCGAAAAACCCAGCACAAGTGCGACACCGGATCCCACCCATTGAGATTGCGAGAATCCGAAAACGCCTCTCGAGCCGTCCACCGGGTTCGGCCCAACGGAACCCGACCCGACACATTCAAGCCCACGAAGTTTAGAGCCCACCCGCGAAATAGCCGACAGCGATGGGGCCCGCGAACCCACAAACTTCAAATCAGGCAAAACGGTTCCCACTGAAAGCGCGCGATCGTTCGCCTCCCTCTAGTATCACGCACGACGCTTCGACTTCCCATGCAAAACGATCCGTCGGTCGGAGACGCCGACCGACTCCCACCGACAGGTACTTCGGCCACCGAAGAAGAAGTCACAGACCGAGCAAGTGCCTCCACCCGAGGCATCTCCGGCAGACACCCCCAGGCACCGAACCGTCAGCCGTGGAGCGGAGCACCGAGGCCTCCACACACCTCAAATGCAAGCGGAAAGTGGCCCTACCCACCGAGAAACCGACCACCTCAAGGATTTGCATCCGCGCCCCCACCAGGGAGATCACCGCAGTCCAATCTTCACCAGGGCACAACCCCGAGCGTATCAGACGATCCACCTCTCCCACGCCCCGAAGCGCTTCCCTAATCGTGGCCAACCGCCGGCATCTGATAGGCATGCCAACAATCTCCAGCAAAGTTTGAGTCCCAACTCGGTCCGCGCCATCCCACAGTTGAGGTCTCCGCTATTTTACCGATTCCGGAAACAGACTACAGCCGTTGGAAAGGAACGCATCTACCTCCGCGTCCACCACCCCACGAACGCATAGCTCTGTGTCCGACAACCAAACTTCGTCCTCCAAGAAACCGGCCGATCGTCCGAACTCCAACACCTCCACCACCTTCCTGAGATCTTCGTGAGGACCCTCCGTGATGAGTACCCCGGATATGGGGTCCGCCTCAACCTTCTTCTCATCCAGAGTTCCACGACCGGCGCCAACGTCAACCTCCATCCCCTCTGAAGCACGGGGACATTCCTTCCGAACATGCCCCTCTGTCCGACAACGAAAGCAGACCTTCTCCCTCGTACTACACCAGCACGCGATATGACCTACCCCATCGCACCTGAAGCATCTTCTCCTTGGCAGAAGCTTTGCCGTGCGAGACCGAAAAACCCCAGCCCCCAGGGGGCTGCGGGTGTGACCATCCCCCCAAGCCGAGGAGTCCCGCGCCGTGAAAAGCACCCGAGGGTCAGCAGCCACCGCTGTACGCACGGGGACCTTTCCCTGGTCGCCCCACGCTCCGGACTCATGAGACTACCTTCTGCGTTCCATCCTCGATGTCCTTAATCTCTGCAGTATTGGCACAAACATCAGATCCGAACTGTTTTGAGACAAATTCCTAGATAGTGTTCCTAAAAGAATGCTATTTAGAAATTTATCTCTCTTGCGCTGGCTGTCGGCTACCTAGCACACAACCCTCTTCAATTTACTCGGGCTTGGAACCGGTCTTGGATGAGTTATTCATTAATGAGATAAAGTGTTTTTTCTCACAATGTCAAATATCCGCTTTCTGATAATTCCTTAAAGTTTTGCACCCTACAACTTTCTAAGTTTTGAAGGTCTGTTGGCATTGTACAACAGACCTCATGTGCCCATACATCTCAGCAGAATGGTGTTGCTGAGCGCAAACACCACCACTTACCTGATGTGGCAAGAACCTTGTTGATTCAGAGTCATGCTCCTCACGCTTACCGGGGTGATGGGATTCTCTCTGCTTACTACTTAGTGAACTGCATGCCTTCCTCTGTTTTGGGAGAAAAGATCCCTTTCTCGATTGCATTTCCCGAGAAGGATCTATTCTCCCTCACACCTCGTGTGTTTGGATTTGTAGCCTTTGTTCATGATTTTTCTCCTGGTTGTGACAAGCTCTACCCCAGAGTTGTCAAATGTGTTTTTGTTGGCTACTCTCGTACCCAAAAGGGGTACCACTGCTTTTATTCGCTTCGGCTGGAATACTTTGTCAGTGCTGATGTTACATTTTTTGAGTTTGTCATGTATTTCTCTCCTACAGGTGACATGCTGCCCCCATCAGACTCTGATGACGAGATTTACATGCCTCCACCTCCTACAATCCTGCCACTACCTACACCTATTCCTGTTCAGCCACCTCCCAGTTTTCCACCACCACCACCATGTCCTGTTCCTACTCCTGCTCCTCCACCTACTCCTGTGGCTGTCCCTGGACCACCACTTAGATTGACTCAGTTTTTGCCACGTGTGTTTACTCGCAAGTCTCGCTCTGTTCCCCCTGCTCACAAGTCTTCTCCATCATCCAACACGCCTCATGCATGTAATGAGCACATTGTTTCTAATGATGGTACTACTGAGTTGTCTGTGCAGTAGGAGTCACTACATGATGAGCAGGTACCCTCTCAAGAGGGAAACTTACTGGTTCATGACATGACATATGATCTTGATGTGCCGATTACTCTTAGAAAGCAGAGATGTACACGTGCTACATATCCTCTTGCAGCCAATGTTTCCTTGAACAGACTTTCAGAGGATTTCAGAAGATTTACCTTGGCACTATCAGCCGTGGAGATACTACGGACATATCAAGAGGTTATTCAGGACAGTCAATGGCATCTAGCCATGGAGGAGGAGATGGTTGCGCTATTGTCGTGTGGCACTTGTAGTCTTATTTCAGCTCCAATTGACACATCTGTTGTTGGGTGCAAGTAGGTGTTTACTGTGAAGCACCGTGCATATAGTGGTGTGGATCGCTACAAGGCGAGACTTGTGGCACGTGGGTTCACTTAGACATATAAGGTTGACTATCAGGATAAATTTTCTCCAGTTGTCAGATATTCTATACTATGTATCCTTCTATCTATTGTTGTGACACGTGATTGACCCCTCTATCAGATTGATGTGAAGAATGCTTTTTTATATGGTGATCTACAGGAGGAGGTCTACATGCAGCAACCATATGGGTTCGCTGCTGAGGGGGAGTGTCAGAAGGTTTGCATGCTACACAAGGTTATTTATGGCCTTAAGAAGAGTCCAAGAACATAGTTCCAGAAGCTCTCGGACTTGATAGAGCAATAAGGGTTTGTGCGATCGACTGCCAGTCACACTCTGTTTGTGCACATGACTCAGAGAGGTACAATTGTCATTCTTGTCTATGTTGGTGATATCATTGTTACATGGGATGACGAGCCAAATTTTTGGTGATGCCTATGTTGGTGATATCATTGTCTATTTATTTAATGGGCCAAATTTTTGGCCTGAGCCCAACACAATAAACATTGGACCGAGTTTTGGGTCGGGCTCATCGGTTGGGTTTGTGGGCTGCGTCAGGTCGTCTTAACCCAATGCTCATCCCTAACCTTACCCTCTTTCACTTTCAAAAACAACCATCACCTTAAAATTGGTTGAGCATGTGGAACTTCCTGGCCTTAGAATTAATCACGCTAAGTCCACTTTTGTTCCCTTTAGCCTAATTAAACATGAAGTTATTGGATGTGTGGTGATCATATCGATCATGAAGGAGCGCTTTCCGCTCAGTTACTTGGGCCTACCACTCATAAGCGAGAGGTTGAAACACTCAGATTGGCTACACGTGGTTGAGCAACTTGAACGAAAGGTTGCAGGTTGGAAGGCCAAGTGCCTTTCTCGAGGGGGTGTTTGATCTTGTTGAAAGCATTCCTGGCATTGATTTTCATTTTCTTCATGTCCATATGCGTTCTTCCGGTAGGTGTTAGAAGGTGACTTGAAGCTTGTATGAGAAAATTTTTCTGGAGTCCCTCAGGTAGCAGATCTGGTGGCATACCCTTGATGAATTGGGATACTGTTACACTTTCAATAGACGGGGACTAGGAATTCACGGATTGGATGATATGAACAAGGCACTCTTCAAGTTGGTGGCTAGAATTTGGGTAGTGGGTTAGGCCTTGTTTATCGATTAGTTGGGAAGGTTTACTACCCTCCCTCGAGTTCGTGCATCCCTTCACATGTGCGTCGTTTCCCTACGATGTTTTGCGGAGGAATCTATGATGTACTTCCCCTGAGTTGCACGTCTCTTCTTTCAATTTCTTGTTGGATGACTGGACGGGGTTTGAACCTTTGCAAATATGCTATCCATGACTCTTTGTATTGACATCCAACCGTGATGCTTGTCTCAGGGATGTTTGGGAGGACAACCAGCCTGTATCGGTATTTGCCTCAGGTTTCCTAAAATAAATGATTGAAGACTTTTTAAGTTTGGTGAGCACTGTCTTTGGATTTGTGGACCCAACAGAGGGTAAAGACCATTGGGTCTAGCGAGATGGATACTTATCCGTTAAAAAGATTTATGTGACACTAATATCTTCCCGTGGTTTTTTTAATGCTCGAGAGCATGACTCCATATTTTTGTGGAGTCGTGAATCTCTTTGAAAATCTAGATCTTCCTTTGGATTCAACGTTGGGAGCATACTCTGAGTAGGGGACATTGTGCCTCTTTCCATCCAGGCATGGGTGACTCTTGCCCTGTCTGCAGCTCGAGGCCTGAAGATCTTGATTACTTATTCTTTTCTTTCTCAAGCGTATGACAATTATGGGATACACCATGTATTGCATGGTTAGATTCTTCATCTCACTTGTCCTATCGGAACAATCTAGTGGAAATCTAGTTGAGATCTGCTGCGGAAGTTTGGAGGCCAGTTGCATTGCTTTAGGTTATATGGATTTCACATAATGTAGGTTTATTTAGAAATGAGTGGTACTATGTGAAAAATATAATCGATCTGGCCAGGTCTTAGTTTGCCATTTCAATATAGGGTGGGCACTGGTAATGGTTGCTTCCCCCTTATTTGATTCAAAAAAATCTTTACCCTGAATATCTCTAGGATATTCAGCCTTCAACATGATACTATCGACGTCTACCCTGACAAGGTAGATATAGGGATCGAAGTTTAGTGACACGTATCTCCAACCTAGTTTCCCTATGTAGCAAGGTATCTGTTGGCCCACATGACAAAAACGACAAAATGAATGTTTTCTGCCTTACATAAAAAATACTTAAACTCACACCATGTTGAAGATCTTCTTGAAACATCGTCTTCCAATTCAATCATTATAAATATTAATGGAGTCAACTCGGTGGTAATCTGTCAACCTGCCCTTGTGGGATCTTCTTTAAGCCCATGTATCACTTTGTTCCAACTTAATCTTGTAATAAGATCTTTGGTTACCATCAAGATTGAGGAGAGAGAGATGAGAGAATGCAATAAGTTATCTATTCATGAGACCCTAGATTTCTGTTGTATATAGGAGAAATCTGTTGTGCAAATTATATAGTGTAGACAGAAAGAAAAGATAATACATAAAAATGATAAAAGATAACTAATATCTCGACACTTCCCCTCAAGTCGGAGCGCATATATCAATCAAGCTCAGCTTTGAACATCATATCCATAATGACCCTCCAGCTAGAACCTTGGTGAACACGTCTGTTGTTTGTTAGCCTGAGTTGACATGAGAGGTAGAAATGAAATCCTTCTGGATCATGTCTCGAGTGTAGTGACAGTCTACCTCGATATGCTTGGTCCTCTCATGGAAGGTTGGGTTGTTGGCAATAAAAAGAGTAGCCCGATTGTCGCATTGAAGCCATGCTTATGGACTCTGCTTGATGCCATAGATAGTCTTATGAAGTTTGCACACCTTCTGCACTTCCTCTCAGTAACGAACCCATGTGACTGTTGCATGTAGACTTCCTCATGTAGGTCACCATAGAGAAATGCATCCGTCACATCAAGCTAATATATGGGCTAATCTCGTGTCACTTTAATTGAGAGAAGGATCCACAATGTAGAATGCCCAACCAATGCAGAGAAAGTATCCTGATCGTCTACCCCATATATATGGGTGAACCTACGAGCCACAAGCCTTGCCTTGAAGCGATCCATGCTGTCATTTGCTCGGTGCTTCACTGTGAACACCCACTTTCATCCCACAACCGACAGTATTGTAGGAGTCATACCAATGCTCCACATGTCACGTGATTGTAGCGGGACCATCTCTTCCTCCATGGCAAGTCATCATTTTCTCTCTTTGAGAGCCTTCTGGTATGTGCATGGGATTTCAATGACAGATAATCCCACAATAATCTTGAAATTCGTTGAAAGTCATGCCAAAAACACATGTTCAGTGGGGGGTATCTCGCACATCTACATTTGCCTTTACACAAGGCAATATGCCACCTCAGATCATCCTCCTGTTGTGATCCATGCTCTTCCTGTATATCTTCCTGCTCATCTAGTAAATGTTCCTATTCACCCTTCACACCATCGATTGAAACCAAATTTTCAGAATTTACCTAAGGCGTGCTGCATGTTAGGGAAGGCATTGGAGTATGGAGAACATGATGAGGTATATGCGTTGTAGGAGGTGGAGAACAACGTCATCCCCAGACTCAAGCAGACTCAACCTGTCACCTGTAGGAGTATAGTACTTGATGTACTCAAAGAAAGTAACATCAACACTGACATAGTATTTTCCTTGGACATGATCAAAACACCTATGTCCCTTTTAGGTACGAGAGTACCCAATAAATATACATTTGCTAACTCTAGGGGCGAGCTTGTCACGACCTAGATACAAAAGGTAAACAAATGCCACACAACTAATGACCCATGGCACAGGAGAGAAAATACCCTTCTCAAGAAAAGCACGAGAGAAAGGTGCCTTTTCATCCAGAATAGTAGATGACATTCGATTGATTAGGTAATATGATGTCATCGCAGCATCACTTCAAAAGGAATGAGGAGCCCGACTTTGTATGAGAAGAGTCCCGATGGTGTCCAGAAAGTGTCGGTGTTTGTGTTCAGCAAAACCGTTCTGCTGATAAATGTAATGGTACAACATCTGATGGATAATTCTGCGTAAGCTAAAGAATTGGGATAGTTGAACAATACATAACTCCACAACATTTATCAGAATGAATGTATTTAATATAAGTAGAGAAAAGATTCTTCATTTCAATCACAAAATTCTAAATCATAGTACTAGCATCAGACTTATTCTTTAACAAAAAGACCCGTGACAGTCTGAAAAGTCATCCACAACATCAAAATAATACATGTGCCTCTGATGATCAGGGATACGACTCAGATCCCACATATCAAAAAGAAAAAGCTCAAAAGGACTCTGGCTACTACGACATTGACGACTTGGTAAGCTAGACTGGTGATGCTTTCCAAGTTGACATGGTTCACACTGAAATGTGGACTTGATAGAAATGCATGGTATGCGATGATAGATCTTCTAACGGAAGATGACAAAAATTGAGATGCCAGGTGTATGGAGAAATCGATCCAACAGAAAGAGAGCTGACACTAGCATAAGAAGACTGAATCAACCTGTAAAGCCCTCCGTGCTCACGACCACATCCAATTACCCTGCTTGTGAGTATATCCTGAAAAACAAGGGAGGCATGGTTAAATGTGACACGACAATGCAAATCTTTTATAATCTGCCTGAAAGATAATAAATTCATTGAGAATTCTGATCTACGAAGAACATTCTGTAGGCGCATGAATGGAGTCAAATGGACCTCCACCTGTCCGGTAATGGGAGAATGTATCCCGTCAGCAATGACCACTGATCTACCAGGCTATACAAGGTTATAAGAATCGAACTGTATGCGATCTCCACATAAATGATGAGAAGTTCCGGAATCCATGATCCATTCTAAAGGATATGGTCAAGTGTGACTAGTAAATGCATAAGTAATACCCGAAGCAGTGTTTCAAGTTTCGCGAAATTTCGGTTTCGACACTTCACCGAAACCGAAATCGAAATCTCGATATGGACCATTCCTTCACAAATCTTGGCTGATTTTTGGTCAAAATTGGCGAAATTTCAAAATTGTTTCGTTTTTTCGCCATCTCGAAACGAAATCGAAATCGAGATTTAAAACCTTGATATGAAGTGCTGGTGGAGGCAGAAGCAACAACATCTGATGGGCCAGTGTAAACACTAGAAGATCTAGTAGTTGGGGGCTTGATCTCTCTTAGTTGAGCAGGAAAGTCATCAAAACGATGATCTGTAGAATTAAAGATAGTCTGGACCTGGTCAACAACACGAGCAAATGGTGGAAAACTATGCTTGGAATAACACATGTCATCTGAATGACCGAACCTGTGACAATATGAACAGGGTTGGCGTGGGCACGAGCCTCATCTACCGTATGTGCCTAGTCCTCTGAATTGAGGGAAACCACCTCTACCACGAGAAGTTGCCGTAATCGACATCTGAGAAGATGCAACAGAGCAGATTCTCAATTTGCTCAGTCTGCGCTACGCCTCCTCCATACGTGGTACAGTAGTATATGTGAGTAACTGATAGCGAGCTGAGTTGTACTTAGGGTTAAGGGCTGCCAGAAAGATCCCTATCATAACAAAATCGTGATAGGCATTGTGCTGCTCTGGTGGGGCCATCGGAGGTATGTATCTATGGAGTCGCTCAAACATACCCCTAAGAGATATGTACAAGGCATGGGGAGGGCACTCACCCTGTTTGGTCATAAAAATATCATGCTGGAGTTGTAAGATCTTCTACTCATTCCTCGCTTGGGAGTATGTCACTGCGAGGATGTTCTAGATTGCCTTCATTGTGGGTTGACTCAGGATATTATTGGCTATTTCCACAGAAACAATACCAGATTGCCAATATTTTGCATAAGCATCCTCGACCTCCCATGAGGCATTGGCCCTAGTCTTGTCGATCGTCTCATCCTGCATTAGAATATGCTTGTTACCATGGTTATGTAAGAGATTCATTAATTGCATTGCTTATAATTTGTAGTTTGTGCCATCCATCTTGACAATAGGTCCCAGACCCTTAAAGGCACGTGTGGATGAAATATCAACTATGTTTTCTGACACAATGCCATATGATTGGGGACCGTAGACAAGTGATAGGGCATCTACGTGGATATCAAGGGGGTGGTTGTGGGCATAGAAGGCCATATCGCGATATATCAACAATATATCAGTATCAAGAAGAAGGGGATATCGATATTAGGGTGCATATCTATTTACCAGGATATCGACGATATATGATCGATATATCGCCATATCGGCCCATATCGATAAAAAATGACTGGATTAGTACAAAAAATCCCAGATACTGACCGATATCGCTGAAATTTCGTAGGTATA
Organism: Ottelia alismoides; assembly: GCA_037367405.1. Taxonomy (NCBI): domain Eukaryota; kingdom Viridiplantae; phylum Streptophyta; class Magnoliopsida; order Alismatales; family Hydrocharitaceae; genus Ottelia; species Ottelia alismoides. The sequence continues at coordinate 839,348 of JAZKJV010001202.1, forward strand.
TATATATTGATGAATAATATCCTTGGAATCTTGATTACGCTACTTATTTTGCTACTCCTAGTATTAAAACACATCATGTTTTATATAATTTTGTTTCGGGTAAGGTATGGTGTGACGGGGGGGGGTTGCATACATTGGTTCTTCAACTTGGGAGTGTCCAATCGATTTTAATTCATCTTCTTTCCCTTTCAAAAATATTATTATGAATTACGTCTCTTTAAAAAAATGCTATTATGCTCTATATTTGTTTGGTTCCAAAATAGCTCAAATATTTTGTTTATACATAATATACGATGCAATATAAGTCTTGGATGAACTCCATTTCCAATATCTATAAGTCAACATTCAACATTAACAATGATATGCTCAATATGACAGATATGTGCAATATAAGGGTCATAAATGATCGATATGTGTGATATAAGTGTATATTTGTAAGTTATTTAGTGTTATAAGAACTTAGATGGACTACATTACCAATATCCATAAGTTAGCAATCAACAATAAAACGATTTATTCGATATGATCGATATATGCTATATAAGGGTCATAGATGATCGATATGTATGATCTATGAGCAAGGTTGCAAAAATCGGTAGTCGGTACTCGGTCGGTTGGGTCGCTGACTAAGGATTAATCGGCAGTCGGGCGACTAATCGGATTTAGTCGGGCTTTAATCGGTTTTGATTTTTTAGTCATTTTAACCATATAAATCATTTTTTATGCATATATTCTTATACATTTACAAATATTTGTATATTTTTTATGTTATCATAATGAAAGAAAAGAAGTAATTGAATTTAAATAAAACATTATGCATATTAGAATAAATTCACTTCAAAAAAAGTAAAAAATATAATATCTCCAAGCAAAAATCGATCGACTAATCGACCTAGTCGGAATTAGTCAATATTCGGCCGGCCACCCCACTGACTAGACTAGTCGGACCTACTAGTCGGGTCAGTCGGGGGATTTTTACAACAATGTCTATGAGTATATTTGTAAGTTATTTAGTATTCTAAAAACTTGGACGAACTCCATTTCCAATATCTATAGGTCAACAATTAACAGTTTCGGCAATATGGTCGATATGGTCGATATGTGTGATATAACGATCATAGATGATCGATATGTGTGATCTACGCGTATATTTGTAAGTTATTTAGTGTTCTACGAAGTAAGAACTTGGACGAACTCCATTTCCAATATCTCTAAGTCAGGAATCAACATTAACATCGATATGTTCGAAATGACCGGTATATGCGATATATGGGGTATAAATGACGGATATGTGTGATATAAGTGCGTATTTGTAGGTTACTTGTTGTTTCAATATCTTGGATGATCTTAATTTCTGAAAAATGACAAAAGATACATTTTTGAACCGTTTCCGACATTTCCACCGATATCGTCGATATATCGGTGATATATCCCGATATATCACTTTCTAGGAGAACCGATACGATATTGATATCGATATAGACTTCTATGTTTGTGAGTGTATGCTCATAACACAACCAACCCTAAGCAAACTTGTTGGTGGTAGGGGTAGTGCTAGAGTAGCATTGGGTAGTGCCTGGGTAGATTGGGTAAAGTTGGCCAGCACTTGAGTGGCATTGGGCAACACTGGGTAGCACATGGGTCGTGTCTGGGCGGTGCCGGGTAACGCATGGGCAGTGCCAGAGGCGACACTAGGTTTGCGTTGGGTAGACCTGGGGAGCCCATCGAGGCCTCGCATGGGACCCTTAGACGAGGAAGAGAGGTCTGTGCAAGGCTTGATGAGGACAGGGGATAGTGGTGGCAGCGAGTTTTAGGTATAAGCTCCGATTTAGGACAGTTGCTCTGATACCATGAGGAGAGAGAGATGAGATAATGCAATAAGTTATCTGTTCATGATGCCCTAGGATTTTCTTATATAGAGGGGAAATCTTGGGCAAATTATATAGTGCAGACAGAAAAAAAAAGAGAATACATAAAACAGATAGAAGATAACTAATATCTCAACAACGACTAATACTGACCCATCACCCACATCTCTCTTCACTAACATTGAAATTGATAATTTTATTTGGGAGTAGACACAACCCTCCGTACAGAATTGAACTCCTGGAAAGAGATTGCGACTTGCATGTTTGAAGAGGTGGGCTGCTTTGGGAAAGACCCACCCCATCATCCCTGCAACCTCTAGATGCAGACCCTGCTCCTTTACTGCACTGACCTCTTATGTCGAGGACAACAGAACGTCAGCTCAACCTCACAAATGTCTTCAATAGTGGTGGACATGGTGGAAGATACCCAATATATTTTTTAGAAGTATGTGCAGTGGGAAGCTCCAGCGATAAATCCTCGCAACCGCCTATTCTATATGACACTACCTAGGGAGTCACCCTCAATCATATATGTTTCTTCTTGCTGAGCTATATCTCCCCAGGAAGTCGCTGCTCATGCCAACCTATGGAGAACCTAGCCATAGGTCACAGATTGTTGCTGCAGCCCACTGTAGTGGCTGGAGAAGTCCTCACACCCATTCCAAGCAGTTGCTCCACTATGATGGCATATTATCGCCCCCACCATACCTCGACGACAATGATATGCATGCAATCTTCAAACATGATAAAAAATAGGCCCAAGTTGGGTCTACATGGTCCATGAAGTGGGAGAACCATGCGAACTGGAGCTCCATATGCGGTGTATCTCAACAGTGAATATGATAACCGTGTATTTGTTTGGTCTAAAGCAGAGCCAACCATCTATTGATCATTCACGTCGGATCGGGACTAGGAGTTTCAAACCCCATTGTTTGGATTCATCGCTCTAACACTATGTAACACCCTTGTCAAGGGACATGTCTGTCACGTATCTCACCTCTCCTTTCGACCGTTGCATGATGAAATCGAGCCGATTAAAAAAGGTATGATAAAAAAGGAAACCTTTTCATGTTAGACCTCTAGCATCACATCAACTCTCGAAATCGCTTTGGTTCTCGAGAAACCCAAATGTTGGCTTCACTTTTGAAGGTGAGGGGAGATGTAAGCAAGGCCTTAAATGTCGGTTTCGGTCACCATTTCGGTATCGGCCAAAACAGAATTTCGATGGAATTTCGACCGAAATTTCGGTCATTTTGGTCACTTTTTGTATTAGCATCCCCATATTTCGGTCATTTCGGTCATTTCGGTCGAATTTCGATTTCGACTGAATATCGATATTCGACAGAAATTCGACCGAATTTCGTTGAAATTTGAGGCCATGGATGTAAGAACCAAAAGTAGCTTTTTGATGAAAGTTGTCTTGCTCCTTCTTTGACCTATTTTGCCATCACAACATGGGTATTCTGGGTCCTACACCAATCCTCGTTTGACAAGTCCTGCACCACACCTTCGCAGGATAGCTCGAGTACCCCACCTTGGAGAACATTGTTGTTGTAAGCACGTGACTCGAGAACTTGTCAAATACATCATGAAACAGTGTGATAAGCTGCCAGAGATCGTAGTCTCAACTGATTCAAACGGTGAAAAAACCGAAGCCACCAATGTCAAATGTTGGCATGGCACAACATACTTTTTATGAGCAGAGAACATCAATGATAACATTGAAAGGACTAGTCTCTTTGGCGTGGATGCCTCCACCAGAAACTGAAAACATTTTCCCCCGCCCCACACTTCCGGAAGGGTTTGAAAATTCATCTTTATTAGCCATAACAGAGCAATGCCTCACCAAAATGAATGATGTCACCGGAGGAGGCGCCCAACCTCTTTTCTATTGTAGTCTATCTTTTTGAAGTCATGAGCATTGTATGGCTCAATGACTGTCAACCGAGCCTCGTGAAATACCGGACTGGTCTTAGTCCCTGCCCGCTAAGCCCATGAATACTCTCTAGACATGGGAATGCATGCATGAACTACACCTTTGATTGACTTTCCCACAGTGGAAGCTGTTGAAATCAGAGAAGCGGAAGCGGAAACGATAAATCAAGAAACATAAACATGAAGATCAGAGGTTTAACGTGGAACCCTACTCCTAAGGAGCGGGATGAAACCACGGGAGAAGCCCTCAATGGGGCGGATATTCTATTAGAATTTCTCAATGAGTACAGGAGGTGTGGGGATCCTTATATAGGTGCTCAAGGGAGGATATTCTCTATAGAATATTCTCTTTACAAATAGCTACACAGAATATTCTCTAACACTCCCCCTCAAGCTGGAGCTGAGAAAGCTGCAGCTTGCAACAAGAAGAAAGTATACACCACATCCTCACTCGATACATCACAAGAATACATGTCCGCTGCTGGTAAAGGACTACGCATGAGGACGGGTCTGCGGCTTTCAGGTCATCGGAACGTATCTCTATCATGCTTGTAGAGCCGCTGCGATATCAGATCACCGGAACATATCTCTGTCGTGTCTGGAGAAGAATCGCTGCAGAAGAAGTCTAGCACGGGAACTGATCGGGTCGTAAAAGAAGAAGTATACGCCTCGACGAAGAAGTTGATTCTCGGTGAAGACGGATGATCATGTAAAAATTTGTTAGATGTCGGTCTGTCAGTGTAGATGGACAGTTGTGAAGAATACACCTCTGACTCCCCCTTTCTCCCATACTTGATAGAATAAAGATCACGGATCAAGTTGGGAGAAACCAAAAGACGCATATTTTTTGTCTCTCTCTTTCTCTCTCTCTTCTTCTTCTTCTTTTTTTAAGCTGTTCAACCATTTTTTTCTCGGCTTTTGCAAATCATTCATCATTTTTTTTGAAATCATCTTTTTTTTGCATTTTGCGTACGGCTTTTTTTTCTATTTTGTACGCACCTTTTTACATTTTTTTTTACCTTTCTCCGTTTTTTTTAAACTATGCAACCTCTCCCTTCATTTCCCTTTTTTTTCAATCACATGTTTCACTTGAGAGTTGAGGCCCGAAGCATACATCATATATTCCCCCCCTTTTTTTAAAGGGCATGTGACTTAGGGTTCCCACGAAGGGAACCCCCTTCGCAACAGATACCGCCGCCAGAGCGAAGGTGGGGAGGGCGGGAGGTTGCCGCCGATGGGGGACCTGCATCGCGCGCTGAGTAGGTCGCCGCGGGGCTGGAGGAGGGCGTGCGGGGTTGCGCGATGAAGGAGGAGCACTTCGCGCGAGGAGTCTTCCTGGAGATGTCTCCTAGTTCCTGATTAGAACCATCCGTGGCAGTGAGCATGGGAGCATGCCTTCGATGCTCCCTACTCAACTCCAGTGCGATTGTTCTCTGAGAGCTTCAACAGGCCCCCTACATTGCTGCCGCCTCACCTCATCCCATCCATCATCGTCCTGTTTACTTAATTGCTGGTCCTCGCTCCCATTCCTTCCTCTCATTGCAGATGCAGTGTAAACATCTTCTTCCCCTCCCGGGCCTTCTTCCCAGCCTTCTCACGTTTACTCGCTCTCTCTATTTCCTTCCCTAACATCATGGTACAAAAAAAATATATTATTTACGAGTTCCAGGATGCTAGGAAGACAAGGCAAGCTGTTGGGCTATAGGGATTGCTGGAGTCAACCACTCACATCGTTTCATTGCCCCACCACCTTAACAACTTGGGATTTTCCTTCTAAGACCACATCATCCTGCTTATTTATAAAGCCCAAGCGACCGTGAAGTCATGAACGCACGAATCACATTCATGTAGTTTTTCATGCTGTTAACAGCTGCCTTTTTCGAAAGTATCTTAAAGGGCTTTGAAACCGGAATTGTAACAATGTTGCAAATCTCTTATCTTAAAGATGGAATGATTTGGTTGCCAACTCAAAGGACCTTCACCTTTTAGGAAATGACTCGGATGTCATGCTCTATACCAATGGATGTAGAACAAACTTGAGGTTGAGAGAAAATATATGGAGGGTATAAGAAAAAATAGAACGACATGTCTGGAGCAAGGGTTTTTTGGTGGAGAAGCACGAAGATGCAAGAGGGAGAGGAAGAGAAGAGGAGAGAGTTGGTAGAGATGCTCCAAATATGATTCAAATCTGAATTTTAATTAACTCAGAATTCTCTTTACATAGAGAGAGCATGTGTTTTTTAAAACAAAAATAAAATAAAATACGATGACCTTGATTCTTGACAAACCCTTATTTGACTAATAAAAAACTCCCAATTTTAATAATGAAACCATCTATATTTTTTTAAAGATATCAATTGATCTCTGTTTATTTAAAACAAAATGGGAATTGCAATGGAATTGAACTAGATAAAAAAGAAATCAACTGATCATAGTTTATCCCTAATTCCCAATTTGGGCCTACATCAGTTCATCCTCTGAAGCACATCTTAGTGCCTTGTACAAAATCTCAGGCAGTGTGTAGTTTGTGCTGTGCCATTTTTCACATCGCTATCCATAAATTTCCTCCCAAAAATCTACACATCAATTGGCTGGTTTTCTGGTTGTTTCCATGGTATGATGATCCGTAATTACCATCCTCGTCAATGTTGTATATGTTCACTTGAGGTTAATTTCTAAACATGACATTTTAAGCACCTTGTAATTGCTATAAACATCCCAGTGCATGTCTCCACTCACATTGCCTCAAGCCATCTCCATTGTACAATTGCCACCGCCACCACCACCATCGCCATGAGTCCTGTTGCCTCATCTTTTTGCACCCATCATCAACAACTCAGCTCTAGTCACATGCACTAATCTCGACCACTCATTGGTCACTAACAACAACAACAAAGCCTTTTCCCACTTTAAGTAGGGTCGGATACCACTACAACAAAATTGAGCTATAGTGACGTTTTTTTCAAAACCCGTCACTAAATTAGTCGTTAAATATATAACAACGATATTACTCGTTGCGAAATGAGTTTTCGTACTCGAAATTAGCGACGAGTATCATATTTGTCGTTATATCATTAGCAACGGTCCGTATAGCGACGCTTATCTATTGCTATTTTTCAAAATATCAACAAATTGTCACTAATTTTTTAGTTCAAAATTTAGCGACGATTAATTAGAAGTTGGAAAATAACAACGACTAAGCGTCGTTGTGGACCGTTGCTAATGATATAACGACATATAGGATATTCGTCGTTAATTTTGAGTACGAAATCCCATTTCGCAACAAGTAGTATCGTTGTTATATATTTAACAACTAATTTAGTGATGGATTTTGAATAAACGTCACTATAACTCCATTTTGTTGTAGTGTACATGAATTTTTTGCCTCCATTCAGATCTATCTTGGGCCATTTTCGGGCCTGATAACAAGAAAAGCGATCATATTGGACTTTGTGCATCTGATATCTCATTTCCTATTTACTTGAGTTCCACACGTTTGGCATGATTATTATCTTGCCAATATCATGGTTGGCCATGGTTAAACTGTTCTAATGATGTGATTGTTATTTGTCATGGATAATGTAAAGATTTGCACAGAAATATGTACATCAGCAAAGTTTCAGTGCTTCATGAGCATCACTTTGAATGGGTATTCGTTTTAGGTAGCATACTGAGCTCATCTTCTTTGGCGGTTTTTATTGCCATACGAGGAAGCTTGTTTGGCTTTTTCACACTTTTGTAAGGGTATTGTCTCTACTGGGTTCTAATGGAATCTCTTGTAATTGTGTGGATCTCATTTGTCATTTTCCCTTCAGGAAAATGTTAAAAAGAGCTGGATTGCAAGGAGTGCTGAAGCTATTGACTTGGTTTTGGAGAAAAGTGATAGCGAGGAGGATGTGGTGCAGAAGTGTAAGCAGAAGAAAGTCAACTCCGTTCATTTGCAGAAGTTGCAGCAGGTTTTTTGTTTCGTAGTAATATTTTATATTTGTTCTGCAGTAATTATTGTTTGCATGCACTTGTGCCATTTGCTGAATTAAAAAATTATGCTTTAGTAACTATTTATGACCAATGGCAGGAGCTGAAGTCCCTTCTAGCAAGACCTCTACAGCCAAAACAATTTTCTCGCAAATTCCTGGCTGGGGTAATCCCTCTATTTCTTGATCAATTCTATATATACTTTCTTCAATGGGTATTATGGTTGACAAATCTGATATTTTCTTGCAAGTATTTTTTAGTTACTTGGATTTACACTGCTGAGATCTATTAGAGACTTCATAGCATAACATGGCTTTTCCACATTGATTGCATTATAATCACAAATTATGAGTTTTTATTTCATCAACGTCGTAATTTTATGATAGAAACAACTTGACTAGTTGAATCTGTGCATGTTTCCTCCTGTTACCAAATGCACCCTATACATAAGCACTTGTGAAGCTCTGCCTATGAAACTAGGCCTGAATAAAACCTTCAGAATGCAGGATTACCTAGTTGTTTATGTTTGCCGAGGGCTTATGAGCCGTAAGTGTATTACTTCAACTTAAGTCGCTCGAGGTTTACTACTTATTATAGACATTGCTCGTTGGCATGTATTGGATTGATTATGTACCACCATTACGATATGATACTTGTTTGATTTTAAAACATGTGTGATTCGTCATCTCTGACTCTCTCTCTCTCTGTCCCACCTTCCCTGGTCTCACCACCTACTAGATAAACTCTCTCCGACTCCTGATGACATGTTGGGCAGTTCAAAGCTCCTTGTATCCTCTATTTGTTTCGTGCGTGACTTATCTTGAGATCACACCGCGTTTTTCTTCAAAAAAATGGATAGTAAGTTTGTTTTAGGTTTCCAAGTATGGGTGGGTGTTCTCCATATATTGAGGACTTTATTTACTAGTTCAATTGCTTTTGTCGCAAAAGCTACACTTTTTTTGCCATGATGTTGGTCTTTATCGCGTAAAGTAGGTTTGGGTAATTGAATTTTCACGAGCAATGTAACAAAGGTGGAAGGAAACCCTCCCTTGAAAATTGCTTGTTACAGATGCCGACCGGCAAATACTAAGCTGCTTTCATGGCTGTACCTCGAGTTCTCTCAACCATTGTTCAATTTGTTCTGTAATTTGATTCCAGCAAATGCTGATTACATTCTATCAGATCCCTCCCTAATGAAATTCAGATTATGCTTTTCTGTTTACCTCAGTTTGTTTTTCTCTGTTTTTATAAGTTTAATTTTTTTCTTTCCATATTTTATTTTCTAATATGAACATAAGATCCTTTTATGTAATCGTGTAGCCCGAATTTTTTTCTGTATGATTTTAGGCTGGACTTTCAAGCATCCTGCAAAAGCAGTTGGAGGAACTGTCAAAGATGAATCAAGGTTCTGCGATTTTAGCAGATGGGAGCAAACCAAAACTTGTGGTGTTTGGTCAAGATCTCATTGAACCACTCCAGGCCCTCCGGACGTCTGGCCGTGAGGTATGATTTTTTCATTTCTTGATGAGTTCCATTTGGCTTGACTTTACTGGTTGTTTCATGAGACGACCTTCTTTGAAAGTGCTATGATGATCAACTGACCGCCTTTAGTTGAACTTTGGGTTCTCTAAATGTTATACTTCTATGTGCTTCTGATGGCACATTGTCCATGGTTAAATAAAAACATAAGTTGGCAAAACAGAGCATCTCTTTGTTAGACCTATAATATTTAAGCTTGTCTCCCAGGTTTCTATGAACACCGACAAGAGCAAGGAGACGAGGAAACTTGTTGAAAATTGGAAGAAAAAGAAACAAGCAGCTAAAAAGCGTTAGTTTGTTACTTAGCTGCTTAATATATTATTCCAAGGTTATTATTAGTCGTCCGGTGTTCACTGCCTTGTTTTTGTCAGATGAACGGGACGAAAGAAGGAAGAAAAAGAAAGACGGAAAATTGGCACGAAGGTAGATGTGATCTAATTACCTTTCTGCCAGTACAGAAGAAGCGATTGCTCAGCTCGCAGGTGCCCCTGAGGAAGAAAGCTCATGAGCACCAGAGAATGCAGCATAAAACTTCAAAGATCTGAAATCTTTTTCTTAACGAGATAATTTTTTATTGAGTTATTGACTTTGCAATTTTTATCGAGTAAGATCATCAGAAAAGTACTTGTATCAGAGAAAATATATATTTATGGAATTTTCCCTACAGGGACACAACAATTTAACATGCTAATATCTCTTCTCGTGTATATTCATGGCTGGTGGTCAAAGAATTATCTCCTTTGTCAAGTTGTAGGAAGAGGTGTATTCTCTGCGGTTTTCCAACATGTACTAGATATGATTCTCTTTGCGAAGGTGAAAGAGTGGATGCAATTTCTAATACACACAAGAACTTTGCTGCACTTGCTTCTCGTCGTACTCTGATCTAATGTGGGGCCTCGTCCTTCGCTGCCTCTCAATTTTGGGTGTGGTTGCGTAAACTCGACAGTCATATGTGATTGAAATGGAATGGACGTGTTTTCACTTGCTGGATGCAATATATAGCTGCAATTTTGATCATACCAGGTTAAATGATGACAACGTTAGGCTGACAGGCCCAAAAAAATCATTTCCTAAATTCCTACAATGCGACTTGATATTGGGAAGTAGAGTTGTAACACTAAGAGGCCGTTCGGGTACCCCTTAATCCACTCCTCTCTCTAATGTGGGCCTCACATTTCCCCTTTTTTAATACATTAGATAAATTAAGTTTCTTTCATCCATTCAATCAAAAAACAGTATATTATACAATCATATCGTATAAAAATTATAAATTACTCAACATCTACTCACTTTTTCAAACTTCAATACAATCATATCACATTGACTAGTACTCAAATTTTTAAATTTCAATACAATTGTATCACAACAAATTCATCCTTAGTTTAATCCTTTATCCAAACATATAAACACAAAAACATGTTACCTTATATCAGTTTAACCCATCCTAACCTGTGTACCAAACACACCCTAAAGTTTTTAGTCTTTTTTATTTTCTATCCGTTATTAACACATCAAAAGCTACATCATACATAGTTTTTAAATAATCCAAAGGATTGAGCTGAAATAGCACATTATATGGGCAAACATAATAAACAACAGTAGAAACGAAGGTACTAAAATGAAGATGATAGCATTGTTCTCATTTAAAAGAAAAAATGGCAAATCATGTAAAAAGGACCAACGTTTCAAAAAAAAGAAAGAAAGATGGAGAATCACAGTCCCTCCTCTCTCCACTACATTTATTATTAAAAACGCAAACAACACAAAAAGAAATGGAAAGAAGACACAAGAACTCGTCCACCATAACGACAAGCACGTACAAGACCCAAAAAAATATAAATATTTAAATAAAGACCACCAAAATTAGGAGATCATTCACATTTGTACACAAACGTTCGTTGTAATCTCCGAGCTTGCATGCGCGGGGCGACTAGAACGCTTCTTGAACGCGTTCTAGCTACACCCCGGGTGTGGAGACCGGCGACGGGTCGACTCCGACCTGAGTCGTCATCGCCGATCGAAGCATGAAGCCCCCTTCCTTGACGCTTGCATCCTCGTCGTTGTACGCATACGCGAACCCACCATGCCGCGTGCGGTCCATCCCGGCCATCTCGTCCTCGGTTGAGATCCGGAGCAAACCAATCCATTTCAACAACATGAACAACGGTCCCATCAGTGCACTCACCCATCCAATGATCACCATTATCTGCACTATCTGCGCCGCCAGCAGCTTCCCGCCGCCGCCCATGAACAACCCGTACGGCCGCCCTTCGCCGTAGACCGTCGCCACGTAGGACTTGCTCGCGAACAAACCGGTAAACAGGAGCCCCCACGTCCCGCATCCACCGTGCAATTGCGCCGCCTCGAGCGGGTCGTCGTACTTGAGCCGCTCGGCGAGCTTGTTGAACCCGATCAGCACCCCGGCGGCCACGACCCCGCACACGATCGCGGCCCACGGCTCGACCACCGAGCAGCCCGACGTGATCGCGGCGAAGCCGCCGAGCAGCCCGTTGCACACGTCCGTCACGTTCCAGTGCCCCGTCATCAGCCGCTTCCCGAAGAGCGTGGTCAACGCCGCCGCGCAGCCTGCCAGCGTCGTCGTCACCGCGGTCCGGCCCACCGCGGACCATTGCCCGTTGATCGAACCGGACGGCCCGTAGGACTTGAGGATTACGTTGAACGAACCGGGGTTGAACCCGTACCACCCGAACCACAATAGAAACGAACCGAGCACGACTAGCGACGCGCTATGCCCGCGGAGCGCCACGGACCGGCCTCTGTGGTCGAACCGGCCTATTCTTGGGCCCTCTATGAAGGCCCCCCATAGGCCGGCTATGCCGCCCACCATGTGGACCACACCCGAGCCCGCGAAGTCGATCGCACCGCTTCCGAACAGGAGCGAGCCCGTTGTCCTAAACGGGCTGGCCCAACCGTCGCTGGACCAGAACCAATGCGACACCACCGGGTAGACGAACCCCGTGAGGAAGGCGGAGTAGATGAGGTAGGCGACGAACTGCGTTCGCTCTGCGATCGAGCCGGAGGTGATGCCCGCGGCGGCAATGGCGAAGGCCCACTGGTAGAGGAAGCCGGAGTAGTCATAAGTCTCATTGGGCACCTCCGTGAGCCCCCAGTAATGCCTCCCTATGAATCCATTTGTTGATGGACCTGAAATTCGAACGTTCCAACAATTTGGATATCTAATTGTAATAGAGAAAATTTTATTGGAAGAAAACGAAACAAAACTCCGTATATCATCAATAGAAGGATATATGTGCAAATGCTCCAAATTCCCCCTTGTTTTTAAAAATATGATTTAATATTGTTTGTTTGTGGGGGTGGTGTAATACCGGAGATGGCCTATTGCATTAAAAAAAGTCTCCCTAATTAAAAGAAAACCATGTTCTCAGCTGGAATATCAATTGGTTTATGAGAAGAGAGGTACCGAAGGCGAAGGCAAAGCCGAAGAGATAGTAGAAGATCCCGCCGGCCGCGGCGTCAAGGACGTTGGTGAGCATGATATTCATAGTATTCTTGGCTCTCACCGAGCCGGCGCACAGCATCGCGAACCCCAGCTGCATTGCGAACACGAGGTACGCTGAGAACAAGAGATACGTCGCGTTCACTGCGAAGCCGGTATCGGACAGCTTGTCCGAGACCGTCATGAATTGGTCGGTGATGTTGCTGAGCCGCCTGCATAGGAACTCGGCCACAGGGCTCGAGAAGTTTGCGCCGCCGGTCGCGAGGAGGCTCATGCACTGATCCGCCATTAGATAGATTGATAGAGGGAGGGAGGGAGGGGGAAGAGAGACGGGTAGGGGGTAGAGGGGGGACGGAGATATATAAGATACGATTAGGGTAATTTGGTCACTTCACATGTTGAGCCCGAAAAGAAGGATTCGGATCCGATTACTTTTCGGGTCGGGTTCGCACAATTATAAAGTTGCCCCTGTTGGTATAATCGCAACTTTGGACAAGGGTGCTTGTGAAATATTTGAGATTGAATGGAATACATTATGGTGTAAATATTAGGGTTGTAAATGGATCGGATTGGATCGGATTTTAGCATAATCTCTGTTCAATCCAACTTTAACAGATTTTAATTTTTTTCAATCCAATCTATCAAATATCTGAATTCAAACCAATTCATTCCGCCATATTTACGGACTGGATCAGATTTTTTATACTAACATATTCCGCTCGAAAGTCTATCCTTTCATGTTTATATTTTATGGTACATAACCTTCAACATTTAAATCATGGCTCCAAAATTGATATTATGGATAGATATAAAAAATGATGAAGCCTTCTCCCTCTTTACGTAGGGTTGGCTACATGGATCCTTGCTCAAATCCATGTTAAAAAATCTAACTAATTTTTAAGCTGGCTGTCGGCTACCTAATGCAACCCCTACAAAGAGGGATTTGAACCCTAATCTTTTGGGTGGTACATATACTGCATTATCACCAAACTATTGAATGAGATATACTATGGATATATATAGTGAAAAGAATATTTGAAGAATGCACAATCAAATTAAATTTGAAGAACTCTATTAATCCATTATACAAGTTGAAGGTCGCATGATCAAACTAAATGATTATATTGAATTTGATGTCTAAGTTTTTTTTATAAATGATACATTAGTATATTTTTTTGTAAATGATTTTTGATATATGATTCAAATATGAACATTGCAACAAACATGGATGCAAAACTAGTTAGAACGAAAAATACGATCTTGTAAATGGATAGTTGATGAAATCTGTGATGAATTTAGACTATAAAGATAGGTCAAAATCAAACCACTCTGACACCCTTCAATGCACTATAACATATCATTAATATACAAGAATCATAATACTTTCATTCTCGATTGAGTATCCAAGATAAAGTCAATTTAATTATAACCTATCAATTAGGCATCATGTCTTTCATTTAAAATAGACTTAAAATATAATTTATTGGTAAGATTAGCACATATAGGCAAAATACGCAAAATTGTCTGAAAAATATGAATCAAATTCGTTTATAAATTTAAAAAGAAAAGGAATTCAGTAATGCTTGTTTGTTCTTAAGATGTTTGTGGTATATATGAACATATAGTTGATCCAGTTTCATACATGGGTAAGGGCAAGTTCGAACAAACAAAAAGGACAAGACTAAAAAAATGCATGTACTAAGTAACTGTCCCAAATCTATTTTCTTTTAATAGTGATCGGACGAGTTGCATCATACTCATGACAAATGGCATCATGCCAAAGAGGGACGATATTATACCAGACATGTAATGATATCATAAGGGAGGGTGACGTTGTTATACTAGAGGGGGACAACGTTGCGGGACGAGGCAATATCGAAATGGACCGAGAGGGAGAGGGAACCGGCAGTTGAATATTGGTGGTTGCGAGTGAACTGAGGGGAATTGGGAGGGGAATAGGCCAAGAGGGTACACCATTACAAGTTAAAATCAGATTTTATTATTTTTGAGACTTAGTATTTGGCTTTCAAGAGAAAGAGATGGGGGTGTAAGGGGCCTTGTATCCATCTAAAATTAGATGAATGACATTAATTATGCCTTTATGAGAAATTATGCGTGGATGCAAATAGATATTATGTATGTATTATATTTATATATGTAAATATATACATATATTTTAACGGATTGGAGCGGATTGGAATTTGATAGTGATCAACTCCAATCCAGACTTTAATGGATCTTTGAAAAATTCCAATCCAATTCGAACCATTAAAATGATAAAATCAAACCAATCCAATCCAATAACATCCGATTGAACCGGATTACGGATTTTCTCCATATATACACAAAAATACGTTGGTAACAAATATACTATACCATATATTATGAGTTGGAACTTGGAAGGTTATCATTTTTTATTTTAAAGGAAGAATTTGCTGATGTTTTGTCCTTTTTTTGTTCCACCGAACACATATAGGATTAGCAACGACGATGCTAGATTTAAGAGTTAGTCCTTTGTATAGTTTAGTTTAATTACAAGAGAAAAAATGGTCATCAAATTTATATTCCACTTATTTTCAATAATTCAATCTTTGAATGTGTTGTAGTATATTAGAGAAAAACTCTGAAACTGAGGGTGGATATAAAATCGGTGAAATCCTACTGAAAGACATTTGTGTTCTAAGGTACTTAATTAATCACGTTGTTGATTTCATATAACTATTAGCGCAAATACAGCTACCACATTCTTCTCTACGTTAGTAGGATCCCATAATCAATTATCGTGATCGTAAAGAGTATGAATTTAAAAAATAGGGAAGTTGTATTTTTTTTATTATGATCGGTAACACTTGTTTGTGTTTGGTGACGAGGGTGTTGGGAATTGAATCGGATACACAATCAACCACAACGAACATTAGGAAGAAAGAGACGATATGATGATAATCTTCACCTCTGATGAACATCAAATAATGAAATTACAAGAAGAAGATTAAGTACAACTCTCATTGTTTTCTCACTCCTCATCTCTTCTCTCAATCTCACTTTATTGTCTCTTGTAGTCTGTTGATTGTAGGCTTAAATAGTGTCTCCCATTTCTCTATTGTAGGCTTAAATACAATCTTAAATTGATTGTAACAGTCAATCTCAATCAATCAATTAAGATCTTAATGAGATTTGATCAAATTAAATCAAATCTCTTTTGCCATATTAGGATTTTAATTTTCTTGAATAGAAAAATCGCAATCTTAATAATCTTCTCCTTGAATTGAATTCAATCACGATTTTTTTTGCATATCTCCTTAATCCTGCACTGGACCATCCTCATCATTTATAAGCTCCTCCCTCAAGTTCTCACCGTCATGGGTGTTGCACCCGTCACTAGGTGACATCAGTATGTTTTCTCTTAGGAACACCGGCTATATAGTATGCCATTGTCCTATGGTAAAACAAACCACGCTCTTATCTTTCCTACATGCTCCTACTGAAGGGAGGTTTCTAAGGCATCACGCATCACAGAAGCCTGTGGATCGAGCCATATCCCATTGAAAATAAACTTGTCATACAAGTCGTTATAACAACGGAATTTTAAAAAAAAATCGATGGAACCACATGGATTGAGAACCATTCACAATCTTTTCCATCAATATCACACATGTATAGGAACACCTCTTGAAGTGTGAATGTGATCCTCAGGTCTTTACAGCAAGAAACCTCCTGTCTGAAGTTCGATCCAACAGAGACATCACTTGCAGGTGAGGGGATGAATCACGTACTTCATACAATACAACAAGACGATTTGGAACCCCTTGCTCTTGATGTCGTGGTACGAAATCTTCTTTCTTCATTGTGATCCTGAAGGACCAAAGATAAAGAAACTCTACATGAGATTGACCAAATTGATTCGGCAACGTAACAACATGTTTATCCACCATTAAGGGTATTACTCCTACAAAGGGACGATTCCTGTTACAAAACGGGGAACATCAATCATTAAGGGCATTATCCCGATGAGGGGATGTCTCTTGGAGAAAGAGAGAGAGAGGATAGACTTGTTGCTCCTGGAATTAATTATATTCTGAAAGCAGGCCCAACCCCTCCATATATAGAGATTCAAACGGTTAGGATTGCAATTCTAATTGTTGAATCAATGGCCATGATAACGGAGCTCATAACTACTTTTAATATTAGAGTTGATAATAATTATCAATTTAATATCCATTTAATCCTCTCAATAAATAAATTAACAAATAAATAATAAGAGAAAAATAAATAGGAGGCTCCTAAAAATTAGGGGCGTCCACCATGGTTGTTACAACCATGGATGCCTCCCTTTTAGGTAGCTCCTTATTATTTTCCTTTTATTTTATAATATTTGTAAAATTTCAACAATCATAAAATTATTTATTATTTTGAAATTCAATTATCAATAAATAATTCTTAATTATTTGTGATAATTATAAATAGGTTATTGACAAATATAAATCATATTCATAGGTCCGAAGCTAAATGTAAATCATATTTATATGTATTGTATAATGTGAATCCAATTCACATTAATACTAATTTGTGAATCACATTCACAATTATATCTCAAACTGTTATTGTGGATCTTATCCACACTATCCATGACTATTGTGGATAACACTATTCACATTAATCTTATCCAAGAAAATTAAATTCAATTTAATTATCTTGAAATCCTCTTTGTACATAACAAAAAATAATATGAATCTTATCCATATTATTCTTGGATAACCATGAATAACACTATCCAAGATAATGTTATCCAAGATAATTAAATCCAATTAATCATCCTAAGTTCTCCTCTTCACTCAGTGATTCAAGTATCACTTAACAGTACCGATTCTCATATTTATCTCTTTAGGAACATTCGTCATACTCCTTTGCATATATTGTGCCTTCTCCGTAGATACTTGGAGATAGGATCATGGTGATTGTATATCCATATATAGTAACTTGGACAATGAGATCTAATCTCATATCCAGATTTAGAAGACCTCTCAAAGATGTATGATCATGTCAGACAAAGTATCCAATCTTCTTATGATCTCCGAATCCCATTCAGACTAATATCCAATATTTAGACAAAGATTGGATAACACTGAGTGGATTCACTAAAATCCAAACTTATTTCATCACTCCTCGGAATGGAAGCGTCATTGTATACAATCGTTTAAGATGACATCATCCCCGAGTATTCCTAATATCCATACATCCTGCCTACTGGAAGACTATGATTAAATCTAAAGTTCTTATCCCATTTCGGACTGTCTCATTCATGGTTTTATGGTTTTATCAATAAGTTTCTCATTCAATTATTGGGGTTGGTATCGATCATATGATTTCGAAAGACATATATCATACCTTCAAATCTTGTCTCTTTTCCAAAATAATACAGCAAATGATGGAATTTGATTTATCCCAATATCTCATGAGTGAGCTCATATCTTTCGGTTAAATAGTGAACATGTATGATCCCTTTGAGAGATCGTATTACTTATATGCTCGTGTATGCCCACAAGCTTGTCGGTCTATAGACCTTGATTAGGTCATCAACCTAATGGTTTGCCAAATGTACATAATCAAACATATAATAGTACATCTGTCTCCTGTCAGAGGATGTGTGCGTGTATCATGACAACATATGATATAGATCTTGGTTATCTCGATCTCGCGAAGTCAATTCTTTGACCTAACTTATTCGACACTGTTGAATCCTTATTCTTATGCAGAGGACCAGCATCAAGAGGTCAGTCGGATGTTAGCCTTTGGAGTAAGGACTGCCATCTCCTACTCAGGATGGAGATCCTTTCTTGATAATCATCTGACGATATGGTTGGGTCCTCAATCTAACCCTTTACATATTCAACCCTACACCAACATCTATGATCCAACATTTGGATCACAACTGTATGATATTAAGTCATCATGGTACATAGCTCAACTTCTACGAAGGGACCTATTATGCAAATTATTTATTTTTCATCTCAAATTAAGGAGTGATTTGTAATAATTTTTATTGCATAATGGCTCGTCGTGGATACTTATATCCTATAATCTCCCACAAGCCAAAATAGCCATTAAAGGGCTAATATTTAAACCCACACTCATGTGCTATCATAAGTCATGTAGATACAACTTGGTTGGTTGATTAGTCACTCTGTTACGAGAGACTATGCCAAGTCGTTTTGCAAACTTGCATATCCTCTGGTTTTAGTGCTTGCATATAATGCGAATGTTGTATCTTATGCAACCGATACTCAATCTTGTTGAAGCACTCACAGTTCTATGCACTACAATTAGAAGTTAACATAATCAGTAAGGGATTTAAATACCTATATGCTAAGAGATATCTATCTCCTTAGACTAAGATACAATCTTAAGTCTTTCAAGGTATTTGAAGACTAGGAGATCGCTATCTTCATAGTCTTAAGTCATTGAAGAAGTTTTATTATTGCAATCAAGTTTTTCATCTCCACAGTAGGATTAGTAATACTTTACTACTCTTACTGCATGGAAGGTATCTATCTTTTGCACACATTATGGCAGACACTAGTCTTCATATAGCTGACGCACAAGGGCATGCAGCTATAGCATTCACATCCTCATCACTTTGAGGTGTTATCCCATTAGATGGGCCAGTACCATATCTTAAGGAAAATAAACCTTCCTTGGTACTTCCCATGTAGGATTTGTTTAAGGTGTACCCTTGATGTGAAGGACCTAATGGACTATTTTCTTTACTTTTGAACAGATTCAAAACTTAGATTCAAGAGGCATCCTTGAGATATTTTATCTTAAAAATATGCGACAACTAGATTAAAACACTTATTATCTTGCCATATCATTCCAAATGATCAGGATCACACCTACATGATGAATACATTGACACTCCCACTAAGTTTCACATAGTTTATCAAGATTCTGCTTGAAATCATTACATTTATAATTCATCAAATCTGATGTTCCAACTTCAAGAAGCTTGTTTGAGCCCATAAATAGATCTCCTTAGCTTGCATACTTTGTGCTCCTCAAGTATGAAGCCGTAAAGATACTTAATGAATATCCTCGTTGAGGTATTCATTGAGGAATACAGTCTTAACCTCCTTCTTCTATATATTATAATGAAGTTGTGTAGCTATAATTAGCAATATCTTGGAGTCTACTTAAGACTTTATTACTAACATCCATCTATCCATGTCCTAATCCGCAAATGCTTCATCATATGAAGACATATTATTGTCAAACTCTTCTGATACATGGTATTCATACCTTTTAGGTGGTTTAACCACCCTCGAACTCTTTTGAAGTGGCATGAGTGTTTCATATTTAATTATATTCTTAATTTCTGATTTAGGAACCTCATTATCATGTGTGTATTCTATGATTTCATTTACTTCATTTTTATCTTGTTCCTTATATAAGTCATCTTCTAAGAATCATATCCGTATTGATGAAGTCTTTAAGAATCTCAAGGTCATAAAGTATGTATCCAGTACTGTCCTTTACACACCCAATGAAGTAGCACTCTTTAATGCATGATTCTACCATCTTTGCATGGAATCTAGTGTATGATATATGTTGCAGTATGCACTGCATATCCTTAGAAACTAAGCAATAATTGTACTATGTTCTATCGTTGATTTAACCATGTCCAACTTGATCCTGTTGTATCTCCCTGCAACTCTACTAAGTTGAAGTGTTCCTGGAGTATCGAGATAGAAAAATATTCATTTCTCTGCAAGCTACTCCTTTAATTCATCTGACGGGTACTCATTACCATGGACAGATCGATTTGTATACATATTCATTCTAACTTTTGTTCTCAACCATAATTGTGAAATCTTTGAACATTTCAAAGACATGTAAGAAAGAAATCCCATACCGCAAATGATCATCAATTGATATCACATATCATTAATATTCATTTTGGTATTGAAAGTCCATATAAATCAATATGTTTGAGGTCTTGAATATCTCTACATATTACACCATTCCTAAAGAAGGGTGTTTGAACATTTTACTTTGAATACAATATTCACAAGTAGGTAAGTTCTGAACTTTCAGACAATCTAAAGGTTTACATCTAACTAGTCTTATGATCTCATCAATAGACGCATGTTCAAGTCTTGATGCTAGATCATTGTCAAATGATGTTCGTCCTTCTCTTGACCTTTAAAGCATTAATTTTCAGTATAGAAATGTCAATGAACTATTCGTTAATATTTTAATTCCATAGAGTACTCTAGTTGTTAGATTACCTTCTGAAATGTATCCATCATAACACTCTATGATATGTGATAAATATTGGATTCATCATCTTTACCCACATTATTTAGCCATCTATCATAAACTATTAATTTAATGTAATAATAATTAATTAGTATTAATATTTATACATTGTAATTAATTAAAGCTAATTACTGTGAATAAATAAATGTTTGAATAATTGAACACATATGTTTATAGTTCCCTTTATTTTATGTGTTTCTCATTATTCAAAACCAAATAAAAATTAACGTAATATTATATATAATATATTATTATTATTAAAATATATCAAAAAATTACAAAACAAATAAAAGAAGTATTTTTATACTTATAAAAATGCTTATAAAACAATTACTATGTATGTATGGTATATTTTGATTTTGGTTTCTATATGAAAGTTGTAGATCTTAAACATATATATACGACTTTCATTTTGGACACTTTTTCATTTAACTTATTTTATTATTTTATTTTAATTTTATCTTATTTTTCTTTAGTTTTATTTTTTGATTGGGCCATGTGGCCCAATCATAGCTTGCCACATGCTGGCTCTTCTTTAGCCCATACCTCTCATATGGGTTGTTTGATCTTTTGATCAAACAACCCTAATCCACTCGATCCCGCCTCCATTTGGGCCGCTTGATGAAATGATCAAGTGGCTCCGAGTTAGTGCCTCACATCATGATCATGACCATTGGATCACTTGATCCAACTGTGCATGTGCGTCGTCAACCTCTGCATGTTACACCTCCAGGCATCGCCCCCTCTTCTCTAGAGAAACTTCTCCATCTTCTCTCAGTCTCTCCATGTGTCCTCACTACATAAGACTGGTACCCTAGTGAAGCCCTTTCGTCCCTCTCTCACGTTAGTGCCTCAACTCCGACCTCTCCCTCATGTGCATCAACTGATGGTGGTTGAAACCATTGTGTTCAACCACCTGTCACCTGAACAAAACCACTGTGAGAAGTGGCATTCACCCCTAACCACCATTTATGCGTGGTTTCTCCGATCCTGGTCTCCCCTTCAGTAACAATGATATATATATATATATATATATATAGAGAGAGAGAGAGAGAGAGAGAGAACATGAGCGACAAAGGACTACTACCTCCGACGATATCCACGACAAGTTGATCATGTGCAGCCCTAGATCCAGTGTTACTCGAGCTTCATGCCTATGCCGAGCATGTTAAGTGATGACTCGAAGCTCTTAAGCTTCTTCCCAGGCCGTCATCCGCCTCCTACCTTCTTCTCCATCTTCGTGTGATACTCAGTTTCCCCTTTGATGTTTTCTTCAATCTATTTCGTCATGCACACACTTGTTCACACCTAATTGATCCATTCCTCACCATCGCCACACCACACCAATCTTCGCCAGCCCTTTAGGATTCCATCTTTCGTTCTCCATATTTCTGGTTGCATTTCTATGCCTCTTCTTTGCATAGGAGGAGGACCCATTTGGTCTCCGTTCTGATAACCATCCTAGACCCTCCATTTCACCCCCTCTTGTCCCCGTGCTTTAGCTATTTCTTCTAACACCGCATGTACTCATTGATCGGAATTTTGAGGTCTTCTACAATCTCAGATTTTTGCTTTGGAAAAGCTCCATAAACCACCATCTACAACCACCTTTCCTCTGAGCTTTCATTATCTTTGCCAAGCCAAGGAAGAGCTTCCCCGACCTTCATCTACCTCACAGGAGCACAGAGGAGGAAGCTTCGAGTCATCGAAGCACTGCCCTTATGTCATCCTACGAGGAGGAGAAGATATGTAGTCGAGCTAATGGTACCATTGGATCCGATTGTCCTGATATAATCCCATGGCCCAAAGGAGAGCCTAGCTGCCTCTTCGAGCCCGCAGCCTCGGGTGGGACCGAACCAACCCTGAGGCACCTTCTGCCACCCACGTCGCTCGAGCCTCCATTACTATCAAGCCAAGAACCGATCCTAGACTACATGCGTTTCCTCAAGTACATGCATGGGTTAATTGCAAAGGCACCCCGTCAACTCCTTGTAATTGTAGATAAGCCTTTGCGCTCCTAGAATTTACTTACAAACCCCTCTGGGATTCATTATTTGTATCCAGACCTTTTTGGACTTATTTGTAAGGATTTATGTATTTCTAAATTTTGTTTTATTTGCATTTTAGCCTATGGGTTGTTTATTGAATAACTTCAATATATGCTATCCAATTATTATGATGATCTTGTTATAAAGCTCATATCATGCTCTTTAATGCATTATATTCATTTATCTAAGATGACCAACGATGCATAATTTAAAAATTCGATAAATCTCTTGTTTATTATACATAAACTTTGAACATCGGAGTTGATTATTAATTATTAGTTTAGATCAAATTAATCATCTAATTAGATAACTTAATTAATTGTTTAATTCAGTAGTTTTGTTGTATGTATTTGTTGTGTGAATTGCATTACATCATCATCAGTTTGTAGCATAATATCAACTCGCATATAAAAATTGCAAAAAGATCATGCATTCATTCTCATTGCTTCCCTTGACCTAGACTTACATTAAATTCACTTAACCTATATATTCAGTCTTATTTAAGTATACTAATTTCTCGTGTCCTTGTGTTCGACCATGGACTTATCCAGGTATAAATAAACCACACCCGCTTCATACAGATATTCAGTGTGGCTCTGATCGATTTCTAATTGGATCGTACTATAATGATACGATCTTAACTAAGCCAACCAACACTCAATCAGATGGCACCATTGACGAGAACATGACATCATTAGGATATTTACTTAGGTCTAAATATTTAGTGAAGTGTTTTTTAGTGAAATTTATCTCAACTCTTTGTTTTGTTGACGTTGTCGATTTATTTTATTTTTTAGCTTGACATCTCTTCCAAATTACATCTAATCATATAGTTGTTGTGATTGGGATTTTGAAGCCGTGCAAATTTGAGGTGACATGGAGGCGACGAGCTTGGAGCTTGAGCTGAGAAGAGTACACGGCAGTTGTTAATTAAAAGACAGAGCTGGCTAATTAATTAATTTTGTTAAAGTTTTTATTTATTATTATTGTAAATTAATTTGTAATTAGCTTTCTATTTCTAGGTTCTCTTGATTATAGAGTTTACATGTGTAATTAAGGACTTTATAACCTTTTGTTAACAGTGGTGTGTCGAGACCTGCTTAACTCAACTAAGAGCGGGGCTCGAATTGAGTGACCATTATTAAGGATATGCATGCAACTCTTAAAGCATTTCTTAGGTCATTGTTTGTGCCTGAGTAACTTAGGTTACACATCTAAAGATTTACTAATAGATGCACTTAGACCATTCTATATACCATCAAAACAAATCATTTTCTTCACGCTAATAGAACTCATGTTTTAGGTGTAATTTTATCAACTTAAATGCATTTAGTGTAATATTTCAATACACTCTTGCATGATACATGGAGAGTGCTGGAAAGCTCCGTAAGTATAACTCCTACTGAGCATTCATCATTTGTTTTTCGCTTGCATTCCATTGTCCGCTCCTCATTCTTATTTTATAACCTAAGATCAAAAGGAAAAGGGACTAAATGTTAGGTGATATTTTGATGAGCTCACATTAAATCAAGTGATAATCGAAATAAAATTGGTACCATTAAGCAAGCTGATATAGTAACTTGGAATAAAAAGAACCGTGTTCAATAGGAGAGGAATTCCCTCATTGCTCATAGGCACTAAACTCTAAACAGAGTGGGTGAGGGCACATCCACAAGGGTAAAGCCCAAATCCCTGGGCTTGCACCCTAAGTCTCCATTTTCGATTCTCATGGATTTAGGATCTACAAGTGCTTGCCTTTGACTTTAGAGATGTTTGGTTATATAGGCCTACTAGTATCTCTAAGGGTGTGATATTGAACACGGCAATCCAGGAAGATCTTCCTTCTACTTGAGAGCTAGCAAGAGCACCATTGGATGTCAGGTGACTCACTGTAGGTAATGCACTAAAAGATTGTTCTATCACCAATAAAATCGATAAGATAATCTCCTGAATTCTTACGAGCTTCATGTATGAAGTTAGTAAATTAAAGGGTTTATATTGCAATTTTTTGTGTGAGTTCGATTATGCACAATTCAAGTGCCTTCACATAAGATGTTAATCTCCTTGATTCAATTCGTGTTCTAATACGTATTCTTTTGCAATCAAAGATGAATATTTGGGGGGAAATTTATTCGGACTTCGCAAACCTTTCCTTGAACTCCCCAAATATTATGTCTTCCGAGGTCCATGATATCTCACTTCCTGGACCTCCCTGGGCTCATGATGATCCTTTTCTTGAGTCCAGATTCACTTCTTTAGGGAATGGCCACCCACTGACCAATCCCTTCATTTCTTCCCTTCTCACAAAAGGTGACCTTTGCCTCAATGAGCTCGATTTGATTTCAATCTCTTCTTAAAACATTCTCTTATGAAGGTGATTTAGAATATTCAAGTGACATGATGCATCCAAAGAAATACCCTGAGGATGAGGATCATGATTACGCCTTGCGACAGATATTAGCGATGAATTCCGTATTCATCATGCTAAAATTGGTCAATTAGGCCATGTTCCCCAAAATTCACATACATTTAATCATTAATAGAGCATTATTTGCATACATACATGTGTAAATAATATTTGCATTTCATCATGCATAATTATATTAAAAATCCCAAGTGTAAATTAGCCTAAAAAGCTGCTAAATTCTCATATTTTTAGTTATTTCATCCTAACTCCGATTGACCCCAAACCACCTCCATTGTGTAGATATTATTAACATTATTAAATAAAAAATACAAAAGATACTAACTCAAATAAGTGTCAAATAATCCCAAAGTCTAATTTAACATCTGATGGACTAAAACAAGCATATCTTCCTCATACAGTGTCCGATTTTGATTTACTCACTTTTAAAGTACTCCATTTTCAAATACCTTCAAAACAAGACCAATTTCGTAAAATTCGGAGCTCATATATGAAAGTTGGGTTTTGGGCCTCTTTTGCGCATTTTGACTTTTTGCTATTTTTGACCTGAAATTTTATGTAAATAATTAACCCTTTTAATTTTATTTATTCTTCATTTGTGTTCTTTGATGAAAGTTTTATTAAGCGACATAAAAATCTAAATCTAGATTAAAACTGAAATCAAAGAAACTGACCGTGTCCGTTGGGAGTCTGTACAAAAATCCCGCATTTCACACTTCTATTTTATTTTCCTATTTTCCTGTTGTAGATATTGTCGAGAAAAACAACTTTTGTGAAGGAAATTTTTCGATCCGAGGTCTTCTTCTCTGTCTTTTCTATTTTTCTTTATCTTTAAATTTTGAAATTTTTTTGGCGTGCCACGTGGCACCCCTATTCTTCTCTCTCCAGCCCCAGGTCACGTGCCCAGCACGTGACCCGACCTCCTCCTACCTCCAGTCGTTTCCAAACCCACACCCCCACCGCCGTTCTTCCTTCTCTCTCGTAACGACCACCTCCGCCCGGCCATTACTACCTTTGCGTAACGTCCCTCCTCGCCCTCCTATAAAACAACTCCCCTCGCAGGCTTCATCTTCATCCGCCCTTATCCTCAAAGCCGGTGACAGCGGCCGTTGTACGGCGTGATCCAGAGGAATTCTACGCTCCTCTGCGACAGCTTCGAGCATTGCCAAGCTTCGACCTCCTCGTCAAGTTCTCGAGGCAAAGACCGAAGAGGACCATTGTCCTCCTCACAGTCCACCCCAACGCTTGGAGCAACCACCTCCGTCACCCCCGAGCACCAACTCCATCACCTCTACTTCACAGGGATGTCGCTCCACCCCTCATCGTGCACCACACGGCCTTCCAGATCCTCCACCCGCGAGCCACCAGCCTGCGGCTCTCTGTCTCGCCGACATCACCGCACAGAGCACCCTTCAGTCACCGGTTGCACCTCCACGCGCTTGCAGCTCCTCCGCACAGCAGCGGGCCGGCGATCGCCGCTCCCTCCGAGCCTCCGATCCGCCTCCAAGCCTCCTGGCGCACGTGCGATGCACGCACGTTGGGGGGAAAATTGCACTAACGCCCCTGCAATTTCCATATATTACAAATATACCCTCGCTAGGGGTAAATGACAGAAGGGCCCTTCCGACTTTGCTAAATTATAGATAAGCCCTTTCAGAGACCTCTTTGAAGGAAAAACTTTATTTTATTTACATTTTAGTCCCTGTAATTTCATTTTAGCATATATTTCTCATACGAACTCCGTTTTTAGCATACAATATGTCATTTTGAAGTTCTTTCCATGCTCTATCACTTGGCATAATTTGTGGACAGATATGAGGTTGCCTATTGGTAATTATCATTTGAGGATCCTGTTGCTAATTGTAGGCTAATTGTGACATATTTGTGCTTGAGAAATTAACGACATTTTCTGCAAGAGTTCAATTGAGGAATTTAATCTGATTAACTCCTTGTTATCATGGTAGATTATTCCCAATAATTTAATTTGTGCTGGGGTTAAATCGAGGATAAATATATTTGACTCCCTATTTGGCTATTAATTTTGAGGAGTAATTTACATGGAATTTTTGACAGGAATATTCATTGATTAATCTATTTTCCTGTAACTTGGAGTTGATAAATCTTTCTGAGCGTTAATATCTTTCGATCTGTGATTATCTCTCGAGAATTAATTGATAAATTTCATTGAGGATTGAATTGTATACTTCACAGATCCTGGGCATAATCTTCTCTGTTTATTTTCCTTGCATCATATTTTCATCATTGCATTGTATTATATTGTCTCTATACAGAAATTAATCAAATATTAATTAATTATTTAATTTAATTTAAAACCACACAACTAAGAATCACCGTTCCCTGTGTTCGACCTTGGTAGACTTGCCAAGTATAAATTTTCCACAACATTCAAACGTGTGTGGTTTTTTTATGAACCAAATTTGTCTCCTATACTACGACAATTTTAATATAATTAAAGAGACGAATTTAACGTTCATCAATTAGCTAGGTTGGACAACACAAAACAACAAAATACTCTTGTTAGGGCTCAGATGGGACATCTCAATGTGGTAGTAGACACATCTATGGAAACAACATACAATCCAGGGTTATATCAAAATCTCAACTGGTTGAGTGCAACCACTCCATATGTCGAATATGAGCTGAAGCCATACTTTCTTACTTTGTTGCCGAAATACAATGGGAATGCCAATGAGGAACCTTATGCATTCCTTAGGGACTTTGAGCTGAGAAGGTATCTAGGATGAAGGTACCTGAAGTGTCTGCATCTTCTGCTCCTGTCTACTGTGTACATTATGTACAGGAGCATCAGTTGTCAAGGACTCAGTCTACATGGGTAGAGGACAACTCCTTTTCCCATAAATATTAACATTAACCATCAACAGAGACATTATAGAGGTGCCTCCTCAGGTGTGAGAGGTGAATGGTGTATGGTACACACATGACCCTACTACCAAACAGGCAGGAGTAGAGGACCGTCAGTAGTACCGGCTTCCCCTTACTTTCCACAACACCAGCTTCACCCCTAAACCTCTTCTAGTACAACCAACACATTCATCTTAAGGTACACTTTTATGTTGAGGCTAGCCATGCTCTCTATTTACACTACATTTATGTTGAGGATAATACTAGACCTTCCTGTGAATTTCAGAAGAGATTGAATCTAAATCTAAGGGAAGTGGATAAGAAAGAGATTGAAAAATGGTTTGGAGCAGGTTTCATATATCCCATCTCAGACTCCAAGTGGTTGGCCCCATTGCATGTTAGACTCGAAGAAGTCAGGAATTCGGATGTCCACTAACGAAGAAGGATAAGAGATTGCAATACGAGTTCCAACTTCGTGACATAATGTGTCGATTACAGACACCTGAATACCACGACTAAGAAATAACAATTTTCCTTGCCCTTTATTAATCATATTTTGGAGAGCCTAATAATGAAAGAGTTCTTATGTTTCCTTTGCAGGTAATTTGGCTACAATAAAGTAGCCATAGCTTCTGAGGAATAGGAAAAGACCACATTCACATGCCTATTCGGCACATATGCATTCAAGCATGTCTTTCAGGCTTTGTAATGCTCCTTGCACTTTTCAACAATGCATGGTTGTTGTGTTCGCTGAGATGGTGGGAGATTTCATGGAGGTATTTATGGATAATTTCTTGTTCCATGGGGATTCCTTGGATACATGTCTTGAACACTTGGACCGAGTTCTTCAAAGATGTAGAGAGGTCAATCTGGCTCTCTCCTGGAAAAAGAGTCGTTATATGGTCCATGACGGTATCGTGTTGGGGAATATCATCTCCAAAAAGAGAATGGAGGTTGTACCTACCAAGGTCTATGTGATCAAGAAGATTGATCCACCAACCAACGTAAAATCAATGCGTCTTTCTTAGGACATGTTGGATTTTATAAAAGATTTATCAATAATTTTTCAAAAATTGCTCGAGCACTCACATGAATCTACGAAAATACACAGTTCATTGTAGATCACATGTGTATTGAGGTCTTGGAGCTCTTGAAAATAAAATTTATTGACTCCCTTGTCTTCCAAGCTCCTGACTAATCTCTTCCCTTTGAGATCATGACTGACGTGTCATATTTTGTTATAGGAGCTGTATTAGGAGAGAGACAAGATAGGATTCCATTTGCACTTCACTACGCGAGTAAACTATTAGATCCAGCACAGAAAAATTGTACAATAATTGATAAGGAAATGCTCGCAGTAATGTGAGACTTAGAGAATTTCATGTCTTACCTTTTAGGGTCCAAGGTGATTATATACACAATAATTCGATATTTAATGGAAAAGAAGGACGTGAATGCACGTCTTATTAAGTGGATTTTATTACTCAAGGAGATTAATTTGGATATTAAGGATAAACCTGGAGTTAGGAATGTTGTGGCAGATCATTTATCCTGAATTGAGCTCAAGGATTCCCTTGATTCCCAACCTATAAGAGAGACTTTTCCGAATGAGTCAATTTGTGTTATTGCCCCATTCCCTTGGTACACCAACATAGTGAACTACCTTATCTCCAAGGAAGTCTGCAAGGTTGGACTAGGAATATTATTGATTGATTGAAGTTGGAATCGAGGAAGTACATTGGGAGGATCCGTTCCTTTTCTTTGAAGGACTGGATTGTGTCTGGAGAAGGTGTATTTCTTAGGAGGAATATCAGAGTATCCTCACATACTATTACACTTTGGAAGCAAGAGGACACCACTCGAAAAAAGAATTTCTCACAAAGTGCTTCGATGTGGATTTTACTGACGGATCTTATATCGAGATGCCTTCGATTTTGTTAGTCATGCCCGATCTATTAGAGAATGGGAGGTATGCTTGGATCAAGAGATGAAATGCTCATGCAACCTATGTTTTTTGTTATGTTTTGACAGATGAGCATTGATTTTATGGCTCCATTTCCTAATAGTAACGGACACGAGCACATTTTATTGACGATTGATTACTTGTCTAGATGGGTGGAGGCTATCCCAACCCAAACCACAGACAGTAAGACTATTTTTAAGTTTGTCAAGGTGCATGTTATATTTCGGTTCAGGGTTCCAAAGATACTCATTTCAGATGGAGGTAGCCCCTTTGTGAATTGAGAAATGAAGAGTTTGAATAACGTCTACAGGATTGATCACAGAGTTACTAGTCCTTACCATCCACAATCTAATGACATGACATAGATTTCAAATAGAGAAGTTAAGATCATACCTGAGAAGTTAGTCCATCCTGATAGGAAGCATCAGTCCCAACTATTGTACCAATCTATATGGTCCTATATGACCGCTTACAAGACCCCACTCGGAACTTTTCCATTCAGGATGATCTATGGCAAGCCATGCCATTTTCCCATTGTATTAGTGCACAAATCTGAATGGGCTATCAAAAAGATTACTTCGAGTTATCACCTAGGGAAGTTCTGTAGAGACTTAAACATGACTGAACTCATAGAGATCCTCAATAAAGCATGTGACAGTAGTGTAGTCTAAAAGGATAAAGTAAAGAAATAACATGATCAACACATTAGGTGTAGGAATTTTGTTTAGGCCAAAAGGTATGGTTATTTAATGTTAAGTTGAAGGTCTTTCATGGCAAATTTAAGTCTAAATGGATAGGTCTCTGTATAGTAAAAGAAGTACACCAATGGAAGTGTAGAGATATATGATCTCATAAGTGGTGTATGTTCTTTTTTGGTGAATGGACAACTATTGAAGCACTTCATCGAACCAATGAACATTTAGCTCAGATTGAGCAGATTTCTTTCTTGCGAAGTGACTACCCGGATGTCATTCCTACCAACTCTACATGAAGACATCAAAAGAAGATTCAGTTCAGAATATATTCATCAACAAGGAAGATTCACCCTTTTTTTCCATCTAACCTTAACTCATTATTTTCTGATTATTCATGTTCTTTTCCATGTATCTCGTCCCTCTTCTTTAAGTCCTTTCTATCTACTTAGGCTATTTCAGCCTAAGTACAAGGGGGTCGATCCATGTTTGTATATTCCTCTTGTTCTTCTATTCATTTGGTACCCTATTCTTTTATACTTCGCCCTACACTTAGGCTATTTAAAGCCTAAGTATAGTGGGGGAGTGCTTGTTTTGGTTCTCGTGCAATTTTCTTCTCTATACATAGTACCAGCTATGTTCTTCATTTCACTTTGTGCCATGAGAACATAACATAAGCTAAGTATAGGAGGTGTGTGTGGATATTGCATATATACTTTCCATAGCTCGTACTCTAGCACGTTTTGATATTATGTATTGGGATAAGGGTCTGGGAATAATTGATTTATAAAATGATTTGTAAATTTTTTTTGAAAATCCTTATATATGTGACATGATCTTGTAAATTTTTTTGAATATAGTTTGAAAAAGGGAACAAATTATTTTGACACATTATTTTGTATATACTTATAATTTATTTTTTGAAAAAAAGTAATAAGTGGTTTTTTATATTTGATACCTTTACATCACATAAGACTTGTGCAGTTCAGGATACTTGGTTTAGAATGACACTTAACTCAAAGTTTGACCATTCGTGTTCATTAGAGTATAAAGACTTAATAACTTAAACTCCCTAGTTTTAAAGATATGCGTGCTATATTGCATGTAGAATATCTACTCTTAAAAGAATATGACCAATGCACATGCACGATTGCATAGTCATTGTGATGAGTCGATGTTTGGTTCGAGGAACTAGGATGAGAGGTTTGAGTATGGACATGATTTTATCATGCTCCAGATAAGGTTATGGATTACTTCACGAAACTTGAGAGTCGACACATTAGCTAGTATGTGAACAAGGTTTCTGATAAACATTGGAATCGAGGAGGGATCCTATCATCCGATCTTGGAGGGTCTGTGGTGCCTGACAAGTTGGGTTTGAAAATTGTTGTGTCGACCGCTCTCTCGATTCTCAGATATCCTCAATCGAAGCGTTGCAATCAACGATTAACCCACAACAAGGCTCAAGTAGTGAATATAGTGAGTTAAAATTTATTAAACCCTACAAAATGATATGTATAATATGCAAGTGTAGGGGTCGAACCACTAAGGAGCAACGAGGATAGCCACAAATATTGACAAAGAAATCAATAAATATTTATCATTTTTATAAGGATTTTTTATTTTTATGGGTTTTTAATATTTTATATTTCTGTATTTTTAATTTATATTTTCTTTTTTTATTTTATAAATTTTTATTTCATTTTTATATTTTTTATTTTGAATTTTCTTTTTAATATATAAGTAATATATAAGTACAAATAGGCAATATTTATACTATAATATATATAAGATATATATATATATAATACAATTAGAAAAATACCCTAAGTACGTTCCTTTTTATTTTTTAAGAGTTTTTAAATATATATGTGGTATTTTTAATAATAATAATCAAATTAGTATAAGTAAATATAGTTATATATAATATAGGCTAGGATATATACTTAAAATAGGTAAAATAAAATATTTTTATCTTTTTAAAATTTTTCTCTATTTTTGGAATTTTCTTTGATATTTTTTTTAATTTTGTATTTTTATAGGAATAAAAATGGTAAAACAATGACTAATAATACAAGGCTGAATTATATTTGAATTTAAAATAGATAAATATACCAACATTTTCCAAAACTATTTTTAATATGTAATATATAACATAATAAGATACATAAATAGAAATGACTATTTTTGGATTTTTAAATTATTTTTGATATTTTTTTAAGGTTTTTAGTTTTTTTTTTCAAATTTTAGTGTTTTTCTTTTGATATTTTTAGTCGTTTTTGGTTTGTAGTTGTAAAATATAATAATAAATAATACATATTTTTTTGAATTTTTCAAAATATTTTAATTTTTTATATTTAAATGTAAACAAGGAATAAATGCATTTTTTGTATTTTAAAAATAGGAAAATATTTTTAATTGTCTTGTAAAAAATATATGGGTTTTATTCGAGTCTATTCTCTTAAAATAATTTTCCTATAATTTTTAGATGCAAAATAATATTTTTAATGATCAAAATACAAGAAATTAAAATTAATGTTCTAGCAAGGATCTAAATTTAATTAAACTTTAAATGCATTCAAGAACCTAAAATAGAAGTACAAGGGCCTCTATGCAAAAATCCTAGGGATATTTATTATTAACATACCATAGGGATATACTTGCAATTACCAAAAATATATCGGGGCCAAATGCAAATTAACCACAAAGTTTTACACATGATAGAAAAGTTCTAGGCATAAATAATAACAAAACGCATAGGGGGTTGTTTTCAAAATGTCCTAGCACCTAACATGCATGGGCACGTAAAGTGGCGTGGCCATGATTAAACTACAAATAAATAAAGTGTGAGGTCAAAAGTAGAAATAGTATAGAAAGTTTAAACTTCAAAGAAAAATTTATGGACTAAAATGAAATTACAAAAGCTAAGGGATGGGGAGCAAAATACCTCTCTTGCACACAATAAAACGGTTGGGGCTTCTCACTCATCCATGTGGCAGCCGCTAAGAAGATGATGGCAGTACATCAATGATCGACGAAGATGAGATCTTATTTGAGATTGAACGATCAAAGGAGCGGAGATCTAATGGTGGTGGTGGCTTCAAGAGCGGGAGCTCGATCGGACGATGATGGTCCCCCTAGAAGAACATGACAAGAACACATCACAACTGACTTTGAATCCGAGCTCCTAGGTGGCTCCATCCTCCTCCCAACTGACTGAGGTCAGAGAACATTCCTGGGAGGATGCCAGAGCTGTTAGAGGCGTCGAGGAGGTTCCAGACCCAACAATGGGGCCCTTTAGGTCGAGGAAGCATACGAGTCTTGGAGCTCCTTTCTTGAATAAAAAATGCCTCAACACAGGCTGGGGACCCTCAAAACCTGCATGGTTAGCTCAAGAAAAAAGGGGCAAAGGTTTCTAGGGTATTAAGTAGTGGAATGGACAAAGGGGAAGTCGGGGTAGCTCTCTCTGGCGAGCAACAAAGGTAGAGAGCGGATCTCTCGATCTGGATTGAATCGAGGGGAATGGAGATACATGGGGAATTACATAAGCAAAGGGGAAGAAGATGGAGGCGATATGTATGGCAGAGGACAATTGAGAATTGATAAAATCGATGGCCGGAGTAGAAGCTCCGACGAACTACGATCAATATGATTGATGAAATAAACGACAAAAATAATAGAAATAAAATCTTACACTACACTACTATTACATCTAGTAACAAATGGAAACAAGAAACTATGGCTCTACCTCAGAGGAGAGGGATCCAAGGCGGAGCTCAGGCGAGGTTGGCCTGCGAGCTCGGAGCTCCGTATTCTGAACCTCTTCCTACACGCCAAGATGGCATGCAAGCTCGATGTTGTCACCAACGAACCAAAGCATGAGAAATCATGGGATTTCGAGAGGGAAAACATGATAAAAAAAATCAAAGTGGAGCTGGAGAAAGGTATATGTACTGGGAGATCTTTGACCGAGGCGATAACTCGATGCAGAGCTCCATCGATCGAGGAGAGATTGTGGAGATGTCAACCTGAAAGGACGATGATCGAGGATCAACATCACTGAAGGAATCAAGTCAAAAATATGAATGATGTGATGGGTAAAATTCGAGGAACATGAGGGTCGACGAGCTCTAATAGAGCAAGGGTCATAGGGGGCTAGTTTACTGATGGGTCAACCAAGGCCGGCCCCCTATTAGGCCACATGAGCCCCTAAATGACAAAATAGAAATCAAATGTAAAAATAAATAAACAATAAATAATACCTTATCTTATTAATTTTTGGTTAAAACATAAAAAATATTTATTATTTTATGTAGTATTTATGGTGATTTTTATTTATTTTTTCGAGTTAATTTATTGTATGTTACTTTTTACATGTAATAATACAAGTATATTTTCCTATATAATATATGTTTCATTTTTATTTTTATTTTAGATTTTATTATTTTATACACTTATTTTATATATTTATAACTTATTTAAATACATATAAATATATTTTTATTATATTTTTCTGAAGTTATTTGTATACTTAAATAATTATTTACATATAATATATAGTATATTACAAGTATATTCATCTATGTATTGTAGTATACTTATTTATTTTAATGTGAATTTAATTGTTTTATTCTTATTTTATTATGTTTCTATATTTTAAATAATATTTACAAAATAACAAAAATATGAAAATATGAAGGGTTAAATGGGGCTGCCTCTTGGGAGTAGCCAACTTGGCTACTCCCACCCCTATTTTTCTCTCATTTTTTTATTTCTTTGGAAAATAAAATTTTGTAAATTCATCATTATATCCTTCTAACATTCTATTAAAATTTTGTCAGAAATAGAGACTCCTATGTCCTCCATCCAAACAGGGTCGATTTAAAAAATCCTGCGACCGTTAAAAAATGACGTCTGGATGGAGGGCCTAGGAGTCTGTTTCTGATGAAATTTTAATAGAATGTTAGAGGGATATAGTGATGAATATACAAATTTTTATTTTCCAAAGAAATAAAAAATGAGGAAAAAATAGGGGTGGGAGTAGCCAAGTTGGCTACTCCCAGGGGGCAGCCCCATTTTACCCAAATATGAAACATATAAAGAATAAATATAATGATTATTTTATTCAAATAAATTGCATTATGATTGCCTAAAAACTAACTTTTACATCTTAACTCCGAATTGAATGAAACTACCTTTATTAAATAGATAATTTAATTTGATGAACAATAAAGTGAGTTTCATGAATTTTGAGTTCATATGGAGAAGATACAAGTCTGGAAAGTTTTCTTTGCGACTTTTATTCTAAGTGTCTAGGGCACATTCTGCAGTATTTTACATGAAATAAATTTTGTATTTTTCTTTGTATTTTTATCTACAAGTTTCATGTTCAAAGTTTATTAATTTGAGGTATAAAAATAAGAAAATTAAATGAGTCCCAAACCTATTTATTGATGAATAAAAATTAAGGTTTTATTCTTATTTTTGGCCCTTATCTCCCCCTACGTTATTCCTTGTCGACCCAGTCATCATGATGCCTAAGTTTCAGGGTTTGGGGTCATTCAATACCTATGGTATTTCATTTAAGTTCTTTTCTTTTCTTTATTATATTATTTTGGCTTTAAATATAATATTTTATGTACTATTTATAAAATAAATAATAGATGTTATTTTATACAAATTAATACTATATACATGCATTTAACTAGGGTTTAAAGGTCAAAATGAAAGAATAAAGGTGATGAAATAGAGATTCACCACCCCCTATACTTGACTTTGCTAGTCACTAGGCGGAAAAGAAAATAAAGAAAAGAAAAAGAAATAACTTGGAATAATTTTCGACTTTTAAACTTGTCTTATTAAAATCAAGTTTGGAGTTCAGTTATGACCTTTGCATTCTTGGTTTGTTCGAAACTACATCAAGGTTAGGAAGTGTGACACAACTGCCCTTAGGTTTCATAATCCCCCCGTCCTATTCACGGTCAGGTCAGACCAATCCTCTCAGTCACATACTCTTGCTACTTTGAAATGACTTATCCATGTGTGTGAATTTTTCTGCTCTTCCCAGACACTACTGAACTATAAAAGAGTTTGCTCTCCTAGTAGCTTATCCTCGTTGAGACAGATATTCCCTTCTAAGGTCAGGTGCTGCTAGTCTTTACAACCGAAAGGGGAGAAACTAGAAGAATGGAAAAAGAAATGGGAATGGACCAGTGTAGTGTTCATTCCCTTGTGAAGCCCACTCGATGTAACTGAGTCTTCACCAAGAAACATGCTTTTCTGAAGCTCATATTTTTGTGGAATTTTTGGTGTAGGCTTCTTCTTTGGATTTTTCTTTGACTTTGCACTACTTTGCATTCTTGATTGTGCCCCGATTGATATAGAGTCTTTTTGGTCTGCCCATATTTTGTGGTCTTCGAAAAAAGTTACGCCAGCAGACCATTCCTCATTCAAAGCATTGTCTCAATCTAATCTCTAGTCTTTAGATGTCATGGCTACCAGAAGAAGTGGGTTAGAGTATCGATTTCGACAATCCCTAAGAATGGTTCCTAAGCCACCCTTGATGAAGCGGCCTAGCATCATCCTGAATTAGACTCCAAGATTTTTCAGCAACCAATCTGAGTTGAGCTAAGTGTCAATTGCGGGTTTCTAATCAGGCCTCTGTCTCAAGAGTCTTACGGATGATATGAAGGGTTCTAGTTCGACATGATGAATCGACTCATGAACATAGTCTCATGAACCTAAAGAATTAATTCAAGGTGACTTGAAGTGTCCCAATTTCAGTCCTTAACGGGTTCCTCTGAAATTAAGTGGATAAAGGTTTGTATCAAGCTCCAATCTTCGGACTTTAATTTAGACTTGTTCAAGTATCTTGATCATTCTAAAAAATGCAGATGCTATGTACAATGAGACCAAAATATTTTTGTGAAGCCATTTTCTGTTTTGGACTTTTTATGAATTTTTGGAAAAAGTTTTGCAAAATTTTATGCATATTTTCGAAAATATTTTACAAATTTAGGGGTTTCAGATAAAGGTTAGTGAAAGAAATATGTACATCTGTTTACATGGGATTGCATCTATATTACAAGGGTGATTGTGTATTTTACACATGGAATTTACAAGATGAATGCTATTGATTTTTTACAAGATTTATACACAGGTTTTGTACACTTTTCCAAGGATTTTTATTTGAGTTATATTTACACAAGGTTTTTAAAACATTTGAAATCATTTTCGCAAACATTTGAAAATTTATTTTTGCAAATAATTTGACAAATATTTTTCCAAACATTTACAAAATTTGAAAATAATTTTGCAAATATTTTTCAAAACATTATGTATTGATTTTTAAAAGTATTTTTGCAACTATTTTCCCAATCATTTGCAAATAGATTTTCAAAAACTTTATTTACACAAATAAAAGAACTTTTTATAAACAAAATACTTCTATAATGGTTTGAAAATGTTTTGCAAAAGTTTTCCAAACAGTTTTCGAAAGATTTTTCAAGATATTTTTCAATCATTTTTCAAATCATTATTTAAAACATTTCAAACTTAATTTATTGCTTGTATTTACAAAGAATATTATATCTTTTATTAATTAGCCATATTATTGAAAATACGTATGAGTTGTGGCTAAAGTATATACAACGTATATACGACCCTCCATACTTAGTTTGAGCTATGCCCTCATAGATCAGAAAGAAAAAAGGAACAAATAACTCATACTAAGTATAATAAAGCATATACTACAACAACTAAAGAATCGAATAATGAAAAGTTGGCCGTCTCCCCTATACTTAGGATGAAATAATCCTAAGTATATCAACTGTACATAAGGCAGGGAGGGTCAAGGATGGGAATGTACGAAATCATATGCTTGACCTAACTCTCCCTATACTTAGGATAAAATATCCCTAAGTATAGATAAAATGTCAAGAATTGAGGAGACGTGTGAGGGATCAACGAATGAAAAATCTGGGTGCTCACCCCCCTGTACTTAGGACAAAATACGTCCTGAGTATAACATTGATGAAAGGGATGAACACCTTGGTAGAAGAACTAGAAAAAAAGAAAATAAAAAGAAGAAAAGAAGATCATATTTTTGTGATTCTTAGCTCAAGTATCTAATCCATTCATATTTGTGAGCTCATCCTAAAATACAACTTGAATCGAATCGACAACAAACATGAATGTATTGTGCTCTAGATAATACTTCAGCAACTATCCGTTGACTACAAAAGGCTGTATCCGGTGACAATTCAGAAATTAGGAGGCTCCCGTTGTCATGCACAATTTTCATAATGAATGGCCCAGTTCATTTGCTCTTCTATTTACTTGGAAAGATTTTCAACTTCGCATCGAACGACCACACCTTTTGTCCAAGCTCGAAAGTCTTTCTTCGGATGTGTTTATCATGCCATTTATTGACTTTCTCCTTGTACATTAGGCTATTGTATTATGCATAGTCTTGGAACTCTAGCCGGTGGTTCAGATCAACTTTGTTGCTCTTCCCGACTTTATCAGAATCCAAGTTGCACATATTCAATGCCCATAATGATTTGTAAATTAACTCCATGGGCAGGTGACATGGCTCGCCATAAACAAGGCAGTAGAGAGACATGCTAAGAGGAGACTTGTACATTGTGCGGTAAACCCAAAGAACTAAATCAAACAACTGTGACCAATTCTTTCTATCAGGTCGTACAAGCTTCTACATAATAGTCTTGATCCCGTGTTTGAGAATTTAACCAAGCCATTGGATTGTGAGAGGTACGACACTGCAACACGATGCTCAATGTTGTATTCTTTGGTCAACTTCTTGGCCTATTTGTTTATGAAGTATCTTTCCCATCAGATATGAGAATTTTTGGAATCCCGAACTGTGAGATGATGTTATCCTTCAGGAATCGACAAACATTATGACTGTATGCTGCTTCTACGGGGATTGCCTCCACCCACTACTTACATAGTTGACGGTCATCAGGATGTATTCAAAGATCTGATTGTTAGGGAACATGCCCATTAAATCAATGCCCAAAGCATCGAAGACGTCGGAAATCTGAATGTATTTCAGAGGCATTGTGTCACGGGAAATGATGTTTCTGCTCATTCTCTAATAGATAATACATTTCTTGACATAATCAACTGCATCCTTGAATAAAGTTGGCCACCAAATGCCACATTGGAGTACTTTTGCTGTTGTTCTCTTTCTAGAATGGTTTCCACCATCTTCAAGCTTGTGATAATGGTCTAGGACACATGTGATCTCCTTCTGAGGTATACACCTCCTCCATATGCAACCTGCTCCCTCTCAGAATATATGTGGATCCTCTCACTTGTAGAAGTGAATGTCCGCCAAGAATTTGTCAACTTTGATCTTCGGTCAGTCAGGCGGAGTATTCTTGGAGACAAGGTAGTTGACTATGAACGCCTACCACCAGAGTGAGACGATAAACAAAATTGCCTCATCTGGAAAATCTCAGTGATGGGAATGGAATTCTTCTCAGGAGTTTCAACTTCGACTATTCTAGAAAGATGATCTACCACCACATTTTTAACTCCAGGTTCATCGTGGATTTCGAGGTCAAATTCTCAGAGTAGAAGGATTCATTTGATTAGGTTAGGCTTGGCATCCTTCTTGCTTTGTAAATACTTGATGGAAGATTGATTAGTGTATATGATAACCTTGAATCCCAAGAGGTACGATATGAACTTTTCTAAGGCAAACACTACAGCTAATAGGTCTTTCTCTGTCACTGTGTAGTTCTTCTAGACCTCATCAAGTGTTCTACTAGCGTAATGAATTGCAAATGGCAACCCATCTCGTCTTTGTCCAAACAGAACACCAATTGTGAAATCTGAGGCATCTATCATGATCTCAAAGGGTAGAGACCAATCGGGTGGCTGGAGGACATGAGCATATGTGATTAGATCCTTCAACAGATTGAAGGATTGGAGGATTCGATCATCGACAACAAAATCAATCTCCTTTCAGATAAGCTCAGTCAGCGGTCAAGCAATCTTGCTGAAGTCTTTAATGAATCTGCGGTAAAATCTAACGTTCCTCAGAAATGACTGTACTTGCTTAAAATTTGTCGGTGGCTTAAGTTTCAAAATTACAGCTACCATGGTTGGGTCAACCTCCATGCCACGCTTCTCCCATCGGATGGCTAGGACTTCTTACTTATCTAGGTGGTGGTTGCTGGGAAGATGATGATGGTTTGGAGAAGATCAGTGAAGGTTAGATCTCCCACGAAGATCATACAATCGATGGAGCGGAGATCCAACGGTTGTTGTGGCTTCTGGAGCGAGCGCTCGATTGGATGGTGATGGGAACGTGGCAAAGATATGATGCGACTGACTTTGAATCTGAGCTCCTAGGTGGCCTCCATCCTCCTCTCGACTAGCTGATGGTCTGATAACATTCCTAGGAGGACGTCGAAGTTGTTGGAGGTGTCGAGGAGAATCCAGAGCCTAGCGATGGGACCCTAGAGGTTGAGGAAGCAGACAAATCCTGGAGCTCCTTTTTTGAATAAAAAGGCCTCAACATAGGCTGGGGACCCTTGAAACGTGCATGGTTAGCTCAAGAACAAAGGGCAAAGTTTTCTAGGGTATAAAGTAGTGAAATGGACGAAGGGGAAGTCGGGGCAGTGCTCTCCGACGAGCGATAGAGGTGGAGAGAAAATCTCTCAATCCAAATTGAATCATGGGGAATAGAGATGCGTGGGACGTAGCATAAGAGAAGGGGAATAAGATGGAGGCAACATGTGCGGGGAGGGCAGTCGAATGCGACGGAAATCAATGGCCGGAGCAGGAGCTCCGACGAACTACGATCGATATAATTGATGGAAGAAACAATGAAAACAACATAAATAAAATCTTACACTACACTACTGATACTACTGGGAATGAAAGAAACAAGAAAATATGGTTATACCTCAGAGGAGAGGGAGCCTAGGTGGAGCTCGAGCGAGGTTGGACGACGAGCTCGGATCTCTATATTCTGAACCTCTTCCTCCATGCCAATATGGTCGACAAGCTTGTTGTTGTCAGCAGTTAACTAAAGCATGAGAAATCAGGGGATTTCGAGGGGGACAACAAGATCAAAAATCAAAGTGGAGCTAGAGGAAGGTATATGTATAGGGAGATCTTTGAACAAGGACATGACTCAATGCAGAACTCCACTGATCGAGGAGAGATGTCGGCGTGAAAGAACAATGATCGACGAGCAAAATCTCTGAAGGAATCGGGCTGAAAAAATGATAGATGCAATGAGTAATTTGAGGAACATGAGGGGTCAGCATGCTCTGACAAGGCTAGTGTCATAGGTGGCCACTTGACTGGCTGGTCAACCAAGACCGGCCCCTCTATTGGGCCACGTCAGTCACTAAATGATAAAACAGAAATAAAATGTAAAAATAAATCAAAAAATTTATTAATTTTTTGTTAAAAATAAAAATATTTATTCTTTTATGTAGAGGTTTATGGTGATTTTTATTTATTTTTTCGAGCTAATTTATTGTATGTTACTTCATACATATAATAATATATGTATATTTACCTACATAATGGGTATTTTATTGTCATTTTCTATTTATATTTTATTATTTTATACACTTATTTTTATATGTTTATAACTTATTTAAATATATATAAATATATTTTTATTATATTTTTATGAAGTTATTTGTATACTTAAATAATTATGTATATATAATATATAGGTATAATACAAGCATATTCATTTATGTACTATAATATACTTATTTATTTTAATGTGAATTTAATTGTTTTATTCTAATTTATTATGTATATGTATTTTAAATAATATTTACGAAATAATAACATATGAAAAATATAAAAAAATATAAAAAATAAATATAATGATTATTTTATTCAGGCATATTGCACAATGAGAGCCAAAAACCTAACTTTTGCATCTTAACTCCAAGTTGAATGAAACTTCTTCAGTAAATAGGTAATTTAATTTTATGAACAATGAAGCGAGTTTAATGAATTTTGAGTTCATATGGAGAAGATACAAGCATGGAAAGTTTTCTTTACTGCTTTTTATTTTGAATTTCTAGGGCACACTGTGCATTATTTTTACATAAAATAAATTCGTATTTTTCTTTGTATTTTTATCTACAAGTTCCATGTTCAAAGTTTATTGATTTGAGGCATAAAAACAAGAAACTCAAATGGGTCCCAAAACATATTTCTTGATGGATAAAAAATAGGATTTTAGTGTTATTTTTGGCCCATATCTCTTCCTACTTTATTCTTTGTCGACCCGGTCATCATGATGCTTAGGACTCAAGGTTTGGGATCATTCAATAGCTGTGATATTTCATTATTTTTCTTTTATTTTCTCTATTCTTTTATTTTAGATTTAAATATAACATTTTATGCACTATTTTTAGCATAAATAATAGATATTATTTTATACAAGTTAATGCTATATACATGCAATTAACTAGGGTTTAAAGGCCAAAATGAAAGAATAAAGCTGATGAAATGGAGATTCATCAGTTTCTATACTATCTTGACAAAATCCTAAGTGCCAATGTGTATGAAATCATGAAAATTATTGATTATTATGCGCCAACTTGGTAAAAGTAGTGGAGCTAACCAAAAAAAGAAAATTGTGTATTAAAAAGAGAAAATCTCAAACATTACAAATACAAAGAGCTTATATTATTGTCAAGGGCTCCCAAA
Source organism: Ottelia alismoides (assembly GCA_037367405.1). Taxonomy (NCBI): domain Eukaryota; kingdom Viridiplantae; phylum Streptophyta; class Magnoliopsida; order Alismatales; family Hydrocharitaceae; genus Ottelia; species Ottelia alismoides. Next base: position 883,187 of record JAZKJV010001202.1, read on the forward strand.
CTTTTAAAAGTGTCAATGTGAACCAAATCTACTAGGCCATATGAGTCGGGTGAGCACGATAAAGGGGCTCTACATCATAAGCGACAGACGTTTGGGTGTCGAAGTTATAATAGATACTCAAAAGAGATACACTAGGTGTATTCCAGAATATAAAATAAGTGCAAACGACTCAAAATTCTTGATGGACATACTGATTGACATCAAAAATATAAGTGGATGTTAATGCGACATTCAAGTGATCTTTTTTCATATGAGAGGAGAAAAGAAATGACTCAAACTTAAATCCTCCATACTTGGACATTCCATCTCACACTTTTTAGTCCGACAACTAAAGAGATGGTGGAATGAAGTGAAACTCTATTTATTCCTTAGAGTTGAGGGTCAGATCCTAAAGAAGACTTTTAAGATTGGAACCTCGAATGAAACTTAGACTCTACACTTGTATATGATCCACACTATATGTCTTATTTCTTATGTGTATATGTATACAGAGAGTATGATAATTATGGAATTTAAATTCTGTTTGTGTGAGACTTGGATAAGCTGAGAGTATAAGAGTCACATGAAACTCATATCATGAATTTTAAGTCCTGTTTCTCACATGCATGGTCAGAGATTCAACTTATTTATTCATTCTTAATTTGCTCGAGGACGAACACAGTTTAAGCATGGGGGGGGGGGGTGATGAATCTCAGTTTCATCATCTTTATTCACATTATTTAGCTCTCTATCTTAATCTATTCATTTAATCTAACAACTAATTAAAATTAATATTTTATATATTGTAATCAATTAAAGTTAATTACGGTAAATAAATAAATGGTTGAATCATTGAATATATGTGTCTATAGTTCTCTTTATTTTCTACATTTCTCATTATTCAAAAACCAATAAAAAATAGTGTAATATTGTATATAATATATTGTATATTATTTATTATTAAAAAATATCAAAAAATAAGAAAATAAATAAAAGAAGTACTTTTATGCTTATAAAAATATTTACAAAATTATTACTATGTATATATGATGTATTTTGATTTTGATTTTTGCATGAAGGTTGTAGATTTTAAAAATATAGGACTTTTACATTGAACACTTTTTCATTTGACTTTATTAATTATTTTATTTTGATTTTACATTATGTTCTCCAATTTCCTTTTTTCTATTTGGGCCACGTGGCCTAATCATAGCTTGACACATACTTGCTCTTCTTTAGTCTGCGCCTCCCATCTAAGCCAAATGATCTCATGATCGAACGACCCTAATACACAAAATCTCACATCCATATGGGCCACTTGATCAAATGATCAAGCGACTCTGAGTCAGTCCCTCATGCCGTGATCGAGATCGTTGGACCACTTGATCCAATTGTGCATGTGTGTCGTCAACCTCTACCCCTGTAAAGCCTTGAACTGGGCATATCTCGGATCCTATATAATAAGATCTGGCTCGTAAAGAGGAAACCGGCAGAATTTGTTTCGTGTGAATCGGACTTCGTTTCGATTTGTTATGAATTTCGGAAGAAAGAGAAGTAAGGAAGGCTAAGATGTCATTAATCCATAATGACTGTCATTAAGACTAATTAAACATGATTAAATAACTTAATGACGATTGAAAGCCGCTAATGATCATTAGTAAACACTAATCAACAGTTAACAAAAGATAAGCGTAAGCCGCGAAAGTTAAATCGCGATTAGTGAAAGTTAATCACGATTAGTGTTAATTAAGCGTCATTAGCGAATCTAGAATCCTCTAGAATGTTCTAACTTAGGCTCCAAGTTTGGGATAAGTTTTGGCTAAAACCATGGGCCAAAACCATGGGCCGCTAAACCATGGTTAAGGTCTAAACCATGGTTTTCTAACCATGGTTAGTGGTTTTCTGGGGCCTATAAATAGACCCCCCCTACCCATTCATTCTCTACAACTTCCACTACCACCACCACCCCAAGGGCTAGGGTCGAGAGGTTGGGAGGAGGAGTGGGAGGCGAGGGAGGAGCGCTAGCGAAGCGCTGCCGGGAGAATGAGGAGAAGAAAGGTATGATTCTCTCTTAGTTGCTTCGTAAGCTAGGCTTTCAATTCATACTCTTGTTCTTCCAAGTTTTGTTTTTGATTCATATTTCTTTCCGATTCGTTTTCCTGTTGTGGTTCGAGGAGAAATCTGTGTAACACCCTACTTAGGTGCGGGCGGCTATGCACGTCAGTGACCCTGTGATTCGTCACACGTTCACTCATCTAAGACGCGTGGTGTCTACCGATTCTCCATCGTTTATGTTTCTATTCTTCGTATTATGCTTTTATAGTTATTTGATGGAGAAATCTGTGTAATACCCTACTTAGGTGCGGGCGGCTGTGCACGTCAGTGACCCTGTGATTCGTCACACGTTCACTCACCTAAGATGTGTGGTGTCTACCGGTTCTTCATCTCTTGTTGTTGAGTATATTCTTTCAGTTTCGTTGCTATTTTCCTCTCGATTGATTTTATAGATGAAACTCTTTTCGTTTTTATTTTGAAATATGTCCCGATATAAGGGGAAACTCTGCCGAAATTTTCCGAGAAATATATCCCGATATAAGGGGAAACTCTGCCGAAATTCTAAGAGAAAATATGTTCTTGACGTTCTTCGTGTTCTTCGCGTTCTTCGCGTTCTTCGTTCGTTCTTCGCGTTCTTAACATGTTCTTAGCGTTTTGATACGAAAAAATGAAATTCGATCTTTTCAGGAGCCTTAAATTAGCCTTTCTAAAAACGAAACTCGGTAAAGCCTTGCATACACGAGAAAGAGCTTGATTAGGTAACGAAATCCTTCCTTTTGCTGTTGGGTTTTCATACGAAATTATTGAAATTCTTGATTTAGTGTTCTTTGCTACGAAGAACCCTAATTTTGGCTATTTTTGAAAAAGTCTGAAGAATTGCTTTGTGATTCCCACTAAAATAAGATTTACACATCAAATTGATGTGTTGGCTCTGAAAGTTAGGGTTTGGGAGTTAAAATAGGTATAAATAGGAGTATACATATGGTTATGAATAATATATATGTGAGTCGATATTAAGTATTGCGGTTTATGCAAATCAAAGACTTAACAAAAGAATTACATCATGTGAATTGGTGTGATTTGAGTTGGATCCTGAAAAGGATCTTGTGTCACGATAAGGATGACTGGGAGTAGTAATACAGGTCGGGCATGCAACCTGTAGGTTGTCGGAAGGAACCCGTATTGGCATTTCCCTACCTAGGTGGTACACGGTTGCCCTGTTATGAAAAGTGCGCACAAATTGAATGTTTTGCAACGCGTGGTACCGGGAGCCAATATATTCGGGTTGGAACGACGGAAGATGTGGTCGTGCCATGTGGAGGCACGGGTGGTTCAATAGCGGCTGGGTCACGATAACATGTATTTAAAGCCGCTAGGTTATATGATTAATTGTTAGCCTGAGGTTTTTAAGCAACCGAGTCCTCGAGGACGGTGTGCTCTTTTGTTTTTCCAGGCTGAGGGTTGAGACCCTGTTTAATAAAAGAAAAGGAAATTGTCAGGGTAGTATTGGAGGATTGGTTGAGGCGACGTGCGGCAGCATAAGCTTACCAAGATCAACACAATCTCCAATCCCGAAGCGTCCACAGCTTCGGAGTCCAAGAATGGTGGGGTTCCCCTGGACTAATCCCTGATGTGGAATAGAAAGGAATAGGACTTAAGTTAATGAAAAGGAATGAAATTTTTGTGATATCAAGTTTTGAAAAAATACACAATTTATTTACTTTTCTCTTCTTCGTTACTTAGCATTCGCTAATTTTTATCCTATGATTTATGGAAAACCCAACAGGTATCGGTGAGCAATCGCAAGGACTTTAAAATTCATTCGGCTTACATACTAGACATCCAGCCAGCCACAGTAGCTTTACTCTTTAGGGTAGTTAGTAATATTTTGTGTATTTTCCTTTCAAGCTGATGTACATGTAAATGGTTATAGTGGGACAGTGTATCATCTGAACTATATTTTGTGAATGGAAAAGTGTTGAAATACTTTCTTCCGAGTATTTTTATTTGCAGTATATTTCTGAATGTTAGTTGTGATTGCTGAATAAATTATTGCTGAGTAACCAGATCCGGATATGGGAGGATCCGACGACCCGGGAAACGGGGTCGCGACAGATTGGTATCAGAGCTCGGTTACTCCAGTAATTTATTTAGTAATTAATAACTATGAGCGGTATTCAGAAACTAAGGTTGTATTAAGATCCTTTGATCTTAATAAATGACTGCAGTACCATTCACAAGTCATTGTCCCTTATGTACATCATGCTAAGACATATAGGATCTGACCTTTGACCTTGACTCATCCCAGGATCATGGCAGACCAAGACATGTCTAGACAATTAGCGGCTATGATGGCAATGCTCCAAGACATGGGGCAAAGGCAACAAGCATTGGAGGAGAGGCTCAATGCACAGGCTGAGAGACCCGAGGCATCTAAGCCTGCGGATGCTAGGATTGAAGGTTCTGTCCATCTTTCTGAGGAAGAATCTAGTTACCATCCTTCAACTGAGTCTGCTCCTACCCCGGTTGAAGGAGCAATGGAGAAGGCCCTTCTTAGACACCAAACATTACTAGATAATTACCGAAAGGGAAAAATTCCTCGATTCAAAGGTGTAGAGACACCTGCTGAGGCTGAATTATGGCTTGATGACATCAGTAGGATGCTGAGAATAATACACGCACCAGCAGATACTTGGGTGCACTTTGCTGATTACTCCTTAGCAGACTATGCAAGACGATGGTGGAGAGCCATTTCCAAGAAATTAGCAGATCCTGTTCCATGGGATATCTTCGAAGAGAGGTTCCGAGCTCACTTTTGTCCCTCTCATTAGGAAGAATTAAAGAGGAGAGAGTTGGCTTCTCTGAATCAGGGTTCTAAGACTGTACGAGATTATCATATCCACTTTACTGAGCTACTACGGTACTCACCAGCTCTAGAAGCTTCACCACAAGAGTGTCTTACCAAATTTGTTAGCGGTCTTCAGGGAGATCTACGAGAAAAGCTTGCTGGTTTTAGAGCCACAACCGAAGATGAAGCAATGGACATCGCCTCTCGTATTGAGATGGAGAGGGATGAAAATCGCCAAAGAAGAAGTTTCCACTTTAATGGTGGACCGTCCAAAAGCAAGGCACATTATAATCGTAGAGATCGTCGCTATCATCCAGCCGGTTCCAATATAAGCTCACCACAGACCTTGGGTCAGGAATTATCAGGAAGAAGGGGTTTCTCTAGACCTCCACTATATCCTCGCAACTCAGCAGCAGGAGCTAGCACCTCTGTGGCTGGATCTTCAGCTCAAACAGGAGCACGTTTGTGTTTTTACTGTCATCAGGAAGGCCACATCAAGAAAGATTGTCCGAAGTTGAGAGGTTTAGGATTTAAATCAACCCCAATTAATAGTATAAGATCCACCTCGAGCAATGGAGCAACACATGGAGGAAGACATGGTAGAGGTCGAGGCTCACAAGGAGCGTCTCCTACACAACAACCACCACAAAGTGTTGCGGGTTCTAGCTTGCCTATTCCTAATGGCCAGCTCAATGCAATTACTGAAGAACAAGCCTACAATTCTGGCACAGTCGTACGAGGTACCGTTATTATTCATGGCTTTTCAGTACATGCCTTATTTGATTCTGGTGCTTCACATTCATTTATTGCTCGACGGTTAGTACCCACTTTGGGTAAGAAACCAGTAGAAGTACAACAGTCCTATCTGATCAAGGGACCAGGAGGACAAGTGTTTATAATCCGAGAAATGTTGGATAATTGCATAGTAGTGATAGCGGGACATCAGTTACCTGTTTCACTACTACTAATCGAAATGGAGGACTTTGATCTTATACTAGGAATGGATTGGCTAGAAAGGCATCATGCATGTCTTGACTGTTTCCAGAAGACAGTAACATTCCACCTTCCTAACTCGATAGAGTTCCAGTTCATTGGAAAGACATCCAATGATAATATCAAATATATCTCTATATTGAAGGCACAACAGTTGTTAGAGCAAGGGTGCCAAGGTTATTTAGCTTATGTATCCAATACATCAGGGTCAAAAAGAATGATAGAAGATGTTCCTATAGTGTGCGAGTTTCCTGATGTATTTCCAGAGGAACTACCTGGATTACCACCTGAGCGAGAGATTGAATTTGAAATCTCTCTCATACCTGATACTTAGCCTATCTCTATCCCTCCATATAGGATGGCACCAGCTGAGTTGCGAGAGTTAAAGGTACAATTGCAAGAACTGTTAGATAAAGGATTTATTCGTCCTAGTACTTCACCATGGGGTGCACTTGTCTTATTTGTTAGGAAAAAGGATGGCTCGATGCGGTTGTGCATTGACTATAGACAACTAAACAAGAGGACAATAAAGAACAAGTATCCTCTGCCAAGAATAGATGATCTCTTTGATCAGTTACAAGGTTCAACTGTGTATTCCAAGATTGATTTAAGATCTGGATACCATCAGTTGAAAATTAAAGATACAGATATTCCCAAGACAGCTTTTCGAACTAGATACGGGCATTATGAATTCTTAGTTATGCCTTTTGGACTAACAAATGCCCCAGCAGCCTTCATGGATCTCATGAATAGAGTATTCAAGGAGTTCTTAGATCACTTTGTAGTAGTCTTTATTGATGATGTGCTTATTTACTCAAAGGATAAGTATCTGCATGAACATCATCTCAGGAAGGCACTTGAAACTCTAAGGAAGAACAAACTGTATGCTAAATATAGCAAATGTGACTTCTGGCTATCTGAAGTATCTTTCTTAGGCCATGTTATTTCTGGGGAAGGTATATCAGTTGATCCTACAAAGGTTAGTGCGGTGATGTGTTGGGAACGCCCGAAGACTGTCACAGAAATACGATCTTTTCTGGGTTTAGCTGGATATTATAGAAGATTCGTGAAGGACTTTTCACGGATAGCATTGCCAATGACTAGACTAACTCAAAAGGAGGTCCCATTCTTATGGTCTGATACATGTGAAGCTAGTTTTCAGACACTGAAAGAATGCCTAACATCTGCACCAATCCTTACTCTACCCTACGGGAGTGAAGGGTTTACAGTGTACACTGACGCATCAAAAGAAGGACTTGGGGCGGTTCTTATGCAACATGGTAAGGTAGTTGCGTATGCATCACGACAGCTCAAGACACATGAGAAGAACTACCCAACACATGACCTTGAATTAGCTGCCGTAGTGTTCGCTTTAAAGATTTGGAGACACTACCTGTATGGTATTACTTTTGAAATCTTCACCGATCATAAAAGCTTGAAATATCTATTTGATCAGAAGGAACTCAATATGAGACAGAGACGGTGGCTAGAGTTGCTGAAAGACTATGATTGCACTATCTCCTACCACCCTGGTAAGGGGAACGTCGTAGCAGATTCCCTTAGCAGAAGAACTTATTCACCCGGGTTAGTGAGTGCTATCCACTTCTGGGGTTTACTATCAACGTTAAGTGAATGGAAACCATTTGATAGTAGTGCTGATACTATAACTATTCCTCATCGATACAAACCAGAAATATGGGATAAAATAAAGAAAGGACAGGAGGATGATCCAGTCCTCAAAGACTTAAAACAACAACTTGAGAAGAATAAGATAGAGGGATTCCAGATACAAGATGGTTTACTGTATAATCATCACAGAGTTTGTGTACCAAACACACCTGAACTAAGGAAAGACATCTTACGAGAAGCTCATTGTTCTAGATTATCTATTCATCCAGGAATTACGAAGATGTATAAGGATCTTCAAACATACTTTTGGTGGCCGGGAATGAAGAAAGATGTTGCTGAGTTTGTGAATTCATGTTTCACTTGCCAGCAGGTAAAGGCTTCACACCAAAAGCCACCAGGATTATTGCAACCCCTCCCTATACCTGAATGGAAATGGGAAAGCATTTCCATGGATTTCGTTACTGGCTTACCTCAGACGACTGGTAGTAAAGATAGTATCTGGGTTATAATAGATCGTCTGACAAAGGTAGCACACTTCATTCCGATAAGCTTATCTTTCACTCCAGACCAGCTGGCTGAGTTATATATTACACACGTGATTCGCCTCCATGGTATCCCGAAGGAAGTAGTTTCTGATCGAGATTCACGATTCACCTCACACTATTGGGAGAACTTCATGAAAGCCCTAGGTACACAACTATGCTTGAGTACAGCATATCATCCACAAACAGATGGTCAGTCAGAACGTACGATTCAAACACTAGAAGATATGCTACGAGCATGTGCCTTAGAATGGAAGGGATCGTGGATTAAACATTTGCCTCTTGTAGAATTCACCTACAATAATAGTTACCATACAAGTATTGGCATGGCACCATTTGAAGCACTATATGGACGAAAGTGTACTACTCCTTTGCGTTGGCAAGAGGTCGGAATAAAGAACCTTTATGATTCAGATAGACTTCAGGAGACACGGGAAGCTGTAGAACTTGCTAGAAAAAGACTATTAACTGCTCAGAGTCGCCAGAAAAGTTATAGTGATACCCGGAGAAGAGACCTTGAATTTGAGGTAGGCGACTTTGTATTTCTCAAAGTATCACCTATGAAGGGTGTTCAGAGGTTTGGCTTGCGTGGGAAGTTAGCACCCAGGTTCGTGGGTCCCTTTGAAATTATTCAACGGATTGGAAAATTTGCCTATAGACTTGCACTTCCTCCACATCTTTCGGCAATACATGATGTATTTCATGTATCAAATCTGAGAAAGTACATTAGGGATCCAGAGCATAAGATAAGTTATGATGATTTACATGTTGAGCCAGACTTGACATACCAAGAGATACCTGTGCAAATACTTGAAAGGGATATTAAGAAGTTGAGAAACAAAGAGGTGCCTCTAGTTAAAATATTGTGGCGAAACCAAGAGTTTGAAGAAGCCACATGGGAACCTGAGGTAGAAATGAGAGAGAAATACCCGTACTTGTTTGAATGATAACATTATGTATTATGTATATGATCATTTTAAATGACATGACGTTCATTCTCTTTAAGGTTGTTATGGTTTCAATCCTCTTTAAGGTTGTTATACCTGCATTTCTAGTCTCGAGGACGAGACTTCCTTTAAGGTTGTTATAATTGTAAAGCCTTGAACTGGGCATATCTCGGATCCTATATAATAAGATCCGGCTCATAAAGAGGAAACCGGCAGAATTTGTTTCGTGTGAATCGGACTTCGTTTCGATTTGTTATGAATTTCGGAAGAAAGAGAAGTAAGGAAGGCTAAGATGTCATTAATCCATAATGACTGTCATTAAGACTAATTAAACATGATTAAATAACTTAATGACGATTGAAAGCCGCTAATGATCATTAGTAAACACTAATCAACAGTTAACAAAAGATAAGCGTAAGCCGCGAAAGTTAAATCGCGATTAGTGAAAGTTAATCACGATTAGTGTTAATTAAGCGTCATTAGCGAATCTAGAATCCTCTAGAATGTTCTAACTTAGGCTCCAAGTTTGGGATAAGTTTTGGCTAAAACCATGGGCCAAAACCATGGGCCGCTAAACCATGGTTAAGGTCTAAACCATGGTTTTCTAACCATGGTTAGTGGTTTTCTGGGGCCTATAAATAGACCCCCCCTACCCATTCATTCTCTACAACTTCCACTACCACCACCACCCCAAGGGCTAGGGTCGAGAGGTTGGGAGGAGGAGTGGGAGGCGAGGGAGGAGCGCTAGCGAAGCGCTGCCGGGAGAATGAGGAGAAGAAAGGTATGATTCTCTCTTAGTTGCTTCGTAAGCTAGGCTTTCAATTCATACTCTTGTTCTTCCAAGTTTTGTTTTTGATTCATATTTCTTTCCGATTCGTTTTCCTGTTGTGGTTCGAGGAGAAATCTGTGTAACACCCTACTTAGGTGCGGGAGGCTATGCACGTCAGTGACCCTGTGATTCGTCACACGTTCACTCATCTAAGACGCGTGGTGTCTACCGATTCTCCATCGTTTATGTTTCTATTCTTCGTATTATGCTTTTATAGTTATTTTGATGGAGAAATCTATGTAATACCCTACTTAGGTGCGGGCGGCTGTGCACGTCAGTGACCCTGTGATTCGTCACACGTTCACTCACCTAAGATGTGTGGTGTCTACCGGTTCTTCATCTCTTGTTGTTGAGTATATTCTTTCAGTTTCGTTGTTATTTTCCTCTCGATTGATTTTATAGATGAAACTCTTTTCGTTTTTATTTTGAAATATGTCCCGATATAAGGGGAAACTCTGCCGAAATTTTCCGAGAAATATATCCCGATATAAGGGGAAACTCTGCCGAAATTCTAAGAGAAAATATGTTCTTGATGTTCTTCGTGTTCTTCGCGTTCTTCGCGTTCTTCGTTCGTTCTTCGCGTTCTTAACATGTTCTTAGCGTTTTGTTACGAAAAAATGAAATTCGATCTTTTCAGGAGCCTTAAATTAGCCTTTCTAAAAACGAAACTCGGTAAAGCCTTGCATACACGAGAAAGAGCTTGATTCGGTAACGAAATCCTTCCTTTTGCTGTTGGGTTTTCATACGAAATTATTGAAATTCTTGATTTAGTGTTCTTTGCTACGAAGAACCCTAATTTTGGCTATTTTTGAAAAAGTCTGAAGAATTGCTTTGTGATTCCCACTAAAATAAGATTTACACATCAAATTGATGTGTTGGCTCTGAAAGTTAGGGTTTGGGAGTTAAAATAGGTATAAATAGGAGTATACATATGGTTATGAATAATATATATGTGAGTCGATATTAAGTATTGCGGTTTATGCAAATCAAAGACTTAACAAAAGAATTACATCATGTGAATTGGTGTGATTTGAGTTGGATCCTGAAAAGGATCTTGTGTCACGATAAGGATGACTGGGAGTAGTACTACAGGTCGGGCATGCAACCTGTAGGTTGTCGGAAGGAACCCGTATTGGCATTTCCCTACCTAGGTGGTACACGGTTGCCCTGTTATGAAAAGTGCGCACAAATTGAATGTTTTGCAACGCGTGGTACCGGGAGCCAATATATTCGGGTTGGAACGACGGAAGATGTGGTCGTGCCATGTGGAGGCACGGGTGGTTCAATAGCGGCTGGGTCACGATAACATGTATTTAAAGCCGCTAGGTTATATGATTAAATGTTAGCCTGAGGTTTTTAAGCAACCGAGTCCTCGAGGACGGTGTGCTCTTTTGTTTTTCCAGGCTGAGGGTTGAGACCCTGTTTAATAAAAGAAAAGGAAATTGTCAGGGTAGTATTGGAGGATTGGTTGAGGCGACGTGCGGCAGCATAAGCTTACCAAGATCAACACAATCTCCAATCCCGAAGCGTCCACAGCTTCGGAGTCCAAGAATGGTGGGGTTCCCCTGGACTAATCCCTGATGTGGAATAGAAAGGAATAAGACTTAAGTTAATGAAAAGGAATGAAATTTTTGTGATATCAAGTTTTGAAAAAATACACAATTTATTTACTTTTCTCTTCTTCGTTACTTAGCATTCGCTAATTTTTATCCTATGATTTATGGAAAACCCAACAGGTATCGGTGAGCAATCGCAAGGACTTTAAAATTCATCCGGCTTACATACTAGACATCCAGCCAGCCACAGTAGCTTTACTCTTTAGGGTAGTTAGTAATATTTTGTGTATTTTCCTTTCAAGCTGATGTACATGTAAATGGTTATAGTGGGACAGTGTATCATCTGAACTATATTTTGTGAATGGAAAAGTGTTGAAATACTTTCTTCCGAGTATTTTTATTTGCAGTATATTTCTGAATGTTAGTTGTGATTGCTGAATAAATTATTGCTGAGTAACCAGATCCGGATATGGGAGGATCCGACGACCCGGGAAACGGGGTCGCGACAACCCCTTACACCTCCAAGCATCACACCTCTTTGCCAGAGCAACTTCTCCTTTTTCCCGCAGCCTCTCCACATGTCCTCACTACACAAGATTGGTACCCCAGTGAAGCCTTTTCATCCCTCTCTCAGGCCAACTCTTCAGCCTCTAACCTCTCCCTCACGTGCATCAATAGATGATGGTTGAAACCACCATGTTCAATCTCTTGTCACCCGAACAAAACCACCATGAGGAGTATCATTCGTCCTTATGTGTCCTTTGTGAGAGGTTTATCCGAGCCTAGTCTCCACTTCAGTGATAGTGATAGAGAGAGAGAGAGAGAGAACAAGAGCGACGAAGGAGTACTACCTCTGGTGACACCCGCAACAAGTTGACCGTGTTGCAGCCCTCGATCCAATGATGCTCAAGCTTCACACCTTTGCTGAGCATATGAAGCGATGACCCGAAGCTCTTAAGCTTCTCCCTAGGCCCTTCTTCTTCTCCATCTCCAGGTGATACTAAATGTTTCCCTTTGATGTTTTCTTAGATTTATTCATCATGCACAAATTCGTTCATACCTAATTGATCCATTCCTCACCATTTCCTCACCACACCGATCTTTGACAACCCTTCAAGATTCCATCTTCCCTTCTCCATATCTTCGATTGCTTCGCTTCACCTCTTCCTTGCACAGGAGGAGGGCCCATTAGGCCTCAATTCTGATAACTATCATGGACCCACCATTTCACTCCCGCTCTTGTCTCCATGCTTTGGCTATTGCTTCTAACACTGCAGGTACTCATTGATTGGAGTTTTAAGGTCTTCTCCAGTCTCAGATTTTTGGTTTAGAAAAGCTCCATCGACCACCACCTCAAGCCACCTCTGCATCTCCTTTGATCTTCCATTATCTTTTCCAGGTCCAGGTGAAGCTTGCCCAACCTTTGGCTACCTCACAAGATCATGGAAGAGGAAGCTTCCAATTATGTGAGCATCACCCCTACGCCACCGTGCGAGGAGGAGAAGACATGTAGTTGAGATATAAGTACCGTTGGATCCGATCGTCCTGATATGATCCTGATGATTCTCCATTTCATCACATTTATTCTATCATTTTGGTCGTAGAAACCCTAGATAAAGCATATAAATAGCCTTATTTTGTGCACATTAACATTCATTCTTTGTTGTATAAATACTGTACAAAATACTGTTTTAATGCCAAAACTATAGAATAAAGAAAAGAAAGAAAAATAATATAATGTCAAAGGTATTTTATGACCCTAAACCCCGAAACCTAGGCATGTTGATGACTAGGTCGACAAGGAATAAAGTAGGGGAGATAATGGCCAATAAATCCAATAAATCCCCATTTATTTATTCATCATTAATGCATTTTAGGACCTATTTTATTTTCCACTTTTTATACATCAAATAAAGAAACTTTGTACATGAAAGTTGTAGATAATGATATATAGATAAATACAAAATTGATTTCATACAAAAGTAATATACAATGTACTTTTTATACTCAAAATAAAATCCTAAAAGTCAAACTTCACAGACCCATATCTCCCAAATAAAAACTCAAAATGTATCAAAATCACTTTAATTATATATAACTTATTATAAGCTATTTAATGAAGGTAGTTTCAAGTTTTTTGGAGTTAAGGTGTGAGGGTTAGGTTTTGAACCCCTATTGTACAATATACCCAAATAAAATAATCATTTTATTTATTCTTTATTATTTTTATTATTTTATATTTTTATAATTTTTCAAATATTATTTATAATACTTGTACATATTAAAACTAAAATAAAACAATAAATAAAATATTAAAATAAAATACGTATTTATAATATATAAATGAAAAACATATACTTATACCTATATATTTAACATACCTATTTATTTAAGTGGATATATTACTTCATAAAAATATAATAAAAATATATTTACGTATATTAAAACAAGTTATAAATATATAAAATAAAAAAATAAAATAAAAAATAAAAAAATAAAAAAATAAAAATATCCAGAACATATGTAAATATACCTATAAATTAACCCTAAAAACTAACTTATAAATAAAAATCTCTAAAAATAAATAAAAATAATAAGAATATATTTTACAAAATAATAAACATATTTTATTTTATAACTTAAAATTAATAAAGTATTCAATAATTATTATATATTTTACAAATATTTTTTAGGTTGGTTTTTCCTGGTTGGTCTACGCGGACCAACCAGGTGGCTTCGAGCATTGACTCTAGTCAACTCTCTGACCCGCCTCCCTCACCCCTGTCAGAACCTCATTTGACCCGTTTTTCTTCGATTTTTGCAGCATGAAACTTGCTTTATTTTGTATTGAGTCCTCTTGCCACTTTTCTTCCTCGATTACCCCTCTTACACGTCCGCTCATTTCCTCGTGGATTGCATCACGGATTCGGTCGTTGTACATCGACCTTTGGAGCCTCTTGGTGACATGTACATAAGAGACCCTCCTTCTTCCCTTTGAATGGGGAATCCTTTTGGGCCCCGCTCTTTCTCCCTTTCATGTGCTCCAGATCGCAGGAAGGTGACAACCTCCTCTCCAACTGCCAAAGGCGAGTGAAGGTGAGGTCTGAAGGTGGCTCCATCACCTCCGACCACCTGGTCATCGAGGTCTCAGCTTCGTGGCCTTCCGGCCACTGAGCTACCCTTTTTCTTGCTTTGTTAGCTTAGTCTTAGGGGTTAGATTTTGTTTATTGCTCTTAGGTTAGTTCTTTATCTACTACTTTAGGGTTAAAAATCCACTTCGTAGTTCGTCGGAGCTTCGCTCAGGCGAACCACACAACCGTGTCCCCGACTGACCCACGACACCCGGCCACCGCCACCTTCTTCCCCTTCATTTCTTATCCATCCCACATACCTCTAGACCACATGGCCCTTGCTGGGGTCAAGACTTAGGTGTCCACCTCTGCCGCCTCGCCAGAACACCTCCTCTCCCTTCCATCTTCTGCCCATCTCGGTCGCTAACAGGTCGAGGTATTTTTCCCTCGACCCAGGTCCCATTTTGTGCAAGAACCAGGAGCACTAAACCCCTTTTGTGGTCGTTTTATGCTCATCAGAGATACTTGGAGCTGGTGCTCTTCTTCCACCTCGCGACGATGCATCAGCACTCCTCATGCCTTTTTGAAGCCGCTGGCTAGTAGAAGCCCCTTCTAGGAACCTATTGGGAACATCAGAAGCGAAGCAGGAGCTCGGGACGTGGATATTCGGTCGAACGAAGCTCACCCGTGCATGAGTTCTTCCTAGTTCTTTCGGTGGGCTCCATCGTTGTTCGATCAACCATGTTCTTTGCGGGCTCCAGTTATCATCCAATTGGAGAAGCTCAGAAATATCGATCCTCTCTGGATGATCTAATCCTAGCCATCGGAGGAGAAACATCATCAATACACGAGGAGGCAACACGTGTCTTAAGTGGATCATCAGAGCCGTTGGATGGCGCACCTAAGTTTGGTATTTTGCACTTTAGGCCCAACCACATTTTGTAATTTGATTTTAAACTCAATCACTCCTCTACCGTTCATTTATTTTGTGTATTTTGCATAAAGTCCCTCCAACTTTTGTTATTTACGTTCCAATCCACGCTAGCTCACCTCATGTGTCGTCCCACGTGAGGTGGGCATTTTACAGGAAGGCCCTTGGGATTTGTTTTATTTTGATTTAGCCCTGAAAGTTTTTACTCCAGTTATAATATTTTGTGAAAATTGTAACTTGGCCCTTGCCCTTTATTTTAATTACATAATTTCCCTTGCTAGTACATGCATTTTGATGATTTTCTCTATTTATTAAAAGTATCAATTGTGCTCAAAAAAATCCAAAAATAGGATTAAGTGATTGGCATGTTGTAGATCCATGCCATAATTTTGCATATCATTTTTAGGCACTTCAATTATTTATTAAAAATAATTTAAAGCACATTTATTCCCTGATTAGCTTAAAAAACCCATAAAAATATAAAATCATTTTGAAAAATTCCCAAAAAATATATTTTATCTATTTAAATATTTTGAACCTTCAGACCAAAATCCATAAGATAAAAATCCCCCAAATCCTTTATAACAATATATAAAATTCCTAAAAATTTCAAAAATAGTGTTTTCTGTTTATCAAATGGCATTGTTGCCAGGGAGCAACTACGTATAGGTTGGTTTTATTCGATTGTGTCTTCTTTGTCTGCATTCTCCTTTATTTCTTTTCTTTTTTAGTTGATATTAAGTGTCGAATTGTCTAATCACCTCTCCTTGTTGACTTTGCTATTAGGTACCACAGATCGAGGGAGGCACCCTACTCGAAGTGCCTGTGCACCCACGTGAAGCCAAGCTGGCTTTTTGATCGAGTTATCAGAAGGAAGCATCAAAGGAGACTTGGAGGATTTTTGAAGACATTTCTACTTAGCATTTTTATTTCATTTTATTAGCTGTAATTTAAGTGAGAGAGAGACTTTTAATTGTAATAATTCAAAACTCTCAGGACTCTATTACACTTCTCGAGGTCAAGTGCCCAAGGGATTTTTCCCTTTGGGGCCTCACCAATTTTTATCGTGTTTTCCTCCTTTTTTCTATTTGTTTTCTGATTTTATTTTCCCCTATTTTGTATGATTGAGCCCTAGCATAGGATTGCGTGTCAATAGTCTTAAGGACAAACACCTAATATCATTGCATGTACCTATAGTCTCGTTTGGGCTTAGACAAAATTTAATTGTTAATTATAAGGATTTGAGACCGCGTGCCGAGAGAGGTCGTATACAACACTTGCAGTACCCGTTGTGGCGGGCATCGATCGGCGTCGAAGATCGAACCTTGGTTTCATTTATGGGTAGTTGACATTCTGTGCTTCACGTTAATAGAAATTCATGTACTTAGGGTGATTTCATCGACTTAGATTTGCATATAGATAGGTTTCAATTCTGCTTAGCATCCTTGCAAGTAGAGATCTGGAGGCAAGGTGAGCATTTACGCTTTAGCATGCATCATTGATTTTGCCTCGCATTGCTTTCCCGACTCTCTCCCTATGATTTTGATCACATAGGTTGCTAAAAAGAATTGACTCCTCATTAGGCTCATGCATTTCTATTAAAAATACAAAAAAAATGATAATCAATAAAATTGGGACTGATAATATTAATTGAGCCTAAAATAGACCAAAAATAAAAATCATTATCTTGGGGCGAGTAATCCCCACATTGTATTCATTTTAGATTGCTCACGTACACACTAAGGACTAGTGTCCAAATCCCATAATCCTTCTTGAGTGTTTGTAGAACATTTTTTTCTCAATTATACCTAAAACTGACAAGATAAAAATACCATCATCTCGGTCTTCATTGTGTTGAGTAGGTGAATTGAGGGATTGTATTTGTCTTGTGTATATTGTTTGTTATTGTTTGTGTCCATACTCAATCCTTCCGCGTATTTATGCCTTTCTCCTTGCACAACTTGATTTGACCACCGTGCTCTCCCATCATTTTCCTTTTGTTTCGATATGGTCGGTGGAACGATTTTTATTCGGACTTTGCAGATCCCTCATACCCTCCATCATGTTCACCTCCATTTTTCCACGACTTCGCTCCGGAATTTGTACATATCTGGCTAATCCTTTATTTCAGGAAGCAGATTTTAAGTTTGATCCACCTCCCTGCTATTAGGAGGATCTTGCTCCTAATTTTCCTTTTTATACATACCCGCCTAACCCATCATTTCAGGTATCGGATTTTGATTTTCACCCATCATTACCACCACTTTACATTTTGACAATCCACTTTTTCAAGAATACCTTCATCGAGAATGTGATTTTTGCCCATATCCACCACCCTCATTCCACTCACCTAATCCTGAGATTTTGGAGTCACCTTTCATGATGTCCATACTTGAGACCTTGAACTAGATGATGGAGCATATGAATTCAAGAATTAACAATATATTTAGCATACATAAGAGCCAGAATGACGCTCCACTATTTGAGGATATGGATTCATTTGAGGACAACCATGAGAGCTTGCAATCGTCAAAAATACAAAAAATGATAAAATTCAAAAATACAAAAAGATTTCGGGAGACACACCATTGAGTCATTTTGTAAGGAGGGGACCCCAATGCTAAGATCCTTTGACCACACATTCACTCACCTCATGTCCCACCTTTAACCCTGAGAATGATACTGTACAGACTACTCTTAGTCGTCCTTGTATACAAAAATTCAAAAAATGTTGACTGAACCCGAAGTGGTGGCCGCTTATCATGAGGTCATTAATGCCCCACTTTACCAGGACATGAGCCCTTTATCTGCTCCTCAACCCAAGAAGAGAAAGTGGAGGAGCAGATCTAAGTGTCATATCTTGACCATGGCTATTGCCCACGCCATCACGTACCATCCATTCACTAAGAAAGGGAACAGTGCTACACCTTTCATTAAATGCACCATTTCTGACTTTTCATGTGAACGTACTCTCCTTAACAGTGATGCTTCAATTAACATCATACCCTTCTTGCTGGTACAATCTCTTCACTTAGGGCCTCTGAAGAAAATGAGGATGATCATTCAAGTTGCTGATGGATGTATCAAGAGGTCGAAGGGTATTCTAGAGAACGTTGTCGTTTGGATTCATGGCATGAGCTATACGGTCGATTTTGTCTTATTTCCCATGGAGACCTCCACTTGAGAGATCTCTTCAATCATCCTAGGATGACCCTTTCTCGCCTCTACGGATTAGGAGAGATTCGCTTCCGTCTCGATGACATAAATGATGTGGTCATCGCTGCACCTACTACCGACCAGAGACATGCATCTGATGTGACTACACCTATCTTAGCCGACCCTGAGGACTATGATCTTGATGAGACTATCAGATATTTTTTATTATATGTGGATTCTAATGAGACCTAAGAATTCCTCTCCAAGGTGAAAGACCCAAAAAGTATAGACCTTGGAGTTCCCTCTTCTGGTACTTGGCGATGTGTTGATGACATCTACGGGATTTACATTGACATTATAGAGCGGAGGGAAGACATTGTAGAGATTAATGAGTCTGAATTTGATCTGATTGCTTTTATCAAGAAATTCAGGCCTTTTTATGAGGATGATGATCCAGTAGAGACTTGCCAGACTGGACTTGACTTTACTTCTTCCGATGATGGGTTCGAGCCTTTTCACTTTGCTATTTGCGAGACTTCCCAAGTCGGACATGACCACACTACTTCCACTGATCGGTTCGTGCATGCACACTTTGAGATCGTTGAGGGATACATTCCTGGTTGATCCTGATCAGTTTGTGTCTAATGATGACTTTGATATTGACCTTCACCTTATCTGATCCATTCCTCAACAGTCTCGTAAGAGGTTCACTTTCTACCTTCTTGATCTTTATACATACATTCCTCTTGTACATTCGCTTTTGTATACCACTTTCTATCTATCATACACTCATCCACCCCATTTTCGTGTGTGCCTTTCTTAGGATGTACTTTGTCCTAAGTATAGGGGGTGGACAAGCCGAGTGTGATTTCTTCGTTCTGTTTCATCACTGTTGTTGTTGTCTATACTTGGTGCTCTTTTATCATAAGTATATGGGGAGTGATGTGTACATTCTCTTAGATCTCTTCTTGTATCTTCATATGTCTTTTATTCTTTTCGTTTTCAGTTTTCTTTTTCTACCAAAAAGGTGTCGCCCATTTTTGTCAGCCTTCTATGCTTAGGATTATTTGATCCTGAGTATAGGAGGGTGTGCACCCCGAGTTCTTTCATTTTTTGATCTCCTCCACTATCTCCTCATCTTGTTTACACTTAGGGATATCTTACCTTAAGTATAGGGGAAGACAGTATGAGTACAATCTGTTCTTTCCCACCCTCGACCTTCCATGCCTTGTGTACAGTCTGCTATACTTAAGATTATTTGATCCTAAGTATAAGGGGGGCGATTGACTTCTCATTGATTCATTTATTCCTTCATTCTTCATTCATTAGACTTTTCTATACTCGACATGAGTTGTGTATTCTCTTTCTCTCTCTGATCTATGAGGACATAACTCATGCTAAGTATAGGGGGTCGTATATACTGCGTATATACTTTATCCATAACTCGTACTTTTGTATTTTTACCAATAAAAATGACTAAAATATTATATATATACTATAAAATTCATTGGAATCACTTAAAAAGATGCATATTATTCTTCAAATTCTTTTTGTATTTACTGACTAATAAATTAGGTAAAAATATTTTTTGCAAAATATTTGAAAATTAGTTTGAAAATCTTCTTGAAAAATCTTTCGAAAACTATTTAAAAATGTTTTGTTAAATATTTTCAACCTTTGTAAAAATGTTTTATTTGTAAAAATTTCTTTTCTTTGTGTGAAATAAAATGTTTGAAAAACTATTTGCAAACGGTTTGGAAAATGATTGCAAAAATATTGTGAAAAAACTATATATACTATTTGAAAAATCTTTGCAAAATGATTTTCAAACGTTTGTAGTGTTTGTAAAAATATTTTTGGACTGTAGTTTTCAAAATTGTTTGAAAAAATATTTTCAAACAAGTTTGAGGAATATATACATCACATCGGAATTCTTTATTAACTGTATGTACATATCTATAAAAAGAATCGCATATCTCTTGTAAATTCTTAAAAACCAACTCTTGTAAAAATAAGATGCATCCACATGTATATATTTGTACCTATTTTTATCCAAAATCTTTTGTTTCAAAAATCACAAAAGTATTTGCAAAACCAAAAATCCAAAAAACTTGCAAACCTCTTTTTTGAAAAATACCAAAAACAAATGCAAAGACAGGAGAGTGTGGGTTGCAATAATGCTTCAAAAGATGGATAGCCTACAGTCTCAAGAGGAAAAATTCCTTATGTGAATAATGCTCTATATAGTATTTCAAAAAAAACAAAAAGAAAAAACTCCAAAAAATGGACATGCCTGATTGAAAATAAAATGCTTGCCAGAGTGTATATATTTTTATAGACAATAAGCAAGCTTGAGTTTTAAAGTCATATCTTGTAATCCTGTAGCCGGATGACTTGACTACACTCCTCTTGCATCCTAGGATAGGTAGCTACACTAGCTGTCATCCATTCTTGTCTTCATCCCCTCCTCTTGAGTTGGTTGTCACTTGAGCTTAGAACAGAATACCCCGCTCCTCGAGGAAAGGGTTGATGGATTGAGGAATATTTGGGTTATCATGCTAGAGAAGTCAGTCTCTTTGTCATTTCAGTTGGGGAGAGCCACTACCACATACACTGTACAAGTGAGATTCATAGTCGTAAGGGTTTGTGTATGAGTTCAAATATTCTGACTTCGCTATAGAGGAGACTTGAGCAGACTTTTGGGATTCTCGAAGGCTGTTGTGTTTCAAATCCGATTCCTAATAAGGTTCCGACCGCACTAAAATTCCAAAGGTCCGACCTAAGCTCCAAAACTTTGATTTTGGGAGACAAGTTTGAGAATTAAATTTAATCCACCTTCTTTCTTTTTCTTTTCTTTATGTTTCATTCCCTGCACTTATTGCATAAGTGGGTGCTAGGGACTAGCAAAGGCAAGTATAGGGGGTGATGAATCTCCATTTTATCACCTTTATCCTATCATTTTTGCCTTAAAAACCCTACCTAATGCATGTAAATAACCTTAATTTGTACAAATTAACAATCATTCTTTGTTGTATAAATACTGTACAAAATACTATTTTTAATGCCAAAATTACAGAATAAAGAAAAGAAAAGAAAAGAAAAGAAAATGAATTAAATACTAAAGGTATTTATGACCCTAAACCCCGATACCTAGGCATCTTGACGATTAGGTCGACAAGGAATAAAGTAGGGGGAGATAAGGGTCAATAAATCTAATAAATCCCCATTTATTTATCTATCACTAATGCATTTTTAAAACCTATTTTATTTTCCACTTTTTATACATCAAATAAAAAAATTTGTACATAAAAGTTGTAGATAATTATATATAAAAAAATACAAAATTGATTTTATACAAAAATAATATACAATGTACTTTTTATACTCAAAATAAAATTCTAAAACTCAAACTTCACAGACCCATAACTCCCAAATAAAAACTTAAAATGTATACAAATAAACTTTAATTGTATATAACTTTTAATAAGTTATTTAATGAAGGTGTTTCATATTTTTTGGAGTAAAGGTATGAGAGTTAGGATTTGAACCCCTATTGTACAATATACCCAAATAAAATAATCATTTTATTTATTCTTTATTATTTTTATAATTTTGAAAACATTATTTATAATACTTGTTCATATTAAAACTAAAATAAAATATGTATATATAATACATAGATGAAATACCTATACATATACCTATATAATTAATATACCTATTTATCTAAGTGTATATATTACTCAATAAAAATATAAAAAAATATATTTACCTATATAAAAATAAGTTATAAATATATAAAATAATAAAAGAAAACAACAAAATCGAAAATACAAAATAAAAATAAAATACCAGAAATATAAATAAATATTCCTATAAATTAACCCTAAAAACTAACTTGTAAATAAATAGCACTAAAAATAAATAAAATAATAATAAAATACTTTAGAAAATAATAAACATTTTTTTATTTTATAACTTAAAATTAATAAATTCATTTAATAATTATTATAGATTTTACAAATATTTTTCAGGCTGGTTTATCCTAATTGATCCACGTGGACCAACCAGGTGGCTTTGAGAGTTGACTCTGGTCAACTCTTTGACCCGCCTCCCTAGCCCCTGTCAGAACCTCATTTGACCCACATTTCTTCGATTTTTGCAGACCAAATATTGCTTTATTTTAGATTGATTCCTCTTGCACTTTTCTTACTCGACTACCCCTCTTACATGCCCACTCGTTTCCTCGTGGATTGCATCACGGATTCGGCCATTGTACATCGATCTTTGGAGCCTCCTGGTCACCTGTACATAAGCCATCCTCCTTCTTCCCTTTGAATGGGGAATCCTTTTGTCCCTCGCTATTGCTCCCTTTCGTGTGCTCCAGATCACAGGAGGGTGACAGCCTCCTCTCCAGCTACTAGAGGTGAGTGAAGGTGAGGTCTGAAGGTGGTTCCATCACCTCCGGCCACCTAATTGTCGAGTTCTCAGCTTTGTGGCCTTCCGGCCACTGAGGTACCCTATTTCTTACTTTGTTAGCTTAGTCTTAGGGTTAGCTTTCATTTATTGCTCTTAGGTTAGTTCTTTATACACTGCTTTAGGGTTAAAATCCACTACGTAGTTCGTCGGACCTCCGCTCCGACGAACCATACAACCGTGTCCCCAACTGACCCACGACACCCAGCCATTGCCACCTTCTTCCCCTTTGTTTCTTATCCATCCCACACACCTCCAGACCACTTGTCCCTTGCTGGGGTCAAGACTTAGGTGTCCACCTTCGCCGCCTCACCGGAACACCTCCGTTCCCATTCATCTTCCGCCCATCTCGGCTGCTAACGGGTCGAGGCATTTTTCCCTCGACCAAGGACCCCTTTTTGTGCAGGAACCATGAGCTCTAAACCACTTTGGTGGTCGTTTTGTGCTCATCAGAGATACCTGGAGTAGGTTCCCTTTTTCCACCTCGGGGTGGTGCATTAGCACTCCTCATGTCTTTTTAGGAACCTATTGGGGCCATCAGAAGCGAGCAGGAGCTCGGGACGCGGCTATTCGGTCGATCGAAAGTCACCTGTGCACGAGTTCTTCCCAGTTCTTCCGATGGGCTCCATCGTCTTTCGATCAGCCTTGTTCTTCACGGGCTCTGGTTGCCGTCCGATAGGTGAAGCTCAGAACCGTCGATCCTCTCCGGATGATCTAATCCTAGCAATCAGAGGCAAAGTGTCATCGACACACGAGGAGGCGGCGTGTGTCTTAAGTAGATCATCAGAGTCGTTGGATTGCACACTTAAGTTGGGTATTTTGCACTTTATGCCCAACCACTTTTTCCAATGTGATTTTAAAACTCAATCATTCCTCTACCATTCATTTATTTTTGTGCATTTTGCATAAAGCCCCTCCAGCTTTTGTTATTTGTGTTCCAGTCCACTCCAGCTAACCTCATGTGCCATCCTACGTGAGGTGGGCATTTTGTAGGAAGGCCCCTAGGATTTTTTGTATTTCAATTTGGCCCTGAAGGTTTTTATTCTAGTTATAATATTTTGTGAAAATTGCAATTTTCCCCTATCCTTTATTTTAATTGCATAATTGCCCCTACTAGTACATGCGTTTTTTATTATTTCTCTATTTATTAAAAATATCAATTCTGCTCAGAAAAATCCCAAAAATAGGATTAAGTGCATGACATGTTGTAGATCCATGCTATAATTTTGTATCTTATTTTTAGGCACTTTAATTATTTATTAAAAACCATCCCTATTTAGATTAGAAAACCCATAAAAATATAATACCATTTTGAAAAAATCCAAAAAAATATTTTATCTTATTTAAGTATTTTAAGCCTTCAGACCAAAAATTCATAAAAATAGAAAAGGAAATTCTTAAAAATTAAAAATCCCCACTATCCTTTATAAAAAATCTATAAAATTCTTAAAAATTCCAAAAATATTATTTTATATTTTATAATTTTCTTTATATTATTATCTATATATTAAAATTAATCTGAAGAAATTTGGACATCTTTTTATATTTTTTATCTTCATCTCAATTTTGACTATTTATTTAATCCCTGATTTGGGGTATTTTTTATTTTAAAAATATATAAAAATTAACAAAATTTATTAAAAATTACAAAAACAGTAGAGAATATTTAAAATCCAAAAATATTTAATTTATTGTATTTTGACTAATTTTTTTATATTTAATTATGTTATCTATTATTGTATATATAGCCTTATATATTCTATACTATATATTTAAAAGAAAAAGAATATAAAAATCTAAAAATATAAAAATAAAATATAAAAATATAAAATTAAAAATGAAATATAAAACTGTAAAATAAAATATAAAATTAAAAACCGACACAAAAAAAGACAAGAAGCACGCATCACATTCTTTGCATTCGATTTCCTTTGTGCTTCATGTGTTCGACCTTAGAGTTATAATAAATTTTAACTCCACACATTTATTTGCATTGCTTTATATATTTGCAGGTTAATTTTTGATTTTCTGGAATTTCGTCTGAGGTCACTTCGACGACCGTTGATCCTCTTGTGGATTGATAAGACTTCGACGAAATCCTAGTTATCAGATCCTACGGTCCACGGTGGAGCCAAGTCTGCTCTATGAGACTGTAGCCTCAGGTCGGACCGACCAACCCTGAGGCACCTTCTGCCACCCATGTGGCTCCATTGCCATCGAGCCTCGCACCGATCCTAGACCACACACATTTCCTCACATATGCGTATGGGTTAATTGCCGAAGCACCCTACCAACTCCTCCTAATTACATATAAGCCCTAGTGCCTCTAGGTTTCATTATATGAATTCTAGATATTTTTAGACTTATTTGAAAGGATTTTGTATTTCTAATTTACAGTTTATTTGCATTTTAGCCCATGGATTGTTTATTGAGTAACTTGAGCATATGTTATCCAATTAATATGAATTTTTCTTGTTTTAAAATTCATATGCTCTTTGATGTGGTATATTCATTTATCTGAAATCACGTGTGATTTATACTTTAAAATTTCGATAAATATATTGTTTATTCTACATGAGCTTTGAACATTAGAGCTAATTCTTAATTATTAGTGTAGATCAAATTAATATTCTAAATAGATAACTTGATTAATTGTTTAATTCAAGAGTTTTATTGCGTGTATTTGTCGTGTGCATTGCATTACATCATCATTTTATAGCATTATATCTAACTCGCATATAAAAATCGCAAAATATCATGCATTCATCCTCATTGCTTCCCTTAATCTAAACTTACATTATATTCGCTTAACCTAGATATTTAATCTTATTTGTGTAGACTAATTGCTCATGGCTTTGTATTCAATCCTGAACTTATCCAGGTATAAGTAAACTATACCCTCTTCGCAGAGATATTTAATGTGGTTCTGATCAATTCCTAATTGGCTCATATTACAATGATACGATCTTAACTAAGCGAATTAGAGCCTAATTAATAGGTCTATCTTAGAATGTATGTCTATCTCTAACCAGTTTAGAAATAGATAGTCAACCATCTCTAACATCTAGGTCATAGAGACATTCTCTAATACTAAGGATTCTCCCACTGGAATGTGGTAGTCTATCTATTCGATGGTGATTGTTGCAACTATTGCATTGAAACTCATGTGATTGAATATCAATTTTTAGATCAAGTTCACTAATCGTATAAAACATGTGCTACCGACTGCAAGTGTTACTAGAAGAATTAAATGCAACTATCCAACTTAATCGTTGTCCAACAAGTAAGTTGGTTCCAATGACAAATTGTAGATGTAGGATATGTCGATGGATTATCCGAGTCCTTCCCTAAGGATTATAGATATTTTTGATAGTCATACTTCTAGTATATAAACTTGTTGTATTATTGGCAATCATCCAACTATTTGGATGTAGATGTTGCATAAGTATGGTCAAATTTTTTACTTTTCTTCATCCTATGGGCCGAGCCCATGTTTCCACTGTGCTTTCATGATCCTTAAACAATCATTGCTTAAGGTAAATGATCTCTCTAATTGAAAATGTCCTCAAAATATCAATCTGAAAGTATTTCAACATTTATTCTTGCTTCATCCCTTTCATAAAATATGAAATTATGAAGTTTCATAAAGGACTTGAGTAGAAATAGTATAATAATGACGCTCACCATATCCATATCCATCTCAACTCTTAAAACTTTGGTTCAGATAGGTACACAAATATTTTAAGTACATCATCTACTATGGAGCTACCATTCTGCATAATGCAGTGAACAATGCCCTTTATGATTAATTGTTGAGAGCGCATATCTTTTCCAAAAACATCTTAATCATGGATCATATCCATGATACTTGTTATGATTGAGTATAAGTATATTGAATTGATTTAAATGAAAGTTATATGAAATAAGATAATTTGCATAAATATTTACTTTGATTAAGGTTATTATTATAATTATTTTAAATCAAAGTTATCTTGATTTTTATTAGTTTGAAAGTCCATTCTCTTTTCAACTATCAAAGCATGATGTATGCCAACCAAAATACCTCAAGCGAGATCTGGGATCTCCCTTCCACTTTCATTGCACCCCAATAATATGAGAAAATGCAACTATGAGGAATGTAACATGAGTTATTTCCACCTTGCAAGTCCAACTCACACTCTCAATTTGGTCTTTGGCACCCGAACCCACCAGCCCTAAGGTGATATTGACCAATTGCCAATTGAACCAACTGTTAACATGAATAAAACTTGTAATGCACAATCCAATACTGCCTCAATTATATAGGGAACATCATTAGGGTCACTAAGCATACGGTCTGTCTCTTTCGAGAAGAAGAGAGCCCGATCCATGCGCACTTGTATATTGGAGCTATGACTTCGCATAGGCGTCTTTGCAACACAATCCATGGCGACGAAACCCTCCACCTTGATGGGAGATAATGGATGTCATGATATGATTCTCCATAACCCGTTCATATTCTGATGGATCAATTTGAATCATATTCTTATGATCAACCCTTCCAAGGGAAATCCAGTCTATTTAATATAATGTGCACTGTGAATGATTGGATCACTGATTTAATCATATTAAATTATCAATCCAATTCAACCAAAACATAATTCTTGCTTGATATATCTTACTATATAGCTTATTGATGAATACCCATTCATCACTCTCTATTCTTATATTTTAGCTACAAAAACCTATGCAAATGCATGTAGATATGTGTAAATAGGAAAAGTTAGCAAAAGCATGCATGTTTGTAAATATAGATAATTAGCATGTTTTTGTGTAAAAATAAAAGAATAAAGATGAAAAAGAAAAAGAGGGGAATATTTAGAATAAATATTGAGCAACCTAACCCAAGGGAGGGCTCAGCATGGGCCTGACCGCATAAAAGCCAAGTAGAGGGAGATAGGGGCTCACACATGTATATATTTGTAAATAAATAAAATTATATATTTTCCTCAACCAAAAATATGTTGTAAATATTTGTAAATATTTATGAAGTATAAAAACAAAACAAAAAGATAAAAATCAAAAATTCAAAAAGAACCCTTCACCTTGTACATAGACCATCATCCTCATCTATTTCACCTTGTAAATATATTTATTTATTTTCCAAAACTTTTTGTAAATATTCTATTGTATATATTGTAAATAAAATAAATAAAAAGAAACACAACAAAAATCAAATAAAAAATTACAAAATTAAAATACAAAAATATGTGTACATATACCATGTATATAATTGTACATAACTAATTATTTAACCTATGTATATAAGTAATAAAAATAAAATAAAAATAGCCTTTTATTCCTCATTTTATCCTATAAATAAATAAAATATAAAATAGGAATAAAAATGTATAAAAATAACTAATTAAAAATCAAAAATCAAAAATCATATATTGTATATATACCTATGTATAGACCTATATTGTAAATACCTTATTTTTATTTCCAAAAATTAATTAAAAATCACAAAAAAATAGAAAAAAATAAAATAAAAATATTTTGTGTTTTAAGTTTTTGAAAATTCGGCCATTTAAAGGCCCAAAAAAATCAAATAAAAGTTTATTGCATGGCGGGCTCTGATTGGTCCACGGGGGATTGTTGACCCCCGGTCAACTCTCCCCCCAGGACCACCAGAGCCGGGTATGTTACGCCCGACCCGATTTCAATATTTTCTACCCGCCTAACCCGGCCGCCATCTACCCAAACCCCTGGCTCCGATTGCTCTCCGATCATCTAGGATCCTCGCCCGGGGTGGGTTTGGAGGATCCGAGATCCGTGCTGCCCGCCCGACCTCTTCCTTCTCGGACCTCCCACACTATTTAGTGTCGTCTCCGGCGACCTAATCACGCTATCTTTGATCTTCCCCTCGGCGCCTGTGAGCTCCTCCAGACCACCCGAGTGACAGGCGAGTGATTTGGAGTGGAAGCGAGGCTTGGGCAGCCGGAAATCACTGATCCGGTGGTTGACTCCGCCGTGCGCCGCCGCGAGCGCGCCTGAGCCTCGGGGAGCTCGACGATCCCTTGAGGCAACGACCGGGAGCCTCCTTGGCTCCAGCCCAGTCGACATCAGCCATCAGGTACTGATAAAACACCAAAACCCACTAAGACCCGGGTGAAGGTAATGAAACAAGGGTCGTTGCGACCCGGATCTCAGAGACGGTGTGTATCAAGAAAAATCGAACCGCGAAATGAGTCAAAAATCAAACAAGGCAAAACAAGCGGTCCTAGCTATGATATTAACCTGGTATAGCTCCCAGGGTCGAACACAAGGAGCACAGATTGGCCGTAGGCCTACGAAGTAGTGAAAATGAAATAAAAATAAAAGAAAATGTTTTTTAGAGGTTTTTATGAATTTTTATATTTTTTTGATTTTCAAATTATAAAGAAAATAAAAGAAAGTAAAATCTAGGCAACTTCAACAATTTATTAAACACACCAAAAATAATGCAAAAATTAAGGAAAAATTGTTTTTATGTTTTTTTAAGTTTTTAAGTGTTTTTGGTTAATTTTTGATAATTTTCTAACGGGTAAATTATTTTCTAAAAATCAAACAGTGCTAAAAATGAAAGGTACTGTCCAGCAAGGCTTAAGACCCAAAAATAAAATATCTAAGGATCTTAAAAAGCCCTGGAGGTGATTTTCCTGTAATCTAGAAAGAATAAGGAAAATTTAGGCACCCTAATTATTGTTTTTGGATTTTTAAATTAATTATTATAATTTTTATGGGTTTTTAGGGGTTTTTCAATTTTTAAGGTTTTTAAGTGATGAAAAATAGCCAAAATTGGCTAGAAAATCAAACAACAAGCAAACAACAGTATCTAATTTTTTTATAATTTTTAGGGGTGTTTTTATATTTTTTTGGTATTTTTATATCTAGACAGTAACTAAAAAGGCTGTTTTTGAATTTTTAAAAATACTAAACGAAATCAGAAATGTCCTCAAAAATCACTGAAATTCCTACACCATGGCAGAAGCCATGTGTCAAAATCTCATTGGATTTGGAGGTGAGTTGATATTTTATTCAAAAATAACAAGTGGG
Organism: Ottelia alismoides; assembly: GCA_037367405.1. NCBI lineage: Eukaryota > Viridiplantae > Streptophyta > Magnoliopsida > Alismatales > Hydrocharitaceae > Ottelia > Ottelia alismoides. The sequence goes on from JAZKJV010001202.1 coordinate 913,276, forward strand.
CACTGTGCACAGGGACGAATGTGCAAATACCCGGAAGTCTGGGGGCCTTGGTGCAAAATTCCCAGCAAGTCACGCGCGTGGCGCGTGGCTGGGGCACTCAGGGGCCTTTTGGTAATAAAAACCAAGTTTCTGGACCTTTTGGTAACTCGTACCAAAAGTCCAGGGGCTTGGATGCAAAAATCCCACTAAAATCCGCACATGCGCATAAACAACACTCACAGGGGCATAAATGCAATTACCAAAAAGTTATCATTCATTTCAGAACAACCCAGATCTACAGGATAAAAGATGTAAAAAGCCCAGCTAAACACGTGACGAAGCACGTGGTCACATACACACAGGGGCATACATGCAATTAAAACTAAGCACATGGTCCACCATGCAATTTACCCTACGTAAATAAAGTTCTAAAAATATTTACAGGACTAGAAATAAAACGACAAACTAAGAGGGGGCCCTAAGTAATTTACCCCTTTATTCGTCGACGGCCAGATGCGCGCCACGTGGAAGATCGGTCGGCTCTGGTGCGTTGGCGCTCTTCCTCTTCTTCTCTCGGGCCGAATCGACGCTCCAGAAGGAGCCACGTGGAGGATCGGACGGGTCAGGTCTCAGGTGGCTCCCTCTCTCTGCTCTACGGTCCTGATCAGCCCCTCCAGGTGATCGACGGTAGCTGCTCCACGATGAACGGACGGCTGGGATTAAAACTGGAGCGGAGGAGCTATCGGACGGTGCTGGAGGCTCCTCGAAGAACAGGTGGCCGGCGAGGTTCGCCGGCCTCGTGCACGAGCTTGGGACCTCCTCAGCTGCCTCTGAAGATCGGAGCAGGTCCGCCTGGGTATGCCGCAGCTGTGGGTGCTATCCGATGGCCCAACCGAGCCCTGGAGGGGCTCCGGCGAGGCTGGCGGCGCGAAGGAGATGGCTGGAATGTAAGGGGGTCTCAGACGACTCCCTTTGGACCTGCAAAGAAAACCAACAGCTTCGCGGGTCGAGGGCAAAATGCCTCGACCCAAAGAAGCGAAGTGGGGGTGATCGGTGCGGCGGGGCGAAGGAGCTCCGGCGAGCGACAGGTGGTGGAGCTCGACTCCCAGCTCCGGGGCGAGCTGGGTTGAGTGGGAGTGCGAAGAACGTGCGTGAGGAAGTGGCGAAGGTGATGGGGTGCTCCGATGATCGAGATATTAAGCGAGATGGCCGGAATCAGGGAAGCACGTCGGAGAGTGGATTTGGGCGAAATCTGAAATTACACTAAATGGCGGAGCGAAATGGATACCTGGATGATGCGGGAGACTGGGCTGGAGCTTAGCTAGCTCCTGGTCCTTGCCTCAAGGGTCGTCAACGCCCGAGGCTCGAGCTCCGGTCAGACGTCGGAGCACGACGGCGCAAGGCAGCCAGATCGATGGTCCAAGCACCTCCTCCTCGCTGCGACACCGGTGGATGCAAGCTGTCACCTTGCTGGTTGCGATGGAGCTCACTGGAGAGAGAATGGGAAGCCAAAGATGGAATGAGGAGGCGGCTGAGCTCGGGCTTTATAGTGCTAGGGGTCCGGGAAGAAGAGGATCGGGCGAGCTCGGGAGCGCGCGGATCCCGAGGGGGCGGCTCCGGCGAGCATGCCGGATGCACAAGGAATGATCCGGACCCGGGATTTGATGGGTTGGCGATCGGATCTGGTGGGGGTAATTGGGAGAAGTCGGGTCGAAAAGCAGATCCGCGGCTCTGGTGGTCCTGGGGGAGGTGTTGACCGGGGGTCAACAGTCCCCCGTGGACCAATCAGAGCCCGCCAAGGCTGGAATTTTTATTTTATTTTTTTGGGCCTTTAAATGGCCGAATTTTCAAAAACTTAAAACACAAAATATTTTTATTTTATTTTTTCTATTTTTTTGTGATTTTTAATTAATTTTTGGAAATTAAAATAAAGTATATACATAGTAGCTATACATAGGTATATATACACTATATTGATTTTTGATTTTTGATTTTTAATTATTTATTTTTATACATTTTTATTCCTATTTTATATTTTATTTATTTATAGGATAAAATGAGGAATAAAAGGCTATTTTTATTTTATTTTTATTATTTATATACATGGGTTAATTAGTTAGTTATATACATGATATATACATGGTATATATACAAGATGTTTTTGTATTTTTAATTTTGTAATTTTTATTTGATTTTTGTTTTAATTCTTTTTATTTATTTTATTTACAAAACATAAAAAGGAATATTTACAAAAAGTGTTGGAAATAAAGAAATTTATTTACAAGGTGAAATAAATATGAGATAGGGGTTTATGTACATGGTGAAAGGTTGTTTTTAGGATTTTGATTTTTAACTTTTTATTTTGTTTTTAATAGGCTATAAATATGTACAAATATTTACAAAATATTTACAACATATTTTTGGTTGAGGAAAATATTTAATTTATTTATTTACAAATATATACATAAGTGAGCCCCTATCTCCCTCTACTTGGCTTTTATGCGGTCAGGCCCATGCTGAGCCCTCCCTTGGGTTAGGTTGCTCAATATTTATTCTAAATATTTCCCTTTTTTTTTCTTTTTCATCTTTATTCTTTTATTTTTGCACAAAAACATGCTAATTATCTAATTTTACAAACATGCATGCTTTTGCTAACTAACCCTATTTACACATATCTACATGCATTTGCATAGGTTTTTGTAGCTAAAATATAAGAATAAAGAGTGATGAATGGGTATTCATCACCCCCCTATACTATACTTTGCTAGTCCCTTAGCAAACACTTATTTGAAAAAGAAGTGCAAAAGAAAGAAAAAGAAAAAGAAAAAAGAGAATGTACATGGATCAAGGTTGATTATTAAACTTGCCTTCATTAAATTGAGGTATGGAGCTTAATCAGATCTTTGGATTATTGATGTGTCGGAACCTTATTTAGACTTAAGCTTAAAACCTAACAGCCTCCAAGTTCCACTATTCTATAACCAAGACTCCTCAATGCTCCAGATCAGAACAAGTCATCAACTACAAACCCTGAAGACCATGAATCTTTTCTTGTCCTGTGAAAGTGAGGTCTAAGCTCTCCACCTCAGAAATGGCAACTTGACAACCCTCCCTAACAAGGTAACTCTATGACCTCAATCTGGCCACTCTTTCCTCGAGGAGCGGGGTATTCCCTTCTAAGTTCAAGTACAACCGGCTCAAGAAGAGGGGGAAGAAGAGAATGGGCCAAGGCCAGTGTAGCCAAGTACCCTTGGGAGCTTGACCAGTGTAGCCAAGTCTCCCTGCTGCAAGCTACAACAGGTGGATCATGAAACCAAGCTTTGCTTATTGCACTTATATACATACTCCGGTGGGATTATCATTTTCTCTCAGACCCACCACTTTTTTGGAGTTCTTTTCTTTTTCACATTTTTTTTTCGAGTGCATCTATACAACATGTACATGTGCAGCATATATACAAGGAGTTTTTCCTCTTGAGCCAGTAGACTATCCCTCTTTTGAAGCTTTATTGCAACCCACAACTCCCGTCTTTAGACTTCATGGCGACCAGACCAAGTTGAGACGCACTTCCTTCACTAAATGAAGAAGAGAGGTTCCGCCTAGAAGTACTACCCTCATATGCTACCCCAAGCCAAGGAAGACTGCCTCCTCACCACCTCATCCATAGAGAGCTCGGTGCATAGTGCGGTTGTCCAAGTAAAGCCATAATCTATATGAGTCATGTGTTGTTGTTAAGTGCTCTACTTAGGCTCATTGAGATGACATGTGATCATAGCCTAGTGGACTCAAAGAATTAAGTCACCATGGACCTGAAAAGCCTTAAACCTAAGCCCTATAAGGTTCCTCTTAGAGTTAGGTGGATTAAGATCTTAATCAAGCTCCATTTCTTAATTTGAATTCCAGGCTAGTTTAAATGTCAACTATCATCCAAGGAAAACTATATACATATGTACAAAAAGATGCATATTTACACAAATTTTACAATCATGCAAAATTTTTGAAAAATGTTTTGAAATCATGAATGATGATGCATGAAGTGCAAGTTTTTGCAAAAAGATATTTACACACATTTACACAAGATTTTTGCAAACTTTTGATTTTCAAAACATTTTGGAAAAATTTTGTACTATATACATAATTTTGATACAGAAAATATTTACACAAGCTTTACACACAAAAGTTTTTTTGAAATCATTTTTACAAAAATAATTTGTACACTAGCTATGTATGTGCAAAATAAAAGAAGATTATGTACATGAAAATTTTTAATTTTTGTGGTTTTTAGCCATTTTTATTTATTAACACACTCACACAAAGTACGAGTTATGGCTAAAGTATATATGAAATATATACACACCCCCCTATACTTAGCTCGAACGATGTCCTCGGAGTCAAGAGCGATGAAGAAGACATAACTCGTGCTATGTATAGGGAAGTGAAAAGGAAGGCTATACAAAAGGAGAATGAAAAGTCAAAAGGTTCTCGGGTCTCCCCCCTATACTTAGGATCAAGTAATCCTAAGTATAGCAGGCTGTATACTAAGGGAGAACCGAGTGGAGAATGTACCGGGTCTACCCCCCCTATACTTAGGGTGAAATGCCCCTAAGTATAGGCAGCAAAACAGGGGTAAACAGAAACAAAAGAAATACCCAAAATGTCTCACATCCCCCCTATACTTAGGGTAAAGTACACCCTAAGTATAGCGTAATCATAAGATGAAGAAAGGGATGTGGGACTAAGGAATGTGATGATATGGACATCTGGATCTATGTACAGCGGAGGATCAGTAAAGCTCAGGCGTGAGATGCATTAGATGTGAGTCAAAGACCACATCTCACGCAAAATGAATAGGGGCAATATCAACGACCCGCGGCTCATGATCTAGAAATGGCTTGAGCCGCTGGCCGTTCACTCGGAAGGTACTCTCAGAAGACAACTCGGATATGTCGATGCTACCGTTGTCGTGTACCTTCCGAACCAGATAAAGTCCTTTCCATTTGCTCTGTAGCTTCCCTGGAAATAATCTAAGCCTCGCATCAAACAGCCATACTCTCTGTCCAATCTCAAAATGCTTGTGGCTGATATGAGAATCATGCCACTCCTTGACTCTCTCCTTATAATGTAGGCTGCTTGAGAAGGCTGAATCTCTAAGCTCCTCCAGGGCAGCTAGCTCTGCCCTCCTCTGGTCTCCTATACCATCTGGATCCATCAGAATGTCTGTAACTGCCCAAAGTGACTTGTGCCTCAGCTCAACTGGTAGGTGACAGGGCTTGCCATATACGAGGCGAAAGGGAGATGTGCCCAAAGGTGTCTTGAAAGACGTCCTATATGCCCACAAGACCGAGTCCAATAGCTGTGACCAATCCTTTCGGTCAGGGCGGACGACTTTCTGCAGAATAGTCTTGATCTCCCTATTCGACACTTCGGCTAGACCATTCGTCTGTGGATGGTATGGTGTAGCAACGCGATGATCTATGCCGAACTCGCTAGCAAGTGCCTTCACCTGGTCGTTGATGAAGTGAGATCCCCCATCAGAAATAAGAACTCGTGGAACCCCGAACCGCGTGATGATATGCTTCCTCAAGAATCTGCAAACTGTCCTCGCATCAGCGGCTCGGGCGGGGATAGCCTCCACCCAACGACTCACATAATCGACGGCCAACAGAATGTACTCAAATCCCTGACTCTTAGGGAATGGACCCATGAAATCGATGCCCCATGCGTCAAAAACCTCACAGAAGTGAATGGGCTGCATCGGCATCATATCACGCTGTCTACAAGTGCCCATCCTCTGACAGTCAGTACACCTCTTCACGAACTCATCTGAGTCCTTGAAGAGGGTAGGCCACCACAAACCGGATTGGAGCACTTTCTGTGCCGTTCTCCTCCCAGAATGATGTCCCCCTGCCTCAAGCTTGTGGCAGTAAGTGAGGACGCTATGGTGTTCCTCCTGAGGAATACACCGACGCCAGACGCTATCCCCTCCCTCGTGGTAAAGGATGGGATCCTCCCAATGGTAAGACTTGGCCTTCGCAAGGAAGGTCTCAAGCCTCTACCTGGGCCAATCTTGTGGGACTTTCCCAGCAACGAGAAAGTTCACAATATCGGCATACCATGGGAGTGAGGCGATAGCAAGGATCGCCTCATCTGGGAAGGTATCTCTGATCGGATCAATCTGCTCTGACTCCTCAGGCTGCTCTAAACGGGATAAATGGTCCGCCACCACATTCTTGACTCCAGGCTTATCCTTGATCTCAATGTCGAACTCCTGGAGTAGAAGGATCCATCTGGTCAGTCTGGCCTTGGCATCCTTCTTTGCCATGAGGTACCTGATGGCGGTGTGATCTGTGAACAACGTCACTCGGGATCCAATGATATACGATCTGAACTTATCCAGGGCAAACACTACTGCTAGCATCTCCTTCTCTGTGACCGTATAATTCCGCTGGGCGGAATCCAATGTGCGGCTAGCATAGTGTATCGCAAATGGCACTCCATCCCTCCTCTGTCCCAGCACTGCCCCTACGGCAAAATCGGAGGCGTCCGTCATGATTTCAAATGGGAGAGACCAATCAGGTGGCTGGAGGACAGGAGCCTCAATCACACATCTCTGGAGAGTAGCAAACGACGAAAGACACTTGTCATCGACAAGGAACTCGGTGTCTTTCGTCAAGAGGTCAGTCAACGGTCGGGAAATCCTGCTAAAATCCTGAATGAATCTCCTGTAAAATCCAACGTGCCCCAGGAATGACCGTAGCTGCCTCAAATTGGACGGCGGTGCGAGTTTCCTAATGACATCAACCTTGGCCGGATCCACCTCCATGCCCCTGTTGGAGATGATGTGGCCAAGCACCGTCCCTTGAGTCACCATAAAGTGACTCTTCTCCCAAGATAGCACCAAGTGATACTCAATACATCGCTGGAGTACTCGGTCTAGGCAGTCAAGACAGGAGTCGAATCCGTCGCCGTAGATCGAGAAATCATCCATGAAGACCTCAAGGCACTCCCCTACCATGTCCGAAAAGATCGACAGCATGCACCTCTGGAAAGTCGCAGGGGCGTTGCATAGCCCAAATGGCATGCGTCGAAAAGCGTAAGTGCCGAAGGGACAGGTAAAGGTGGTCTTCTCCTGATCCTCAGGAGCGATGGCCACTTGGTTGTAGCCCGAGTACCCATCCAGGAAGCAATAATGGCTCTTCCCTGCCAGTCTCTCAATGATCTGGTCAATAAAAGGCAGGGGGAAATGGTCCTTCTTGGTGGCTTGGTTGAGTCTCCTGTAGTCAACACAAACCCTCCAAGAGGTGGGTACCCGTGTAGCAATCTCCTCCCCCGACTCACTGATCACAGTCGTGATGCCCGTCTTCTTGGGCACCACATGCAAGGGGCTGACCCACTTGGAGTCGGAAATGGGATAAATAAAACCTGCACCCCACCACTTTGATATCTCCTTCATGACAACCTCTCTCAAGTTGGGGTTTAGACGCCGCTGGAACTCACGCGACGGCTTCACCCCATCCTCGAGATAGATGTGGTGGGAGCACACTGATGGATCAATCCCATGGAGATCTGCTACGCTCCATCCGATCGCCTTGCGGTTCTTTTCAAGAACCCCCATCAAACGGGATTCCTGCTCTCCAGTCAACTCAGCGGAGATGATGACTGGGTACATCTCAGGATCGCCCGCAAGGAATCGATACTTCAGCGAAGTAGGGAGCGGCTTCAGCTCTGGAATGCTGGGTGCCGGCAAATCTGGTTGTGGAAGGAACTGAGTGAACGCTGCAAGGTCTGCCAAATCTGCCTGGGAAAGTGAAAGTGTACTCTCGCAAACTGGGTCGGGAGAAGGCGGCTCAACTGCACTGTCTCTGCTCTGCTCTGCCTCTACCTCCTCCTCTGTAGGCTCGAGTGGACTCAGGTCTGGCATCTGATCATAGCAATCGGCCCAATCAGACTCCGAATCCGAGGGATCTGTATCAGAATCGGTGGCATCAGTACCACCAGAAAGCAAGGTGGCATCAGTACCACCATCACTAATCACCGTGCTGCGATCGAGAACCGGCTCTGCTGCCGCAACTGTATCCGAACCCAGGTCTGTGCTCTCCAGACTCTCCTCTGCTGTCATCTCTGCATCAGCTGTATCTGAAAGTGAGAGGGTAGTCTGTGACTCAAGGTCTGCCCAAGCTGCCTCGTCATCTGTGATCACAAAATCACAGTCCTGGTGGATGTCTGGCTCTGCGTCTGTCAGCTGCTCTGAGTCGGTACTAGTGTCTGAGCGGGATCTGGATCTGGCTCTGTAGTCCTCGACCGTCTCTATTTGTATACTCTTGCCCTGGACGCGAAAGTACACCTTCCCGCTATCATGATCAGTCACCGCCTTGGCTGTGGCCAAGAACGGACGACCGAGGATGATGGGGGTATCGGCCACCGATTCAGGGATCTCCATGTCCAACACTACGAAGTCCACGGGGAATTGCAGACCCTGAATCGTGACGATAACGTCTCGTAATAACCCCTTCGGCCTCTTGACAGATCTATCAGCGAACTGAAGGACTGTCCTGCTCTATCGAAGAGTGCCCAACTCGAAGCGGTCGAGAAGGGCTGCCGGAAGTAGGTTGATCGACGATCCGCTATCTAAAAGAGTACGGTCGAACCACTGCTCACTAATCTGGCATCTGACATACGGGGCCCCTGCATCTGGCCTCTTGGCTGGCAGTCGGTTCTGGATCGCGAAGCACGTGGCTTTGGTCAGCACATGTATCTCTGAAGTGTGGTTCCTCCTCCTCCTCCTGACTGTAGTCCTCTCTCTCAAAGATCTCTGGAGAAGGGGGATGTGCTGCAAAGCCTCCTGGAGGGTCAGCTGAATGTGAAAGCGATCTATCATGCTCTGGCTGAACTCCTCAAACTCTCTCTTTTTTGAATCATTTTTCTTCCCCTTCCCCATCTGAAGGGCTCTAGGGAAGGGGATCACTGGGTCCTTCTCAGATGAAGGACTAGGAAAAGATCTATGCGGTTCAAGGACCGGATCCACACATACATCATGCACCACAGTGGGACCAAAAGAATGTAAACCTTTTCCTTTATTCATCACAGAATCCTGAGAAACATGACCATGAGGAAAAACAACATCAGATCTCTCTCTACAAACACCGGTGGCCTCAGTACCACCACGGATGGGCTGCTCTGCTGCTGCTGCTGAAGGTAAACGTCGAGCGGCATCAGTACCGCTCACTGGCTCGGCTGCTACTGGGGTGGCGTCAGTACCACCTCCTAGATCTGGTGAAGTGGCGGCCTCAGTACCGCCGGTGGGATCAACATCTCTGGTGGCCTCAGTACCACCGTCATCATCTGGAGCGGCCTCAGTACCGCTCTCCTCCTCCTCCTGGGGCGCCTATGGATGGTGCTCAGCTGAGGCGCCGCCGCCGGCTGGGGTCCTACCGCTCCTAAGCGTGTCAAAATCAACATCAAACAGATCTGAAGAAGTATCATCAAATGGATCGCTAGGAGTGGCTAACTCAGTATGTACTACCTGCTCAGACTTCCGCTTCAGGTTGTTCGGATTGGGCTCTATCTGTGCAGGTATGGCGGCCTTCCCTCTCACCAAGTCCCGCATCTCCTGGCGGAACTCATCCATCTCCCGTCTGAAGGTCGCCTGCTGGTCCGTGAGGAGGCGGGCGATGTCGTCCAAGGCGGGGCTCTCGTGGGAGCCCGACGGGTAACCTCTCTGTGGGTGAGGCTGCTGGTACTGCTGTGGGTGAGAGGGGTAGGACGGAGGGTGCTGCTGGTGCTGGTATCCCGGGTGAGCCTGCTGCTCACGCCTCCAAGACTGTCCCTGCTGATAGGGACGAGGACCGTAGGACGACTGCTGCTGGTAGGCTGGGGGCTGCTGCTGCGGCTGCTGGTGATGGTCTCTCGGCTGGGAGTGCTGCCCTCCCTGACCTGACGGCTGCTGCTGGGGCTGGGCACCACCACTCCCCCACCTGAATCCGGGATGATCTCGTCGGATCCCAGGCTGGGGACGGTCGTACCAGATCCCGTTGACATCCATCAACGGCTCTGCATCCAAGGGGGCTGGGGGTAGCACTGCCAACGGCTGGTCCGGCTGGTAGACCACCATCTGCATCTCTGGAGATGGTGGGGACTGGTAGGTGTGCTGCGGCTGCTGGTACGGCTCCGCCTGTACAAGGTGAACCTGTCTAGGCTGCGCTGGGATGCTGGAGCGCTGGGACGAGCTGCTGCTGCTGCCGGAGTCGCCTCGCGACTGAAGACGGGGCTGAGAAGCCGTCTGTGTCTCCTGGAGACACATGAGCTGTGTCTTCAGGTCGCTCAAGACCTGTGCCATCTGATCCATCTGTGCTATGCTCTGGCACTGCTTCTTCTCTATCAGCTCCATGCGGTCCAGCTTCTCGCTGATGATGCCCATGTCTGCAGCTGACGACTCTGCCTGTGCTGCTGCTGCTGCAGACGAACTGGCTGGACCTGCATCTACCCGTGCTATCCTCTGGTACTGCACGGGTCCTGGCTGAAGTGGCTGGGTCTTCTGCGTGTAGAGCCGGGTCTGGGACATGACCATGTAGTTCTCTGCCATCTCCTCAAAAATCGCCCAGACCTGGTCATGGTCCTTGGCGAAGTAGGACCCACCACAAGAAGCGTTCACCAGGCCCTGTAGCTCTGGTGACAACCCACTGAAAAAGCTCTGAACTAAGTTCGGCTTCGTGATATCATGGTGTGGGCATCTGTCCAAAAGCTCTCTAAACCTCTCCCAAGCCTCGTGGAACTGCTCGTTGGGGAACATGGAGAAGTTGCTGATCAGGGCCCTTGCTGCGTTCGTCCGCCCGAGTGGATAGTACTTGTTCAAGTACTCGGTGCGGAGCTGCTCCCAGGTGTAGACGAATCTCCCCAAGTGTTTCAGCCAGGTGGCTGCTCTGTCTGCTAGGGAGAATGGGAAAGCAATCATCCGTATGGTATCCTGGTCCACATGCCTGTCGTGGACAGTACTGCAAATCATCAAGAACTCCTGTAGGTGGAGGTGGGGCTCCTCTGTAGCCAGTCCGTGAAACCGCGGAAGCATCTGCAAGGTGTTCGGAGGGAACTTGAAGTCCCCCACGATAGCCGGAACCACCACCCAGTGGTGCATCAGTGTAGAGCCGGGATTGTGTAAATCCCTCATCGGTCTAGGTGGTCCTGCTCCTCCTGCGGCTGCTACCGCTGCGGCGGCGGCCGCGGCTGCTGCTGCTGCTGCTGCTGCGGCTCGTGCCTGTGCCTGTGCCTCATCGGGCTCCTCGGGCTCGCTCTGTGCATCTCTCTCTGCTCTGAGCCTCTCCATCTCGCGCCTCATCTCTATCATAAAAGCTCCCTGATCGCGGAGCTGCTGCTGGACTGTCTCTAACTGTGCGATCAGGGTGGAGTTGATCGCTCCCTGGTCTAGTACAAAGTGCTCTGGTCTGCGGGAGTGATCGTCAGAACTGCCGGCCATCGCGACGTCTGCAAAATCGAAGGAGCCCAACTCAGGTGCTGTCAAATGAATAAGTCTCTCCTCGGGCTCAGGTCTCTCAGGTAAGTCAGAAAGGGGGTCGAGGGGGAACAGGGTGGAGTCATACTCGGGCTCGGAGAGCGGGTCTGAGCTCTCGCGAGCCAACCTAGATGATGTGGTAGACGCGCCCGAAAGCGGTGCAGCCAGAGGCTGCCTAAGAGATCGTCTACCCATCATCTTGATCTGGCGAGTAGGGCGGATGAGATCTGGAAAAATTACGATCAGAAAACAAACCCCCGGTTCACCAACGCAACGCGAGCTGAAGACCGTGAAAGTTCGGTCAAATTATCTTGTCTATTTTATTTTGGTGAACAATCAAAATAGCAGAGCGATTACGTGACCTGTTAGGATATCCGCTACTAACCCAAGAGACTGGCCCGCACGGATGAGTCGGTAATCAGTCGGGTTTCGCAATGGGGGGCTCTACCTAGTGTTCGGGGTCACTCTCTCGCACAAGCAAACCAAACAATGAGGGGGTTGCTCTCCCCAAGACACAATTTTTAGGGTGAGCGAGTTTTAAGATCAATAATTTTAAACAGTCCCAATTTTATGGTTTTTCTTTTTAGGTATTTTTCAAGCAAACAAAATCGCCTAACGAATTTTTCGGTTCTTCTGGTTATTAAGTCCAAAAACGGGGGGAGAAGACGAAAAAGCCGATGCACGTGAAATCAATGATGCATGCTGAGTAAGAAATGCGTACCTGCCGCCAGCACTCTACATGCAAAATGATCCGCGCATAAAATAAAGACAGAAAATAAACTAATCTATATGATGCAACGGTAAAAATCGGCCTTAGACAAGCAACTTCTATTGATCGTGAAGAACAATAGTTAGTTAACCGAATCGAGTCCGGAGTCCGATCTTGGGAGTCACTCGGTGCCCGCCACAACGGGTCCTGCCAGCGCTGTATGTGACTCCTAACGGCACGTGGTCTCAAATCCAATTAAACTAACTTTTTTAGTGAATTTTAGTAAGGTCCAATTACGTTCTATAGGAACAGATATTCTATTAAGTGTTGGGCCTTAGAAATCTTACGTCACAATCAACAAAAAATCCTATGTCTAGGGGCTCGAGCAAAACCGCGAAAAATCCGGAAAATGACAGTAAGAAATAAAAAGAAAACCGCGAGAAAAGCCGCGTAAAAACCGCAGGTCCTAATGGGTCCCCCGAGCACGCCGGTGCTCGGCGAAACAGACCCGCTACGATCTAAGTCTAACAGTCCAAGTCCACAGTTAGAGGCCTGTATTATTACAATTAACAATAAATGAATGAATAAAACTATCCTACTGCCTCACTCCACTCAACTCTCTCCTCTCGCTCTCTCTTGCGGCTTCGTAGAGAAAGAAGCCGCCTCCGAGTCTCGCGGCTGCACTGGCTCCTCGAAAGTTGCCTCCGCGGTCCTCGGGCCCTCGCAAGAAAAGAAAGAAAGTGGTCAGACCAATAAAATAATCAAATAATAAATGAAAATAAAAGCAGGGGAATATGTGCAAAAATGAGAAATAAAATAGTCACACAAAATCAAACAAAAATAAAAAGAAAAGAAAATCAAAAGAAAACAAAATAAAACAAAAAGAAAATAAATACAAAAGCCGCGAAAAGCCGCGAGCTCCGAGGAGCCGCGAAAAACCGCGAAAACAAAAACGAAAAATAAAAACACTACTAAGCCGTGCTCCCCGGCAACGGCGCCATTCTGATAAAACACCAAAACCCACTAAGACCCGGGTGAAGGTAATGAAACAAGGGTCGTTGCGACCCGGATCTCAGAGACGGTGTGTATCAAGAAAAATCGAACCGCGAAATGAGTCAAAAATCAAACAAGGCAAAACAAGCGGTCCTAGCTATGATATTAACCTGGTATAGCTCCCAGGGTCGAACACAAGGAGCACGGATTGGCCGTAGGCCTACGAAGTAGTGAAAATGAAATAAAAATAAAAGAAAATGTTTTTTAGAGGTTTTTATGAATTTTTATATTTTTTTTGATTTTCAAATTATAAAGAAAATAAAAGAAAGTAAAATCTAGGCAACTTCAACAATTTATTAAACACACCAAAAATAATGCAAAAATTAAGGAAAAATTGTTTTTATGTTTTTTTAAGTTTTTAAGTGTTTTTGGTTAATTTTTGATAATTTTCTAACGGGTAAATTATTTTCTAAAAATCAAACAGTGCTAAAAATGAAAGGTACTGTCCAGCAAGGCTTAAGACCCAAAAATAAAATATCTAAGGATCTTAAAAAGCCCTGGAGGTAATTTTCCTGTAATCTAGAAAGAATAAGGAAAATTTAGGCACCCTAATTATTGTCTTTGGATTTTTAAATTAATTATTATAATTTTTATGGGTTTTTAGGGGTTTTTCAATTTTTAAGGTTTTTAAGTGATGAAAAATAGCCAAAATTGGCTAGAAAATCAAACAACAAGCAAACAACAGTATCTAATTTTTTTATAATTTTTAGGGGTGTTTTTTATTTTTTTGGTATTTTTATATCTAGACAGTAACTAAAAAAGCTGTTTTTGAATTTTTAAAAATACTAAACGAAATCAGAAATGTCCTCAAAAATCAGTGAAATTCCTACACCATGGCAGGAGCCATGTGTCAAAATCTCATTGGATTTGGAGGTGAGTTGATATTTTATTCAAAAATAACAAGTGGGCACTGTGCACAGGGACGAATGTGCAAATACCCGGAAGTCTGGGGGCCTTGGTGCAAAATTCCCAGCAAGTCATGCGCGTGGCGCGTGGCTGGGGCACTCAGGGGCCTTTTGGTAATAAAAACCAAGTTTCTGGACCTTTTGGTAACTCGTACCAAAAGTCCAGGGGCTTGGATGCAAAAATCCCACTAAAATCCGCACATGCGCATAAACAACACTCACAGGGGCATAAATGCAATTACCAAAAAGTTATCATTCATTTCAGAACAACCCAGATCTACAGGATAAAAGATGTAAAAAGCCCAGCTAAACACGTGACGAAGCACGTGGTCACATACACACAGGGGCATACATGCAATTAAAACTAAGCACAGGGTCCACCATGCAATTTACCCTATGTAAATAAAGTTCTAAAAATATTTACAGGACTAGAAATAAAACGACAAACTAAGAGGGGGCCCTAAGTAATTTACCCCTTTATTCGTCGACGGCCAGATGCGCGCCACGTGGAAGATCGGTCGGCTCTGGTGCGTTGGCGCTCTTCCTCTTCTTCTCTCGGGCCGAATCGACGCTCCAGAAGGAGCCACGTGGAGGATCGGACGGGTCAGGTCTCAGGTGGCTCCCTCTCTCTGCTCTACGGTCCTGATCAGCCCCTCCAGGTGATCGACGGTAGCTGCTCCACGATGAACGGACGGCTGGGATTAAAACTGGAGCGGAGGAGCTATCGGACGGTGCTGGAGGCTCCTCGAAGAACAGGTGGCCGGCGAGGTTCGCCGGCCTCGTGCACGAGCTTGGGACCTCCTCAGCTGCCTCTGAAGATCGGAGCAGGTCCGCCTGGGTATGCCGCAGCTGTGGGTGCTATCCGATGGCCCAACCGAGCCCTGGAGGGGCTCCGGCGAGGCTGGCGGCGCGAAGGAGCTGGATGGAATGTAAGGGGGTCTCAGACGACTCCCTTTGGACCTGCAAAGCAAACCAACAGCTTCGCGGGTCGAGGGCAAAATGCCTCGACCCAAAGAAGCGAAGTGGGGGTGATCGGTGCGGCGGGGCGAAGGAGCTCCGGCGAGCGACAGGTGGTGGAGCTCGACTCCCAGCTCCGGGGCGAGCTGGGTTGAGTGGGAGTGCGAAGAACGTGCGTGAGGAAGTGGCGAAGGTGATGGGGTGCTCCGATGATCGAGATATTAAGCGAGATGGCCGGAATCAGGGAAGCACGTCGGAGAGTGGATTTGGGCGAAATCTGAAATTACACTAAATGGCGGAGCGAAATGGATACCTGGATGATGCGGGAGACTGGGCTGGAGCTTAGCTAGCTCCTGGTCCTTGCCTCAAGGGTCGTCAACGCCCGAGGCTCGAGCTCCGGTCAGACGTCGGAGCACGGCGGCGCAAGGCAGCCGGATCGATGGTCCAAGCACCTCCTCCTCGCTGCGACACCGGTGGATGCAAGCTGTCACCTTGCTGGTTGCGATGGAGCTCACTGGAGAGAGAATGGGGAGCCAAAGATGGAATGAGGAGGCGGCTGAGCTCGGGCTTTATAGTGCTAGGGGTCCGGGAAGAAGAGGATCGGGCGAGCTCGGGAGCGCGCGGATCCCGAGGGGGCGGCTCCGGCGAGCATGCCGGATGCACAAGGAATGATCCGGACCCGGGATTTGATGGGTTGGCGATCGGATCTGGTGGGGGTAATTGGGAGAAGTCGGGTCGAAAAGCAGATCCGCGGCTCTGGTGGTCCTGGGGGAGGTGTTGACCGGGGGTCAACAGTCCCCCGTGGACCAATCAGAGCCCGCCAAGGCTGGAATTTTTATTTTATTTTTTTGGGCCTTTAAATGGCCGAATTTTCAAAAACTTAAAACACAAAATATTTTTATTTTAATTTTTTCTATTTTTTTGTGATTTTTAATTAATTTTTGGAAATTAAAATAAAGTATATACATAGTAGCTATACATAGGTATATATACACTATATTGATTTTTGATTTTTGATTTTTAATTATTTATTTTTATACATTTTTATTCCTATTTTATATTTTATTTATTTATAGGATAAAATGAGGAATAAAAGGCTATTTTTATTTTATTTTTATTATTTATATACATGGGTTAATTAGTTAGTTATATACATGATATATACATGGTATATATACAAGATGTTTTTGTATTTTTAATTTTGTAATTTTTATTTGATTTTTGTTTTAATTCTTTTTATTTATTTTATTTACAAAACATAAAAAGGAATATTTACAAAAAGTGTTGGAAATAAAGAAATTTATTTACAAGGTGAAATAAATATGAGATAGGGGTTTATATACATGGTGAAAGGTTGTTTTTAGGATTTTGATTTTTAACTTTTTATTTTGTTTTTAATAGGCTATAAATATGTACAAATATTTACAAAATATTTACAACATATTTTTGGTTGAGGAAAATATTTAATTTATTTATTTACAAATATGTACATAAGTGAGCCCCTATCTCCCTCTACTTGGCTTTTATGCGGTCAGGCCCATGCTGAGCCCTCCCTTGGGTTAGGTTGCTCAATATTTATTCTAAATATTTCCCTTTTTTTTTCTTTTTCATCTTTATTCTTTTATTTTTGCACAAAAACATGCTAATTATCTAATTTTACAAACATGCATGCTTTTGCTAACTAACCCTATTTACACATATCTACATGCATTTGCATAGGTTTTTGTAGCTAAAATATAAGAATAAAGAGTGATGAATGGGTATTCATCAGGTACCTTCCTTAGCCATTAGAGTAGCGTAGCTTTAGGTTTTTAGATTCGCAGTAGCGTAGCTCCGCCACCTCCACCAGCCGTCTCCGTCCACTCCCTTGATCATCCTACACCGCCATCATCTCCGCCAGCCTTCTTTCCACCTGCTCCGCCCCTTCACGCCCAGGAGCAAGGTTTCAGCTCTCCTCCCTCCGCCGCTCGCCGGAGAGTCATCGCATCGCCGCACCAGTCACCTTCCGCCCGCTCTGACGGGTCGAGGCACTTTGCCCTCGACCCAGCTTCATTACTGTGCAGGTTTCAGGGCCAATCGACCTCATCTGGAGGTCGGAGCTTCAGAGCACAGTAGCTCCCGTTCTTCGACGTCGCCGGAGCTCTTCTGAGCTCCTCGTCTCCATCGGAGCAGTGCATCAGGTGCGGCCCTTCATGGCGAATCTTTCTAGCACCTCCTGAGCACCGGACGAGGACTCCAGCACACGCAGAGGGCCGGCGAACTTCGCCGGCCGCCAGTTCCTCCAGGTCCTTCATCCACCGTCAGATCGGCCTCGACGCTCCAGTTCAGATCTCAACCGTTCATCTACGGAGCCGCACGGACCATCAGATCTTCAGAGGCTCGATCTCCACCGTTGAGCGATGAGGTTAAGCCACAACGCCCCTCAGCCGTCCGATCTAGCACGTGGCTGCACCACGTCCATCAGATCCGAGCCCGGCTTTCTTCGGGGACCCACGTCGCATCTCCTTCGTCCGATCATCCACGTGGACACCTGCCAGCCGTCGGATCGATTCGAGGGGAGGCCTTCGTGTGCGGCGCACCATCCCATCCGTCCAACCTGCCACGTGTCGCACATCCACCCCCTCGACATTAATAAAAGGGGTAATTTCTCTTTAGGCCCCTTTACTTTATGCATTTAGTTTTTTAATCCTGTAAATAAGTAGTTTAGTTCTTTTACTTTTGTAAAATTTGCACTGTGGACCTTCTAGTTTATGAAAATTGCATTTATGCCCCTGCCTGTTGTGGACACGTGCATCGACACGTGATTATTTTGGTGTATTTGCAGTATTTGCCCCGCCTTTTTGCCCTGTTACGTTTTATATTTTTATTAATAGGATTTGCAATCAGGTCCCTCCAGGCCTGAGTCACGCGCATCGTGCGTGGCCTGGAGGGTAATTTGCACTCTTAGTCCTATACTTTCCAGGGTTGTTGTCCTAGGGGTCCAGAACTTTGCTTTAATTGCAGGAAGGTCCCTGTGCACTGTTGGTTTTCTTTATTTTTGAATAAATATCAAACCACCTCCAAATTCGATGAAAATTTGATACATGGCTCCTGCCATGTTGTTGGATTTTTGAGAATTTTTGAGGACATTTTTGATTTCATTTAGTATTTTTAAAAATTCAAAAACAGCCTTTTTAGCTACTGTCTAGGTTTAAAAATACCAAAAAAATATAAAATAACCTCTAAAAATTCTAAAAAAATTAGCTACTGTTTCTTGTTGGTTGTTTGATTTTCTAGCCAATTTTGGCTATTTTTCATTGCTTAAAAACCCTAAAAATTGAAAAACCCCTAAAAACTCATACAAATTATAATAAATAATATAAAAATCCAAAAATAATAATTCAGGTGCCCAAATTTTCCTTATTCTTTCTAGATTACAGGAAAATTACCTCCAGGGCTTGTTGAGATCCATAAATATTTTATTTTTGGGTTTCAAGCCTTGCTGGACAGTACCTAGGTCTTTTAGCACTGTTTGATTTTTAGAAAATAATTTACCCATTAGAAAAATATCAAAAATTCACCAAAAACACTTAAAAACCTAAAAAACATAAAAACAATTTTTCTTTAATTTTTGCTTGATTTTTGGTGTGTTAAATAAATTGCTTAAGTTGGCTTGATTTTGTTTTCTTTACTTTTCTTCACATTTTAAAAATCCAAAAAAATATAAAAATTATTAAAAACCACTAAAAAACACTTTTCTTTTATTTTATTTTCTTTTTACTACTTCGTAGGCCCTAGGCCAATCCGTGCTCCTTGTGTTCGACCTTGGGAGCTATACCAGGTTAATCTTATAGCTAGGACCGCTTGCTTGCCTTGTTTGATCTTTGATTGATTTTGCGGTTCGATTTTCTTGATTGAGTGATCCCGAGTGTTAGAGGTCGCAACAACCTGTTTAGTACCTTTAGCTCGTTCGCTCGGGCCGCTTATCAGAATGGCGCCGTTGCCGGGGAGCACGGCTTAGTAGTGTTTTAGTTTTTATTTTCGTTTTTGTTTTCGCGATTTTTCGCGGCTCTTCGGAGCTCGCGGCTTTTCGCGGCTTTTGTACTTAGTTCTTTTTGATTTATTTTGTTTTATTTTGATTTTCTTTTATTTTCATTTTTGTTTTCTATTGTGTGTTTATTTTATTTCCATTTTTGCACATATACCCTTGCTTTTATTTTCATTCATTATTTGATTATTTTATTGGTCTGACCACTCTTCTGTCTATCTTGCGAGGGCCCGAGGACCGCGAAGGCGACTTTCGAGGAGCCGGTGCAGCCGCGAGACTCGGATGCGGCTTCTTTCTCCACGAAGCCGCAGGAGAGAGCGAGAGGAGAGAGTTGAGTGGGGTGAGGCAGTAGGATAGTTTATTTCAGTTCATTCATTATTATTTGTAATAATACAGGCCCTTCTGAGACTGCTTGGACACTTAGACCGTAGCGGGTCTGTTTCGCCGAGCACCGGCGTGCTCGGGGGACCCATTAGGACCTGCGGCTTTTTCGCGGCTTTTCACGCGGCTTTATTTTTCTTTCTTACTGTCATTTGCCGGTTTTTCGCGGTTTTTGCTCGAGCCCCTAGACTTAGGACTTTCTGGTGACTGTGCCGTAGTTGAGTAGGACCCACACACCTAAGGCGTATCTGTTCCTATAGACCGTATTGGACCTACTTAAAATAAATAATAAAAATAACCGACTCGCTAGCTTCCGTAGCCTACGTGCCGTAGCTCGTCCTGTAAAGCGCTTACTCCTACCCCCGATTTGTCGGGCAGGGGAGGGACGAGCCAAGACCGGACCCTTTGGCTTGGAGGTCGGTGACCGGTTAGACGGTTCTTCGCTAGAAGTTGCTCGTCTAGGACTCGGCTTTCACCGTTGCATCATATAGCTTAGTTTACATTTCTGTCTTTATTTTATGCGCGGATCACTTTGCATGTAGAGAGCTGGAGGCAGGTACGCATTTCTGACTTTGCATGCATCATTGATTTTTCGTGCATCGGCTTTTTCGACTTCTCCCCCCGATTTTGGACTTAATAATCAGGAGAATCGAAAAATTCGTTAGGCGTTTCTTTTTATTGAAAAATATCTAAAAACAAAAACAATAAAATCGGGACTGCTAATCATACTTGACCTAAAAGACACTTCACTGAAAATCTGTCTTGGGGAGAGTAACCCCCTCCTTGTCTGGTTTGGATGAGCGAGAGAGTGATCCGCACATTAGGATAGAGCCTCCGATCTTCTCTTGACTGATTACCGGCTTTCAGTACGGGACAGTCGGTTGAGAGAGATTTGGATACCTATTGACCTCACGTAATCTCTCTGATAAATTGGATGATCACCTAAAATAAAATTGACAAGATAATTGACCGATCCCTTCGGTCTTCAGCTCTGTGTGCGTAGGTGAATTGGGGGTTTGCTTGTTCATCTTGTTTGATTGCCAGATCCCTTCGATCCTTTCTCATCTTCCTTCTATACCCCTCCCTCGCCTCCCTTCATTCCACCTTCTTCTACTTTACCCCTGGATGATGGATCCCCCTCACTGTGAGCCGACTCTTACGGCTTCTTCTCCGCCTTCTGACCATCACTCCAGTCCACCTTCTAGGGAGGTCGGATCTCCGACCAACCTCCCGCTCCCTCCCTCCCTTTCATCTCATCACTCTGGGCATGCTGTGATAGACGTCCGAGGATACCAGCTAGAGTAGATGCGAGACCCGGATGATGCTGTT
Organism: Ottelia alismoides; assembly: GCA_037367405.1. Classification (NCBI taxonomy): domain Eukaryota; kingdom Viridiplantae; phylum Streptophyta; class Magnoliopsida; order Alismatales; family Hydrocharitaceae; genus Ottelia; species Ottelia alismoides. The sequence goes on from JAZKJV010001202.1 coordinate 934,122, forward strand.
GCTGAGTTGAGAGTGCACTCCGTTGGTGACCCGAGAGAGCAGTGGAGAGTAGCAGACAGATCCTATTCCGGAGGGATGGAGGAGCAGATAGCACATGGAGCTCAGTCAGCTTCTACATTAGGTCCATTCATCTTGGAGTTGGATTACATTCAGCGACTGCCGACATTTTCAGGAGAGGCGCACGAGGAGCCTTATCTTCACCTGTCAGCTTTCGAGGAGTTTTGTAGAGCACAGAGATATTCAGATGTCACTGCAGATGAGCTGATGAGCAGGACCTTCCCATTTACGCTTCACGACAGAGCCATGAGATGGCACCGACGATTGGGGAGGACATTCGAGACGTGGGGAGAGCTACGCCGAGAGTTCTTGCAGAGATACTTCCCCCCACGTAGAGCAGAGTTTATGCGGTCTTTGATCATGGATTTTTCAGTTGACCCCCTGGAGCCATTGCACGAAGCATGGCCGAGGTTTCTTGACCTCTTGAGGAGATTTCCAGAGCACGGACTTCCACTGACAGACTTGATAGAGATCTCCATGCGGGGGATGACCGCAGAGCAGATAGCACTGGTGATTACCACTTGTGGCGGTTCACACCGCAGTTCCGACATTCACCTTCTGGATACCATCTCGATGCTACTTTCACAGAGTTCTTCTACACGAGATGCCTTGGTCGGGACAACACATATGGACGATGTTGTAGCAGTGCGGTGTGTCACTTTACATGGTGATTCCGCTCCTACACACCAGCCCGAGGATTTGGATGATGCCGCACCATTGACAGAGGAGATGACTGCGATAGCAGAGGTTCGGACCCAGAGTCTACTTGAGTTCCCGTTGGCCTTCCAGTTGGAGTTCGAGTCAGCCCCAGAGTTCCCTGTTGACGAGTCTTGGATATCAGATCTTCTGATACTCCAGGAGCCGGAGGAGCCCCAGCTTTCGCAGCCATTGATTCAGACACTTCAGCTTCCAGTCCCGGAGGAGTCAGTCTCCTTCCTGCAGAGACACTTCTCGGATGCAGACAGTCACCAGGACTCAGCCCAGCAGCCACAGCTCGATGAGGGACACCACTTTGAGAGTACAGACACTGAGAGTCCCGTCTTCGAGCCTTTTGTCCTCCACTTCGTTGAGATAGATACACTTCCAGAAGACCAACTGACAGCCAGCATAGCCGCAGAACGAGGATCAGCTGCAGACACTTTGCCAGCTTCCGCGGTGTTGACGAGTTCCTTCTCCTGCTTCCAGATTGCCGAGACTTACACTTCAGATGATGATGCAGCCTGGTGCACTGAGTGGACACTTGATAGCAGCGCAGATGCCCATCTAGATCCTGATCCTCTTCTTCTCACTTCTGATCCTGCATCTCTCCCCGAGGGTTATCTGCGGGAGGACGCCGCACTCGATGAGTACTCGGTTTCACCTACTGAGAGTGTTTCCGATCTGGCGGAACACGAAACCGAGTCTTTAGATCACTCTGATTCTGAATCTTCTCACCTCAACGACCCTCGCGAGGATGAGCCCATTCTGGAGATATTCAATGATTTGCCTGATCTTCTTCCATTCTATTCATCGGATATCAGTCTGATTAGAGAGTCTCCTGATCTTGATTGTCCATACCTGCTTGAGACACTGATTGACGTGGAGAATTCTATTACCGATCCATCCTTCTCCACGTTCGATTTCTTCGGCTCCACACTCTCACTCCAGTCTGATCCAGAGCCGACGATTTCTTTTGTGCTACCGGATCCCGATCATTTATTTCCATATCACTGACCGGTAGCAGACACCCGCCTGATTGCATACCTGGGTGTCTTACTTTACACTGTTGAGTTCGTCGTTGTTCTCACACTGAGACTGCGACGACAGCACGGCATTCGCCTTACCGATGCCGTCCTGAACCTTGATACTGCATTATCCTAGCCTTTGCGCCCAGCTAGGGGCGTAAAATCTAGCGCTTGTTGAGAGGCACCTCAACATTGTACTCTTTTGTATATACGTGTTTCGTCTTATTTTGATCCTTCTTTCTTCCGTTCTTGTTTTCACCCCAGGTCGCGCTTAGGAATATCTTTGCTATACTTAGGATATTGCTCATCCTAAGTATAGGGGGGTGAAAACACCGGGTTGTTCTTCGTTCTGTTCCATCACTCCTGTTGTTGCCTATACTTAAGATTCTTCACCTTAAGTATAGGGGGAGTGATGTCCTCCTTCTTGTATATATTCGTCATTTTCTCCGTGTCTTTCTACCCCTGTTTTTGCTGCCTATACTTAGGGATATCTTACCCTAAGTATAGGGGGGGTAGACCCTGTACATTCTCCACTCGGTTTTCCCTTAGTATACAGCCTGCTATACATAGGATTACTTGATCCTAAGTATAGAGGGAAGACCCGAGTCCCTTTTGACTTTTTACTCTCCTTTTGTATAGCCTTCCTTTTCACTTCCCTATACATAGCACGAGTTATGTCTTCTTCATCGCTCTTGACTCTGAGGACATCGTTCGAGCTAAGTATAGGGGGGTGTGTATATATTTCATATATACTTTAGCCATAACTCGTACTTTGTGTGAGTGTGTTAATAAATAAAATTGGCTAAAAACCACAAAAATTAAAAAAATTTTCATGTACATAATCTTCTTTTATTTGCACATACATAGCTAGTGTACAAATTATTTTTGTAAAAATGATTTCAAAAATCTTTTGTGTAAAGCTTGTGTAAATATTTTCTGTATCAAAATTATGTATATAGTACAAATTTTTTCCAAAATGTTTTGAAAATCAAAAGTTTGCAAAAATCTTGTGTAAATGTGTGTAAATATCTTTTTGCAAAACTTGCACTTCATGCATCATCATTCATGATTTCAAAACATTTTTCAAAAATTTTGCATGATTGTAAAATACTGTGTAAATATGCATCTTTTTGTATATATGTATATAGTTTTTCTGGATGATAGTTGACATTTAAACTAGCCTGGAATCAAATTGAGAAATGGAGCTTGATTAAGATCTTAATCCACCTAATTTCTAAGAGGAACCTTATAGGGCTTAGGTTTAAGGCTTTTCAGGTCCATGGTGACTTAATTCTTTGAGTCCACTAGGCTATGATCACATGTCATCTCAATGAGCCTAAGTAGAGCACTTAACAACAACACATGACTCATATAGATTATGGCTTTACTTGGACAACCGCACTATGCACCGAGCTCTCTACGGATGAGATGGTGAGGAGGCAGTCTTCCTTGGCTTGGGGTAGCATATGAGGGTAGTACTTCTAGGCGGAACCTCTCTTCTTCATTTAGTGAAGGAAGTGAGTCTCAACTTGGTCTAGTTGCCATGAGGTCTAACGACGGGAGTTGTGGGTTGCAATAAAGCTTCAAAAGAGGGATAGTCTACTGGCTCAAGAGGAAAAACTCCTTGTATATATGCTGCACATGTACATGTTGTATAGATGCACTCGAAAAAAAAAATGCAAAAAGAAAAGAACTCCAAAAAAGTGGTGGGTCTGAGAGAAAATGATAATCCCACCGGAGTATGTATATAAGTGCAATAAGCAAAGCTTGGTTTCATGATCCACCTGTTGTAGCTTGCAGCAGGGAGACTTGGCTACACTGGTCAAGCTCCCAAGGGTACTTGGCTACACTGGCCTTGACCCATTCTCTTCTCCCCCCTCTTCTTGAGCCGGTTGTACTTGAACTTAGAAGGGAATACCCTGCTCCTCGAGGAAAGAGTGGCCAGATTGAGGTCATAGAGTTACCTTGTTAGGGAGGGTTGTCAAGTTGCCATTTCTGAGGTGGAGAGCTTAGACCTCACTTTCACAGGACAAGAAAGGATTCATGGTCTTCAGGGTTTGTGATTGATGACTTGTTCTGATCTGGAGCATTGAGGAGTCTTGGTTATAGGATAGTGGAACTTAGAGGCTGTTAGGTTTTAAGCTTAAGTCTGAATAAGGTTCCGACACATTAATAATCCAAAGATCTGATTAAGCTCCATACCTCAATTTAATGAAGGCAAGTTTAATAATCAACCTTGATCCATGTACATTCTCTTTTTCTTTTTCTTTCTTTCTTTTTCACTTCTTTTTCAAATAAGTGTTTGCTAAGGGACTAGCAAAGTATAGTATAGGGGGGTGATGAATACCCATTCATCACTCTTTATTCTTATATTTTAGCTACAAAAACCTATGCAAATGCATGTAGATATGTGTAAATAGGAAAAGTTAGCAAAAGCATGCATGTTTGTAAATATAGATAATTAGCATGTTTTTGTGCAAAAATAAAAGAATAAAGATGAAAAAGAAAAAGAGGGGAATATTTAGAATAAATATTGAGCAACCTAACCCAAGGGAGGGCTCAGCATGGGCCTGACCGCATAAAAGCCAAGTAGAGGGAGATAGGGGCTCACACATGTATATATTTGTAAATAAATAAAATTATATATTTTCTTCAACCAAAAATATGTTGTAAATATTTGTAAATATTTATGAAGTATAAAAACAAAACAAAAAGATAAAAATCAAAAATTCAAAAAGAACCCTTCACCTTGTACATAGACCATCATCCTCATCTATTTCACCTTGTAAATATATTTATTTATTTTCCAAAACTTTTTGTAAATATTCTATTGTATATATTGTAAATAAAATAAATAAAAAGAAACACAACAAAAATCAAATAAAAAATTACAAAATTAAAATACAAAAATATGTGTACATATACCATGTATATAATTGTACATAACTAATTATTTAACCTATGTATATAAGTAATAAAAATAAATAAAAATAGCCTTTTATTCCTCATTTTATCCTATAAATAAATAAAATATAAAATAGGAATAAAAATGTATAAAAATAACTAATTAAAAATCAAAAATCAAAAATCATATATTGTATATATACCTATGTATAGACCTATATTGTAAATACCTTATTTTTATTTCCAAAAATTAATTAAAAATCACAAAAAAATAGAAAAAAATAAAATAAAAATATTTTGTGTTTTAAGTTTTTGAAAATTCGGCCATTTAAAGGCCCAAAAAAATCAAATAAAAGTTTATTGCATGGCGGGCTCTGATTGGTCCACGGGGGATTGTTGACCCCCGGTCAACTCTCCCCCCAGGACCACCAGAGCCGGGTATGTTGCGCCCGACCCGATTTCAATATTTTCTACCCGCCTAACCCGGCCGCCATCTACTCAAACCCCTGGCTCCGATTGCTCTCCGATCATCTAGGATCCTCGCCCGGGGTGGGTTTGGAGGATCCGAGATCCGTGCTGCCCGCCCGACCTCTTCCTTCTCGGACCTCCCACACTATTTAGTGTCGTCTCCGGCGACCTAATCACGCTATCTTTGATCTTCCCCTCGGCGCCTGTGAGCTCCTCCAGACCACCCGAGTGACAGGCGAGTGATTTGGAGTGGAAGCGAGGCCTGGGCAGCCGGAAATCACTGATCCGGTGGTTGACTCCGCCGTGCGCCGCCGCGAGCGCGCCTGAGCCTCGGGGAGCTCGACGACCCCTTGAGGCAACGACCAGGAGCCTCCTTGGCTCCATCCCAGTCGACATCAGCCATCAGGTACCTTCCTTAGCCATTAGAGTAGCGTAGCTTTAGGTTTTTAGATTCGCAGTAGCGTAGCTCCGCCACCTCCACCAGCCGTCTCCGTCCACTCCCTTGATCATCCTACACCGCCATCATCTCCGCCAGCCTTCTTTCCACCTGCTCCGCCCCTTCACACCCCTTGTCTCGCCCAGGAGCAAGGTTTCAGCTCTCCTCCCTCCGCCGCTCGCCGGAGAGTCATCGCATCGCCGCACCAGTAACCTTCCGCCCGCTCTGACGGGTCGAGGCACTTTGCCCTCGACCCAGCTTCATTACTGTGCAGGTTTCAGGGCCAATCGACCTCATCTGGAGGTCGGAGCTTCAGAGCACAGTAGCTCCCGTTCTTCGACGTCGCCGGAGCTCTTCTGAGCTCCTCGTCTCCATCGGAGCAGTGCATCAGGTGCGGCCCTTCATGGCGAATCTTTCTAGCACCTCCTGAGCACCGGACGAGGACTCCAGCACACGCAGAGGGCCGGCGAACTTCGCCGGCCGCCAGTTCCTCCAGGTCCTTCATCCACCGTCAGATCGGCCTCGACGCTCCAGTTCAGATCTCGACCGTTCATCTACGGAGCCGCACGGACCATCAGATCTTCAGAGGCTCGATCTCCACCGTTGAGCGACGAGGTTAAGCCACAACGCCCCTCAGCCGTCCGATCTAGCACGTGGCTGCACCACGTCCATCAGATCCGAGCCCGGCTTTCTTCGGGGACCCACGTCGCATCTCCTTCGTCCGATCATCCACGTGGACACCTGCCAGCCGTCGGATCGATTCGAGGGGAGGCCTTCGTGTGCGGCGCACCATCCCATCCGTCCAACCTGCCACGTGTCGCACATCCACCCCCTCGACATTAATAAAAGGGGTAATTTCTCTTTAGGCCCCTTTACTTTATGCATTTAGTTTTTTAATCCTGTAAATAAGTAGTTTAGTTCTTTTACTTTTGTAAAATTTGCACTGTGGACCTTCTAGTTTATGAAAATTGCATTTATGCCCCTGCCTGTTGTGGACACGTGCATCGACACGTGATTATTTGGGTGTATTTGCAGTATTTGCCCCGCCTTTTTGCCCTGTTACGTTTTATATTTTTATTAATAGGATTTGCAATCAGGTCCCTCCAGGCCTGAGTCACGCGCATCGTGCGTGGCCTGGAGGGTAATTTGCACTCTTAGTCCTATACTTTCCAGGGTTGTTGTCCTAGGGGTCCAGAACTTTGCTTTAATTGCAGGAAGGTCCCTGTGCACTGTTGGTTTTCTTTATTTTTGAATAAATATCAAACCACCTCCAAATTCGATGAAAATTTGACACATGGCTCCTGCCATGTTGTTGGATTTTTGAGAATTTTTGAGGACATTTTTGATTTCATTTAGTATTTTTAAAAATTCAAAAACAGCCTTTTTAGCTACTGTCTAGGTTTAAAAATACCAAAAAAATATAAAATCACCTCTAAAAATTCTAAAAAAATTAGCTACTGTTTCTTGTTGGTTGCTTGATTTTCTAGCCAATTTTGGCTATTTTTCATTGCTTAAAAATCCTAAAAATTGAAAAACCCCTAAAAACTCATAAAAATTATAATAAATAATATAAAAATCCAAAAACAATAATTCAGGTGCCCAAATTTTCCTTATTCTTTCTAGATTACAGGAAAATTACCTCCAGGGCCTGTTGAGATCTATAAATATTTTATTTTTGGGTTTCAAGCCTTGCTGGATAGTACCTAGGTCTTTTAGCACTGTTTGATTTTTAGAAAATAATTTACCCATTAGAAAAATATCAAAAATTCACCAAAAACACTTAAAAACCTAAAAAACATAAAAACAATTTTTCTTTAATTTTTGCTTGATTTTTGGTGTGTTAAATAAATTGCTTAAGTTGGCTTGATTTTGTTTTCTTTACTTTTCTTCACATTTTAAAAATCCAAAAAAATATAAAAATTATTAAAAACCACTAAAAAAACACTTTTCTTTTATTTTATTTTCTTTTTACTACTTCGTAGGCCCTAGGCCAATCCGTGCTCCTTGTGTTCGACCCTGGGAGCTATACCAGGTTAATCTTATAGCTAGGACCGCTTGCTTGCCTTGTTTGATCTTTGATTGATTTTGCGGTTCGATTTTCTTGATTGAGTGACCCCGAGTGTTAGAGGTCGCAACGACCTGTTTAGTACCTTTACCTCGTTCGCTCGGGCCGCTTATCACTTATGCTATCACAAGTACGTAATTTTCCAATTTTAGTTGTTAGAGTACATCTTAAACGTGCATCATGCTATAGTTCCTTTAAACGGATCCGACCAGATGCTCAAGTTATGTTGGGTGAGAGCATTTCCTTGCATTGCAAGATACTAGTTAAGAAACCAAGTCAGCATATCCAGTCTAGACACCATCGCCATTCCAATTCGGAGAAACACCCACTTATCGATAATTTTTTACTGACATAATACTATGTAATAATATCTCTTAGAAGTTTGAAATTAAAATAAAATTATCACAAAATTCTAATATATCAAGCAACCAACTATTTTTGCATCTGATAGATCTAGTTATAACAATTGCAGTTCAAATTCAGCTTCTATCATGAAATAATCATTCAAAAATTGTTGATGATTTAAATTTTTCTTTAAATATTAATTTAATAATTAAGCAATGCATATCACATATTTTTCATAATTTATTTTAAAATATAAATACATAAAAATATCAAGATGATCATATCATCCTCTGACCCTAGTTCGCATACATAATACACATATCTTGTACTATATGACTGGGAATCACACAATAAAATCGTGTGGCTTTCTAGTATAATTTATGACATTAGTGAAGTACTTTCTACAAGTTCTATGATAGGAAAATAGTAATTAAAAAATCATAATTTGCAGTTACGATATTTATGCAAAAACAACACATTACAGGAACTTTCATATCCAAATCTTTTGAAGAGAGTTGAGTGAAGACTCACGCATCACAGAAGCATGGAGATCATATTGCATATGATCTAGGTCAAGTAGTCATAGTAGTCGATGGGCAATGGAAAATAAAAAATTTTCGATGAAACCACATAATATGTGAGCAATTTCCATGTCGTTTTATCATAATCACATGAGTATAAATTTTACCTCTTCAAGTGTGACCATGATCTCAAAGCATATAAAGGAAGTGGCCTCATGTCGCAAGTCCGATCTAACTAGAGCGCACTTGTGGGGTGTGTGGATGAGATGCATGCTTCCCACAATCTAAGGTGACGATCCGAGTAAGGAACCTCCTGATTTCGTCTTTAAAATCCAATATATCCTTCACGTACACGGGACACCAAAGAAGATGGAGATGCATGAGCAATCAGTTCGGCAACACGATGAGAATGGAGCTTTCAACAAAACCAAGATGGACAACCACCAAGAGTTGAGAGAGAGAGAGCACATATAGGGAAAGAGAGTTGTTGCTATAATTGTTTCAACTTAATTTTCTATAATGTGTGTAAAAGAATGACGGGGTTGGTCATTCTTTTATGCAAAATTGGATGGCTAGGATGCACTCTAATAATTGAGCAATAGCTGAGATTAAATAACTTTACTTGTACTCCAGGTAAAATATAATTTAGAAATTTAATCTCAAAAGAAAACTCATTCTCATTAACAAAGAGGAAAAACGAGAGCCACCTTCCAAGAATGAGAAAAGGAGATGCATCCTTCCTCGTTAAGAGGGTGTACGTCCACCATGAGATAAGGAGAGAGATTTTCTATCTCCAATCTCTTTTATTGTAATATCATTACATCAAATTTTTATTCATAGAATTATTTATCAACAAATTATCATCAAATAATTTATAAATTATTTAGAATAATTACAAATAGATCATTGATATTTATGAATCATATTCATCCATTCAAAACTAAATGTAGATCATATTTACGTTTAATTACTCAATGTAACTCAAATTGACATTAATATTTACATTATGAATCTGATTCACAATTAATTCTCTCTATGATATTGTGGATCACATCCACTTATCCAGGATTATTGTGGGTAGAGCAATCTACATTAATCTAATCTATGATAATTAAATCCAATTTAATTATCCAATATGTCTCGCTACACATGTTTAAATAATGTGAATCATATCCATATTATGTGTGATAATTATATACAATTTAATCATCAATATTTATATTTATTTTTAGTGCTCAAATATCATCTAATGGAACTATTCTTTAGCTCTTTCAAGGATAATGTGCCTTCTCCCCAGATACTTGGAGACAAGGATATGGCGACTGTATATTCCATGTATAATGACTTGGATAGTGAGATCTAATCTCACATCCAGATCTAGGAGACCTCTCAAAGATATCTGATCAAATCAGATATAATATCTAATCTTCTCATTGAATCTGAATCATATTCAGACTAATGTCTAACATTTGGACTAAGATAGGATAACTAGTCTATTGAGTTAGAGTCACTAAAATCCAAGCATGTTTCATCACTCCAACAGAATGGAAGTGTCATTATTATACAATTGATTAAGATCACGTCACCCTCGAGTACTCCTAATACCCATACAACCTGCATACTGGATGACCTAGGATAAAAATGAAGTTTAGAGCCCAATTTTGACTATATCCTTCATGGTTTTTATCAGTAAATTTCTCATTTGATCATTGGGAGTTGGTATCGATTATATGCTTTTGCATCATATCTTCAAATCATGTCTTATTTTCAAAACAAGACGAACAACATTAGAATTTGATTTATCCTAATATCTCATGAGTTAGTTCATGTCTTCCAGTTCAGTAGTGAGCATGTATGATCCCTTTGAGCATCGCATTACTCATATACCCTCGTATGCACACCAACTCACCAGTGTATAGGCCTTGACTTGGTCACTAACCCATTTGTCTACCTAATACACATATTTTGACATATAGTAAGACATCTATCTCCGATCAGAGGATGCGTGGCTATACATGACAACATACGACATTCGTCTTAGTTATCTCGATCTCGTTAAGTAAACTCTTTGACCTAATTCATCCAACACCTCTGAATATCTATTCCTATATAGAGGAACTACATCAAGAGATCCGTTAGATGTCAGCCTTTGGAGTAAGGATTGGCATCTCCTTCTCAGACTGGAGATCCCTTCTTGATAATCACTTGATGGTGCGGTTGAGTCTTCAATCTAACTCTTTATATATTCAACCATGCACCAACCTCTATAATCCAATCTTTAAATCAACAACTGTATAATATCAAGATGGTCAAGGTACATAATACTATTTGTACTAAGGGACATTACACAAGTATGTTAGTATTCATTTCAGATTAAGGAATGATTTGCAAAATAACTTTTATTGCATAATGGCTCGAAGTGAGCTTACATGTCCAACAATCTCCCACTAGCCCAAAGAGCCATTAATGATATAATCTTTAAACACACGCTCATGTGCTAATCATAATCTATTTATACAAATAGCTTGGTCAGTTGACTAGTCACATTGTCCTGAGAGACTATGCCAAGTCCTTTTACAGACTTTCATATCTCCCAGTAGCAGTGCTCGCATCAAGTGCGAATGTTGCGTTAATACTCAATCTTGTTAATGTAGTCACATCACCTTGCATCTTGCTAGTTTTAGCCTTTGGCACCACAACTCAAAATTATTATAACTATATTGGAATTTCTATAATCCTTATCAAAATACCCTTATGCCTGGAGATCTCTATCTCCTTAGACTAAGACATAGTCTTAAGTCTTGTAAGGTATCTATAGGTAAGACTTTTATCACTATCCACAAAATCTTATATGTTCTTAAAGATGAGACTTTGAGATCACTATCTCTAAAGTATATGTCTTTGAAGATGTTATTATTACTGCAATTAAGTATTTTATCTCCATAGTAGGATTGGCAACAGTTTACCTTACCACTCCCATTGCATGGCATACATCTGGCTTTTGTACACATCTGACATACATTATGCTTCTTACAACTGATGCATAAGGACATGCAGCTTTAGCATTCACATCCTCAACACTTTGAGGTGTTGTCCCTTTAGATAGATCAATGCCATATCTTAAGGGAAAGAAGACTTCCTTTGAAATTTCCCAAGTGGGATCTTTCCAAAGTGTACACTTTATATGACTATCCCAGTGCCCTCTTCTCTTTGCTTCTGAAAAACTTCAAAATTAAGATCTAAGATGCATCCTTGAGATCTTTTATCTCAAAAGTATAGGACAATTGGATTATTAGATACTTATTATCATCCTTATATCATTGTTAATGATTAGGATTTTATCTATATTTAGCATGATGAACACAATGGCACCCCCACTAAGCTTCGCATGTTTCATCAAGATTATGTCTGAAATCATAACCTTTATAATTTCATCAACTCTGATTATCCAACTACTAAGAGATTGTTTGAGTCCATAGTTGAAGTTTATTATCTTGCACACTTTGCCTTCCTCAACTATGAAGCCTTGGGCTACTTCATATGAATGTATGCATTGAGATATTGATCAATCGATCAGAACAGGTGTCTAACATCTAATCTTGGAGGAGACTATGATGTTCGAAAAATCGTATCACAATCGTTGTATCGGCCCTCTCTCGACCCTCTGCACGTGAACAATCAATTAAGTCAACAACCAACCCATGATATATGAAATAAAATCTAAGTGCGCGGGAAGAAATTTATTATACCCTACAAAATGTATGTGTAATCAGTAAGTGTAGGGGTCGAACCACTAAGAGAAACTAAGAATAGCTATCATTATTATTAATTAATAATAACTAATTATTATTATTGTTTATATTTTTACCTTTTTAGTTTTTTATGGATTTTTTATCATATTTAGTTTTTTATGGATTATTAATTGTTTTCAATATTTATAAATTGATAAATTTTATTTTCTTTTTAATTTGGCAAATTTTAAAATTCTTTTTGATTTTAAAAAAATAATATCTATTTATATATAGCCATAATAATATATATTATATAAGTAATAAAAAGAAATATATAGTATATAAAGGTTTTATATTTTTAAATATATATATATAATCAAAATTCAAAAAACAAAATGATTTTTGTTTAAATATATTTTTCTAATTTTGGAAATTTTTATGGATTTTTTTTCTAATTTTTATGTATTTTTAATGTATCAAAATGTATAAAATAGTGAGCAAAATAGTTTGATCGAATAGTTTTGGGTTTTAATAAAAAATAATAAGTCCAAAATTTTCAAAAACTATTTTTAATATATACTAAATAATAAAGAAAAATAAAAAATATTATTATATGATTTTATGGAATTTTTACTGATTTTTATAGTCTTTTTAGGATTTTGAAATTTTTAAGGTTTTCTTTTGTATTTTTCAATGATTTTTTGTCCAAAGGTAGAATATATGATAATATAGCTACTTTAATATTTTTGGAATTTTGAAATATATTTTTATATTTTTTGGATTTTAATATTCACATTAAAAAATTACATGTTTTTTTTTGTATTTTTAATAAGTTGTAAAATAATTAAAATACCATGCAAAAATTATATGTCGTAAATATATATAACATGTACCTTAGGCAATTTTTCTATGATTTTAGAAATAAAATATATTTTTTAACTAAAATTATATACAAAATGTATTTCTGGAAATAGCAGGAACCTATTTGCAATTTAAAGAGTTTAAATGCATTTAATAACAAGCATAACAAAGCACATGGCCACACAAGTAATTTAACCACTTAAATTCGAATTTAATATGTTCTTGGTAGGGGTATTTATGCAACTAAACTAAAAATCAATGTCCCTCATGCACTATTTCCAGAAATATTACACTAAATTTACAAATTGAAGGACCAAAAATAAATACATAAAGCTGCAACTATAAGGTCTTAAGTGCAAACTGCCCAACACCTTACATGCACAAAAACGTGAGGTGAGTTGATAGAGGATCTATTTGTAAATAGAATGAAGTTCAAGGGTACACTAGCAATATTTACAAAAAAATTAAACATTACTAAATATTTACAAGGGTATTTGAAAATTACAAAAAAGGCAGAGGGGGCTTACACAAATTGCCCACTAATTGGAGCGATCGAGCAATGCGCCTTACGCCACATAAACCCACTTAAGGGTCTGATCGGATATAGGTCCTCTTAAATGAGACCTGAGGTCTTATGGGTTCCAAGTGACCTGGGACCTTAAATAGTGCCTTGATTCCACGCTCTAGGTGCTGCTAAACACTCCCACCTGCATAAAAAGATCCCTCGGTTCAAGGCGAAGGGCCTCGGCCAGCTACTGAAGGTGTACACCGGATGAATGGATGGGACGATGAAGCTTTAGCAGCGGAGGAAATCGAGCCTCGATTTATTTTGATTCTTGCATAATCAAGGGGTGAAAGTGGGGGGTTTAGTGGAGAATGTGTAGTGGTTCGAGAGAGGAGTGGAATGGCGGGTAGAATGCTCTTCAATTTTGGTAAGGTAATCTTTAGTTGTAGTTATCTTTTCTTCAGCAATACCTCTAAGGGTTTCTGGAATCCTGCGCTTTATTATATGAGACGTGCGATTAGAGTGCTCCCATTTCTCATAGTATTTCTTTTCATCAGAAGAACTATTTTCTATAAAAGGAGTGGGAGTCTCCATCTGAAGTGCAAGGTCTAGATCCATGCAGGCAAGCAATATCATAATGCCTTCCTTCCATGCCTTGAAATTTGTATTCTGAAGCATGGGAATGGAGTTCAGAGTGGAAGAGATAGTAGATATGGATGCAGAAGCTATAAAATAAAGAAAAAAAGAATAAGAATTAATGTATTGTTCACAAATGTGAATATGCATAAACAACCATAAGAAAAAGAAGATACCAAGCATAACACTAACTATTAAATCTTTAAACAATAATGTTAGTTGTAAGTGATACTCTTATTGTGGTGATCAATTGTTAATGATAAATCTTGTCAAGTAGTGAGACCATCTTTGAATATGTCTTATTACTCACATGGAACTTTATTATCATTATTCAAATATCATCACAAATATGTGATACACTTAAACAAACATTATCCCCCTTAATGCACACCAAATCCGTCCAAATATTTCAAATAATACAATTTTGATAACACTTTATGGCTTATCTGCTTTAATTGTACCATTAGGAATATTGTAATTGTGTCTTATGGCCAATGTCATTATTAAAGTCACCTTATTAACATATTAACGCACACAAATGATAAAGACATGATATTAAAGATGTGGACACATTAGATCCAAGAATAAAGGCATGGTATTAATGTCATTATTTAAAAGACAAGAGGAATCAGGTCGTTAAAGAAATGATAAAAAAGGAATCAATGCTTTGAAAAGAATGTAAATGTTAATAGGAAATTTAGCAGTATTTCCCCCTTTAAAAAAACTGGTAGCCAAAAATGTGAGAATCTTAATGGGATCTTAATCAACTAGATATGGAAAGGGCTTAATTTGAGAGCATTAATTAATTCATTATTAGTAGTATTATTATTTTAACAATGCTTATTCCAAAAGCCAAACATGAACCATACGTTTTAATGGTTCTTTAGGCATCTCTTATATGAGTTACCAAAAATCTTGAGACGGTGTAGCCCTCCTTTTCTTTGCATATGTATATTAGTTATGTGCAGATCCCATCGTCTGAAATCCCTACTTCAACTAGTGTATGATATGCTTGAAAAAAGATCCAGTTGTATATGTGTATGTGTGTGTATGTTAGATCTATACAGATGGTTATTTCCATAAATTGTAGGCATAAGTTGATTTCTAAAAGAAAAAACGGAACCGCTAATGAACAGAAATTGGAAGATATTTCCAACCCGCACTTCTCTTGATGTGATGATACACGATCTTTTTCCCAAAAATAAATAAAGCATATACATTAAACCCTATAAATCGGAATCAAGATGACTCTGATACCACTTGACAGACAAATAATCGATCCAAATTTAAAGGGTAGTGAAATACATGATGCCATTGCTTTGACTATTGTTGCTTGCACGGATCAACCCACTGAAAGAATGAAGAGAGCCATGAATCTTCCTCGCGAACATATGCATCTATCGCTCTCTCTTGTCGATGGATAACAACAAAGAAAAGAACATACCTCACTTGGGAACCCTTGGCTTTATTTTATTTTGTTAGATTACCAAAAATGATTGCCCAATCACCTTCCTCTTTTGTCCATCATTGAAAGATTTTATTCTCTAATTAGCGACAATAATGGGTGCACTGATGGTAATTCTTAATGTCCAAATCAGTGGGATTTGTCAAATCCCAACATATATACATATTAAAAATCCGATCCAACCCATAATTCGGTGAATCGGATTGGTTTGGATTTGAATATTGAATGGATTGGATTGAGATCGAGTAAAGTTATAATCTGATGACATTGGCTTGGACATGGATTAAGGTAAATTCCAATCCAATCAGATTCATGTGCATCCCTACTGTTTTCCCATGTTATTTGTAAGCCTCCAAATCTAATTCTTTCCCATCAAAACAAAGTGAATATCGACACCCATAATTAACCCTTGATTAATTAGATTTGCCTCCCTTCGCCATTTAATAATCACCATATAGAATCAACAATAGTTCTACTTAAATACATCAACCATGATAAACCAGACATCATTTCCTTTTCTTTTAATTACAAGATGAAACGGAGAAGAGAGTATAAAGTTAATGCATTTGCATATCTTCCAAAGCAAGTATGATCATGAGGTCAATGAGAGGGGACATGACAACTGACGTATAAGAAACCCTAAAGAAGGGCACATCACATGATGTGGCCTTTAATTAGTCTCTAAAGTATGTACGAATGTCTGCATCTTGTCTTGTGTTTGATTGCTTAATACATGCACATCATATTTGTTTAATCACATCTATGCATATGGAAGAAGCAACAACAGTTAGCTAGTGGATCTGAGAGATATCTCATTACTTCTTTGCCTGAAGATCAACTAGCAACTCAGGATTCTTAATTAATTAAACTCTTGACAAGGATTATTTGCATCTTTCCCATATAACCCCAATTATAGATTATTCCACTAGTCAAATAACCCACATATGTTTTCGAATATTCCTCCTTTTGCAACCATAAAATGGACATGGTCTTATAGATAATTACATGGACAAGACAATATATCATCTCATGTTAAATATATAATAATAAACATTTATTTATTTATAAATTATATTTTTACTTTGAGTTTTTCTACAAATTATATAAATTATTACTGTTTCATTTCATTAGAAGATATCGTTATATAATATCGAATTCGCTTATTTGTTATTACATGTTTAAAGTTGAATGATAGATAATGTCTAAAGTAATTGTCCTTGAAGACTCCTTTTGTTGTTGTATTGTTTCAAATATTTTTTTGAAAAATGCATTGATATATCAAACTCTAAGGATCTAATAATAAAATAGAGTAAGTTATATAAAGTCCTTAAACTATAGACCCAATTTCAACATGATCTTAAGATTTCTTCCAACACGATCAAAGACTACTGAAATTTATTTGATCATTTTACCTCAAAAGTAGCTCTAATTGGATCACATTAGTTCAAAATCAAATTTGAGACCAATCTTAAATATTGAATACCACATTGTTTAAAGTTCAGATACAGTTTAACAATTAGGTATATAGTATTTCAATTAGGCATATAGTTCATGATCTTGTGTCTAATTTACTCAATAAAGTATGCTCATTGTTAGCTTTGATGGATTTATGTTTTTTTTTGGAAAAACCAACTAAAAAGAAAGAAAGTTATTTTTGTTAGCTTAGAATTCACGTTCCTCATTCTTCTACTATTTAAAATGGAGGGATGTAACAAAATAGTTTTTTTAATCACCTTAACATTTCCTTTATCTCTTAGTTTTCTTAAAAATCATAGTATGTGTGTGTGTATATATATCCTATTTTTACAGTTAAAACAAACGCATTGATTAATATTTTTCCATTACTTTCTTTTGAGCCACTAATACATGAACATTTGTTAATAAAAAATGAACTAATCTTACGAGAATCCTAAGGAGGTGTTCGGTTTGGGAATAAGGCGGAATAAGGATAAGGAATAAGGAGAATAAGGATCTATTCTCTGTCCGGCTGAAAAGATGGGAATAAGAAGAATAATGTGGAACAAGCGTATAAGATTAAATAAAGATAGGTACAAGGGTAGAGTAAGGTGAAATAATAGGATGTGGATGAGAATAGCCGTACTCTTAGGAGCCACACCGAGCGAAGAATTGACCCCTTATTCCGGTACTTATTCTCAAAATGAACAATGCCTAACTAAATTCCCATAGCACCAATAAGTGGATCTTAATGTTCCACACAAAAAAGGAAGGATCTTAATTTCATTCTTATTTATAAAAAGGTATCATTCCATGTATTTATATGAGAGAGAGAGAGGAGGAGGGTCTCAAACAATATCCAACATCTAAAATCATTTAGTAATATATATGTGTATGTAATTTAAAAAAAAGATAGTAGTTGAATCTATTCAAAGACCTGATTTTTATAGTTCAAAAATGCCTCAAAAAAGAAAACAATTCACCACAAAACAAACCCTAACCCTTTTCACTTAAGAACTAATGTCTCGGACAGAAAAAAAATCTTCGAACTAATTAATGTGGGGAAAATGAGTATGCTACTTGGAAGCATGTAACTTACATTCTCCTTCCTTTTTTTTCATTTTTTATTTCTTTCGAAATGAAATCTAAGGGAATTTAGATCTCATAGATCACAAGGGTGTCATTCAAAATTCAACTTAGTTTAAGACTTTCAGTCCCTCCATCAAGACTATCAATTTTTAACGATTTCAAAATTGCTAAAATTGACTCCATCCATATGAACTTGTTAGGAATGCCTGCTTTATAAGAAATTTGAAACACATATTCCACTTATTATTTTAAATAAATCCCTCATAGCTAGTTTCATTTTAAAAAATTAAAAAAATTATGCAAAAAAAATAAAGACATGCTCTTATATGATCCCACGGAACATACTTATTTAACCCTAATTATGTATATAATTACTAAACAAATAGAGCCTCGTATATAATATCAGAGGTACATCAAAGGACACCTGAGAGGGAAAGAGAAAGGAGAGTTATTATTAGATATAATAATTATTTGGAATATTATGGATATGCAATGGTTGACCTCAATCATGTATGTGGGGGGAACGATCATATGCTTTGATTCTTCCATTTATTAACAATTGATGTGAATCCCTGTGGACTTTGCTGGTTTAGACGCATGAACCTATAATATTTGGATCTCTTTGATGTTGACGTATGTTTAAGATAAATCCAATTGTGATAGGATCGGCTCTAACTTGTTGGCACCACGTATATAATTGGATTCCACCATGCATTAAAATAATAAACCTAAATATAGGGACGTGATGCCAAATGGTGCAATTTCATTCTTTTGTGGTGCATGATCCTGTGGTATGAACATATAATATTAATTAGTATTTTCCATTTTGGAGAGCTCGTGAATATGCTTTGCATGAATGTGGCTCAGATGAACATGATTGGGTCAACCCAATGCATATCTACAAGGTTCCAATTAGGATCTGAGTGTATAGATAGGGTATCCTCTAATTTATTTATGTAATGATAATATTGATAATAACGTAGGAAGATTGATTTAAAAAGTGTAGATATCAATAAAAACTAAATGTATATGTAGCAATTATTAATTTAGTGATCCATTGCTTTATCTTATAATGTTAAATTTAACTAAGTATTAGTTGGCGCAGATACTATAACAATTAAAAACAGATTGAGGAAAACTATAGTGATAGAAATTTAGCTTGTGTAAACTTATTGGGATATTAATGTCACCATTACTTGTTGCCAAAAGCTTGGTAACTATAGTTTTATTGCAATTGAGTATGTGTTTCAACAAACTTGCAGCAACATATTCTTTTAGTGCGATGTGCGATGACAACTTTTGTGTGAACATTTAGATAACGAGATTTTCGTTGGCAAATGCACATTTTGTTGCTAAAGAATTCCATCGTTATAATTTAATTACCACAAGAGTTTTTTTAGTGAAACCCATTTTTTATTCTTGAAATTCTAAATGAATGGTGTATTCGTAGTTATATTGCTAGCAACAAATCATATAATAACAGTTATCCGTTGATTTTTTCAGAAAAAATTCTTCCTAGCAACGGTAAAAACACATTTTTTTTGAAAATATCAATAGATACTCATCATTGTATTAATTGTTAACAACTAATATGACATTCATTATATATTACAGTAATAAAATATAATTTACAACAAATAATATTCATTGCAAATTTAATACTAAACAGATGACTATGAACATTCAAATTATTTAGTGCCATGGGCCACTTTTGTTGTTGTTATGGAAAGCAAGAAATTTGAATTCAAAAATTTGGAGTAGCTTATTTAGAAGAACAATTACTTCATCGCTCTCACCCTATCATATTTATGAGTTCGACATGAGTTCGACACAAGATGAAATGTGTATCTTGTAATGTTTAGATTCCAAAAACAATACCAAATAAAATTTTACAAGCTAAAAATAGAGGTAAAGAGGCAATCCACAATGCAGTGTGATTTTAACGTGGAAACCCAAACAAGTGAAAACCATGATTTAGAACTTCATATTCTAGAATTTCCTCTTAGCTCTCTTAGTAAAGCTCTCTTCGACGATTGCGCTACTTGAAGCTGGGTGTTAAACAACCCCATGTACATGCTTTCCTTCCCTGGGCAACCCCCAAGGAAAATTTTCTTCCCCTCTTTCCCCATAAAAGAACCCACAACCCATGTACCTATGTAGTAAATTTGGAAAAAAAAACTTATGAGTTTAAACTCATACTTACTCGACAATTAAGAAGATTGAAAGAGGATTAGCAATGCTCTTAAAATGATCATGGAGGATTGAAAGAAGTTGATCCGAATAAAGCACTTAGCCTCTTAAAATGATGGTGTAAATGTTCTTATCTTTTATTTCTTGTAAGAAAACCGTTGCTTGATTTCACTATGATTTTCAGTTTCCTTGACTTCTTGACTTCATTCTATAAATATTTGATCTTTGAATCTTCAAGCTCTAGAGATGATGCTTTGATCTTTAACTTCAAGAGTAGTGCTTCTATGTCTTGATCATATATGACTTTTAAGAACTTTTGAAAGAGACAAAATCGATGCACTAAAATATGGATTTAGATGTAATTTGAATACACACGATTCTTAACATTTTTTAGATAAATAAAACAAAGAACGGACTAAAAGATACTCCTAAAGATTGTCAGGTAAGTTCTACGGTTGGACACATGGGCATGACAAATTTAGCACAAAATTTAGAGAAGAAACATGCTCAGAAATTGGCATTCATGAAAGCCATGATGTACTGATTTTCTCTTATATTTCAGACCTCAAATCACAATGAAATAAAGGATATAAGTAATAAAATACAAAATATAGGGATCTTTTTGTATTTTCACAAACCAATCAGAAAAGAATGCAAAATTTCCAATTAAATAATACTTTAATTAAATAAGAATTTGGGTAAATTATAGAAGGAATAAGAATAGAATTTGTAATTGCAAATAGGTCATGAAAGGATTGGAATGTAGTTTTACATAACTTGAATATAAAAAATCAAACTTCACCGAATACAAAAAATCAAAAATGAAAAATTTGCAAAATGATAGATCAAACATTTATAGGTCCAAAATACATAAAAATGCTAGAATGAGAAATGGATGTCGTGCTTGAGCCTTAACAGTTGAGCACGATGGAGACGTGTGAAGCTTGCAGCAGAGCCTTGTAGGCACAACAGAGCTCGTGAGACAAGGAGAGGAGGTGCGGTTGAGATCTGGAGATGAGGAGGCGAGGGATGTTCGTTCGGAGTATGAGGTACTTAACGTCCGGTCTTGGAGGGTCTGCAGTATCCAACATGGCCGGATCTGACAATTGTTGTATCGACCGCTCTCACGGCACTTGGTACTCACGCAATCCAAATAAGACAATAATCAATCAACAATGTATTATAATGCGTTAAAGAAATGCAGGGTGAAATTTATTATACCATATATAAAGATGTGTATAGACAGCAAGTGTATAGGTCGAACCACTGAGAGCAAATCACGGATAGCTGATTTATTGTTAACTAATAGAAATTAAATAATAAATATTTCTGCACTTTTTTTGTTTTTTGAATTTTTGTGGGTTTTTAAATATATTTATTTTTTTTATGGATTTTTAGTTTTTATATAGTTTTTATGTTTTTCAAATTTTCAAATTATTATTTTCTTTAATTTTACATTTTTTTAGTTCCTTTTTCCTTTAAGGAAGTAATATATAGTAATAATAATAGTAATATATAGAATAATAATAATATAATATATATATATATATACAGAAAATACAAATAAGAACAATCCTTTTTATTTTTTAAGGTTTTAAATATATAAGTAGGTATTTATAAGTAGTAATAATAAGTATAATAAGTATTTAATTTAGTATACGTATATATAATAGATATAGGTTTTATGTTTTAAAATATATCTATATATACTCAAAATTTATAAAATAAAATATTTTGTATTTTCTTATTTTTCTCTGTTTTTGTAATTTTTCTCATAATTTTTGCTAGTTTTAGGAATTTTAATATATTAAATATAGTAAAACAACAACAATAATAAATAGGCTGAATATTTTAGGTTCTAAAAATAGATTATAAGCCTAAAAATTCCAAAACTCTTTTTAATATTTATTGAATAATATAAATAAAAATATGAAATATAAATATATATATATTTTTGGATTTTTATAGAATTTTTACTGATTTTTATAATCTTTTTAGGTTTTTCTCAATTTTTAGTGTTTTTCTTTTTTATTTTTTTGTGATTTTTGGTTTGAAGTTGTATTATATATATTAAATATACTTTAATTCTTTGGAATTTTTAAAATGGTGGTTTTATACTTTTTTATATTTTTCTAGGCAAATAGGGAATAAATAACTCATATTCTATTTTTAATAATTTGGAAAATGCAGTAAATGCCTAATAAAAAATATGGCATGAACAATCATCACATTAGGTATTTACTAACATTTTCCAAAAATTTCACAAGCACATGAGTTATTTAAACAAAAGAGAAATGCAACAAAATAAATAAAGGTCTGGCAAGGGTATATTTGCAATAAAAATATAGTCATGGGACGTGTGCAAATAACCCGAAAGTTTAACACAAATTTTACAATTTAATGTACTAAAACTAAATAGAGAAACCCAAATGGGTCCCTTTGTAATTAGATCAAGCGCCTCACATATACGGCCACGTGAGTGACCTGGCAAAGGACCTGAATGTTTATCTCAAAAAATGAGAGGGTTCACTTGTAATTTTCGTGCAAAATATTACATTAGTACTTATATTTACAGGATTATTAATTAAATGCAAAAATACACGAGGAAAATAGCACAAAATACTCAGATACAACACATGTTTGGCATGTATTACACGGATGAAGGGCTCTAGATGTGCCACGTCGCTCCACTTAAGATCTGATGCCTCTGATTGTGCATCACTTCATTTGAATTCAATGGCTCATATTAGATCAACCCTGCTACCTCTATCGCTATCTTTCCATAAGTCACTGTTCTTTCTACTTCTCCCTTCTGCCTTAGGTTTCGGCCTCTGTTCGGTGATTTATGCACAAGAGATGAGGCTTGCATCTGATGGTGTACAAATCAGGTGGAAGAACAGGGAAGAACTTCTTCCCTGCCTTCCTTAGTTCCTAGATTACTCCCAATACCGTCCTCCTCCGGTGAAGATGATATGTGCCTAGTCTTCCTGGGACCTCTCTTCGTCTGCAGGGGAGGTCAAAGAGCTCTGGGCCTCATTGAGAGAGGCACAGAGGTTCTGTAAAGTTCTGGCCACCTGGGAACTCTTTTCTTTGTTCAATTCGTGCTACAGATGGGCTTCCCAGCTGTCTTCCTACACAAAAGGATACACTGGTATAAGGGCTATCTCCACATCCCATAATCGAAGCTTGTAGCAGAAGGAATGGGGGGAACAGAGTCCCTCCGACGAAGGGCGGGGGAGGAGTGTCGATCTCTCCGATTTTTTTTGTAAAATCAGAGGTGGTATGATGAGGGTTTTTTATGGAGAAGCGAAGGGGACGGGTAGTGGACGTGAGAGTGAGTCAAACAGTGAAGGGATACGGTGGATCAGGTCGTCGGAGCCTAGCTCCAGCGAACTATGATTGAACTTAGGACAGCTAAAACTTAACCTAAATGCGTGAAATAAACGATAGAATGAAAGAATAAAACTAAAATCTACCTAAGAAAGCAAAAAAGGTATCTCAACAGGGGTACCCAGAGCAGATGAGAACCTCACTGGAGGTAAGGTCCAGTGATGGATGGATCTACCAAGAACTTTGCCTTATCCACGCCATAGGATTGGGCTTCACTTGCTATCATCAATGAGGCATTGCAAATGGGTCCCTTTGGGGTTACAGCAGAGGGAGGAAGATCAAAAAGAGAAAGGGGGAGAGTGGTGATATTTATAGGTGTGGTGAAGAGCATAAATGGTAAAGAAATTGCATTAGGTGGGGAAGGAGTTGGTGGAGGCTAAGAATAGGGCGATAGAGAAGGATGTGTGGGTTGCAGCAAGGCAGGGTGCTCGAGGAGCATGGAGGAAGGGAGGAGGCGTGAAAAATGAGGAAAACATGGGCGCTCCTGACTCTGACAGAAGATAGAGGGGGCGGGGGTGTTGTTTACCCGAAGTCAGCAATGGAAAGCACATGATTGGTCCATGTGGACCAATCAGGGAATTATTGGAATGAATTCCATTATTAAATAATTTAAAAGTAGTAAATGATTTTTTTAATTTTTGACTAAAACATGAAAATATTTGTAATTTTATGTAGTATTTTATGATATTTGTATTTATTTTTATAACAAGCACATTTTTTCAATGTTCATATTTGCATGTATATACATAGGTTTATATACTTATGTTTAGAATATTTTTATTTTTATTGTGTATTGTATATTTTATTATTTTATATACATAATTTCTATATTTATAACTTATTTAATTACACATTTACATGTTTTTGGTTTATTTACTGATTTTATTTATTCACCTAAATAATTATGTACATATATTATGTAGGTATAGTTTACCTATGTATTTTAATACTTTATTTATTTAAATGATTTTTTCATGATTTCATTCGATATTTATTATTTAAATGTATTTTGAATAATATATACAAATATGTAAAATAAAAAGAAGTTAAAAATATAACAATAAATGTATTAATTATTATATACATGTATACAGTACAATAGGGACCCAAAAGTCAACTTCTGTATCTCAACTCCAAATTAAATGAAACCACCTTCATCAAATAGATAATTAAATTATATGAACAGTAAAGATGTGTTTGATCAATTTTGAGTCTGTATGAAGAAAATGCAAGTGTGGGAAGTTTTCTTTGCAATTTTTACTGATTGTCCCGGGTATATTGTATATTATTTTAGTGTGAAATCAATTTTGTATTTTTCTTTATATTTTTATGCATAATTTTCATGTTCATAGTTTATTTATTTGATGCGTAAATAATAAAGAATAAAATAGGTTCCAAAATACATTTATTGATGAATAAAAATTTGGGTTTCTATGTTGTTTTCTGTACAATTACTCAAAAGGCCCTAAGACGTCTCACTGTTCTTAGTCTTTCAGAGGAGAGGTTGAATTCCACCCCCCTTGAGTTTAGCTCATGGGAATCCCGAATGAATCAAGCTATGTATAAATGAATTGCCCTATCTCTCCCTACTTTATTCCTTATCGACCAAGTCATCATGATGATGGGATCTCAGCGTCTAGGGTCACTCAGTGTCTTCGACACTTCCTTCTTTTTCTTTTCTTTCCTTTATTCTTGAATTTTGGAATTAAATAAAATACTTTATACATTATTTATTGGTCAATTATTGAGTCTTATTTTGTAAAAATTAACACTATATACATGCATTTAACTAGGAATTTAAGGCCAAAATGAAAGAATAAAGGTGATGAAATGGAGATTCATCAAGGTCTATGATGAGAGACGGCAACGATGGGTTCCGATGGTATCTATCCTATGTCGATGGTGTCATTGGAGGTGTGATGCTGCATATGACCATTGTAAGGCATCCCTCTGTGAAAAGAAATAGTAGTACTATACCAACTTCCTTTATTCCATTGCTATACAAGGATGATCACTCCTTCATTTACAACACACGTGATACAAAAAAGAAAAGCTCTCATACTACCCATTTCTTATTCTCTTAACTTAAAGATCCTTATTAAGAATGTAGTGTTCAAAATCTAAGAAAATGTTCTTAGCTTATTTCTAATACAATCTCCAAAGATCTAATTTGCAATTTCTTTCGATTATATTTGCAGTGAATTTTGCAATCTCAAGGAAGCTAATTTTATTCTCTAAAGCTTGTGTTAAAATATATGATCACATACAAATACAACTCTTCTAGAATGCTTTTAACGATTATGTATTATAGGTATTTGAGGTGTCAATCCTTTCCTCTTTGAAGATAAGTTACTTTCTTGAGCTTGTTCAATAAAGTGATACAAGTTTGTATATGGCTTTGTGCAACATTCGGTTTAACATAACAATGTGAAAGTAAAACAAGGTATCTCCATCGAGAGAGTGGATGGGAAATCTTAGAAAGACAATTTTAAGTCATGGTTTTTACCTTCTTGGGTTTTCGCATAAAAATTATTTGTATTTTGTAAAGTAGAATTTTATTATTTGCATAAATTCTATTGGTGTAATTCAACCCCCTCTTCTTTTGCTATTTGATCTATTTTCATTTGGTATCAGATCATTGTTCAAGCAAGAAAGTGTAACTGCTCTCTTGCAAAATGGCACCTGGGCCAATTGATACCCACATTACCAAAGGGTTTCTCAATCTTGAAGCCTCCACACAATGATTTGGTAATAAGATGGGTTATGAAGTTAAGAAGAATAATAAGATAGCCTCTATTGAAGATGCTAAAAGGAAAAATGTATCACACGGAGCTAAAGTACTAGACTGTGTCTGATGATGGCGAGGATATGTCACTCATAACAAAGCGGCCTACTATGGGTTGAGCTAAGTGTTAAGTATGAAGTTTCTAGTCAAGCCACTGTCTCAAGAGTCATACGGATGACATGAACGGTTCTAATTAGACACAATGAATGGACTCATGAATATAGTCTCATTGAACCTAAAAAATTAAGTCAAGGTGACCTGAAGCATCTCAATTCCAGTCCTTAATGG
This sequence comes from Ottelia alismoides, assembly GCA_037367405.1. Taxonomy (NCBI): domain Eukaryota; kingdom Viridiplantae; phylum Streptophyta; class Magnoliopsida; order Alismatales; family Hydrocharitaceae; genus Ottelia; species Ottelia alismoides. The sequence continues at coordinate 961,037 of JAZKJV010001202.1, forward strand.
GTTCTTCTGAAATTAAGTAGATTAAGGTCTAGAACAAGCTTCAATCTACAGAGTTTATTTCAGAATTGTTCAATTGTTTAGATAATTAAGGAAAAATGCAAATACTATGTATAATGCAAGAAAACTATTTTTGTGAAGCTATTTTCTAATTTTGAATGTTTTATGGATTTTTGAAAAGTTTCCTAATTTTTATGCAATTTTTGAAAACATTTGCATATTTTAGGTTTTGTAATTTTTGCAATTTTTGAGAATTTTCAATAAAGGTTAGTAATAGAAGTATATACAAATATTTACAAGGATGTAGGTGCATATTTACAAGAATTGGTTTAAGAATTTATACTGGGTATTTACATGAGTTAGGTTAGTTATTATTGACAGACTTTTATACAATGATTATGTACATAAAGAATTGTGTTAGGGTTATTGTTCCCCATAATTACATTTTACAACCATTTTTCAAATCTTTTTGCAAATTATTTTTAAACCGATTTATTAGTCATACTTATAAAGATTTCGGAAAATACATGTTTAGAGTGTATTCTTTATAGTTAATTAATTGTATGCCCTTACCCAAATAGTATATTATCCATATTATTCAAAAATACAAAAGTATGAGTTATGGCTAAAGTATATACAACATATATACGACCCCCTATCCTTAGCTTGAGCTATGTCCTCATAGTGATCAAAGAAAAAAGGAAGACATAACTCATACTGAGTATGGGAAAGTCTATACTACAATGACTAAAGAATGAGAAGTCGATCGCTCCCCCCCCCCCCCACTTAGGATCAACTAATCCGAAATATAGCAGACTGTATATAAAATGGGGATGATCAAGGATTAGAATGTACGAAATTAATGGACTCGGCTTGTCCCCCTATACTTAGGGTAAAATATCCCTAAGTATAGGCAGAATGTCAAAAATTGAGAGACAAGCGAGTGAAAGAATAATGAATAACCCGAATGCACTCATCTCCCCTATACTTAAGATGAAGCATATCCTAAGTATAGCAGAGATGAATGGGGTGAGTGCAACATGGAAGAATGAAAGAAATGAAAAATTGAAATAAAAAGAAGAAAAGAAGAAAATCAATCAAAAATATTTTAGGAGGCATTGTCCGACTCCACTAATGTTGTTGAAGTAGTGAATTCTTCCTCAAAAATTACTTGAACAGAATCGACACGCCAGGAATATGTCGTGCTCTAAATATGGCTTCAGCAACTAACCATTGACTATGAAAGATTGTACGTCAGGTGACAATTCTGATATCAAAACACTTCCATTGTCAAGCACAGTTCTAACTCTGTAGGGCCATGCACATTTACTCTTCAATTTTCCTGGAAGGATCTTCAACTTCGCGTCGAACAACCATACTTTTTGTCTAGGTTTGAATGTCTTTCTTTTGATATGCTTGTCGTGCCAACGCTTGACCTTCTCTTTGTACATCAAGCTAATGTCATACGCGTAGTCTCTGAATTCCAGGAGCTTGTTCAGATCCAGTTTTCTTTACTGACCACCTTTCTTTGAATCGAGGTTACATATATTTACTGCCAAGAGTGACTTGTGAATTAGCTCTATGGGTAGATGGCACGACTTTCTATATACAAGATGATAGGGTGGCATGCCCAAGGGAGACTTGTAGGTGATTATGTATGCCCAGATAACTGAGTCCATGAGTTGTGACCAGTTCTCGCGGTCTGGCCTCACAAGTTTCTGCTAGATCATCTTGATTTCTCTATGTGATAATTCTTCCAAGCCATTAGACTAAAGATGATAAGGAGATGTGACTCGATGATCGATGTCATACTCCTTCGTTAATTTCTTGACCTCTTTATTGATGAAGTGTCTACTTCTATTTGATATCAGTATCTTCGGTATCCCGAACCACGAGATGATGTTCTCCTAAGAAACTGGCATACTGTGTGCTATTTGCAGCTTGAGCAGGGATAGCTTCCACCCATCGACTCACATAATCTAAGACAAGTAAGATGTATTCGTAGACTTGACTATTAGAAAATAGACCCATGAAATCAATGCCCCATGCATCGAACACATCAAATATCTGAATGAATTTGAGGGGCATAGAATCTTTGATACCGAGGGTTTACCCCATCTTCTGAAAATCAGTGCAGGCTTTGACATACTCATTTATATCCTTGAATAGTGTGGGCCACCAGAGTCCACATTGTAGTATATTTGTTGTCATTTTGCCTCTATAATAGTGTCCACCAAATTCGAGCTTATGGCAGTGCTCGAGGACACTTTTGTACTCCTCTTGAGAAATACACCGACACCATATGCAATATGCTCCTTCCCTGAATAAGTATGGATCTTCCCATTGGTAGAAATGGATATTAGACATGAATTTGTCCTTCTTGATTCTCGTCCAATCTTGTGTAACTTCCCCAGAGATGAGGTAGTTCACAATATCGGCATACCAACGGTAAGATACAATGCTGAGGATTGATTCATTATGGAAGGTTTCTATGATTGGTACATTGCTTAGCTAAGTATCTTGGCATTCTATTCTGGAGAGATGATATGCTACCACATTCTGAACTGCAGATTTATCTCTAGTTTCCAAATCGAATTTCTGGAAGAGAAGGATCCGTCTGAGTAGACATGATTTGGCATCCGTCTTCTGTTGTAGGTATCGAATAGCAGAGTGGTCGGTGGAAACGATGACTTTTGATCCGAGAAGATAGGATCTGAACTTCTCTAAAGTGAAGACTACTTCTATCTGATGAATACCCATTCATCACTCTTTATTCTTATATTTTAGCTACAAAAACCTATGCAAATGCATGTAGATATGTGTAAATAGGAATAATTAGCAAAAGCATGCATGTTTGTAAATACTTATAATTAGCATGTTTTTGTGCAAAAATAAAAGAATAAATATTAAAAAGAAAAAGAGGGAAATATTTAGAATAAATATTGAGCAACCTAACCCAAGGGAGGGCTCGGCATGGGCCTGACCGCATAAAAGCCAAGTAGAGGGAGATAGGGGCTCATGTGTATATATTTTTGTAAATAAATAAAAATTATATTTTCCTCACCCAAAAATATGCTTGTATATATTGTGTATATATTTAGAAAATACTAATAAAATTTAAAAATCAAAAAGACCAAAAATATCCCTTCACCATGTGCATAGACCACCTTCTTTAATTATTTAACCTTATAAATAAATTTATTTATTCTCTAAACTTTTTGTAAATAATCTATATTATATTGTAAATAAAATAAATAAAAAGAATTAAAACAAAAATCAAATAAAAATAACAAAAATTTAAAAAAGTACAAAAATATATTGTATATGCCATGTATATAGATGTATATAACTATTTATTAGACCTATGTATATAAATAATAAAAATAAAATAAAAATAGCCTTTTATTCCTTATTTTATTCTATAAATAAATAAAATATAAAATAGGAATAAAAATGTATAAAAATAACTAATTAAAAATCAAAATTAAGAACCCTATATTGTATATATACCTATGTATAGCTATACTATGTGAATACCTTATTTTTATTTCCAAAAATTAATTAAAAATCACCAAAAAAATAGAAAAAATTAAAACAAAAATATTTCATGTTTTGAGTTTTTAATAAATCGGCCATTTCCTATTTTATTTTGAATTTTTAAAACATTTATGACGTGGCCTTCTCCGATTGGTCCACGGGGGATGTTGACCCCCCGGTCAACTCCCCCCCTTGGACCACAGGATTGCGGATCTGCATTTGGACCCGACTTCTCGAATTTGTACCCGCTTGATCCGACTCCCGAATCCGCTAACCCCGGGTGCTAATCCGAGCCTGATCTTCCCTGATCCACGCCCGGAGGTTTGCATGGGGATCCGCGCTCCGAGCTTCACACCCGACTCCCATCTAGCCGGACCCCTAGTGGTATATAACCTGAGCTCCGCCGCACTTCATTTCTATCTTTGGCTCTCCACTCTCACTCCCGTGACCTCCATAGCGATCCCCGAGGTGACAGCTCGCGATTGCCCTTGTCGCAGCGAGGAGGAGGTGGCCGGACCACTGATCCGGCGACGTTGCGCCGCCGTGCTCCGCCCAGAGCAGGAGCTCGAGCCTCAGGCCTTGGCGACCTTCGAGGCAACGACCAGGAGCTGCCTAAGCTTCAGCACAGCCTTCCACTCCACCCAGGTAGCATCCTAGCTCGCCTATTTAGCGTAATTTCTAGTTTCCCCCAATTCGTAGCTCCGACGTATTCCGTTGATTCCGGCCATATCGTGTACCTTTTCGATCATCGGAACACCCAGTCACCATCGCCATCCCTCCGCGCACATTCTTCGCCCATTCATTCAACCCAGCTCGCACAGGAGCTGGGGTTCGAGCTCCACCATCCTCCGCTCGCCGGAGCTCGCTCGCCCCGACCCACAGTTCACCTTCACGCCGCTTCATCGGGTCGAGGCACTTTGCCCTCGACCCGCGAAGCTTCTGGGCTATTTTGCAGGTCAAGAGGAGGCCATCTGAGGCCCCCTCACATCCAGGCCAGGAGCTCCCCTCCGTCGACCTCGCCGGAGCCCCTCCAGGGCTCGGTTGGGCCATCGGAGGCCACCACCAGCTGCGGGACGACATCGCCGACCTTCTCCGATCTTCGGAGGCAGCTGAGGAGGACCACAGTACGCGCACGAGGCCGGCGAAGCTCGCCGGCTGAGTGTTCTTCCAGTATCCTCCACCACCGTCCGATCGTCCTCAGAGCTCCAGTTCCAATCATCGCCGTCCATTCATCAAGGAGCAGCCACCGTCCGATCCTTTCGAGGGTAGATCTGGACCGTTAGCGCGGAGGGAGAGGCACCAGCACCTGAGCACCGTTAGATCCTCCACGTGTCTCATTCTGCGCCGTCGATCGGCCCACGTGCGGAAGGAGAGAAGCGCCAGCATCCCAGGACCGTCCGATCAGCTACGTGGCGCGCATCCAGCCGTCGACGTAATAAGGGGTAAATTACCTTAGGCCCCCTTTTAGTTTCTGTTTTACGTGTCAATCCTGTAAATATTTTATGCATTTTATTTACGTAGGGTAAATTGCACATTGGACCTCGTGCTTGTTTATATTTGCACTTATGCCCCTGTGTATGTGAGCCACGTGCTTCGTCGCGTGCTTTGTCTGGGTTATTTGCAACTCTTATCCTGTAGTTCTGGAGGTTAATGATTGAATAGAAACTTTTTGGTAATTGCATATATGCCCCTGTGAGTGTTTTTATTCCGCATGTGCGCCTTTTAGTGGGTTAATTGCATAACAGCCCCTGGACTTTTTGGTACGAGTTACCAAAAGGTCCTAGGACTAGTTTTTATTACCAGAAGGTCCCTGAGTGCCCCAGGCACGCGCCACGCGCGTGACTTGCTGGGAAAATTGCACCTGGACCCCCAGATCTTCGGGTATTTGCACTTAAGTCCTTGTGCACAGTGCCCCCTTTTGATTTTTGAATAAAATATCAAACCACCTCCAAATTCGATGAAAATTTGAAACATGGCTCCTGCCAAGTTGTAGAATTTTTGAGAATTTTTGAGGACATTTTTGATTTTATTTGCCATTTTTAAAAATTCAAAAACATCTATTTTAGCGACTGTCTAGGTTTAAAAATCCCAAAAAAATATAAAAACACCCCCAAAAATTCTAAAAAAATTAGTTACGGTTCTTTGTGTGTTTCTTGATTTTTTAGCCAATTTTGGCTATTTTTCATTGAGTAAAAACCCTAAAAATCTAAAAACACCTAAAAACTCATAAAAATTATAGTAAATAATTTAAAAACCCAAAAACAATAACTTTGGTGCCCTAATTTTCCTTGTTTTCACTAGTATACAGGAAAATTACCTCCAGGTTCCTTTGAGATCTTTAAATATTTTATTTTTGGATTTTGGACCTGGCTGGACAGTACCTTGCCTTTTTAGCACTGTTTGATTTTTAGAAAATAAAATACACCTTATAAAAATCCCAAAAATTCACCAAAAACACTTAAAAGCCTAAAAAAACATAAAAACAATTTTTCTTGAATTTTTGCTTGATTTTTGGTGCTTTAAATAAATTGCTCAAGTGTGCTTTTATTTGCTTTCTTTTATTTTCTCATTATATTAAAAATCCAAAAAAATATAAAAATTATTAAAAACAACTAAAAATCCTTGTATTTTATTTTATTTTATTTTTTACTACTTCGTAGGCCTCTGGCCAACCCGTGCTCCTTGTGTTCGACCCTGGGTGCTATACCAGGTTAATCTCATAGCTAGGCCGCTTTCTTTTGTGCTTGATTGATTTATTTGCTCGAGTGGTCTGATTTTTCTTGATACACTAGTCTGAGTGACTGAGGTCGCAACGACCATTTCTATACCTTTACCTTAGTCATTTAGACGGTTATCAAAATGGCGTCGTTGCCGGGGAGCACGGCTTAGTAGTATTTTTTGTCTTTATTTTCGTTTTTCGTTTCGCGGTTCTTCGCGGCTCTTCGGAGTCCGCGGCTTTTCGCGGCTTTTGTATCTAGTTTCTTTTTGTTTTATTTTGTTTTATTTTGATTTTCTTTTATTTTTATTTTTGTTTTATATTGTGTGTTTATTTTATTTTTCATTTTTGCATATATACCCTGACTTGTATCTTTATTTCTTTTTCTTTTCATTTGATTATTTTTACTGGTCTGACCACTCTTTTCTCTGTCTTGCGAGGGCCCGAGGACCGCGGAGGCGACTTTCGAGGAGCCTGAGCAGCCGAGGAACTTGGAGGCGGCTTCTTTCTCTACGAAGCCGCAGGAGAGAGCGAGAGAGAGAGAGTTGAGTGGGTGAGGATAGCTTAGGACTTTATTTCATTTATTATTCTTATTGTAACAGGACTTGGACACTGTTTGGACTTGTGACCGTAGCGGGTCTGTTTCGCCGAGCACCGGTGTGCTCGGGGGACCCATTTGGACCTCGCGGTTTTTCGCGGTTTTTCGCGGCTTTTCTTTTTCTTTCTTACTGTCATTTTCCGGTTTTCTTCGCGGTTTTTGCTCGAGCCCCTAGATTTAGGACTTTCTGGTGATTGTGACGTAATTAAGTAGGATCCACACACCTTAATGACTTATCTGTTCCTATAGACCGTAATTGGACCTGCTTAAAATAAATAATAAAAATAATCGACTCGCTAGCCTCCGTAGCCTACGTGTCGTAGCCCGTCCTGTAAAGCGCTTACTCCTACCCCCGATTTGTCGGGCAGGGGAGGGACGGGCCAAGACCGGACCCTTTGGCTTGGAGGTCGGTGACCGGTTAGACGGTTCTTCGCTAGAAGTTACTCGTCTAGGACTCGGCTTCCCGCTGCATCATTTAGCTTAGTTTTATTTCTGTCTTTTATTTTATGCGCGGATCATATTGCATGTAGAGAGCTGGAGGCAGGTACGCATTTCTGACTTTGCATGCATCATTGATTTCTCGTGCATCGGCTTTTTCGACTTCTCCCCCTTGTTTTGGACTTAATAATCAGGAGAATTGAAAAATTCGTTAGGCGTTTTGTTTTCTTTGAAAAATACCTAAAAAGTGAAACCATAAAATTGGGACTGCTAAGATTATTGACCTTAAAACCCGCTCACCCTAAAAATTTTGTCTTGGGGAGAGCAACCCCCTCATTGCTTGGTTTGTATGCGCGAGAGAGTGACCCACACACTAGGTAGAGCCCCCCGTTGCTAAACCCGACTGATTACCGACTCTTCCGTGCGGGCCAGTCGGTTGGGGTTAGCAGCGGATATCCCAACAGGTCACGTAAGCGCTCTGATATCTTGAGTGTTCACCAAAATAAAATTGACAAGATAATTTGACCGAACTTTCACGGTCTTCAGCTCGCGTTGCGTTGGTGAACCGGGGGTTTGTTTTTAGATCATAATTTTTCCAGAGCTCATCCGCCCTACTCGCCAGATCAAGATGATGGGTAGACGGTCTCTTAGGCAGCCTCTGGCTGCACCGCTTTCGGGCGCGTCTACCTCATCATCTAGGTTGGCTCGCGAGAGCTCAGACCCGCTCTCCGAGCCCGAGTACGACTCCACCCTGTTCCCCCTCGATCCCCTTTCTGATCTACCCGAGAGACACGAGCCCGAGGAGAGATTGATACATTTGACAGCACCTGAGTTGGGCTCGTTTGATTTTGCAGACGTCGAGATGGCCGGAGCAGGCAGTTTTGATGATCACTCCCGTCGACCAGAGCACATTGTATTAGACCAGGGAGCGATCAACTCCACCCTGATCGCATCACTCGATACAGTCCAGCAGCAGCTCCGCGATCAGGGAGCATTCATGATGGAGATGAGGAGAGAGTTGGAGAGGCTCAGAGCAGAGAGAGACCAGCAGAGCGAGCCCGAGGAGATCCCGGATGCAGATGCACAGGCACGAGCCGCAGCAGCAGCAGCAGCAGCCGCGGCCGCCGCCGCAGCGGCAGCAGCCGCGGGAGGAGCAGGACCACCTAGACCGATGCGGGAGTTGCACAACCCCGGATCTACACTGATGCACCATTGGGTTGTGGTTCCGGCTATCGTGGGGGACTTCAAGTTCCCCCCGAACACCTTGCAGATGCTTCCTCGGTTCCATGGACTTGCTACAGAGGAGCCCCACCTCCACCTCCAGGAGTTTTTGATGATATGCAGCACTGTCCACGACAGACATGTGGACCAGGACACGATCAGGATGATCGCCTTCCCCTTTTCACTGGCAGACAGAGCAGCCACCTGGCTGAAACATTTGGGGAGATTTGTCTACACCTGGGAGCAGCTCCACACCGAGTACTTGAATAAGTACTATCCACTCGGGCGGACGAATGCAGCGAGGGCCCTGATCAGCAACTTCTCCATGTTCCCCAACGAGCAGTTTCACGAGGCTTGGGAGAGGTTCAGAGAGCTCCTGGACAGATGCCCGCACCACGACATCACGAAGCCGAACCTCGTTCAGAGCTTTTTCAGCGGGTTATCACCAGAGCTACAGGGCCTGGTGAATGCTTCTTGTGGCGGGTCCTACTTCGCCAAGGACCACGACCAGGTCTGGGCCATGTTTGAGGAGATGGCAGAGAATTACATGGTGATGTCCCAGACCCGGCTCTACACTCAGAAGACCCAGCCACATCAGCCAGGACCCATGCAGTACCAGCGGATAGCACGGGTAGATGCAGGTCCATCCAGTTCGTCTGCAGCCGCAGCAGCACAGGCAGAGTCATCAGCTGCAGACATGGGTATCATCAGCGAGAAGTTGGACCGCATGGAGCTGATAGAGAAGAAGCAGTGCCAGAGTATCACGCAGATGGAGCAGATGGCACAGGTCTTGAGCGACATGAAGACACATCTCATGTGTCTCCAGGAGGCACAGACGGCTTCTCAGCCCCGTCTTCAGTCGCGAGGCGACGCCGGCAGCAGCAGCAGCTCGTCCCAGCGCTCCAGCACCCCAGTGCAGCCTAGACAGGTTCATCTTGTACAGGCGGAGCCGTACCAGCAGCCGCAGCCCACCTACCAGTCTCCACCATCTCCAGAGATGCAGATGGTGGTCTACCAGCCGGACCAGCCTCTGGCAGTACTCCCGCCAGCCCCCTTTGATGCCGAGCCGTTGATGGATGTCAACGGGATTTGGTACGACCGTCCCCAGCCTGGGATCCGACGAGACCATCCCGGATTCAGGTGGGGGAGTGGTGGTGGTGCCCAGCCCCAGCAGCAGCCGTCAGGACAGGGAGGGCAGTACTCCCAGCAGAGAGACCAGCACCAGCCGCAGCAGCAGCCCCCAGCATATCACCAGCAGTCATCCTATGGTCCTCGTCCCTATCAGCAGCAGGGACAGTCTTGGAGACGTGAGCAGCAGGCTCACCAGGGATACCGGCAGCACCCTCCATCCTACCCCTCTTACCCACAGCAGTTCCAGCAGCCTCACCCACAGAGAGGCCACCCGTTGGGCTCCCACGAGAGCCCCGCCTTGGATGACATCGCCCGCCTCCTCACGGATCAGCAGGCCACATTCCGACGGGAGATGGACGAGTTCCACCAGGAGATGCGGGACCTGGTGAGAGGGAAGGCCGCCATACCAGCCCAGATAGAGCCCAATCCGAACAGCCTCAAGAGGAAATCTGAGCAGGTAGTACATACTGAGTTAGCCACTCCTAGTGACCCATTTGATGATACTTCTTCGGATCTATTTGATGCTGATTTTGTCACACTTAGGAGCGGTAGGACCCCAGCAGGCGGCGGCGCCTCATCTGAGCACCATCCCGAGGCGCCACAGGAGGAGGAGGAGAGCGGTACTGAGGCCGCTCCAGACGATGACGGTGGTACTGAGGCCACCAAGGATGCTGATCCCACCGGCGGTACTGAGGCCGCCGCTTCACCAGATCTAGGAGGTGGTACTGATGCCACCCATTCAGCCGAACCAGCCAGCGGTACTGATGCCGCACGACGTCTACATTCAGCAGCAGCAGAGCAGCCAGCCCGTGGTGGTACTGAGGCCACCGGTGTTTGTAGAGAGAGATGTTGTTTTTCCTCGTGTTCATGTATCTCGGAACTCTGCTATGAATAAAGGAAAAGGTTTACTTTCTTCTGGTCCCACTGTGGTGCATGATGTATGTGTGGATCCGGTCCTTGAACCGTCTAGACCTTTTCCTAGTCCTTCATCTGAGAAGGACCCAGTGATCCCCTTCCCTAGAGCCCTTCAGATGGGGAAGGGGAAGAAAACAGAAAATCCCAAAAAGAGAGAGCTTGAGGAGTTCAGCCAGAGCATGATTGACCGATTCCACATTCAGCTGACCCTCCAGGAGGATTTGCAGCACATCCCCCTTCTCCAGAGATCTTTGAGAGAGAGGACTACAGTCAGGAGGAGGAGGAGGAACCACACTTCAGAGATACATGTGCTGACCAAAGCCACGTGCTTTGCGATCCAGAACCGACTGCCAGCCAAGAGGCCAGATTCAGGGGCCCCGTATGTCAGATGCCAGATTAGTGAGCAGTGGTTCGACCGTACTCTTCTAGATAGCGGATCGTCGATTAACCTTCTTCCGGCAGCCCTTCTCGACCGCTTCGAGTTGGGCACTCTTCGACAGAGCAGGACAGTCCTTCAGTTCGCTGATCGATCTGTCAAGAGGCCGAAGGGATTATTACGAGACGTTATCGTCACGATTCAGGGCCTGCAATTCCCCGTGGACTTCGTAGTGTTGGACATGGAGATCCCTGAGTCAGTGGCCGATACTCCCATCATCCTTGGTCGTCCGTTCTTGGCCACAGCCAAGGCGGTGACTGATCATGATAGCGGGAAGGTGTGCTTTCGCGTCTAGGGCGAGAGTATACAAATAGAGACGGTCGAGGACTATAGAGCCAGATTCAGATCCCGCTCAGATGCGAGTACAGACTCAGAGCAGCTGACAGACGCAGAGCCAGACATCCACCAGGACTGTGATTTTGTGATCACAGATGATGAGGCAGCTTGGGCAGACCTTGAGACACAGACCACCCTCTCACTTTCAGACACAGCTGATGCAGAGATGACAGCAGAGGAGAGTCTGGAGAGCACAGACCTGGTTCAGGATACCATTGAGGCAGCAGAGCCGGTCCTTGATCGCAGCACGATGATTAGTGATGGTGGTGCTGAAGCCACCTTGTTTTCCGGTGGTACTGATGCCACCGTTTCTGATGCAGATCCCTCGGATTCAGAGTCTGATTGGGCCGATTGCTATGATCAGATGCCAGACCTGAGTCCATCTGAGCCTATTGATGAGGAGGAGGTAGATGCAGAGCCGAGCAGAGACAGTACAGTTGAGCCGCCTTCTCCCGATCCAGTTTGCGAGAGTATGCTTTCACTTTCCCAGGCAGATTTGGCCGACCTTGCAGCTTTCACTCAGTTTCTTCCACAGCCAGATTTGCCGGCACCCAGCATTCCAGAGCTAAAGCCGCTCCCTACTTCGCTGAAGTATCGATTCCTTGCGGGCGAGCCTGAGATGTACCCAGTCATCATCTCCGCCGAGTTGATTGGAGAGCAGGAATCCCGTTTGATGGGGGTTCTTGAAAAGAACCGCAAGGCTATCGGATGGAGCGTAGCAGATCTCCATGGGATTAGTCCATCAGTGTGCTCCCACCATATCTATCTCGAGGAAGGGGCGAAGCCGTCGCGTGAGTTCCAGCGGCGTCTAAACCCCAACCTGAGAGAGGTTGTGATGAAGGAAATATCAAAATGGTGGGGTGCAGGTTTTATTTATCCCATTTCCGACTCCAAGTGGGTCAGCCCCTTGCATGTGGTGCCCAAGAAGACGGGCATCACGACTGTGATCAGTGAGTCGGGAGAGGAGATCGCTACACGAGTACCCACCTCTTGGAGGGTTTGTGTTGACTACAGGAGACTCAACCAAGCCACCAAGAAGGACCATTTCCCCCTGCCCTTTATTGACCAGATCATTGAGAGACTGGCAGGGAAGAGCCATTATTGCTTCCTGGATGGGTACTCAGGCTACAACCAAGTGGCCATCGCTCCTGAGGACCAGGAGAAGACCACCTTTACCTGTCCCTTCGGCACATACGCTTTTCGACGCATGCCATTTGGGCTATGCAATGCCCCTGCGACTTTTCAGAGGTGCATGTTGTCGATCTTCTCGGACATGGTAGGGGAGTGCTTAGAGGTCTTCATGGATGATTTCTCGATCTACGGCGACGGATTTGATTCTTGTCTTGACTGCCTAGATCGAGTACTTCAGCGATGTATTGAGTATCACTTGGTGCTATCTTGGGAAAAGAGTCACTTCATGGTGACTCAAGGGACGGTGCTTGGCCACATCATCTCCAACAGGGGCATGGAGGTTGATCCGGCCAAGGTTGATGTCATTAGAAAACTCGCACCGCCGTCCAATCTGAGGCAGTTACGGTCATTTCTGGGGCACGTTGGATTTTATAGGAGATTCATTCAGGATTTCAGCAGGATCGCCCGACCGTTGACTGACCTCCTGACGAAAGACACCGAGTTCCTTGTCGACGACAAGTGTCTTTCGTCGTTTGCTACTCTCCAGCAGTGTGTGATTGAGGCTCCTGTCCTCCAGCCGCCTGATTGGTCTCTCCCATTCGAGATCATGACGGACGCCTCCGATTTTGCCGTAGGGGCAGTGCTGGGACAGAGGAGGGATGGAGTGCCATTTGCTATACACTATGCTAGCCGCACATCGGATTCCGCTCAGCGGAATTACACGGTCACAGAAAAGGAGATGCTAGCCGTAGTGTTTGCCCTGGATAAGTTCAGATCATATATCATCGGATCTAGAGTGACTTTGTTTACAGATCACACCGCCATCAGGTACCTCATGGCAAAGAAGGATGCCAAGGCCAGACTGACTAGATGGATCCTTCTACTCCAGGAGTTCGACATTGAGATTAAGGATAAGCTTGGAGTCAAAAATGTGGTGGCGGATCATCTCTCCCGATTAGAGCAGCCTGAGGAGTCTGAGCAGATTGATCCTATTAGAGATACCTTCCCAGATGAGGCGATCCTTGCTATCGCCTCACTCCCATGGTACGCCGATATTGTGAACTTTCTCGTTGCTGGGAAGGTACCACAAGATTGGCCCAGGCAGAGGCTTGAGACCTTCCTAGCGAAGGACAAGTCTTACCATTGGGAGGATCCCATCCTTTACCACGAAGGAGGGGATAGCGTCTGGCGTCGGTGTATTCCTCAGGAGGAACACCATAGTGTCCTCACTTACTGCCACAAGCTTGAGGCAGGAGGACATCATTCTGGGAGGAGAACGGCACAGAAAGTGCTCCAATCCGGCTTGTGGTGGCCTACCCTCTTCAAGGACTCAGATGAGTTCGTGAAGAAGTGTACTGACTGTCAGAGGATGGGCACTTGTGGACAGCGTGATATGATGCCGATGCAGCCCATTCACTTCTGTGAGGTTTTTGACGCATGGGGCATCGATTTCATGGGTCCATTCCCTAAGAGTCAGGGATTTGAGTACATTCTGTTGGTCGTGGATTATGTGAGTCGTTGGGTGGAGGCTATCCCCGCCCGAGCCGCTGATGCGAGGACAGTTTGCAGATTTTTGAGGAAACATATCATCACGCGGTTCGGGGTTCCACGAGTTCTCATTTCTGATGGGGGATCTCACTTCATCAACGACCAGGTGAAGGCACTTGCTAGCGAGTTCGGCATAGATCATCGTGTTGCTACACCGTACCATCCACAGACGAATGGTCTAGCCGAAGTGTCGAATAGGGAGATCAAGACTATTCTGCAGAAAGTCGTCCGCTCTGACCGAAAGGATTGGTCACAGCTTTTGGACTCGGTCTTGTGGGCATATAGGACGTCTTTCAAGACACCTTTGGGCACATCTCCCTTTCGCCTCATATATGGCAAGCCATGCCATTTACCTGTTGAGCTGAGGCACAAGTCACTTTGGGCAGTCACAGACATACTTATGGATTCAGATGGTATAGGAGACCAGAGGAGGGCAGAGCTAGCTGCCCTGGAGGAGCTTAGAGATGCAGCGTTCTCAAGCAGCCTACATTATAAGGAGAAAGTCAAGGAGTGACATGATTCTCATATCAGCCACAAACATTTTGAGATTGGACAGAAAGTATGGCTGTTTGATGCGAGGCTTAGATTATTTCCAGGGAAGCTACAGAGCAAATGGAAAGGACCTTATCTGGTTCGGAAGGTACACGACAACGGTAGCATCGACATATCTGAGTTGTCTTCCGAGAGTACCTTCCGAGTGAACGGCCAGCGGCTCAAACCATTTCTAGATCATGAGCCGCGGGTCGTTGATGTTGCCCCTATTCATTTTGCGTGAGATGTGGTCTTTGACTCACATCTAATGCATCTCACGCCTGAGCTTTACTGATCTCCCGCTGTAAATAGATCCAGATGTCCATATCAACACATTCTTTAGTCCCACATCCCTTTCTCCATCTTGTGATTATGCTATACTTAGGGTGCACTTTACCCTAAGTATAGGGGGGATGTGAGACATTTCGGGTATTTCTTTTGTTTCTGTCTACCCCTGTTTTGCTGCCTATACTTAGGGGCATTTCACCCTAAGTATAGGGGGGATAGACCCTGTACATTCTCTACTCGGTTTTCCCTTCGTGGACAGCCTGCTATACTTAGGATTACTTGATCCTAAGTATAGGGGGAAGACCCGAGATCCTCTTCACTTTTCATTCTCTTTTGTATAGCCTTCCTTTTCACTTCCCTATACATAGCACGAGTTATGTCTTCTTCATCGCTCTTGACTCTGAGGACATCGTTCGAGCTAAGTATAGGGGGGTGTGTATATATTTCATATATACTTTAGCCATAACTCGTACTTTGTGTGAGTGTGTTAATAAATAAAAATGGCTAAAAACCACAAAAATTAAAAATTTTCATGTACATAATCTTCTTTTATTTGCACATACATAGCTAGTGTACAAATTATTTTTGTAAAAAAAAAAGATTTCAAAAATATTTTGTGTGTAAAGCTTGTGTAAATATTTTGGTATTAAAATTATGTATATAGTACAAAATTTTTCCAAAATGTTTTGAAAATCAAAAGTTTGCAAAAATCTTGTGTAAATGTGTGTAAAAATCATTTTGCAAAACTTGCACTTCATGCATCATCATTCATGATTTCAAAACATTTTTCAAAAATTTTGCATGATTGTAAATATTGTGTAAATATGCATCTTTTTGTACATATGTATATAGTTTTTCTTGGATGATAGTTGACATTTAAACTAGCCTGGAATCAAATTGAGAAATGGAGCTTGATTAAGATCTTAATCCACCTAATTCTAAGAGGAACCTTATAGGGCTTAGGTTTAAGGCTTTTCAGGTCCATGGTGACTTAATTCTTTGAGTCCACTAGGCTATGATCACATGTCATCTCAATGAGCCTAAGTAGAGCACTTAACAACAACACATGACTCATATAGATTATGGCTTTACTTGGACAACCGCACTATGCACCGAGCTCTCTACAGATGAGGTGGTGAGGAGGCAGTCTTCCTTGACTTGGGGTAGCATATGAGGGTAGTACTTCTAGGCGGAACCTCTCTTCTTCTTATAGTGAAGGAAGTGCGTCTCAACTTGATCTGGTTGCCATGAGGTCTAACGACGGGAGTTGTGGGTTGCAATAAAGCTTCAAAAGAGGGATAGTCTACTGGCTCAAGAGGAAAAACTCCTTGTATATATGCTGCACATGTACATGTTGTATAGGTGCACTCGAAAAAAAAATGTGCAAAAAGAAAAGAACTCCAAAAAAGTGGTGGGTCTGAGAGAAAATGATAATCCCACCGGAGTATGTATATAAGTGCAATAAGCAAAGCTTGGTTTCATGATCCATCTGTTGTAGCTTGCAGCAGGGAGACTTGGCTACACTGGTCAAGCTCCCAAGGGGTACTTGACTACACTGGCCTTGACCCATTCTCTTCTTCCCCCTCTTCTTGAGCCGGATGTACTTGAACTTAGAAGGGAATACCCCGCTCCTCGAGGAAAGAGTGGCCAGATTGAGGTCATAGAGTTACCTTGTTGGGGAGGGTTGTCAAGTTGCCATTTCTGAAGTGGAGAGCTTAGACCTCACTTTCACAGGACAAGAAAAGATTCATGGTCTTCAGGGTTTGTGATTGATGACTTGTTCTGATCTGGAGCATTGAGGAGTCTTGGTTATAGATTGGTGGAACTTAGAGGCTGTTAGGTTTTAAGCTTAAGTCTAAATAAGGTTTCGACACATTAATAATCCAAAGATCTGATTGAGCTCCATACCTCAATTTAATAAAGGCAAGTTTAATAATCAACCTTGATCCATGTACATTCTCTTTCTCTTTTTATTTCTTTCTTTTTCACTTCTTTTTCAAATAAGTGTTTGCTAAGGGACTAGCAAAGTATAGTATAGGGGGGTGATGAATACTCATTCATCGCTCTTTATTCTTATATTTTAGCTACAAAAACCTATGCAAATGCATGTAGATATGTGTAAATAGGAATAATTAGCAAAAGCATGCATGTTTGTAAATACTTATAATTAGCATGTTTTTGTGCAAAAATAAAAGAATAAAGATTAAAAAGAAAAAGAGGGAAATATTTAGAATAAATATTGAGCAACCTAACCCAAGGGAGGGCTCAGCATGGGCCTGACCGCATAAAAGCCAAGTAGAGGGAGATAGGGGCTCATGTGTATATATTTTTGTAAATAAATAAAAATTATATTTTTCCTCACCCAAAAATATGCTTGTATATATTGTGTATATATTTAGAAAATACTAATAAAATTTAAAAATCAAAAAGACCAAAAATATCCCTTCACCATGTGCATAGACCACCTTCTTTAATTATTTAACCTTATAAATAAATTTATTTATTCTCTAAACTTTTTGTAAATATTCTATATTATATTGTAAATAAAATAAATAAAAAGAATTAAAACAAAAATCAAATAAAAATAACAAAAATTAAAAAAAATACAAAAATATATTGTATATGCCATGTATATAGATGTATATAACTATTTATTAGACCTATGTATATAAATAATAAAAATAAAATAAAAATAGCCTTTTATTCCTTATTTTATTCTATAAATAAATAAAATATAAAATAGGAATAAAAATGTATAAAAATAACTAATTAAAAATCAAAATTAAGAACCCTATATTGTATATATACCTATGTATAGCTATACTATGTGAATACCTTATTTTTATTTCCAAAAATTAATTAAAAATCACCAAAAAATAGAAAAAATTAAAACAAAATTATTTCATGTTTTGAGTTTTTAATAAATCGGCCATTTCCTATTTTATTTTGAATTTTTAAAACATTTATGACGTGGCCTTCTCCGATTGGTCCACGGGGGATGTTGACCCCCCGGTCAACTCCCCCCCTTGGACCACAGGATTGCGGATCTGCATTTGGACCCGACTTCTCGAATTTGTACCCGCTTGATCCGACTCCCGAATCCGCTAACCCCGGGCGCTAATCCGAGCCTGATCTTCCCTGATCCACGCCCGGAGGTTTGCATGGGGATCCGCGCTCCGAGCTTCACACCCGACTCCCATCTAGCCGGACCCCTAATGGTATATAACCTGAGCTCCGCCGCACTTCATTTCTATCTTTGGCTCTCCACTCTCACTCCCGTGACCTCCATAGCGATCCCCGAGGTGACAGCTCGCGATTGCCCTTGTCGCAGCGAGGAGGAGGTGGCCGGACCACTGATCCGGCGACGTTGCGCCGCCGTGCTCCGCCCAGAGCAGGAGCTCGAGCCTCAGGCCTTGGCGACCTTCGAGGCAACGACCAGGAGCTGCCTAAGCTTCAGCACAGCCTTCCACTCTACCCAGGTAGCATCCTAGCTCGCCTATTTAGCGTAATTTCTAGTTTCCCCCAATTCGTAGCTCCGACATATTCCGTTGATTCCGGCCATATCGTGTACCTTTTCGATCATCGGAACACCCAGTCACCATCACCATCCCTCCGCGCACATTCTTCGCCCATTCATTCAACCCAGCTCGCACAGGAGCTGGGGTTCGAGCTCCACCATCCTCCGCTCGCCGGAGCTCGCTCGCCCCGACCCACAGTTCACCTTCACGCCGCTTCATCGGGTCGAGGCACTTTGCCCTCGACCCGCGAAGCTTCTGGGCTATTTTGCAGGTCAAGAGGAGGCCATCTGAGGCCCCCTCACATCCAGGACAGGAGCTCCCCTCCGTCGACCTCGCCGGAGCCCCTCCAGGGCTCGGCTGGGCCATCGGAGGCCACCACCAGCTGCGGGACGACATCGCCGACCTTCTCCGATCTTCGGAGGCAGCTGAGGAGGACCACAGTACGCGCACGAGGCCGGCGAAGCTCGCCGGCTGAGTGTTCTTCCAGTATCCTCCACCACCGTCCGATCGTCCTCAGAGCTCCAGTTCCAATCATCGCCGTCCATTCATCAAGGAGCAGCCACCGTCCGATCCTTTCGAGGGTAGATCTGGACTGTTAGCGTAGAGGGAGAGGCACCAGCACCTGAGCACCGTTAGATCCTCCACGTGTCTCATTCTGCGCCGTCGATCGGCCCACGTGTGGAAGGAGAGAAGCGCCAGCATCCCAAGACCGTCCGATCAGCTACGTGGCGCGCATCCAGCCGTCGACGTAATAAGGGGTAAATTACCTTAGGCCCCCTTTTAGTTTCTGTTTTACGTGTCAGTCCTGTAAATATTTTATGCATTTTATTTACGTAGGGTAAATTGCACATTGGACCTCATGCTTGTTTATATTTGCACTTATGCCCCTGTGTATGTGAGCCACGTGCTTCGTCACGTGCTTTGTCTGGGTTATTTGCAACTCTTATCCTGTAGTTCTGGAGGTTAATGATTGAATAGAAACTTTTTGGTAATTGCATATATGCCCCTGTGAGTGTTTTTATTCCGCATGTGCGCCTTTTAGTGGGTTAATTGCATAACAACCCCTGGACTTTTTGGTACGAGTTACCAAAAGGTCCTAGGACTAGTTTTTATTACCAGAAGGTCCCTGAGTGCCCCAGGCACGCGCCACGCGCGTGACTTGCTGGGAAAATTGCACCTGGACCCCCAGATCTTCGGGTATTTGCACTTAAGTCCCTGTGCACAGTGCCCCCTTTTGATTTTTGAATAAAATATCAAACCACCTCCAAATTCGATGAAAATTTGACACATGGCTCCTGCCATGTTGTAGAATTTTTGAGAATTTTTGAGGACATTTTTGATTTTATTTGCCATTTTTAAAAATTCAAAAACATCTATTTTAGCGACTGTCTAGGTTTAAAAATCCCAAAAAAATATACAAACACCCCCAAAAATTCTAAAAAAATTAGTTACGGTTCTTTGTGTGTTTCTTGATTTTCTAGCCAATTTTGGCTATTTTTCATTGAGTAAAAACCCTAAAAATCTAAAAACACCTAAAAACTCATAAAAATTATAGTAAATAATTTAAAAACCCAAAACAATAATTTTGGTGCCCTAATTTTCCTTGTTTTCTCTAGTATACAGGAAAATTACCTCCAGGTTCCTTTGAGATTTTAAATATTTTATTTTTGGATTTTGGACCTGGCTGGACAGTACCTTGCCTTTTTAGCACTGTTTGATTTTTAGAAAATAAAATACACCTTATAAAAATCCCAAAAATTCACCAAAAACACTTAAAAGCCTAAAAAACATAAAAACATTTTTTCTTGAATTTTTGCTTGATTTTTGGTGCTTTAAATAAATTGCTCAAGTGTGCTTTTATTTGCTTTCTTTTATTTTCTCATTATATTAAAAATCCAAAAAAAATATAAAAATTATTAAAAACAACTAAAAATCCTTGTATTTTATTTTATTTTATTTTTTACTACTTCGTAGGCCTCTGGCCAACCCGTGCTCCTTGTGTTCGACCCTGGGTGCTATACCAGGTTAATCTCATAGCTAGGCCGCTTTCTTTTGTGCTTGATTGATTTATTTGCTCGAGTGGTCTGATTTTTCTTGATACACTAGTCTGAGTGACTGAGGTCGCAACGACCATTTCTATACCTTTACCTTAGTCATTTAGACAGCTATCACTATCACTTCCTTTTCTGTAGCTGTATAATTTATTTGCTCTTCATCTAATGTTTTGTTGGTGTAGTGAATGATATAGGGCAACTTATATCTTCTTTGTCCTAATGCAGCCCCAACTGCAAAATCTGATGCATCCGTCATGATCTCAAATGGAAGAGACCAATCAGGTGGATGTAGGACTGGAGTCTGAGTGACGAGCTCTTTCAGCTGATATAATGATTGGAGAACCTATTGATCAACAATAAACTCGGTCTTCATGCAAAGAAGTTATGTGACAGGTCAAGCAAGTTTGTTAAAGTCCTTGACGAATCTTTTGTAGAATCTAACATGCCCCAAAAATGACCTCACATTCTTCACATTTTGAGATGGATCTAATTTAGCAAAGACTTCCACCTTAGTCGAGTCCACTTACATGCCTCTCTTGGAAATGGCATGGCCCAACGCAATTCCTTTTGTGACAATAAAGTGACACTTTTCCCATGACGAAACCAAATTTACTTCACGGTATTTCTACAATACTCTATCTAGGTGCATGAGACAAGATCGAAACTATCACCGTAGACTGAGAAATCATCCACGAAACTTTGAGAAAACTCCCGACCATATCAGCGAAGACTGTAAGCATGCACCTTTGGAATGTCGCATGTGGCAGGTGCATTGCACAATCCAAAGGACATTCTACGATAGGCATATGTGCCGAATGAGCAGGTGAATGTTGTTTTATCTTGGTCTTCAGGGGGAATTGCCACATGGTTGTATACGGAGTACCCATCTAAAAAGCAGAAGAATTCTTTCTCAGCTAATCTCTCAAGAACTTGATCAATGAGTAGAAGGGGTAGTGATCATTCTTGGTAGACGAATTCAGGCGATGGTAGTCAACAAACATGCCAATATGTAAGTACTCTGGTAGAGATCTCCTCTCCTTGGGCATTCTTAACCACAATGAGCCATGATTTCTTCGGAACAACATATAGGGGTCTCGCCCATTTTGAATCTGATATGGGATAAATAAAACATGTTCCATACTGCTACCTGATTTCCGTCATAATTGTGTCCCAAAGATTATGATTCAATCTTATCTGAATCCTTGGGGTAGTTTGCAGTCATCATCGAGATATATGTGGTGTGAACACAGGGCCGGATTTATCCCTCGGAGATCTGATACTTTCCAACCAAGTGCCTTGTGATTTTTCTCTAGAACCTCGATAATTCGAGATTCCTGATCTGGAGTCAACCTGTTGTTGATGATGACCGAATACATATTCTCTTCACCTACAAGGAAAGCAAACTTCAGACCTGTCGGGAGCTGTTTGAGCTCAGGTAATTGTAGAGTCTGCTTCTCAGACACTTCAGAAACTATGCTGGTAGATGGATGATCTGATGGATTCAATGAGGTATTGAACAACTCTGTAACTGTTGACTCTGATATAAATGTATTAAACACATCTACAATGAATTCTTCATGTTCGGTTTGGCATGAGTTTTCTTCAAACATGCAAATTAGTGATTCTGACTCTGTCTCTGTCTCCCAGTTGACGAGAGAGTAAGGATCGATCGTGATTTCCAAGTCTTCCTTTGAAGAGAGGATTTCCTATGTTAGAATATCATTCAAAGAAATTTATTCATCACTGATATCAACAATGTTACAGTCTTTGGCTATATATGGCATGCCTTCATCAGATGCGGCTTTCGACTCGATGATCATGTCCATGGTGGCCTTGTTAGTGCATGAGCAAAATATGATCTTTCCAGACCTGTAGTCGATGACCACTTCAGTAATTTGAAGGAATGGTTGATAAACACAAAAATACTCATCGGTCATGCATTCCACACAAGGTGGGAACTCAGTCGATGCATTGACCGACGAATACCTTGGATTTAATCAACAATTAACCCACAATATGAATAAAGCAATAAATATCAAAATGTAGAATTAAAATTTATTATAACTCTACAATAAAAGGTATAGGTATAAGTACGTGTAGAGGTCGAAAACAGGAAGCAAACGGTAGAAGGAGGCACAAATGATGCACAAAAATCTGTCTTTTATCTCTTGTTCAATTTATTGTTTTTGTGGGATTTTGATTTTATTTTTTTATTTTTATTTTTGTTTTATAGTTTTATATTTTGATTTTTAATTTTCCAATTTTATTATATTTTCTTTTTTATATGTGTTTTTATTATTTGTTTTTCTTTTGTATAAACAATATAGCCTATTTGAGGCTTTCTATTTACAATATATAGAAGTATATTAATAAATATTATTAAATATAGTTAAAATTCAGAAAATAAGATGTTTGGGGTTTTTAATATTTTTCTAATGTTTTTATATTTTTCCATAAATATTTGCTAATTTTTATGTATTTTTAAAATCAAAAATATCCCAAATAAGGAATTAGATAAAGACCTGAAATTGAATTGGATTTTAAAAATAGTTAATAAACTCTAAAATTATCTAAATCAATTTTAATATATAAATATTTATATAAATAAAATTATAATATAGAAAAAGATGTTTTTGGATTTTTTTAAGAATTTTTAAGATTTTAAAAAGGATTTTAGATTTTTTAGATTTTTTAGGTTTTGTTTTTCATTTTTTAATGATTTTTGGTCTGTAATAAAAACAACATAAAATACACTATATATACTTTTTTTAGAATTTTTAGGGATGTTTTTATTTTTTTGGTATTTTTTAAGCTAAACAGGGAATAAATAGGCTCCATTTCATTTTTAATAAATCATTAAGTGCACAAAATGCCAAACAAAAATTGGGCATGAAAATACGTGGCAAAATGTATCTAACCCTATTTTTGTGAATTTTTAGGAGTTCAATGGGTATTTTTAATAATTAGATAAAACATACAAAAATCAAAGTCCTAGCAGGGGCATTTTTGCAATAAAAATAAAGTCCAAGGGGCTTTGTGCAAAAGTGCCTGAAGAAAAACATACTTATTTAATTTTGAAATACCTTTTAACAATTACAAAATCCGTCAGGGTATCTATGCAATTTATCCATCACGTGGGACTACACATGAGGCAACCTGGAAAGGAACCTAAATGCAAATATGAGAAAATACAGGGGCCTTCCAGCTATTTTTACAAAGATATAACGTTATCCACAATTTATTGGACTAAAGATAAATACAAAAACTTGTATAGGTATACTTGCAATTTGCCCAACTCACGTGGGATGACACATGAGCTGAGCTGGATAGGACTTAATTGCAAATAAAGAAAGTTTGGGGGGCCATTTACAAAAATTCTAATTTATTTACAACGTTAACTTTATTTACAGAACTATTTATTAAATACAAAAAGGCGAGGTTATATATGCAAATTACCCCAAAGGTGCGCGTTGATGGACGATTGGGATCTCTTCACTTAAATATGTGACGCGTTCACGTTGCAAGATGATGCTTTGCCCGTGAATGGCCAGGATTAGATCGCTGGGCACGATCAGACGGTGACGGCGCGACTCGATCCGACGGTCTTCGATCGATCTGGAGTGGCTAGCAAATCGAACGGCTACGAGGAGGTCAGGAAGAACAGATCAAGAACTCGCCTGGGGCGAGCTTCGATCCATCCTCCTGAGCGCCTCCGGCCATCTGGAAGGCTTGGGCTAGGGGAAAAGGAAGCTTGAGATCCTCCGCTTCAGATGGCGTTGCTAGGAGGGCCCCTGGAGCTCAGACAACGGCTGGCAAGCTCGGAGAAGTTGGGAAGTCAGGTACCTCAGTTCTTCATCAAAATAACTTCGATTGAGGCTTCCACGCGCACGCTCCTGTAGGGTTAGCACGGGTACACAAAAAAGGGGTGCCAGGCATGTTTGGGAGGTGGAATGACATGGAGTGGAGTGGGCGGAGGTCTCCGGCGAGAGTGGTGGAGGTGGAGACCTGATCTCCAGATCCACGTTGGATCTGGGGGAATGGAGTGCATGGGATGAAGAGATGCGGAAAGGGAACGAAGTGGGATGAACTGTGGGTCGGAAAGACAAGCTAGGTACGACGACTAATCTAGGTTGAATACCTAAGATAATGACTAATCTAATGACATAATTAAAAAGCAAGGACAAAAATCTATCTAAAATAATTAAAGACTAGCTTGTACCTGGCCGGGTGGCCAAGGAGCAGAGGTCACCGGAGTCGACCTTGGGTGCACCTCCATCGCCCATCAGCCCGCGCAAACCCTCCAGGAGAGCTCCATATGTCACATAGAGTCACGCTAGACCGAATGTGGGGACTTAAGATTCAGGGGATGACCAAATTTGAGAATGGAGGTGGAGGTCCTTATTTATGAACAGAGCGAGCACCCTTATTAACTGAACAAATGGCGACGATTGAGTGTATGTACAAGAAAGTAAAGGAGTCGGTGTGGATGTAGAATAATGGAGGATCAAATGTCAAGAAGACATCGAGGGTGATTGATCGATAGATCAACCGGGAAAAAGGGCGGAAGTTGCGGGATTAGAAAGGTTCATGTCAAATCGGACCTGGGGGGACTGTTGACCGGGCAGTCAACAATCCCAGGAAGGGGATTGGTCCACACAGGATCACAAAACGACAAAACTGCCAAATTAAATCAAAAATAGTTACTTTAAAAAAGTAAATGATTTTATTAATTTTTGTATATAAAATAAAAAAATGTTTATTCTTGATGTAGTATTTTATTATGATTTTTATTTATTTTCTTGGCTTTATTTATTAGTGGTTAATTTCTAATAGTGTATTTATTGGTAGATTTGCCTATATTTTGTATATTTTTATTTGTATATTTTATTTTATTATTTTATTCTTTTATTTTATATATTTATAACATTTTTGTGAGTATAAATATATTTTTATTGTATTTTTATGATGTTATTTGTATATTTAAATAAATAGATATGTATATTTGATAGGTATAGTTATAGGTATTTTACTTATGTGTTATATACATCTTTTTATTTTAATGTATTTTATTGAATTTTTTTTAGTTTTGTATTTTTAATAGAATATAGATAGTATTTACAATATTATAAAAATATAAAAGAATAAAGAATTAAAGAATGTATTTCCCTTTTATTTATATACAAGTATAAACATAGGTATTTTATCTATGTTTTTATAGACTTATTTTATTTTACATTTTCTTTTTAGTTTTATTTTAATTTTAATATGCACATGTGCTATGAATAATATTTACAAAATTATAAAATATGAATTTATAAAAATAATAAATAATGAATAAATTGAATATTTTAATCGGTATAATATACAATGAGGGTCAAAAACCTAACTTTCACATAGTAACTCCAAAAAATATAAAAATACTTCCATTAAATAGTTTGTGAAAAGTTATATATAATTAGATGATTTTTCTATGTTTTGAGTTTTTATTTGAAAGATATGGGTCTGTGAAGTTGGATTTTAGGCTTTTTATTTTGTGTATAAAATGAACATTGTGTATTTTTTGTACAAACTTAATTTTGTAATTTTATTTACGTTATTGTCTACAACTTCCATGTACAAAGTTTCTTCATTTGATGAATAAATAATGAAGAATAAAATATGTGTCAAAACTACACAAATGAATGAATAAAAGAACTGGGTTTTTATTCAATTTTTGGCCCTTATCTCCCCATACTTTATTCCTTGTCGACCAACTCAATTCTTAACTTGGTCTCGGGGTTTAGGGTCATAAAATATTTTCAATATTTTATTCCTTTTTCTTTTCTTCTCTTTATTCTATAATTTTAGCATTAAAAACCTTATTTTATACACAATAAATACAATAAATTGTGAATGCTATTATGCACAAATTGATGCTATTTGCATGCATTAGCTAGGGTTTTTGAGGCCAAAATGATAGAATAAAGGTGATGAAATGGAGATTCATCACCCCCTATACTTTCCTTTGCTAGTCCCTAGCAAACGCTTATGCAATGAGTATAAAAAGAGTAAAGAAAAAAAGAAAAAGAAAGAATAAATAGAATTGCTTTCAGTTGTTAAACTTGTCTTTACAAAATCAAAGTTTGGAGCTTAGGTTAGACCTTGATGTGAGAATGTGTGTGGAACCTGGTTGGGAACCAAATTTAAAACACAACATCCTTCGAGAGTCACAGAACTCGGTTCAAACCACCTCAATAGCTAGGTCAGAACTAGCCTACATCATACGAAAACCCTTATGACTATGAAGCTGACTTGTACGGTGTAAGTGATAGTGGCTTCCCCCAACTGAAATGACAAAGGAACTGACTTCTCCAGAATGACAACCCAATGATTCCGCAATACAGCACTCTGTCCTCGAGGAGCGGGGTATTCCTTTCTAAGTTCAACTGGCATCCAACTTAAGAGGAGGGGGTGATGAAAAGACTGGACGGTAGCCAGTGTAGCTACCTATCATGGGATGCATGATCAGTGTAGTCAAGTCATTCCGTTGCAGGCTCACATGGTATGACTTTGATGCTCAAGCTTGCTTATTTTCTATACAACATATATACATACTCTGACAGGTATTTTATTTTTATTTGCAGGCATGTCCACTTTTTTAGAGTTTTTTTTCAACGTACTATTTACAACAACATCTACATAAGGAGTTTTTCCTCTTGATACAGAAGATTATCCCTCTTTTGAAGCTTTATTACAACCCACACTCTCCTGTCATTCGACTTCATGGCAACTGGACCAGGATGGAGTGCACTTCCCTTCCTAGACGAGGACGGATGTTTCCACTTGTGTGCGTCTCATACTGGCAAATCCAACCCCCTCACCACTCCAACTGAGTTGAGCCAAGTGAAAGGTACAAGTATCCAAGTTAGGTCACGACCGACAAGAGTCATGCATGTGTCTCGAAAAGTTCTAGTTAGTCAGTTGAGGTGACTTGAACCCAACCCTGAGTCTCAAAGAATTAAGTCTTACTGGACCTGAAGTACCTTAAACCTAGTTCCCATAAGGTTCCAGTGCAATTAGGTGCAGTTTGGTCCAACTAAGCTCCAATCTTCGACTTTATTGGACTAGTTCAATCATCAAACTCAATCAACGAATATGAATGCTATGTAAATGTTATGTACAATGCAGTAAGAATGATGCAATTTTTCAAAGAATTTGAAAAAAAAATTATAAAAAGAATTTTGGCAAATAAAAAAGTATAAAATATATACAGCTATTTACACGAGCGTGCCGCTTTTTATTTATTTACAAGGGTTAAGAATTTTAAAGAATTTATTTGTTTAAAAGTTATATTTATAGGTATATATACAATTAATAAAGAAAATATTCTCATTTATAATTATATACACATTTTATTCCTATTTTAATGATGTATTTATTCTTCAAATTTATTTGAAAACTATAGTACAAAATAATTTTTGCAAATATTTACAAACATTTGAAAGCCATTTTGCAAAGTTTTTTCACACAGTGTATATACATTTTTCAACATATTTTTACAACTATTTTCAAAAATATTTACAAACTGATTTTCAAAACTTTTATTGCACACAAAGAAATTTTGCAAATCAAAATACTTTTACAATTGTTGAAAACTTTTTACAAAAAGTTTTCCAAACGGGTCACGCCATTTTTCAAATCATTTTGCAAAAGTATTTTTAATCTGATTTATTAATCAGTATATACAAAATTAATTTGAAGAACAAAAAGCTTAATTAAATGAATTTAATGAATTATATATAGATATATACAGTATATTTAGACATATTTATTAGTAATTATATGAAAGTACGAGTTATGGCTAAGTATATACAGAGTATATATGACCCCCCTATACTTAGCATGAGCTATGTCCTCATAGATCAAGAAGAGAAAGAGAAGACATAACTCGTACTGAGTATAGAAAAGCCTATACTACAACGGATGAAGAAGGAATGAAAGAATGAATCGATAAATGAATAAGAAGGTGATCGACCCCCCTATACTTAGGATCAAATAAACCTAAGTATAGAAGACTGTACACAAAGCAGGGAGGGTCAAGGGTGGGAATAAACAGATCACAGCTCGGGCCGTCTCCCCCTATACTTAGGACAAAGTATGTCCTAAGTACAGAAAACTGACACAAAGGGGCGGCACCTTTTCTGTAGAAAAAGAAAATTAAAAAGGAAAGAAGAAAAGACGAAAAGATCGTAGAGAATGTATACATCGTCCCCCTATACTTAGGGCGAAAGATCCCTAAATATAAGAAACAACAGGAGTGATGAAACAGAACGTAGGAAGAACAACACGGTAAGTACCCCCCTATACTTAAGACAAGGTACAACCTAAGTACAGACATAAAGATATGGTGAAAGATCTGGGGTTCACATAACATACGGGAGATAGAATGAAAAACACATATATACAAAAGGGTATAGACTAGTGAGGTACATGATGGTATCCGACAAGTGAATACAGTTCTCTTGTCATCGTCTCCATGTGAGAACGGTGACGCAGTCGGAAGGTGAAAAGACACCCGGATCTGTAATCAAGTGGGTGTCAGCTACTGGGGAATATAGATCAGAAGCTAAATCATGGACCGGTAGCATGAAGTAGATCATCGGCTTATAAGGAAGGAATGAGTGATCGAAGCCGATACTAGAAGACCTGGAGGAAGAAAGAACAGTACAAACTCCTCCAAGTCAACCTGAGTCTCAAAACGTTATGAAAGGTGGAGAACATGAGACTTTCCTAATGTCGCGGCGTGGTATCCGGTGGTAGTAAGGTCAGAAAGTAATAGGAATACACAGAACACCACAAGACATGGCTCAACCCTACGAGGGTCGTCAAGGTGAGCAGACTCAGATGAGTCAAAGATATCAGAAGACTCGGCTTTATGCTCCTACAGACAGGAGACACAACTAGAGAGGAGACCGAGTACACCATTCAGAAGACCCGACTTCATGTTCTACAAGAAAGGAGACACCAGAAGTGAAGCCGAGTACCTATAAAATGATGTACCCTCCTGCAGATAACCCTCGGGGAGTAGTACATGCTAGATAATGAATAATCAGAATACATGCTCACCCTTGCGAGGGTCGTCTAGGTGAACGCACTCCAATGAGTCAGATCCATCAGACGGATCAATAGAAGCAGCCTCGGTAGGCGACAACTTGGCTACCAGCAGAAGAGACCGACAGAACTAGAAAATGTGACAGTGTCCCACAGATAACCCTCAGGGAACGTGCTGCCAACTAAGCATCGAATAATCAGAGAAGGATAGCTCATCCTTGCGAGGACTACCAAGGAGATCGGACTCAAAGGAGTCCAGACAGATGGGTCCCAAGATCCAATAAGTCAAATACATAGCAAGGCAGTGGGGCCGAAAGATATAACAGATGACTCGATCCGTGCTCCAACAGATAGGAGACACAATTATCAAGGGGAACCGAGCGTAAAAAAAGTGTCGCATCCTCCCACAAATAGTCTCCAGGGAGTAATGCAAGCTAAATCAGAGAATATCTGGATCAAATCTCAGCCTTGCGAGGATCGTCAAGGAGAGAAGACTCAGATGAGTCAATCAGAATGGTCTTGGTAGACGACAGATCGGCTACCCAGCAGAAGAGACCACAACTCTAGCAAGGTGTCATAGTCTCTCGCAGATAACCCTCGGAGAGTACTGCGAAGCAGGCAAGGAATAATCAGAAATGTAGGGATCATCCTTGTGAGGACCGTCAAGGAGAGTTGACTCAATGGAGTCGGGGAAATTGGCCTCGTGCACCAACAGATCGGGTGCACAATCAGCAGGGAGGCCAATCCGTCTAATCAGATGACTCATTTCCATGCTCCGGCAGAGAGGCGGCGCAAATCAGGAAGGAATCAAGCGTAGAGAATGTGTTGCATTTTCCCGCAGACAGTCCTCGGGGAACAATGCAAGCTAAGTCAATCAAGTCTTGGAAATACTGGCATCAAATCTCAGGTCTTTAAAAACAATCAATCAATCATCAAGAGGAGGGCATAAAATCATGTGAGGGATATGAAATAATCAGGTCAATCACGGTACTTCCCTTGAATCAATCGAATCAACTGAGATGGCACGAAATAAAAGCAGAAATCCTCAGAATGCCATGGGTGGAAGAGACAGGAGATCAAGGATGGGTCAATCAAAGAGATGAGTGAGATCATGGGATTCCGATCACCATCACTGTGAAGCAAAAATAAAGATAGTCAATCAAGCTCTTGAAATTAAGATGTTTGGAATCGCAAAATAGATTGATCAGTCATAGCTCATGATATCATCCTCAAATCATCCAAATTGGTCACATCCTCAATCCGGTGTGGGTGATCAAAAATCCTCAATATCGAATCACACCTAGTGATCGTGCATCGTCAAAGTCCTCAATAAGGTCCAAGCACATATCAAGTCCAGATCCACCAAAGTCAACTCATCAAATCTCAGCATCCTCAAAAGTGTGCCCGACTTACTCAAATCATCAATGGAAGTCATAATCCTCGATGCGGGCTATATTCATAAGCATAGCAATCCCAGGTAAGAGAAGTGGTGATACAAAGGGGCACGAGGAGGGTGGGCGAGATGAAGGTGGACATAGACAAAATTGGGTGTTCCACACAAGCCGGGAACACATCCAAAATTGGGGTTCAAGGAGAGGGTCTCCTCGAACCGGACTAGATGTTGGTGATATGGGTACGAAGGAAAAATCGCAAGATCCAGCTAAGAAGGTAAGGATCAAGATCCAATATCACGACTCGATGCAAATGAGGAGGTGTATGTATAAGAGAGATAGAGAGACTCAAATATGAAAAATAATGACTCACACAGGTGGGACCGCAAAACTCAAAGAGATAGGAA
Source organism: Ottelia alismoides (assembly GCA_037367405.1). NCBI lineage: Eukaryota > Viridiplantae > Streptophyta > Magnoliopsida > Alismatales > Hydrocharitaceae > Ottelia > Ottelia alismoides. The sequence goes on from JAZKJV010001202.1 coordinate 992,320, forward strand.
AATGCAAATGGACTCCAAGTCACAATCAATACAAAGCAAACCCCAAATTCACCTACTCAACACAGTGAAGACCAAGACGGTCTTTTATCTTTTCATTTTTAGAGTTAGGTGATCATCACAAAGTTGTACACTCTGAGGACAGGATTGGGATTTGGACACTAATGCTTAGCGTGTATGTAGGAATGAAATGCGTATACAAGGAGGGGGTTTCTCTCCCCAAGAAAAGGAATCCATTACATTTTATTTTTAAATCCAATAGAGTTAGCAGTCCCGATTTTATTTATGTTGTCACTTTTTTTGTTTATTTTTCAATGCACGTTCTAACGGGGTTTTCATTTCCATTAAGCATCCTAGGTGAGCAAAATCGGAGGGAGAAGGTCGGAAAAGCCATGCAAGTCGGAAATCGATGATGCATGCCAAGTCAGAAGACTTACAGTGCTTCCCAGCTCTCTCCATACGGGATGCAAGACAGAATTGAAAACCTATGCTACATGAAATGCAATTCGATGAATCCGCTCTAGATAAAGAATTCCTATTATCGTGAAGAACCACATGCTAGATATCTAGAGATGAGATCCAAAAGTCCCATCTCTGAAGTGCATCGGTGTCCGTCGCAACGGATCCTGCACGCGTTGTATAGCACTTCTCTCGGTGCTCTCAAATCCAAATAACTAGTAATTATTATTTGACTAAGTTCGAGCACGGGTCTATAGGTACATGCAAATATATTAGGGGCTTTGGATCTTAATCTATCGAACAAACAATTTCCTAAGCTAGGGATCATTCACACAAAATAATAAAAATAAAATAAAAGGCGAAAAAGCACCAAAACTGTCGAGGCCCCCAAGGGAACAATCCCTCGGGCAATGGACCTCGAGAAGTCGGAGTGTCTGAGAGTCCTTTATTATTACATGCCAAGTGTCACTCTCTCACATAAATTTACAATTTTTTTTAAGAAAAATGCATAATAAAATAAAGCTCAGAAACTGTCTCAAAAATTCCTCCAAGTCTGGATCAGTTTCTCTCTTCTACCGGATCAGTCAGATGGCGAGCTCCGCCTTGCTTGGATGCATAGGTCCTCCTAAGAGGTCCTCCGTTGCATCGCGGTCCCTCGCAACAAATTCAAACACGAAGGAGTGTCAGACAGTTCACAATAATATCAAATAATAAAGAAAAATAAATAAATGCAAAAATAAATAAATGAATGAACAAGAGATATAGGACAAATAAAATAGGTTGCAACTAAGCAACGTTGCTCCCCGAAAACGGTGCCATTTAATAAACGCAAAAATAATCATCGGTCGTGCGTTCCACAAAAGGTGGGAACGCAATCGATGCGTTGATCGACGAAAACCTTGGATTTAATCAACAATTAACCCATAATATGAATAAAGCGATATATATCAAAAATGTGGAGTTAAAATTTATTATAACTCTACAGCAAAAGCGTATAGGTGTAAGTACGTGTAGAGGTCGAACACATGGAGCAAACGGTAGAAGGAGGCACAAATGTTGCACAAAAATATGTCTTTTATCTCTTGTTCAATTTATTGTTGTTGTGGGTTTTTATTTTATATTTTTTATTTCTTATTTTGTTTTATATTTTTATGTTTTGATCTTTAATTTTCTAATTTTATTATATTTCCTTTTTTATATGTTATTTATTGTTTTTTCTTCTATATAAATAATATGCCTATATGAGGCTTTATATATACAATATATAGAAGTATATTCATAAATACTAATAAATATAGCTAAAATTCATTAAAAAAATCTTTTTGGATTTTTAATATTTTTCTAATGTTTTTGTATTTTTCTAGAAATTTTTGCTAATTTTTACATATTTTTAAAATAAAAAATATCCCAAATAAGGGATTAAATAAAGACACGAAATTGAATTGGATTTTAAAAATACTAAATAAACTCTAAAATTATCCAAATAAATTTTAATATATAATTATTTATATAAATAAAATTATAAAATAGAAAAAGATGTTTTTGTATTTTTTAAGAATTTTAAAGATTTTTATAAAGGGTTTTGGGGTTTTTAGATTTTGAAGGTTTTTTTTCGTTTTTTAGTGATTTTCTATCTGTAATAAAAATAAGAAAAACACACTAAATATAATTTTTTTGGAATTCTAAGAGATGTTTTTACATTTTTTGGTATTTTTTAAGCTAAATAGGGAATAAATATGCTCCATTTCATTTTTAATAATCATTAAATGTTCAAAAAATGTCAAACAAATACAGGGCATGAAAATACATGACAAAATGTATTTAACCCTATTTTTTTGAATTTGTAGGAGCTCAATAGGTATTTTTAATAATTAGATAAAACATATAAAAATCAAAGTTCTAGCAGGGGCATTTTTGCAATAAAAATAAAGTCCAGGGGGCTCTATGCAAAAATGCCTGAAGAAAACCATATTTATTTAATTTTTAAAGACCTTTTAACAATTACAAAATTTGCCGGGGCATCTATGTAATTTATCCATCACGTGGGACTACACGTGAGGCAGCCTGGAATGGCCTAAATGCAAATATGAGAAAATAAGGGGCCTTCAATCCATTTTTACAAAAATATATAACGTTATCCATAATTTATTAGACTAAAGATAAATACAAAAACTTGTAGGGGTATACCTGCAATTTGCCCAGCTAACGTGGGACGACACGTAAGCTGAGCTGGACAGGACCTAATTGCAAATAAAAAAAGTTCAGGGTCCATTTACAAAAATTATAATTTACTTACAACGTTAACTTTTATCTACAGAACCATTTATTAAATACAAAAAAGGCAGGGTTATATATGCAAATTACCCTAAAGGTGTGCGATTATGGACGGTTGGGATCTCTTCACTTAAATACGTGGTGCATCCACGTTGCGCGATGACGCTTCGCCCGCGGATGGACAGGATTAGATCGTTGGGCGTGATCGGACGGTGATGGTGCGGCTCGATCCGATGGTCTTCGATCGATCCGGAGTGTCTAGCGAATCGAACGGCTACGAGGAGGTCAGGAAGAACAGATCAAGAACTCGCTTGGGGCAAGCTTCGATCCGTCATCCTGAGCACCTCCGACCGTCTCGAATGCTCGGGCTAGGGGCAAAAGGAAGCTTGAGCTCCTCCACTTCAGATGGCGTCTCTAAGAGGGCCCTTGGAGCTCATACGACAGCTAGCAAGCTCAGAGAAGTTGGGAGCTCCAGGTACCTCAGTTCTTCATCAAAATCACCTCGATTGAGGCTTCAACGCGTAGGCTCTTGCAGGGTTAGCACGAGGACACAAAAAAGGGGTGCCAATCGTGTTTGGGAGGTGGAATGACACGGAGTGGAGTGGGCGGAGGTCTCCAACAAGAGTTATGGAGGTGGAGACCCGATCTCCATATCCACAATGGATCTGGGGGAAGTGGAGTGCCTGGGATGAAGAGAGGCGGAAAGGGAACAAAGTGGGATGAACTGTGGGTCGGAAAGACACACTAGGCATGGTAGAGGGCTCGCCGAAGCGGAGCTCTGACGAACTTCGAAACATCTAATCTAGGTTGAATACCTGAGCTAATGACTAATCTAATGACATAATAAAAAAGCAGGGACAAAAATCTATCTAAAATAATTAAAGACGCAGCTCGTACCTGGCCGGGTGGCCAAGGAGCAAAGGTCGCCGGAGCCGGCCTTGGGTGCACCTCCATCGCCCATCAGCCTGCGCAAACACTCTAGGAGAGCTCCATCTATCACATAGAGTCATGCTAGATCGAAGGTGGGGACTTAGGATTCAGGGGATGACCAAATTTGAGAACGGAGGTGGAGGTCCTTATTTATGAACAGAGCGAGCACCCTTATTGACAGGACAAATGGTGACGATTGAGTGTTTGTACAAGCAAGTAAAGGAGTCGGTGTGGATGTACAATGATGTAGGATCAAATGTCAAGAAGACATCAAGGGAGATTGATCGATAGATCAACCGGGAAAAAGGGCGGAAGTTGCGGGATTAGAAAGGTTCGTGTAAAATCGGAGCTAGGGGGAATGTTGACCAGGCAGTCAACAATCCCTGGAAGGGGATTGGTCCACGCAGGATCACAAAACGACAAAACTGCCAAATTAAATCAAAAATAGTTATTTTAAAATAGTAAATGATTTTATTATTTTTTGTATATAAAATAAAAAATGTTTATTATTTAATGTAGTATTTTATTATGATTTTTATTTATTTTTTTGGCTTTATTTATTAGTAGTTAATTTTTAATAGAATATTTATAGGTAGATTTGCCTATATTTTGTATATTTTTATTTCGTATATTTTATTTTATTATTTTATTCTTTTATTTTATATATTTATAACTTTTTTATGGGTATAAATATATTTTTATTGTACTTTTATGATGTTATTTGTATATTTAAATAAATAGATATGTATATTTGATAGGTATAGTTATAGGTATGTTACCTATGTTTTATATACATCTTTTTATATTATTGTATTTTTTTGAATTTTATTTTAGTTTTGTATTTTTAATAGAATATAGATAATATTTTCAATATTATAAAAATATAAAAGATTAAAGAATTAAAGAATATATTTCCCTTTTATTTATATACAAGTATAAACATAGGTATTTTATCTATGTTTTTATAGACTTATTTTATTTTACATTTTCTTTTTAGTTTTATTTTAATTTCAATATGCACATGTGTTATGAATAATATTTCAATATTAAAAAAATATGAATTTGTAAAAATAATAAATAATGAATAAATTGGATATTTTAATTGGTGTAATAAACAATAAGGGTCAAAAACCTAACTTTCACACAGTAAATCCAAAAAATATAAAACCACCATCGTTAAATAGTCTGTGAAAAGTTATATACAATTAGAGTGATTTTGCTATGTTTTGAGTTTTTATTTGAAAGATATGGGTCTGTGAAGTTGGGTTTTTGGCTTTTTATTTTGTGTATAAAATGAACACTATGTATTATTTTTGTATAAACTCAATTTTGTATTTTTATTTACATTATTATCTACAACTTTCATGTACAAAGTTTCTTTATTTGATGAATAAATAATAAAGAATAAAATAGGTGTCAAAAAAGCATAAATGAATGAATAAAAGAATTGGGTTTTTATTCCATTTTTGGCCCTTATCTCCCCCTACTTTATTCCTTATCGACTAACTCAATTCTTGACTTGATCTCGGGGTTTAGGGTCATAAAATATTTTCAAAATTTTATTGCTTTTTCTTTTCTTCTCTTTATTCTATAATTTTGGCATTAAAAACTTTATTTTATACACAATAAATACAATAAATAGTGAATGCTATTATGCACAAATTGATGCTATTTGCATGCGTTAGCTTGGGTTTTTAACGCCAAAATGATAGAATGATGGTGATAAAATGGAGATTCATTAATGGTCGACAAAGAATGGTGGGAGTCTGGAGTAACGGTGCAGGAGAGTCCATGTATTGGACCACAAAATCCATAGGGAAGCGCACGTCCTGCACACTTACGATAACGTCTGTAAGTAATGAGGAGGACATGAGGTTTATAGAAGAGTGAATATCAATTAGAGTTCGCTCAACTTGATCAAATATCTAGCATCTGATGAGAGGTGCTCCCTTGTCTTTCTTTTTCTGTGGAAGATCATTGATAGTGTTCACGGTGGCCATGGTCAAGATGTGTTTTTCACCTCGACTACGCATGTTCTTGCGGCTTTGACACTTAGAGGTACAGGCATGTTTAATCCTTTCTTCACATCTGGCATGTATTCCATGGCCTTCATCAGTGGCATTTTTAACAGAAGATTTTCAATAATTTCAACAATAGCAGGGTCGGACAATACAGTTTTCAAATTTCTAATTTTTGATATTTTCCATTGCTGTAGGAAAAGGAATATTCACATAAGAAAATACATTTTTCGTAATTACAAAATTATGTACAGATGGCTCTCCATGCAAAACATGCAAAAATGTATCTATATGAGCTTTAGCTTCGTCGGACTGTGTTGGAAGTGCTGCTAGTGCTGGCTCCTCCATGGTTGGTCCTTCTTGGCTTTGGCTCTTCTTTTATTTTTTGAGAATTTTTATTTGCTTATTTTTTTGTTCTTTTTTCTCTTGGTGGTTGTGGACTAGTGTTGTGTTGCTCTTCCATCATATTCTTCCTTACTTGGCTCTATTGTTGGACCATCTGATGCAGAAGACGACTCGTCAGAAGACCCTTTATTCTTCCCCTTTACTGCGGCAGATGGTTGCAATGTCCTGATGCTCCTAAGAGTCACTGCATGAGATAACACAAAATCTGAAATACTTGTTTCTTCAGGACCGGTTGAGATATCACAAGCTACCTACTCTTTATGCTTGAAATTACCGGGGTTTGCCTCAACCTACGCAAGAATGGGAGTTTTTGTGACGGGAGGTCATTGAGCTTTTAGATCATCTTTGCTAGGCCTTTGACAAGTTGGACCAAGCAGTCAAGAGCATGGTTCACAGGAACTACCTTGGATGATTCAGCATGCTGACCATGTTGGGAGTGATACTGTAGAGGCTGGAAAACCAGCAATTGATGAGCAGTTGCGTACTAGTGGTATCGCTGGTACTAGTGGTATGATGGTTGTTGGTAATTCTGACTCTGTCTCCAGGTGTTCTGATATGGTAGAGATTGTTTCTATAGATGTTGGTTGCTCTGGACAAACCTCCCACCGGATAGTAGGTGATACGGCCTGATGGTAAAGGATTAGCCATGTTGTTTTCTACCTGGACAGTCCAATTGTGCATCGTTGTTCCAGATGTCGTTCACTTCTTGGATTTGGGATGGTGGTGGAAAAAATGGATCTACATATTATGGGGACTAGGGCTCTTCCTGGTAGACGACAATATGTTGAGACGACTATTGTGGTGACTGGTCAGGTGCCTGCATGTAATATACATGCTGGACCTGAGGCTGACTTGAACTTGATTGAGGCTGATGTGGTGATGATGGCTCTTTCTACTCAGCAGGAGTTGTGGCTATCGGACTCGTCGGCTACACGACATTGGTGGTACTGACCAGCATCTCTAGCTACTTTGAAATCTGATCCATCTTATCCAGATGTTGTGTCCTTTGTTCGATCATGGATAACTTCTCAAGGTCATGTGATCTCTTCTCAATGATATATAATTTGGACAGGTGGCTCCTAATTATGTTCAGGTTGGATCTCTCATCTTTGTCATGCTCATGGGATGTTGCCATATTGACTGGGTTGTGGTGAGTTTGGGGATGTCTCTGATATGCTCGGGACGAAAACAAAGCAACCTCTCCTTCGGTCATTTCTTCAAAAATCTACCAGACAATGTCTTCATTCTTGTTGAAGTGAGAGCCGCCACATGCAGCATCCACTAGCCTCTGACTTTCTGGTGTCAGGCCCTCAAAGAAGTGTTGGACCATACTGGTCTGAGGAATGTCGTGGTAAAGGCACTTTCTTGTAAATATCTGAACCTCTCTCAGGCTTCATGAATGGACTCGTGCGCTTCTTGGGAGAAGTTGCTAATACGAGCTCGCATCTGATTCAGATGACCAATAGGGTAGAATTTTTGGAGGAACGCTGACTTCAGTTCCTCACAGGTCATCACAACCTTCCCCATATGACTTATCCAATATAGATCCTTGTCTTGAAGGTTGAAGGAGAATGTGGTCATCTTGACTACACCTAACGGAATGTTAGGGTAGTGAATGGTGTGGCAGATGAGAGAGTATTATTGGATGTAGGTCTCTTCGTTGGTGTTCCCGTGGAAAGAGGGAAGAAGATCCAAAAATTGAGGCTTCAATTCAAAATGTCCATAGACTACAGGGTTTTATATCTACTTTGTCATCAGGCCAGAGCCAAGAATGTCTGTTTAGGCTAGGAAGCCTCTCTCCTCACCTCATCTGCTAGCACTCCATGGGGTCCATCTCCTTGTTCATCATCACATCCTCCTCCTTTATTCTCTCTCTCATCGGGTCATTCAGCATGTCCTGAAAGGCGACCTAGGCAAGTGTCTGATCTGTCAGTTGCTACTAGATAGACTGGACAGATGCGAGTACCTATGCATTCACGATGTTCTGATTTAGTTGTGGGCCTGATCTGGCTAATTTGGTCCCTTCCCTTTTCCCTGAGGAGACATCTCTTATTTGGACTCAGAGGAATATATCTAAACGGGGTCCAGTGCCGGTTCTTGATTTGCATCATAAAATGTATCCCAATCAGATAGGCAGATATTGGCACCAGATGAAAAGGTTGATCTGGAATTAGGGTCAATTCCAAATGTGCATGAATGGAGCATTTGATATGAACAGAAATCGATCTCCATCCACAAGGGGCGAATGGCAGGACAAGAGTGATCATGGCTTATTTGAATAGAGGAAGAAGTTGAGGAGTTTGGAGATCGGTATGCTAGGTCTGAATCCGAATTCTCAGGAATCACTTCGAATTATTAAAGATATCGTTTTCATGGAGTCGATGTGGGTTTAGGCGGGGTCTCGACTAAACCATACATGAGACTATATCTTGGATAGAATCAGAGTAGATGAGGAATGGAATACGGTGATGAACAATAGATGATATGAAAAGGAAGACAGTAGAAGGCTAAAAATGAGCAAGGTAAGAAGATGTGCATTTTTAAATAATGAAGGCCAATCAAATCCGCTTTGCAACACACACCTACAGCGCCTCCGTTTTCTTTCCAAAAAAGTGGTCCCACATGCGAGCGAGTGAAAAAAGTTAGTATGCTTTGAGATTCGCTCTGAGGAACACACCTTCTTCTTATTTGGTCTGCACAAATATGAAACAACAAATGAAAATGAAAAAGGGCGCAAGCGTGCATGACTGGATCTTTGACCTAAAATATAAATCAAACAAACACAATGCAAGTGGATTCACCAGCCCGACACAATGTGAAGCTGTAAGAATTCGGTTATTTTTATCTTTTTAATTTTATTTTTTGTTTTCAAGCAATTTTCTAGCAAGTCCTTAGTGGGCTAGCCCTATAGGAGAGTGAGTACTGCCAGAAAAGTATTCCATACTTCCCACTTCCTTTGTAACTGGTAGCCTGTACTTTTTAAGAGAATCCTTGCTATTGATCTGGATCAACTACTCTACCAAAGAATAGAGGAGGAAGTCAATAGGCGAAACTAATACTCCCCCCGACGGACGTGGAAGGATGAGACAGACATACCCGTGAGGGAGTGGCCTAAGCTTAGTACTTCATACCAAGTCGGATGTTCTACACAAGGTGAGAACAACATCGTCGACAAGGTCCTACTCGCCTTTACGATGGAAGCGCCAATACTTTGTGAACTCAATCAATAACAAGGCAGTACTCATGTTGAGTTTTTGGCTCTATTTCTTAGGGTCGTGTCTCACTCGATCTAGATAGTACCTAAAAACAATGTGGGCCTTATGAACCTAATACAATGATGTCCATTAGGAATTTTAATTTGGTCAAAGTTATTAAACAGCCCCCTTATTTTAATTTTGATTTTCACTTTTTGAGTATTTTCAAAATATTTCACCTAACAATTTTTTTGTATTTTATTTAAAATCCTAAGTGATACAAAACTAGGAGAGAAGACGGAAAAGCCATGCAAGTTGATACTAGGATGGAAATCCCATCGCGTATCTAAATGATGCGCGCTCAGATAGAAGACTTACAGTGCTTCCCAGCTCTCTCCATACGGGATGCAAGACAATGAATTTAAATCTACACTATATGCAAATGCAAGCTGATGAAATCGCCTTAAGCAAGAGTTGCTATTATCATGAAGAACCAATTAAGTGTGATCTAAGTCCAAAAGTAGAGTTATAGGTACATGCAGATATTAGGTGTTTGGATCTAAATTACTCGATCAAGCAAGACCTAAAAATCTAAGGGCTCATTCACATAAAACAAAGAAAATAATGGCGGAAAATTCAAAACGTGGAAAACAAATAAAAAAATAAAAATAGGGAGAATAAAAAGGTAGAGGTGAGAAAATGTGAAAAAATCAAGCGGGCCCCCTAGTGAACAGACACTTGGTAAAATAGGTCCGCAAGAGTTTTAATGTCCAAGTGTCCAGTGTACTTGTATTATTACAATTTAATTATGAAATAAATATGTCTCTCTCACAAAATAAAAAGAAAAATGCTACAATAAAATGTATGATCTTTACTCTATGTATCTCTTCTTTGCTCTCTCCAATCAGAAGAAAAGGTTGATCTCCACGAAGCTCGGGTGCACCAACCTCCTAGGAAGTTGTCATCATCGAGTGGTCCCTAGCAAAGAATTCAACAAAGAAATTGTTCAGATATGGATAAACAATTATTTATAAAAAGAAATAAAAGATGGGAAAAATAAAGATAGCTAATATACACAAAAATCTTAGCCTACGTTGCTTCCCAGCAACGGTGCCATTTGCTCATTTAGAGTATGAGGTGCCTAATGTCTGGTCTTGGAGGATCTGCAGTGTCTGGCAGGTCGGATCCAGCAACCATTGTATCAAATGCTCTCACGGCACTCGGTACTCACACAATACAAATAAGACAACAATAAACCCACAATGTATGATAATGCATTAAAAAATACGAGGTGAAATTTATTATACCCAACAAAAAGTGGTGTATAAACAACATATGTAGGGCTCGGACCACTGAGACCAAATCATGGATAGGAGATTTATTGTTAATTAATAAAAAATAAATAATAAATGTTTTTGCACTTTTCCTATTTTTTGAATTTTTGTGGGTTTTTAATTATATTTAATTTTTATAGATTTTTAGATTTTATATATTTTTTAGGTTTTCACATTTTTAAATTTTTATTTTATTTTAAATTTTTCAACTTTTAGTTTTTTTTCTTTTAAGGAAGTAATATATATAGTAATAATAATCGTAATAGATAGAATAATATAATATATATATACAGAAAATACAAATAAGGATGGTCCTTATTTTTTAATATTTTAAATAAATAAGTAGGTGTTTATAATTAATAATAATTATTATTATAAGTATTAAATTAATATAAGTATATATAGTGAATATATGTTTTATATTTTTAAATATAGTTATATATATTCAAATTTTATAAAATAAAATATTTATGTATTTTTCTAATTTTTCTATGTTTTTTATTTGTCTTATAATTTTTTCTAATTGTTAGTATTCTTAATATATTAAATATAGCAAAATAGTAGTTATAATAAATAGGCTTAATTGTTTTGGGTTTTAAAAATAGATAATAAGCCTAAAAATCCTCATAATTATTTTTAATATGTACTATATAATGTAAATAAAAATATGAAATAGAAATAAATATTTCTGGATTTTATATAATTTTATTTATTTTAAGCTTTTTAGATTTTTTTTCAATTTTTAATTTTTTCTTTTGTATTATATTGTGATTTTTGGTACGGATTTATATTATATAGTAATAAATATGCTGTAGTTTTTTTTTGAATTTTTAAAATGGGTTTTATATTTTTTTATTTTTCTAGGCAAACAAGGAATAAATAGCTCTAAATAGCTCGTATTCTATTTTTAATAATTAGAAAAATACAGTAAATGCCAAATAAAAATATGGCTTGAACAATCATCACATTAGATATTTACCACCATTTTGCTAAAATTTTACAAGAATAGGAGCTATTTAAACAAAAGAGAAATGCAACAAAATAAATAAAGGCCTAGCGTGGGTATATTTGCAACAAAAATAAAGTCAGGGGACGCATGCAAATAACCATAAAGTTTAACAGTAATTTTACAATTTAATACACTAAAACTAAATAGAGAAACCTGGATGGGTTCCTTTATAATTAGCCTATGCGTCTCACGTAGACGACCATGAAAGGTGACCTGGAAATGGATCTAAATGTAATTCTCAAGGAATGTGAGGGTCCACTTGTAATTTTCACACAGAATATTACACTACTACTTATATTTACAGAATAACTAATTAAATACAAAAATATATGGGGAAAATAGCGTAAAATACCTAAGGACGATGCATGCTTGGCATGTTCTCTAGATGCGCCATGTCGCTTCACTTAAGATCTAACGCCTCTGATTGTGCATCGCTCTATTTGAATTCAATGACCCAGATTAGATCTAGGTCAAGGCTCGCATCTAATGGTGGAGAAGGCATGTGGAAGAACAAGGAAGAACTTCTTCCCCACCTTCCTTGTTTCCTCGATTACTCCCAGTACCGCCCTCCTCTGGTGAAGTTGATATGTGCCTAGGCTTCCTGGGACTCTCTTCATCTACAAGGGAGGTCAAAGAGCTTCGGGCCTCATTGGTAGAGGCATGGAGGTCTTGTTAAGTTCTGGCCACCTGGGAACCATTTTCTTTGTTCAGTATGCAATACAAATGGGCTTCCCAGTTGTCTTCCTGTACAAAAGGATACACAGTTACGAGGGCTATCTCCCCATCCCAGAATCGAAGCTTGTAGTAGAAGGAGTGGGGGAAATGGAGTCGCTCTGATGAAGGGCAGAGGGGGGCATAGATCTCTCCTATTTTCCAAAATCGAAGGTGGTATGATGGGGGTTTTAATGGAGAAGCGAAGGGGACAGGTGGTGGAGGTGAGAGCGAGTCAAAATAGTGAAGGGATATGGTGGATCAAGTCGCCGGAGCCTAGAGTGAACTACGACTGAACTTAGGACAGCTAAAACTTAACCTAATGCATGAAATAAATGACAGAATGAAAGGCTAAAACTAAAATCTACATGATAAAGCAAGAAAAGGAAACTCAACAGGGGTACCTAGAGCAGAGAGGTAGTCTCTGGCGATGGTTGGATCGCCCAAGAACTCTGCCTTATCTAGGTCGTAGGGCTGGGCTTCACTTGTTGTCACTAAGGAGGTGCTGCAGATGGGTCCCTTTGGGGTTACGGGAGAGGGAGGAAGATCAAAAAGATAAAGGGGGTGAGTGGCGATATTTATAGGCGTGGTGAAGAGCATAAATGGAGGAGAGATTTTGTGAGGTGGGAAAGGAGTTGGTGGAGGCTAAGCATAGGGCGACAGAGAAGGATATGCTGGCTGCAGCAAAACGGGATGCTCGAGGAGCATGGAGGAAGGGAGGAGGCATGAAAAATGAGGAAAACATGGGTGTACCTGACTCTGACAGAAGTTAGATTGGGCAGGGGTTCTATTGACCCAAAGTCAACAAACGAAAGCACCTGATTGGTCCACCTGGACCAATCAGGGAATTAAGGGAATGAATTCCCTTATTATATGATTTAAAAATAGCAAATGATTTATTTAATTTTTAGTCAAAAAATGAAAAATATTTGTAATTGTATGTAGAATTTTATGGCTCTTTGTATTTATTTACATGCACATTTATTCGATGTTAATATATACATGTATATACAAAGGTATATATGCATATGTTTAGTGTATTTTATTTTTTATTTTATACTGTATATTTTATTATTTTATATACATAATTTCTATATTTATAACTTATTTAATTACACATTTACATATTTTGGTTTATTTTTATGACTTTATTTATTCACCTAAATAATTATGTAAATATATTATGTACGAATATTATATTTTAAATAATACTTTCAAATATATAGAAAATATAAAGAAGCTAAAAATATAAAGAATAAATATAGTGATTATTATATACATGTATACAGTACAGTAAGGACCCAAAAGCCAAATTTTGCATCTTAGCTTCAAATTAAATAAAACACCGTCATTAAATAGATAATTAAATTTTATGAACAATAAATATGAGCTTGGTCAATTTTGAGTATGTATGAAGGAGATACAAATCTGGGAAGTTTTCTTTGCGACTTTTTATTCTGAGTGTCCCGGGTGCATTGTATATTATTTAATGTGAAATCAATTTTATATTTTTCTTTGTATTTTTATGCATAATTTTCATTCAAATTCCCTATCCCCCCTACTTTATTCCTTGTCGACCAAGTCATCATGATGATTGGGTTTCGGGGTCTAGGGTCACTCAGTGTATATGACACTTCCTTTTTTCTTTTCTTTCCTTTATTCTTGAATTTTGGAATTAAATGCAGTGTTTTATACAATATTTATTGATCAATTATTAAGTGCTATTCTATACAGATTAATGTTGCATACATGCATTTAGCTAGGAATTAAAGGTCAAAATAAAAGAATAAAGGTGATGAAATCGAGATTCATCAAGGATTATGATGAGAGGCAGCAACGATGGGTTCCGACGGTGTCTACCCTATGTCGGTGGTGCCATTGGAGGTACGATGTTGCATATGATTGTTGTAAGGCATCCCTTTGTGAAAAGGTACTATACCAACTTCCTTTATTACATTGTTATATAAGGAGGATCACTCCTTCATTTACAACATACTTGATTACACAAAAGAAAAGCTCTCATATGTCCCATTTCTTGTTCTCTGAATTTAAAACTCCTTATTAAAAATCCAATGTTCAAGATCTAAGAAATTGTTCTTAGCTTGTTTTGATACAATCTCCAAAGATCTAATTTGCTATTTCTTTCGATTCTCTTCACAGTAAACTTTGCAACTCAAGGAAGCTAATTTTATTCCGTGAAGCTTGTGTTAAAATATATGATCACATACAAATACGACTTTTCTAGATTGCTTTTAACGGTTATGTATTATAGGTATTCGAGGTGTCGAACCTTTCCTCTTTGAAGATAAATTACTTTCTTGAGATTGTTCAAGAAAATGATACAAGTTGTATATGGCTTTGTGCAACATTCGATTTAAAGTAACAAGGTGAAAGGAAAAGAAGGTATCTCCATCAAGAGAATGGATGGGAAATCTTAGAAAGAAAATTTTAAGTCATGGTTTTTACCTGCTTGGGTTTTCACATAAAAATCATTTGTACTTTGTAAAGTAGAATTTTTATAATTTGCATGAATTATGTTTGCACAATTCAAACCCATCTTTTTGTGTTATTTGATCTGTTTTCATTTGGTATCAGATCATTGTTCAAGCAAGAAAAGTGTAAGTGCTCTCTTGCAAAATGGTATATGGGCCAATTGATGCTTACACCACCATAGGGGTTCTCAATCTTGAATCCTACACACAATGATTAGGTAATCAAATAGGTTATGAAGTTAAGAAGAATAACAAGAAAGCCTTTATTGAAGATGCTAAAAGGAAAAATGTTGCACATAGAGCTAAAGTACCAGACTGAGTCTGATGAGGAGGAGGGTATGGCAGTCTTGACAAGGAAATTTAAACTATTCCTAAACAACAAGAAGAGATTCAAGAAAAGAAAAGATGGAAAATAAGAATCAATAATATGTTACAAATGTAAGAAAAAGAGACAAGTGAAGAAAGATTGTCCACTAGTCAAGTAAGATGCATATAAATGGAAAAAGAAGAGAGCTCCAAAGCAAAATGAGTTCAAAAGATTCAAAAAGAAGGCATTACAAGTTAATTGGGATGACATAACAGATTCAAAAGAAGATTCAAGTTTCGAATCAGAACGGGAGGAAGAAGCATGCCTCAATCAGATGCATGTGGAATATGAGGTAAAAGATGTAACTTTTCAGAACTTCTTGATGCCTTAAATGAGCTTATTGGAGTCTTCTAAGCCGAGTAAAAGTGAAAATAAGAAGCCTAGAGAAGATAAAGGTAAGTTGTTGATAGAAAAATAAACATTAGAAAAATGCCAAGTGCTTCGGTCAAACATTGATAAATTAGGTTTGAAACCACGTCTTAAGATAATCATTAACAAACTAGTAAAAGATTCAGCTACCTTT
Organism: Ottelia alismoides; assembly: GCA_037367405.1. Lineage (NCBI taxonomy): Eukaryota > Viridiplantae > Streptophyta > Magnoliopsida > Alismatales > Hydrocharitaceae > Ottelia > Ottelia alismoides. The sequence goes on from JAZKJV010001202.1 coordinate 1,008,033, forward strand.
ACAGAGGGTGCCAAAAACTTCGATAAATAGTTAGGAACTAAGAATAACATTAAAGAGGAAGGATTAGGTTTGCACAACATTACTATTAATGCTCAAATTTTGCTTAGCTAGATAAGCCGAAATGTATTTAATACAATTGGACCTAAGAGATGGATACCAAGAAAATTTTTGGAAGATTTAGTGATTTTTTATAAACTCTAGGTGATTGTTTTGGAAGAATAAAATATGCGATTAGATAGATCTTGAACTAAACCTTCTCACGCATCCAAAAACACCTTAATCTAGTGTGCATATCTCTCGAAATCAATAAAACAAATTGTGGTAAAATGTAAAAACTAAAGAATCCATGGCATGTCACCATTTGAAATCGTCGTTTAACCCATAACAGGTCACTCATTGAGCCCACTTTTAACCCATGACAAGTTGCCATTAGACCCATAGGTGATCACTCATTGAACCCGCCATTTAGCCTATATCATGCCACTGTTACATCCATAGCAAGTCACTCATTGAACACATTGTTAACCAATAGCATGTACCATTGGACCCACAGGTCGCTCTTTGACCAATGGCAGGTGTCTGCTTAAACCTACTATTGAACACATAGCATGTCACCATTTGATACATTGCATATCACCGCTTGAATCTACTATTTGACATACAGTAGATCATCGCTTGAACCTTCTATTGGATACACAGCATGTTGGCATTTGACTCATATCAGGTCTTCGCTTGAACCTGCTATTGAACACATTGCAGGTCACCATTTGAACTCATGACATGTTATGTTAATACACATGATTTGATACCATTTGAACACGACATGTTATTTTAATGTCCATGATGAGGAAGAGACATTGATGACGATGTGTATGAGTGGAAAAAATACTCCCATCAAATCATGTCAGAAAATGATTCCTCAAAAAAGATGTTCAAACAGACTTAGATAGATACTAAGGTGAGATTTTGGATTTGAGAAACATGATGTTAAATAATACCAACATGGATGCCACGTCAGCATCCACATCAGATTTGGATAATACTTTTGGGTGCTTTTTTGGGTATTAATACCACATCCCTTACCCTTTTGGGTGTGAGAACCATTTTCCTTAACATTAATTCATATCACCTTTTGCACATGATGGTACTTGTGATGAATTAGAGCAAATCCATAGATCAGAAACGAATATCTCACATTTGATAATGGGGGCTTCTGAATTGTTTAATCACATCACAACAAATTGGCATCACCTGTCAACAGTTTGAAGTAATCTTATATTTTTGAATTTCTATGAGTGGCAGTTGAAATTTTAAAAGATATTACAGTATGCACCATTACGAAATAATTTAATGTTGGGAGATTTGAGTGGACAGAATGGATACAATGACGGAAATTAAGTTGAGTAAATTAAAAAATATCAATTTGGATTTAGTTGCCTCGTTTTTCAATTGTACATATAGGAGCATAATCTTACATTTTTGTCTCAAATACAAGTCTTTGTAAGCTTCAGCGACCCTTATTTGTAGATGTTAAATTTTAAGTTGAAAGTCCATGCAACTATTTGTTACAATTGAAAAATAAGGCCTTTAATTGGGAGTCAAGGCATAGTTGATATCTTTTTTCATAATTTACCCATTAATTTTTTATCTTTTTGGACGGAGATCTAAGGCTTAATTTATTATCTGTATGACGTTTTGCTAGCAATCTCAACCATGGCCGGTCCCAAGCTCAGGCAAATTGAGAAGGGTTGCGCGTTAGGTAGTTGACAGCCAGCGCAAGAAAGATAAATTTCTAAGTAGTGTTCTTTTTAAGCATACTATTTAGGAATTTGTCTCAAAATAGTTCAGATATGTTCAACATGGAATTAAGAAAATATTTAGATTTCATTAGTGTGTTCCCTACTGGTGATGTGTTGCATCGCTCGAATGTGATGAAAAGTTGGCAAGAGCCACTACATCATTGTCTGGATGTAGTTCAAAATTTGCAAGGGTTCTAGCATGAGGAACAGAAGCAAGTAAACAAGCTAGTTCTGATGTATCGTCGCCCGAATGCAGTCCAAAATTTGCAAGGGTTCTTGCACGATGGATGCATGCGAGTAAAGAAGTTAGTCCAAAAGATGGTACAAAAAAAGTTGTGGATAGTTAGTTGGAATATTGACACTTTGACTGGAAAATCGATGGAGATAGTAGATGCGATGGAAAGAATGAAGATTCAGATACTATGTCTCCAAGAGACAAAATGAGTTGGTGAGAAAGCAAGGGAGATCGAGAAGACGGACTTTAAACTTTGGTATTCAGGTAAAGATAAGGGTAGAAATGATGTTGGAGTGGTTGTTCATAAGGATTTGAAGGATTGTATGGTTGAAGTGCAAAGATTCGGATATTAGATTGTTTTACTAAAATTGATTCTCGAAGAAGAAATTCTAAATATCATCTCAGTTTATGCATCGTAAATTGGTTTAGATGAAAGGATTAAACAAGCTTTTTGTGATGATTTGGGTAAGATTATGCAAGAATTCTCACAAAGAGAGATGATTTGCCTAGATGGAGATCTTAATGTAGGAAAGGATGCTTCAGGGTATGCTAGTGTTCATGGAGGCCAATGCTTCTGGGATAGAAATGAAGAGGAAAAATCATTCTGGATTTTGTAACGACTTATGATCTTTTCATACCAAATACTCTCTGCAAGAAGATGGATGAGCATTTAATTACTTATAAGAGTGGCCAAACTAGAAGACTGATAGATTAATTTGTGTCGAGGAGAAGAGATCGGTCTTGCAATGACTGCAAAGTAATCCTGTAAGAGAGTTTGACAAGCCAACATCGCTTGTTAGTCATGAATAGTCATGAATGTGCAAATAAGAGGGATGGTAAAGAAAAGGAGAGTTTTCAAGAATACTAGAACTAGATGGTGGAATCTTCAATTGAAACGGTCAAGCTTCAAGGAGAATGTTTTAGAAGACTTATCTTGGAATTGTAACAGAAGTGCAAATGAGATGAGGGAAACTGTAGCATCTTGCATCCGAAGGGTAGCCAAAGAGATTCTAGACAAGTCAAAGGGAAAAGCTCCAAGCCAAAAGGAGGCTTGGTAGTGGAGTGGAGGGGTGCAAAAGAAGTTTAAAACTAAAAGAGCATGCTTTAAAGCTATTTCTAAGGATAGAACAGAGGTAACAGACACAAACTATAAAATAGCGAAGAATGAAGCAAAGAAGACTATAAGTAGACCTGGTCAATGGGTCAGGGGCCCGTCCGCCCATCCCGCTCATGGGTCGGGCTTGAGCCAAGAGATTTCATGAATGGGACGGCCTAGTCCGGCTCTCTCTTTAGCCCACTCGTCAATTGGGCGGGTCGTGGACATGTTCAACAAAGCAGCCCGATGCGACCTGTAAATATAAAAAAAATATTTAAAAATTAAATGCATACATCTAATATAATATACTTCAAGTTTTTTTTACATTATTAATATTACATCGTTTTTTTTGTATTTTGTGTCAAGTAACACATATTATGGTAACTTAGATTTACAGTGATTAAATGATGTTCAAAAAACGTACTTATCTCTATAAATTAGATTAAAAATGAGAAAAAAATACTTTACATTCAGTCCATGGGCTGACCCAACCTGGCCCAGACATGGGCCGGGCTTGGGCCTTGAAGTATGGTCCATGAGACGGTAGAGCCAGACCCTGGACAGGGAATTTTAGAAGCTCGGCCCGTCGGCCCGGCCCATGGCCCGACCCAGCCACACTTTGGTCGGGTCTAGCTGTAAGGGAAGCTAAGTCAGAAGCTTATGAAGTTTTGTAAAAAAAATCAATTCTAAAGAGGGTCAGAAGGATATGCTCAGGTTTTCCAAAGCAAGAGAAAGAATACCAAAGACCTTTCTCAAGTGAGATGCATTTTGGATGAGGTAGGTCACGTACTTTTTACTTAGAGTGATATAGAGACTAAATAGAAACAGTATTTCCAAAAGCTTTTCATTGGGGAAGGAAATAGAGATATCACTTTGGGAGATCTAGCTAGTAGTGAAAGTTACTTGAATCTGAGAAGTTATAGACGAATACAAATGAAGGAAGTAAAGGAGGTTTTGAAGGTTATTAGACTTAAAAATGTGTAGGACCTAATGACATTTCTATAGAAGTATGGATAGTTTTTGGTGAGTGTGATTTGACTTGGCTTACAAATCTATTTAATGTTATTTAGTAAAGTAAGAAAATGCATGAAGATTGGAGAAGAAACATAATGGTGCCTCTTTATAAGAAAAAAGGAGACATTCAAAACTGTTCAAATTAGAGAGGTATCAAGCTAATGAGTCCCATTTTGAAAATTTGGGAATGTGTGATTGAAAGAAGATTGGAGCAAGTTTCCAAAGTAAAAGAAAATCAATTAAGATTCATGTCAGGCCGCTCAACTATTAAAGCCATCCACTTGCTAAGGAGCACAATGGAGATTTAAAGAGCTAGGAAGAACTTCCATATGATTTTTATTGATTTGGAGAAGGCTTATGATTACATCTCACGTGAGATATTGTGCAGAGTTTTGGAAAAGAGATCAGTGCATGTCATATATGTTAACCTTATAAAGGATATATATATGAGATAAAGCTTCATCTTATGTAAGGATCCAGTCTGGGAAGGCTGACTATTTTAACATCAACATTCGTTTGCATCAAGGTTCAGCTTTGAGTCCATTCATTTTTACTTTGATTACGGATAAATTGACAAGTCACATTCAGAATGAGATACATTGGTGTATGTTATTCATGATGATATTATGTTGATTGATGAGACTAGAGATGGAGTAAATGAGAAGCTTGAGGACTGGAGACATGCATTGAAGAATGAAGGGTTTCGTATAAGTAGAGTTAAGACTAAATATATTGTGTTCACTTTTGATAGAAGCAATAATGAAGGAATCGAGGTAAAGATGGTGATGATAACATTTAAAAGAGATTTTAGATACTTAGGATCTATTTTCCAATATGGTGGGAGAATCAATGGAGATGTTATTAATAGAATAAATGCAGGCTAGCTAAAGTAGAGAGGAGCCTCTACTATTCTCTGTGATAAAAAAATCTTTTGAAAATCAAAGGAAAAATTTTACAAAGCAACCATGAGATCTATTATACGATATGGATCTAAATATTGGTCTATAAAGCATAGATATGTGTAGAGAATGGTAGTAGCAAAAATGAAAATGATATGACGGATGTGTGTATACATACGTAAAGATCGGGTTCAGAATGATGCAATTAAAAGAAAAGTTCAACTCCAATCGAGGATATGATGCGAAAAAATCGTTTAAGATGGTTTGATCATTTGCAAAGGAAGACCTCATGCACAAGTTAGGAAATACGAATTTTGAAATTTGGATCCACATTAAAAAATATTTGGGCGAAAAGTTGTTGCATCTTCGCAACTGTTCCCTGTATAAAAAAAGAATCAAATGAATATATTCCTGACATCAGCAATCACATTTCAATTAATCTATTCATCATGCTAATCAACAAGCAGATCGAAATAGTACAAACTGTCACCATCTCAAAGACCGAAATAGTACAAACTGTCACCATCTCAAACTCATCGTCAGTGATCAAACGTTTCACCTTCCGTGCGTGCTTGTCATGAGCCCTGGCCCGTATAACATCAGCTTCACATCCCTGCTGTATCCTATAAGCAGCAGATAAATATTGACGGCAAAGAAGCTGTCATGGCTAGCTTAGCCATAACCAGCCATTATGCCAAAGAGAATAATGCATCTAGAATTAATGGCCTTATGTATGGATACAATACTAGAACTTCAAATCAAAGTACATCTGTACTCCAGAAAATCAGAGTATCTTCCACTGGCATTCAACATGCAACAACTGATAGAAGTCCAGGTCTCAGAAAGATGGAAGGGCATGAGGGATGTAATTCAGATGTGATTTTCATAGAAATCGGCATATATTGATGGTGATAGTTTACAGAACAATATTATTGCACGCTGCTGCGCTTTCTTGAATAGAAAGGGCGTGTTTGAAATAGTTTGAACTTGCCAAAAATAAAATTTAACAAATATGCACATAAAATAATTCTTTGATGGTACAAATATACTGAAGACAGAATAACAAACTATGTCTCTCAATTTGAGGGTTCTGATAAAAAAAACCATTACAGTTCAAGTGAAGTTGTAGACAGTTAAACAACATGCTGAATCTATTGTAGAATTTTTCTAAATTTGGAGGTTTCCTGATGGCATTGCTCCATTTAAAAAAAAGTGTCCTGAGCACGCCTCAAGGAGCGGTCAATGGATCTGGTGCAATGCTGTAATTTTTTTAAAAAAGGACAACTTTATAAGATTCTTTTTGGATCTACAAGTCTGCATTTCTGACAAAATTGTTCTAAGAGAGTCAACCACATATTGAAGTTACTAATAAAAAAACAACAGAATATGAGGCACTTGCACACAAAAAATACATTCCCTTATTGTAAAACTCAAACTTGCAGGAAAAGCTCAAAAAATGCATTTCCTTATCGTAAAACAACTTGACGCTCTAACAGCTGATAAATGCAATGTTAAGATGCAACAATCAATAATTGCCATCAATCTGCCCACCTCCAGCTTTTGGATCTTTATAGATCACATAAATCCGCAAGATATCTTTTTTTCCGCAGCTGAACATCTGTTGGTCTTGCCTTCGCTTCTTTTTTGACATGACAGAGGATAATTACTCAAACAAAGCAATGCAACACTGCTTGCAAGTTGCAAAAATAATAGTCACTGAGACAATTAATGATTCATACTTTTCAGTTCATATGGACTTTTTTTAAGAAGCAGAGGAATACTGTAGACAAAACTTTGATAACATTAAAAGGGAACACAAGGGACTGCTAACTATGGGGCTAATACAAGGAGTACTTATGATATAGTACAACCCACAGACTATATTCCTTGAAATGATACATGGCCATTGAGGTAAACACAACATCATGGTGGGGTCCATTTCCCAGTCTTAAACTTCTTATAAAAATCAGAACGTTTTGATACCACAAAGAAAACTGCAAAAGAAACGTACAAATAAAAATATTAAAACATGACATATGAAAAAAATGGTACACTTGAGTAATATTACACAAGGAAAAAACCTGGTATTCCGGGAATAACATAGTCTTCCATCCGCAGAATGTCACATAGCCTCTTCTTTTCATTCACCTTAACCCATTCACCAGATTCTTCAACCAAAAAAAGTTGTGTCAGACCTAGCAGGTGATGGTGACAATAAGAAATGCTAAAGGATATTGATAAAGTAACATGTCAATATCTTAGAAATCCATGAAACTATAAACCATACTCCAGAGCCAGATCAAGGAGCAAGGATAAGAAAAGGTGACCATTAATAAAAGGGAAGAGACAAGCATGTTAAACAATTGGCAAGAATCCAGGGATCCTATTCATGGGCTGACATCATGTATCATGCCTACAAATCCAGGAAATCCTAGTGTTAGGTGCTAATCAAACAATACCTTAAATAGTCAAGTAGTTTGTTCCCCTTAAGTATTCATAGGTTACATGACAATCAACTTCACCTTCAGTTCGAAAATCCTTCCACCGACCAAAATGTTATTATTGATTTTCAAAGACAGGTTTTTTATGTCCACTAAACCGTCAGGATGCACCAAGTTCGAAAATCCTTCCTCCAATCCACATGCTATTGTTTTTCAAAGACTACGGTTATTTATACACAGTAAACTGTCAGCATGCACCATGGCTTTCAGTTTCAATGCACTAACAAAACTGCCAGAAGCCTTCAGTTTCGATGCACTAACAAACCCTGGACTACCAGATTCTAATTTCCAAATCATGCGATGAATAGCTAAAGACCAAGTATTAACATGGTAAACAAAATATTGAAGCAACGATATGTAATATTACACCTCTCGTCAAAAGCAACAATTTTTCATCCAAAAAAAAAACATACTTCTTACTGGCACACTGTCATTCAAGCAATTTCCAGAATCTCTTTCTTCATCATGAATATTTTCAGCAAGAGCTGCCGATGTCCCTTCCAGGAGATGATAACTAATCTCTTTTCTTGACAAGATAGTTCCCCAGCCAGCCTGATAAAAATTCGAGACAAAGCAGTTAGTAGGTATGAAGCTCATATAGCAATTACATCTTATTGTCACATGTCTACCAAGTCTTGAGTCAATAGTTCTACAAGGACCTTGATATTTCAAAATAAGGGAACCACTAGGTAATGATAGCATTGAAATTAGGGATGCAACAGGATAAGAAAGTATCCACATCCAATCTACCATTCTGTTTATTATCTGTGTCATCTACATCTATAACTATTCTCCTGTTGTATTATATAAATATGGTTTAAAATAGATTTATAATTACCTATATAATTTTTATGTTTAAGCAATACTATATATGATTATTACTGAAATAAGTACATACTTGCTTCATATGCTTGTCACCAAATAGACTTGCGTTTAAGTTAAATTACAAATTATTTGCAATATCGTAAATATCAATCCACATCCAATTCGACTTAGTAATCGTTTTACATATGGTAATACCATTTTCATATTTATCAATATAGAAACGGATAAAGATATGTAAAACACAATATCCTTGTTTCCTTGTCCGTGTGCAACCATTTGCACCCCCAATTGAACTAACATGACAAGTTGGGTCGTGATTGAAATTTATAAAATGAAATTATTGTCATCAATATCACAAAACATGATTCAATAGGAATTAATCTCATTGAACTTAATCTATGGGTAAAGAAAGAACAAGAGTATGTCTCTCGAGAGTTGTACACTTGTACTTGATAGTTGTTACCTCTACAAACATTGTTGTCTTCCCACGTAGGTTCCGAAATGCAGTATGTGGATTCATTCGTATAGGTCACCATGTAGCAAGTATGCAGTATGCAGGGTAATATGCATCGAATATGCAGTTTTGTACAGTTTCTATTTTCTATGTTTAAAAGAAATGATAATTGATTATCAATGCTGTAGCTTTTAAATACAGTGGAATCTTCCCGGATTGAAAAATAAAATTTAAGATAAGCATGATGCAGATTTATCGTAAACATTGATGATAAAACCATGTTAAATTGGGTTATATGTAAGCATTAATCCAATACAAGTGACAAAAACTATCATAAAAATTGATAAGCTCTCAACACAAGTAAATATTAAAGTTTAAATTAAATACCAATTCTATCTAGAATGCAGACTAAATGTGTGTTGTATCTAGCTTAATATAAAGACATGGGCCAAATATGCTATGGAGATAGCATAATGCAATGCAAATGCGGTTCGCATATGCAATTCAAGCGGCTGCATTATCGATCATTGTGTCATACCTAAACAAGTGGGAGAAAAGAAAAAACGTGGTCGCATATGTGTGCTACGTTATCATGGAGCTGCATTCTTGACCATTGCATCCCACCTAATCAAGTGGAAAAGAACAAAAACCTAGCTGCATGTGTGTGATAGGTCATCCGCTCCAATCCTTTTCCCTTTCATTCAGAGAGGACATTCTATGTAAATCCCCATGTTCATATGATTGTTTTTTGTATATGTATTTCTCTGCATGGTATCAGAGTCAATCCAATCAAATCGGAATATTCATGAAAACTCTCTGTGTACATGATACAAGTAATTTGTTGTGTGGTTTGAGATTTTTGCCCTGGGTCAAAGGCTCCCACGCGAAAATTCCCAAAGGTTTCATGGCAAAACTTAATCAGTGATTCTGCATAGTACAAAGCACATGTTCTCCGACAAGTAGACATATTTTAGTTTTAGTGACTCTGAGAGCCGCAGTACAGAGCACATGATCTCCGACGAGGAAACCCAGCTAAATTCATCACTCCAGTCCTTCAATTCCTCCTAACCAGCACGGCGTGAGAAACAACACCCTCAGCAGGCAGTCGGTAGAATATGCGTTGAGTTGATATTGTCTGTAGTATCTTGTATTCTGCGTGAGAGATTTTTTCTATTTGTCCAAGCTGAGCATTGCATACTACAGCTTGTTGAGATATTTCTACATTCCTATGTACCTTTTCGGTTATTTTATTTCTTCATGTCTATCTTATGTAATTTACCCGCAGGTCTCTCCTCTATATAAGAGAGCCTGGGATTAAGGAATAAATCATCTCTCTTATTTTTTCCAGCATGGTATCAAAGCGGCAGTCCTAGACTGAAGATCTCGTACTGAAACCCTAATCCTAGCCCCACCCCCTGCCCCCTATCTTCGCGTGCTGCCCACCTCCACGCGCAGCCGCACCAGCATCGCCTCGCGCTGCCCCGCGCAACTCCACTTGGCCTGTGCGTCCCTGCACGTCCTTGCGCGCCACACCGCACCACCAGCGCCTCCCTGTGCGGTGTCCCACATGCCCAGTAGCCCCGCGTGGAGCGCATCCGTGCGCGGCTCGTCTTCTAGCCGTCCATTTTTCGCCGGCTCGATTCCTCGGTTTATTTGATGGATTTGGGTGCATAAGTCTACACATGCATTCAAATCCACGTATGTTTGTGTAGACATTCACACTTTGGTCTACAAACCCTAATCCCCTACATCTGGCACTATGTCTGAGAACAAGGTTGATTTACCCGCCACAAGCGCTTTCAGAGGTCCAGCGCCTATAGTCAAAATGGACGGGTATGCCGTTCATGAGCCTTATGAAGTCAAATGGTAAGAAACATATTCTTAGCGAAGAGGAGATGGTGGAGAAAACTGGGGTAAATGTCTCGTGGGAGGCGGATGACGTTTATGCCAAAGTTTGGTTGACGATTAAGATCGCCAATGATGTGTTACATCAGTCTACTGCTAAGGTGATGTGGGATATCCTCGCAGCAACATACTCTAAGGCGAGGAATGAGACGAAGATTCTCCAACTCCAGCATGATATATTCACTATCAAGCAGAACGGACGGCTTTGCATTCGTTGTATACATCCTTGAGAGGGATGGTTGAGAAGTTGCACAGTTTCATGCCTCTCACTGCCACCCCTGAGCAGCAGGAGACATATAGGAATGCTACCATGGTTGGTGTATTCCTAGCTGCTCTTGATCCTAAATATGATGTTGCTCGCTCCCAGATCCTCGTAGATGCTACAATCCCTCCCATGGAAGAAGCTTTCTGCAGGTTTAGTAGCGTTATTGTTCCGTCTACTACTAGTGGCCAGACTTCTTCGGTGATGGCAGCCTCCCGAGGTAGAGGATGCTCGTCTACTTTCCGTGGGCATGGACCCCATGGTAGAGATGGTCAAATCCGTCAGCCCTGCACGTTATGTCATCGTCCTGGTCATTTTGAGGATACATGTTATTCCAAGCATGGGTTTCTTCCATTGGCCCGAATGACAGAACAGGTTGAGTCTCCAGCAGCTCCTACTACAGATCAGTGATTTGATGACCTCGTGGCCAGACTGAGGGATATTATGCCTCCTTCTACTTCACCATCTCCTAGAGGCCATTCAGATGTGGATGCCTCTGCTTCTGCTAGTACCTCTGATATAGCCAGCTCCTCAGGTACTTATGCTTTTACATCTTGTCATGGATCTGAGATTACAGAGTGGATTATGGACTCCGGTGCGACACATCATTTATGTGGAGACAGACAACAACTTGCATCATATACACAGGTTCCTCCAAGGAGAACAGTTGTGATAGCTGACGGGACTCATTCCCCAATCACATGACAGAGGAAAATCACCATGATGCCCTCGATGCGTTTGCAAAATGTGTTACATGCTCCTGATTTCTCTATGAATTTGCTTTCTATCAGTCAGATTACAAAGGATTTGCACTGCTGAGCTATTTTTGACCCATCATCTCTTATTTTTCAGGACATTCTTACGGGCAGAGTGATTGGGTGTGGTCGTGAGCAGGGTGGCCTTTATCGCTTGGTTCGGACTCCCTAGCCGTATCTTCTCATTCGTTTGGTCCAGTCTCCCCGCTCACTTGGCACCTTCAGTTTGGTCATCTACCTCTTCAGAAGATGTGCCACATGCTACCACAAATTCCACCTGGTTCTTCTTTTCAGTGCGAGGCATGTCAGTTGGGAAAGCATCATCGGTCTGCCTTTCCCAGTCGTCAGAGTCAGAGCAATAACTCCTTTTTTTAGTTATTTCATGTTGACATTTGGGGTCCGAGTCGTGTTCCTGATCACCAGGGATACAAGTTTTATCTTGTGGCCATGGATGATTTTTCATGGTTGTCATAGGTGTTTCTCTTAAAAAATAAGTCTGAAGCAGGGGATGTGATCAAAACTTTTATTAATGAAGTGTAGAATGTTTTCTCTGCCTCTGTGAAATTTATGCGAATTGATAATGCTTTGGAATTCTGCACTCGTGCTCTACCCCATTTTTTTCATCCTAAGGGATTATTCATCAAACATCTTGTGCTTACACTTATCAGCAAAATGGTGTTGCTGAGAGAAAGCATCATCATCTTCTCGATGTTACTCGGACTCTTCTCATTCAGAGTCGTGCTCCGCATTCATTTTGGGTGATGCGGTTCTTACAGCATGTTATTTGGTGAATCGCATGCCATCGTCTGTCTTAGGTGAGAAAATTCCTTTCTCTAGAGCTTTTCCTGAGAAGGAGTTATTCTCATTCACTTGTGTGTTCGGCTCTGTTGCTTTTGTTCACCAGTTGATTCCAGGTCTTAACAAGCTCTCTCCTAGAGTTGTCAAATGTATGTTTGTTGGGTATTCCAGGACCCAGAAGGGATACCGATGTTACGATCCTTTGCGCAGAAAATACTATATCAGTGCTGATGTCATATTTTTTAAGTCTCTGGTGTACTTCTCTCCTACAGATGACAGGTTGGCATCATCATACACAGATGATGAGGTTTGCATGCCAGCCCCTCCTACGATCTATTCAACACCTCCTCTTGTGTCTGTGGTCCCACCTCCTCTGCCACCACCTCCACCCCCCTCCTACTACCCAATTGCATGTGCCAATTGTTCCACCATTACCTAAATTCTATACAGGTCGGACTACTTCTGCTCATGGTCATCATCCATCATCCAGTATGCCCCAGGTTTGTTTTGATAACATAGCTTCTAACGATGGGTCTGGAGATATATCTATGCAGGAATCATTGTAGGAGAATAGCCAGTAGATGGAGGAGGTTCCCAATGACCTGGATATTCCTATTGCAGTTCGCAAACAGATTGGTCTTGTGCTTCTTACCTCCTTGCTTCTCATGTCTCCTTTCATCGTTTATCAGGGGACTTTCAGAGATTTGCAGTGGCTCTATCTGTCTTGGAAATTCCACAGAATTATCATGGCATAGAAGGATAGTTGTTGGCGATTGGCTATGGAGGAAGAGATGGTTGCGTTGCAGTCACGTGGTACATGGAGTTTGGTGTTTACTCCTCCTGGGACGCCTGTGGTCAATTGCAAATGGGTGTTTACTGTTAAACATCATGCAGATAGCAACCTTGATCGCTAAAAGGCATGATTAGTGGCATGCGGCTTTACTCAGACCTAACTTTTTCTCCAGTGGCCCGTCACTTTACACTGCATATCCTCCTTTCAGTAGATGTGGTATGTGATTGGCCTTTGTTTCAGTTGGATGTTAAAAATGCATTTCTGTATGGAGATCTACAGAAGGAAGTTTACATGAAGCAGCCTCTGAGGTTTGCTGCTGAGGAGGAGTGTCAGCAGGTTTGTAGACTCCATAAGGTGGTATATGGCCTTAAGCAAAGTTTAAGGGCATGCTTTCAGAAGCTCTCGAATTTGATTGAGAAGCAGGGGTTCAAGAGGTTTAATGCAGATCATTCACTCTTTGTGCAGAAGATACATAGAGGTATTGTTGTCATAACGGCTATGCTGATGATATCCTTGTTACAAGAGATGATATGCAGGGGATAAAGATGGCAAAAGAGTTTCTAGGCCGTCAGTTTGTCATTAAGAATCTGGGCATCCTAAGGTATTTCTTAGGATTGGAATTTGTTAGGAATGCACAGGGTCTTACGATGACCCAAAGAAAATATGTTACAGACATGTCGGTTGAGACGGGCATGATTGGGTGTCGACCCTCTACTACTTCTATGGATCCTAGCATGAAGTTATACGACGATGATACAGATGAGGTTGATAAGAGGAGATACAGAGAGATGGAGGGAAAGCTCATTTATGTTACTATTACCAGACTAGATATCTCTTTTGCAGTGAGTCGAGTGAGTCAGTTCATGGAACAATCTCGACAAGTACATATGGACGACGTATACATGATATTGAGATATCTAAAATCTTCCCCAAGTGTAGGATTACTTTTCAAGAAAGGAGCAGCTCTCTCTGTATCTACGTGTGTTGATGCTGACAATGCAGGGTGTCCTAAGGATAAGAAGTCTACTTCGGGCTTTGTAGTATTTATTGGCAATTCTCTTGTTTCTTGGAAAAGCAAGAAACAAACAGTTGTGGCTAGATCAAGTGCCGAATCTGAGTATAGGGCTATGGCGCAAGCAAGTACAGAAATGATGTGGGTTCGAGCAGTGTTAGCATATTTGCATGTAGATGTTCTTCTACCCATACAATTACAATGTGATAATCAAGTTGCCCTATTTATTGCAAACAACCCCGCATTCCATGAGAGAATGAAACATATTGAGGTAGACTGCCATTATACTAGAGTATGATCCAAAAGGGTTTGATTTCTACCTCTCATATTAGTTCAGGAGAGCACACAGCAGATATCTTTACCAAGCCGTTACTTAGAGGGTGATTCCAGAAGTGTTCGTCCAAGCTGAGCATGATTGACATCTATGCTCCATCTTGAGGGGGAGTGTTGAGATATTTCTACATTTCTATATACCTTTTCGGTTATTTTATTTCTTCATATCTATCTTATGTAATTTACACATAGGTCCCTCCTCTATATAAGAGAGCCTGGGGTTAAGGAATAAATCATCTCTCTTATTTTTCCCAACACAACTTGAGGGGGAATGTTAGTGTATGTGTCAGAGATGGATAATTGGATCCCTCCAGGGTCTACTTACCACATCCACATGTTTAATCTCACATCATCTATTAGTGGAACTTGGTCATTTTGGTGGGGTTATGTAACAGGTGAGAGAGATTAATGAAAGGATCAGCCTTTTAGACAGTTCTCCCATGGTTTCATCCCGCTCCTTGTGGAGTAGGGCTCTACGTAAAATGCCGGTGTTCTTTCCATGTTCTATATTTCTTTATCTTTGATACATTTTTCGCATTCATTGACAAAAAGACGGATCAAACATATCTAGAAGAAAACTCGGGAAAATTGGTTACTCACCTCTATCCCAAAGCAGACTGAGAATACATCAGCCTCCATATTTTTTATTTGATTTTAGTTCGGGCTACTTCCTCGCACAGAGGGGATGTGTAATGTTTGATTGGATTTCAATTGTTTCTTTGTATCATTATGATAGTATAGAAAATGTACACACGTAATGTAAATATATAAGAATATATGTAGTAAAAATACTTCACATATTTCAAATAATTAAAAAATACAAAACCGTCTAAAGTCCGACTAAATATGTTTAATCGCCCGACTATCGGTTAATCCTTAGTTGGTTACCCAGTTGATCGAGTACCGATTTTTGCAACTTGGAAGGCAACCTTGTTTTCTCTAATCAAAGCAAAAGGTACTTCAGCCTTCCAAGAAAGCTCCACCGTTGGAGGATTTAGTATGATTTTTACCTTTGATCTAAGGAGAAAGGTCTAAAATCCAAAAGGAGGTCCCTAGAATTTTTCATTTAATCAAATCGTGCATATTCATTTAAAATTTGCGATAGTGTAGACACTACCCTAACATCACAGTTATTTTTTGATATAAAAATGAATCACCGCGATTAGAAATTAGTATACCTGGTAATAAAGTTCAATTGCCTCACGAGTGTAAGCGAATTCTGAATCCCATGATAAAGGCATGCAGCTTTCTGAGTACATGTTTGATGATTAAGGACGTCAAATTACCAAATTGAACATAGAAATGATATTATATATATATATATATATTGTAATCAAAATCATGAAATAATCGAGAAGGATATTATATCAAGATGAGACGAAAACATGTCGGTCTCAAAGAAGTCCTCAATAAAATCACTTGACATGACCTCTGCATAGAGCAAAAGGACTGGCCAGTGAAGCATATTGTTCTCATCTAATCTTGGTTTCTTTACACCTGTGAGCTCTTGGTACATTGCCTTCCCAATCTTCAAACCTCTAATTTCAATAGCAGAAATGAGTGCCTGCAGCACCAACTGATATGAGAATAGCACACAATTCAACATATCTGTTTGGAAAACAAAGGCAGCAGTTGATAGAGACCTCGGCCACAGAAACAGCATCTGAAACCTCAGCCATGCGTTTTTCTTGTTGCTTCCTTCGTAAATCGATTTTTTCTGCTAATTTATGGATGTCTTCATTGGAAGGAGAGTGCTCAAGCCCACTTTTACAATAAGAAGAAGCTTCACACAATAAATCTAGTTGAAAAGCAGCTTTGGCTGCACGATATGTTGCCTGTTAAGCATACATAACCGTTGGACATATAAAGGTAGCAATAACATACCATTAATAATCAAATGATATGATTATTCTGGTGCACAAAAACAAGAAGATGCTGGAGCTTTTTTTGTTTTTTTCTAATTTTTAGCAAAATTGAGAAGTGGTTATTGCTGGAATCGCTGGATTGTTCGTGGTTTGGTGACACATTTATGGGGAGCTTTGGGACAGGCCACAAGCTGCAGAACATCTGTTATCTTTGAAAAATGACAAAGAAAAGATCACCCGACATACTTATTTTTCAAAAGAAAAAGCATAACCACTGGATGTTGGTAGTCATCGAAATTTGTGAGTAAATGAAAAGAAGGGCACAAATAAAACCAAAAGGTGGAGACTCCTCATTAACCCATAAACATGTTCTCTCATGTGTCCTGGCCTATTGGGGGACTGGCATCCTGATTTTTTGACAACTGGTATGGAGATAATCCCATTCCAAATCTTGATAATCAGCAATAACATCATGCAATTTATGTAATGGCTGATATGCAGAAGCCACATTAAGGGAAAAGATGCCATAACAGAAAAGTGCTAAACTGATTCCATTCATATGTAAAAGTGTGCATTATATACATGTCTAGTCCAAAAGATATTGATGTGTATATAAAAGTTGAAAAAGCACACAGTAAACGAAACTATCAAGAGTGATAATGGTGGTAGTTAATGGCAGCTTGGTGGCTATTATGCCAATGATGACTAGCATGTACCTGCTACGTTTCTAGAAAACATAGATAATGAGTGAGCAAAGCACTCATTAGCAAAGAACGATGGCTAAAGGAATGTGCATGGTTTAGTTTGACAATACTTTTCCTTTTCCATTTAAGCTCAACTCTTACCCAAATTATTCTCTTTTTATTTGGGCATGTCCCTCTAATCTAATTAAGAAATTAGTCTGGGCTGTTGGCTAATGCCTCACCTTATGACTTCGGAACTACGGAAACTCCAAGACTAGGGACCGAATCGAATGGTTATGCCTCCACACTGACCATACGGCCAATTCTACCCAGATACCTTAAGTGTTATTTTTCTATATTCCAACAGTCTTCAAACCCAAAGTTTTAAGGACGCAAGAGATACTGCAGTTCTCCAAGTAACAACCTGTTTCTAAGAATTCCTAGTCGTATTGAACACAGAGATAGTGGTCTGCGTATATTTGCAAATAGATTTCATGCTAACACTATAATTTTCCAATTCAATCTGTACCCGCAGCTCGAGGGTACCCTTAATCGATTCATAACTGCTACCTGATTCACATCTCCACATGGTGTTCCTTCTTCATCTCCGTCGTCAATGACAAGCTAAATACACCACTAAAGTCCAGTATTTAATGATTTTATTTCCCAGGGCCGGCTAAAATATAGCAGCTTTGCAATGGCGGACCCAATATTTTAAGTTAGGTAGGGCATATAGAAGATTATGTTCACAAATTTGAAAATTTATAAATGCATGTATTTTACTAAGATGGATTTTTTTGCCACAATGCATACAACAACAAAGCGTTTTGAGGACTCTTTCCGGTGGCCATTGTTTGGGCTATTTGGTTGCAGCTGGGACCAAGTACACCGGGAGGAACTCTGGCTCCCACTCTCGCCTCGATCGGTTTCTGGCTTCGTCGGAGTTATTGGAGCTCTTTCCTCTTTCCTTTGCTACCTCCAAGCTGCGGACGAGATCGGACCACACAACGATCCTTTGGGACTCTGGTGACCTTTCACCCCCGCGGGGGTTCTTCCGTTACAAGAAGGCTTGGCTGCTTGAGGACTCTTTCCGGGACTTGGTTGCGTCCCACTGGGCCTCGGTGCCTACTGTTGGTTCCGCGATTGTGCGCTTTGTTCAGAAGTTGTCCTCCTTGCGGGTGCGCTTATGCGCCTTTTAGAGGGAGACGAGGGAGGCTCGCCGCACAACTAGGTTGGCGGCTGAGGACGAGGTTCGTGTCCTGGACGCTACTGAGGACCTTAGGCCTCTCACTGAGTCTGAGTTGTTCCAGCACGCGGAGGCCCAGAAGAGGATTGCTAGCGAGGACAAGAAAGCAGTGATTGAATGGAAGCAGCGATCCAACCACATATGGCTCAGGGAGGGTGACACGAACACGGCCTTCTTTCACAGGGTGGCGAGCGGGAGGCGTCAAGGCAACGCCATCAGGTCGTTGGTTATTGGCGGTGTCAGCGTGGATGGTAACAGGGAGCTAGGGAGGGCAATTGTAGATCATTTTCTTGAGTTTTCATCGCGTGGCTCGGGAAGGAGGTGGAGATGGACGGGGTTGGGGGCGGATCGGCTTTCTAATGCACACGCAGAAAGCTTGACTCAGGAGGTCACCATGGAGGAGCTGCGGTCGGCTGTTTGGAGTCTGAATGGCGATGGGGCTCCCGGGCCTGATGGTTTCCCGGTTTCCTTCTACAAGGATTTTTGGGATCTGGTTGCTTTAGAGGTGTTCGAGGTTGTGCAGGAGTGTTGCCGCTGCAATGCGGGGTTTGATCGCATCAACAGGGCTCTGGTTGCCCTCCTCCCAAAGTGGGAGGGAGCGGACGAGATTGAAGATTTTAGGTCTATCACGCTTTCCAATGCTTTGTAGTTGATCGTGGCGAAGGTATTCACGGCCCGACTAAGTAGAGTACTTGAGCACATTATCTCCCCTTTTCAGTCTGCCTTCGTCCCTGGGAGACAGATCGCAGATAACTTGGTCTTGGCCACTGAGATTATTACTGATTGGAAGAGGGCAGGTAGGGAGGCTCTTCTCTGAAAGGTGGATTTTGCAAAGGCCTATGATATTGTTGACTGGCACTTTCTCTAGGCGGCATTGCATAGAAGGGGGTTCCTTGAGCTCTGGATTTCGTGGATGAAGCGTTGTGTGATTACTATGTCGATGTCACTGCTCGTGAATGGGCATCCTGAGGGCGGTTTTTTCAGCTGCAGCGGGGCGTCAGGCAGGGCTGCCCGCTTGCTCCTTTACTCTTCATCATTGCTTCGAGTGTGTTTGCTTGTATGGTAACTCGGGTACAGGACGTTCGCTTGACTCGTGGTTACACGAGGGATGGCATGCGGATCCCCCTGCTGCAGTATGTTGATGACACCATTTTCGTCATTGAGGGTGGCAACGTTGAGGCCAGTGGCATGGCGATCACTCTCGAGCTCTTTGGGGAGATGGCGGAGCTGGCTCTGAACGCCAACAAGTTCAAGGTGGTTATGTTTAGCCTTTCTGACGCGGAGGCGCGTCTGTGCAGTGATGTGCTGAGAACAACTTGTGCCCAACTACCCCTGCACTACCTGGGTATTCCTCTCTCGGTCGGCAGGACGAAGCTTGCAGACTGGTTACCGCTTGTTGAGAAGCTGGAGAGGAAGCTTGCTGGGTGGAAATCACCGATCCTTTCCAAGGGTGGTCGTCTGGTTTTTTTGAAAGCGGTTCTCGGCCATTCCGATTTACTTCGCCTCTACGAGGCTCATGCCAGCGGGAATTAGAAGGCAGATAGAGAGCCTGATGCGCCGGTTTCTGTGGGCCAAGAATCAGCAAGGGGGCCCCGGCATTCATCGGGTGGATTGGGAGACTATCACCCTTCCAAAGAGCGAGGGCAGACTCGGGATCAGGCGTCTCGATGCGTTTAATGAAGCTCTCCTATTGAAGTGGGTGAGTAGGATCTGGGGGGGCTCTGAGGACCTCTGCACTGCGCTTATTCGCCAGATTTACAATGTCTCTGGCTCTGCTCCGGAAGGCATCGGTCTTGGGGTGCGTCCTTCGCTCTTTTGGAAGGGGATCCTGGCGGTCATCCCCTGATTTCGGGCTCTTTTCAGACCGGTTCTTGGGAACGGGGAGTTTTTTGCCTTCTGAAAGGATGACTGGACGGATGGTGGTGCGCTTTGTAACCATTTCCCCCGTTTATTTACGTTGGCTTTGGATCAGGAGGTTCATGTTGCTTCATGCTGGGCAGATGGAAACTGGATGCCGTTGTTTCGCTCTAACTTTTCAGATCTTCGGTTGGAAGAGTTCTTAACTATGCTTGATTCGTTGAGGATCTTCAGGGGCCCCTCTGGAGATCGGGATCACTGGGTGTGGCATGGGAATGGTTTCTCGGTCGGTAAGGCCTACAGGGCTATCTGTCGACCTCCCCCGTCGCGGTCGGCTGAGATTGAGAGGGACTGCAGTTTCTTTTGGGGTCTTGGCCTCCCCGAGAGAATAGGATTTTTCTTGTGGTTGTTTAGAAGGAAGAGGTTAATGACCCGTGACCGTTGTGCTAGGTTGTTTGGGTTGATTTTGGACAGTTTCCCTTTGTGTGGGACCAGCATTGAGTCGATTGAGCTTTCTTCTTGTGTCAGGTGTTGGCGCCCTTGTGGGCGGACCCAGCTCTGGAGTGGGTTGATTCGGGGTCCCTTGCTTCTTTTTGCAAGTCCTTGTTGGCGGCCAGGCATCGGCGGAGAAGGATCCTGCTTCGTCCGGTGGCCATTGTTTGGGCTATCTAGTTGGCCAGGAATGCCCTGCTCTTCTCTGGTCTTCGGTTCTATAGGGAGAATATCTGTATCCAGGTGTCGGGTTTGTTAGATTTATGGCTCTCTGTTTGACTGTATTGTACTTTTTTATTTCATTTATTGCATTCCCGGTGCGGATACCTCTGAGTGTTTCCCCATTGTTTGATTTCAATAAAAAATAACAAAGCATTTTTCCACAATTAAGTGGGGTCGGCTACATGGATTTTTTGCCTCCATTCAGATCTATTTTAGGTCATTCTTGGGCTTTAATCCAAATAACTAAGATCCCTCCAGATAGTCTCATTACAACACTTCTTGGGCATTCATCGTCATTCTTAACCGGCTCAACATCCCAAATCTCACACCTTCTAACCGGTGCATCAACCAACATCCTTTGCAAATGGTCAAACCAACTTAAGTAATTTTCTCTCATCTTATTCTCTATTGGAGCTACACCAACTTTCCTTCTGATCGCATCACTCTGAATCTGATCTTTTCGTGTATGACCACACATCCACCTTAGCATTTTCAATTCTACTAATGTCATTCTTTGCACATGTATATGGTTCACATACCAACATTCTTATCCATAAAACATAGCATATCTCACGGCTGCTTTGTAATGCCTTCCATTGACTTTCAAAAGGATTTTCTTATCACAGAGAACAGTAGAAGCTTCTCTCCACTTTAGCCAACTTGCATTTATTCTATGAATAACATCTTCAAAAATCTCCCCATCCTGTTGCAAAATAGATCCCAAGTATCTAAAAGAATCTTTCTCCCGAATATTATCGTCTCCAATCTTCACCTCGAGTCCTTCACTGTAGGTTCCATCAAATGTGCACTCCATAAATTCAGTTTTAACCATACATATACAAAATCCGTTAGTCTCTAAGGCATGTCTCCAAACCTCCAGCTTCCCATTCACTCCATCTCTTGTCTCATCAATAAGCACAATATCATCGGCGAACAACATACACCAAGGTATCTCATCCTGAATGTGACTAGTCAACTTGTCCATAATCAAAGTAAAAGGGAATGGACTCAAAGCTGAAACTCGATGAAGACCAATGCTGATGTTAGAATAGTCAGTCTTCCCAGATTGGATCCTTACACAAGATGAAGCCCCATCATACATGTCCTTTATAAGGTTAATGTATAGGACAGGCACTTGACGCTTCTCCAAAACTTTCCATAAAATCTCCCTTGGGACTGAAACATAAGCCTTCTCCAAATTAATAAAAATCATATGGAGGTTCTTCTTTTTAACTCTATAAATCTCCATTGTTCTCCTCAACAAGTGGATAGCTTCAATAGTTAAGCGGTCTGGTATGAATTCGAATTGGTTTTTGCAGAGATATTTCTATGTTTCTATGTATCTTTTCGGTTATTTTATTTCTTTATGTATATCTTATATAATTTACCCATACATAAGAGAGCCTAGGGTTCTTGGAATAAACATCTCTATTATTTTTTTCCCAACATGGTATCAGAGCGGCGGTCCTAGACCGGAGCTGTCGTATCCAAAACCTAACCCTACCTTCAGCCCCTCTGCCTCCGCGCGTTGCCTGCATGCCTCCCGTGCGCCACCCCCCTTCCCTCCCTCGACCGCGAGCCGCCAGCCCGTGCGACACCCGTGCTCGTGCATCGTTGCATGTGCGTCGCCCTCCAGTGCGCATCGCCATTCCGCGTGCCATCCTCCACCGCACGGGCCGACCTGCATGTCATCCTCTCACGCACAGCATCGTCCGCTCGCGCGCAGCGTCTTCGTATGTTGCGCCTCCACTCGTCGACGTCTGTCCCTTCACTTGGTTGATGGATTTGGGTGCATAAGTCTATGTATGCATTCAAATTGACGTATGTCTATGTAGACATTCAATCTTAGGTCTACAAAACCTTAGTCTTCTACATCCGGCAATATGTCTGAGAATAAAGTCGATGTATCCGCCACCAAGGCCTTAAATGCTGGTTTCGGTCACCATTTCGGTGGCGACCAAAACAGAATTTCGATGGAATTTCGGTCGAATTTCGATCAAAATTTCGATCATTTCGGTCATTTTTTGTACTAGGACCCTCATATTTCGGTCATTTCGGTCAAATTTCGATTTCGACTGGATATCGATATTTGACATAAGTTCGATCGAATTTAGCTGAAATTTGAGGCCATGCCCGCCACAAGAGCTTTCAGAGGTCCATCATCTATTGTCAAAATGGACGAGACAAATTATAACCTATGGGCTATGCAGTTCACGAGTCTTATGAAGTCAAATGGTAAGAAACATATTCTTACCGAGGAGGAGCCGGTGGAGAAAACTAGGGTAAACGCCTCGTGGGAGGCGGACGATGCATATGCCAAATTTTGGCTTTCCAGTATATTGACGATTGAGAACTCCAATGATGTGTTATATCAGCCTACTGCTAAGGCGATGTGGGATATCCTCGCAACAACATATTCTCAGGCGACGAATGAGACGAAGATCCTCCAACTCCAGCATGATATATTCACGGTCAAGCAGAATGGAAGGCCCCTACATTCCCTGTATACATCCTTGCGAGGGATGTTTGAAAAGCTACACAGCTTCATGCCTCTCACACCCACTCCTGAGCAGCAGAAAAGGTATAGGAATGCTACCATGGTCGGTGTATTCCTCGTTGTCCTTGATCCTGAATATGATGCTGCTCGCTCCCAGATCCTCGCATATGCTACAATACCTCCCATAGAGGAGGCCTTACTCCGACTTAGCAGGATTACTGTTTCATCCACTACTAGTAGTCAGACTTCTTCGACGATGGCAGCCTCCCGAGGCAGAGGAGGCTCATCTACCTTTCATGGATGTGGACCCCAAGGTAGAGGGGGTCGAATCTGTCAGCTCTGCACGTTTTGTCATCGCCTTGGCCTTTCAGATGATACATGCTATTCCAAGCATGGTTTTCCTCCATCGGCCTGAGTAGCAGAACAAGTTGAGTCTCCAGCAGGACCTACCACAGATCAGAGGTTTGATGACCTCGTAGCCAGACTGAGGGATATTATGCCTCCTTCCTCTTCACCATCTCCAGGAGGCCATTCAGATGTGGCATCTTCCGCTTCCACCAGCACCTCTGCTATAGTTAGCACCTCAAGTAGTATCCATGCTTTTACATTATGTCATGGATCTGAGATTACAGAGTGGATTATGGACTCCGGGGCGACACATCATTTATGTGGAGACAGACATCAATTTGCATCTTATAGGCAGGTTCCTCCAAGGAGAACAGTTGTGATAGCCGACGGGACTCATTCCCCAATCACAGGATAAGGGGAGATCACTTTGACACCCTCGATGCGTCAGCAGAATGTGCTACATGCTCCTGATTTTTCTATGAATTTGCTATCTATTAGTCATATTACAACGGATTTACACTGTCGGGCTATTTTTGACCCACCGTCTCTTGTTTTTCAGGACATTCTTACGGGAAAAGTAATTGGGTGTGGCTGTGAGCAGGGTGGCCTTTATCGCACGGTCCAGACTCCCTATGCTGGCATGTCCTCTTATTCATCCGGAGCAGTCTCTCCATTCACTTGGCACCTACGTTTTGTAACCTACCTCTTCAGAAGATGTGTCACATGCTACCGCAAATTCCACCAGGGTCTTCCTTCCAGTGCTAGGCATGTCACTTGGGAAAACATCATCGTTCCGCTTTTCCTATTCGTTACAGTCGGAGCAATAGCTCCCTTTTTTGAGTTGTTTTATGACGACATTTGAGGTACGAGTCGTGTTCCTCATCACCAGGGACACCGGTTTTATCTTATTGATGTTGTTTCTCGTTTATCATGGGTGTTTCTTTTAAAAATAAATATGAAGCAGGGGATGTGATCAAAACTTTTATCAATGAAGTGCATAATGTTTTCTTACCTCTGTGAAATTTGTGCGTACTGATAATTCTTTGGAATTTTGTACTCGTGCTTTATCCCATTTTCTTTCATCCCGAGGAATTATTCATCAAACATCTTGTGCTTACACTTCTCAACAGAATGGTGTCGCAGAGAGAAAGCACCATCATTTACTTGATGTCACTCGGACTCTTCTCATTCGGAGTCGTGCCCCACGTTCGTTTTGGGGTGATGTTGTTCTTACAGCACGCTGCTTGGTGAATCGCATGCCATCGTCTGTCTTGGGTGAGAAAATTCCTTTCTCTATAGCTTTCCCTGAGAAGGAGTTGTTCTCACTCACTCCTCGAGTATTTGGTTCTGTTGTTTTTGTCCACCAGTTGACTCCAGGTCTTGACAAGCTCTCTCCTAGAGCTGTCAAATGTGTGTTTGTTGGGTACTCAAAGACCTAGAAGGAATACCGATGTTATGACCAATTGTGCAGGAAATAGTATATCAGTGCAGATGTCGCATTTTTTGAGTCTGTGATGTTTTTCTCTCCTACAGGTGACAGGTTGGCTTCATAAAACTCAGATGGTGAGGTTTACATGACACCTCCTCCTACGAGTCAGTCATCTCCTCCTCCTGTGTCTGTGGTCCCACCACCACCGCCACCATCACCTCCTCCACCCCCTCCTACTACCCAGTCACATGCGCCTATTGTTCCACCATTACCTAAGTTCTATACCCATCAGACTATTTCTACTCTCATCGCCCATCATCCAAATTATCCAATATGTCCCATGTTTCTTCGATAACATGATTTCTAATGATGGTTCTGGAGATATATCTTTACAAGAATCTTTGCAGGAGAATAGCCAATAAATGGAGGAGGTTCCCAATGATCTGGATATTCCTATTGCAGTTCGCAAACAGAAGCGGTCCTGTGCTTCTTACCCCCTTGCTTCTCAGGTTTCCTTTTATCGTCTAACAGGGGACTTTCAGAGATTTGCAGTGGCTCTATCTGCCATGGAAATCCCACAGAATTATCAAGAGGTACTGAAGGATAATTGATGGCGCTTGGCTACGGAGGAAGAGATGGATGCGTTGCAGCCTCGTGGTACATGGAGTTTGGTGTCTGCTCCTCTAGGGGCATCTATAGTCGGTTGCAAATGGGTGTTTATTGTTAAACATCATGCAGATGGCAGCCTTGATTGCTACAAGGCAAGGGTAGTGGCACGTGGTTTTACTCAGACCTAGGACGTAGATTACTTGGACACTTTTTCTCTAGTGGCTCATCACTCTACACTACGTATCCTACTTTCAGTAGCAGTGGTACGTGATTGACCTTTATTTCAGTTGGATGTTAAAAATGCACTTCTGTATGGAGATTTACATGAAGAAGTTTACATGCAGCAACCTCTGAGGTTTGCTGCTAAGGGGGAGTGTCAGCAGGTGGATTGAAAAGGAGGTGATCCATATCTTCAGTTTCCTCATGGCACCTGGAGCAAATTGGAACGAAACCAGGAAAGAGACGCGTCAATCTCTCGCCAATCAATACTCTGCCCCTTCCGTAGATCCAAAGGAAAATCTCCAGCACCAACAGTCTCTACCCTCTGAGGGCCTCGGCATGTTCCCCAACTCATCCAACATCAGCACCAGCTCTTCAACACGTTCTTCAGGCATTTTCTTGCTTCACTAAATAACATTAAATAAATTTGTAAGCCAAGTCAAATCCCGTTCACCTAGAACTCTCCAAACTTCTATAAGAATGTCATCAGGTCATACCCATTTCTCGTATTTCAGAACCTTCAAAATCTCCTCTACTTTCTTTGTATCACTCTATAGCTTGCATGATTTAGGTAGCATTCACTACCAGCAAGATCTTCCAAAGTAATCTATGTATTCCCTTCCCCTATGAAAAGCTTATGGGAATATTGCTTCCATCTAGTCTTTATATCTTTTAAGTAACAAGCACATGTCCTTTCTCATCCTTGATGCATCTCACTTGAGAAAGATCTTTGGTCCTTTTTTTCTCTTCCTTTGGTCAATCTGAATATATTCTTCTGGACATCCTTCGAGTCAAGCTTTTTGTAGAAAACTTTATAAGCTTTCGAGTTTGCTTCACTTATAGATTTCTTGGCTTCCTTCTTCGTTATTTCGTAGTTTATCATAGGTTCTTCTGTTTTATCCTTATATATAGCTTTAAAGCAAGCTCTTTTAATTTTAAGCTTCTCTTGCACCACTTCACTCCACCATCAAGCCTCCTTTTGACCTGAAACTCCTCCCTTAGACTCGTCTAGTGTCTTTTTGGCTACCCTTCGGATACAAGATGGTACTGCTTCCTACATCTCATTTGCACTTCCGTTACAATCCCAAGATGATATTCCATCATTTAGTTATAATGATCTTGAGAATCATTCTTTTCTTTACCAACCCATTTATTTACACATCCACAAGCGACGTTAAGATGTCAAGCTCTCTCCTGAGATTACCTTGCATTCTCTACAACACAACCAATCTCGTCTCCTCATCGTAAAATAATTTATATGTATTTAGTCTGGCCACTCTTATAAGTAATTAATTGTTCCCCCCTCTTTTTGAAGAGGGTGTTTGCTATGAAAAGGTCACAAGCCGTTACAAGATCCAGAATGACTTTTCCCTCATTTCTATCTCCGAAACACTGGCCTCCATGAACACTAGCATACCTTGAAGTATCCTTTCCCACATATCCATTTAGATCTCTATCTAGGCAAATCATCTCTCTTTCTGGGATTCCTTGCATAATCTTATCCAAATCCTCCAAAAAATCTTGTTTAATCCCTTCCTCTAAACCAACTTGCGATGCAATCAATTTTAGCAAAATAATCTGATTACCAAATCTCTGCATCTTAACCACACTATCCTTCAAATCCTTGTGAACAACCACTCAACTATTTCTACCCCTCTCTCTACCTGAATAGCATAATTTAAAAATGTCTTCTCGATCTCCCTTACTTTCTCTCCAACCCATTTTGTCGGTTGCAGACATAGTATCTGAATCTTCATTCTTTCCATCTTATTTACTATCCCCATCGATTTATCAGTCAAAGTGCCAATATTCCAACTTGATATCCCCAACTTCTTTTGCAATATCTTTTGGAATAACTTCTTTACTTGCATGTGTCCATCATACGAGAACACTAAAAAACTAAAAAAATCATTCATACACTAAAATATTGGATTTTTATCGGTTGTGTTCCTTCGAGATATTGCAATATCAGTTATACCCCTCCTTTTTTGGGAATATCAATCGTAAAAATAATCTGAGATCATCAGAAATTTTGTCTCAACAAAATAAGACCAACATAATCGACCTTTCGTCAATCGGATGTCGTTTGATCATTTAAATCACAAAAATTGATCAAAAATCAAGATTGTATTTCGTTAATTTCTATATCCATCTTAATCAGAAAAGTATGAATGTAATATCGTTTGATCATCATGAATAGACGGTCGAAAAGAGCTATTGTACATTGGAATAGGAGATTCGAGGGGCAAATACGGATGACTTTGGTATTCAAATGAGAGGGAGATAAAGGTTTAAAAAATAACTAAAATTTCTATTTACAAAATTCATCACAGCATCAGCCAACACTTGGATCCTCTCCTTCTCCACTTATCAACACAAGGACCGACCCCCTCCATGTTTATAACACCAACTCATCCCCCCTTCTTTCCCAATTCCCCCAAAATCTCATATTCTATATCATCGAAGAAGCCCAACCGTCCTCTCCTCCGGCCACAGTTATTGCTGCTTCAAAGCAGCAGCTCCCTACTGCTTGATCAAGAGTTGCTCCAGCAGCCCCCTCCACCACCCCCCCCCCGCCCCTGCAGTTGTTGCTGCTAGAAGCTTAGCCCCCCAGCCAACTGTTGCCTCCTAGATCGCCTGGAGCTGCTTCACTAAAAGTTGGAAGTTGTTGCTCTCTTTTGCTACTTCTGCAGCCCCCCTTTCCTCTTGTTGTCCTGCTTCCTTCTCCCAAGAAGCCAGCAATTTGGAGTTGCTTTCTTTCCTAAAATTAAAGCCGATGCATGTAAGTTTGGATCTCAAATCTTGAAGATCCAAAGGTACAAGTTAAACTCCCTATTGCCGCCATGAATGTATTCTATACACAGTTTCATATCCTAGGGTCGGATTGTCGTTTTGGAGGTTGGATTGTGTTAGTTTAGTAATAGTTTGAGCATTTCTCTGTGTCCCTTAAAGATTTCGGTGATATAAATTTTGTGTGGAAGAATAGTTGTCTATTGGTGTTAGCTTAGGGAATTTTGCAAGCTCATATCCCTGCATCCATATAAACTGTTGACGGTAGATACATGATTGTTGTATAACTTAACAGGCAGCCTGAATTTTTCGGAAGTATCAGTGAACTTGAATTCTTCGGAAGCATCGGTGGACTTTCATTTGTTAATTAGATCCATGCACAATACTACCATGCATCATGATACACACAGGACAAACAAGAATTTAGCAGAACTGTTAGCCAATTATGATTGCCCAAAGCCCTAGGTGCTGAAGGGATTTCACTTCTGTAATGGTGCTCCCTGTTTTCTAATAAATTTTTTAAATATGTATTATCCATCCATGACAACAATAAAGTCTCAAGCCTTAATTTTATTGACGAACATCTTGTTAGTTACCAAGTCAATCACATATATTTATTGTTCAGTATTTCAGTATCGGAAGTATGCAGAAGTATTTTGAGTCATCTCCTAATAGTAGTACATGGCGTATAAGTATAACCTTGCCAGTATCTATTCAGTAGTTGTGTTTTATTTTTATGATTCAAGGAGTGGCATCCCACAAGTCATCAAGTTGCAACAAAAATTTTATTCGTGTCTAGCACCTTCTGCGAATTAATATTTTGTTGGATCCTACATTTTGAAATTACTTTTGAAATTGTGAATGTTCATTCAGATCAAGCAGTTGCATAATGGGTGTTAGTGGAAAGTAGAGGAACAATTTGCATATTCCTCCATTTCATGTAACTAGTATATATGCATGCGTGCATTTTGACTCTGTTGTTACGGTTGGGAGATGTTCATAGGGTTAGAATCTAGCCATTTTGGTTGCTCTTTTCGAGGTGTAAGACAAATAACAGGAATAATTAATGGCAAGAAACATATAAAATTGGAACTCGTTCAATATAGGATCACTCAACTCAGTTCAAATGTATTATGGCTGACGCCATTAATTGTTTTCTAGGGTCATCCAAATATTGTGATTGTACTAAATTTTTGAACATGTTAATATACAGTTGGGATGTTCCTATTTCTATTAGGGTGACTTCAACCCTTTTTTTTAAAAAAATGTCTGGAGGAGGTTAGGAAAGGGCTTCCAGTCTGTCCAAAGGTATCATAGATCATTGACATAATTATATAATATGAATTTAAATTATTATAATTTTCTGCCTATGTAAGCATATATATATATATATAGGATTTAATGGGGCTGTCCCCAGGGGGCAGCCAACATGGCTGCCCCGCCCCTTATTTCCGACATTTTTTTATTTTTTTTTGAAAAATAAAACCATGTAAATTCATCCCTATATCCCTCCTACATGCCATTCGAATTTCGTCAGAAACAGAGACTCCTACGGCCTCCATCGAGATGGTGTCGATTTAAAAAATCCTGTTACCGTTAAAAAATGACTGTCTGGATGGAGGCCGTAGGAGTCTCTGTTTCCGACGAAATTCGAATGGCATGTAGGAGGGATATAGGGATGAATATACATGGTGACATTTTTTGAAAAAAAATAAAAAAAAACGTCGAAAATGGCGCGGGGGCAGCCATGTTGGCTACCCCCAGGGGGCAGCCCCATTAACCTCATATATATATATATATATGAAAACTTTTACAAATTTTGATTTAAACACACCAATTTACAGTAGATCAATATACAGAATAGAGAATATGAAAATGGATGATGATAATCGGCTTAGGCCAAGGAATACAAATCTCACCTTGTTATCAGTTGCTTTGCAGATTGGATGTACCATGTTTTTTCAACAACACCCGTAGCATTGCTTAATATATCTCACTATGATCATGTAGTTGTGAATCAGTGACACCAGTTAATTGTGTCGGTCATGGTGACTTTTATACCTGATTGTGTGATGAATCCCTTATTCTCACTCTTCATTCTTTTATTTTAGCTATATATCTTAGCAAAGCATCATGTAAATAGGTGTAAATACAATAAGTTAGCATTATGCATGCATTTGTTAATATTGCATAATTAGCATGTATTTGTGCAAAAATAAAAGAATAAAGGAAAAGAAAAAGGAAGGAGGTATTTAGAATAAATAGAGAGTGACCCGAACCCGAGAGAAGGTCAAGCATTGACCTGATCGCCAAATAAAATAAGTAGAGAGAGATAGAGCTTACTCTATATTGTACATATTACTCATAGATGTAAATAATTATTTTTGATAAAAATAAAAATAAAATGTTCTTTTTACCTCCTTGTATATATTTCTAAAAATAAAATAAAATAAAATGAAATAAAATAAAATGAAAATGAAATAAAATAAAAATAAAATTCTCTCTCACATGTACAAAATACATGTATATATGTCTCATTCCTTATTATATACATGTAAATAAATAATAAAAAATATTTTAGACTCCTAAAAACATGTTGTAAATAAATAAAATACAAAATGGGGGTATTTGTGTAAAAATAACAAAATAAAAATTATTGTACATAATACACAGGTATATTATACATGTACATAATACGTTATATTGTATAGAGATTCATTTATTTTTCATAAAAATAAATAAAAATCACAGACAAATTCCTTGAAAAATATTAAACATTTTTCATTTTATTCATTTTTAAATGTAAATTCATTTATTATTTTTAATTTATTTATCTTTAATTTTCCCCTCTATTTTATCCTATAGTCTATTCTGTCTTCTTCCTCGGCCCCTTCTGATTGGGCCACGTCAGATTTGTTGACCGATGTCATCTGACCCCTCTACCACCTTTTTCGCCTCAGACCTGGTTCGATCACTTGTCGTCGATTTATCTCAACCCGATCCGATCGATTTCTCCTCCCGTTTGCAGCTCCGATTACAGAGGGTAGATTCATGATCCACACCCGATGACATCCCTAAGGATCCGACCCTCGGTTCGCGCACCCTCGCTCCATCTTTCTCGGACCATGCAAACTCTATAACCTCTTGGAGCTCCTTCTTCTTTCATATCTTTGGCCACCACTCTTCGTCCGAGGAGCTCCGTCCACCTCCCGTGAGTGACAGCGCATAAGAAAGAAACGTGCAGCGAGGTATTTGAGCCGCGAGCCTCTGATTCGGCGTATACTCCGCCGAGCTCCGCCGCGAGGTGAGCCAAGCCTCTGGGCCTGTCGACCCATCGAGGCCCTGACCCCCGGAGCTCTCCGACCTCTAGCATAGACGACAGCATCCATCAGGTACCTTAGATCTAGCTATAATCTGCATTTGATTCGTGTTTTAGGAAACTCGTCGAGTTTCACCTCCGAACTCCGGTCACCTTGGTCGGAGCATCTTTTGGACACCCTGAGCATCTGACCACCCTCACCGGCATTCTCCCCACCTTCTCCATCTACTCACCCACCTCGATTCGCCCCGAAACGAGTCCTCGGCCCTCTTCCTCCGCCGCCTCGTCGGAGGGTCACGCCACGCTCCACAAACCACCTATTTCCAGATTTAACGGGGCGAGGCACTTTGCCCTCGCCCCCTTGGTTCATCTGTGCAGGAAGGAACGTCAAAGGACCTCATCTGGAGGTCGACTTGTACATGCACAGCAGCTCTAGGTCTTCACAGCTCGCCGAGACCTTCTTGGAGATCTTGGCTCTTCTTGAGCCCACCATTAGCAGTGGACCATCGACACCGATCTTTCGCCCATCGAAGCAGCTCTAAAGGACGCTCCTGCCGTGCGTATTGGCCGCACGAAACTCACCGGAGGCGAGTTCTTCGGCGGATCTTTCAGGCATCGCCTCCACCGTCCGATTAAGGCCCGCTCCAGTTCTGATCCTGACCGTCCATCATCGGGTGGGCCTCGACCATCAGATCCATCTGAGGATCTCATCCACACCCTCCATCGTTGAAGTGTTATCCATCCATCTCAGTCGTCCGATCATAAGTGGGACGTTATTGACCGTTGGATCGCGGTGAATAAAGGGTAATTTGCACTTAGATACTTTCTATTTTTGGTTTTTATTACTTAGTCCTGTCAATATTTGTCGTAGTTATTTTTATTTTGGGAATTTTGCAGTTTGGACCTCCAGTTTTTAATATTTGCATTTTAGTCCCTCCAAATCTGAGGCACGTGCTGTCCCACGTGACTTGTTGGGTTATTTGCATGTATTATCCTGAATTTTTAAGCTGTTATGGATTGAATGAAAGTTTATGATATTTACAGTCATACCCCTGTGAACCGAGATCAGGTGTGGAGTGCGTGTTTATCTGGGATTTTTGCAATATTAACCCTAGGTTGTTATTGAATGTTAATATTTGGCTTGTAATTTTTCAATAATTGCAATTAGGTCCTTGTGAGATGTGCATGTTATTTTTAATCAAATAATTATTAAATCAACTCCAAAAATTCCACAAAAATTACCATTAGCTCCTGCTAACGTGTAGTATTTTTGGTAATTTTTGTGACTCGATTTAACTTTATTTGATATTTTTAAAAAATCAAAAACCCTTAAAAGCGTGTCTGTCTATTTTATAAAATACCAAAAAAATATAAAAATAGTCCCAAAAATTCCATAAAAATTTCTACGTGCTTGTTATATTTTGTTTTTGTTCCTGTGGAATATTTGTTTCATTATCTTTTATAAAAACCCTAAAAATCTCAAAAGCCTAAAAATCTTATAAAAATTCTTAAAATTCTAGAAAATTCAAAAAATTGAGATTTCAGTTTCTGTACGTAGATAATTTTATTTGCTTTAGCATAAAATTGTTATCCAAGACATTAGGACACTTTAAGTATTTTAACTTGTATTTTTGTCTAGGCTGTGCACTGTTTGCCATGTTTCCATTTCTTTCATTTTTATAAATC
Organism: Ottelia alismoides; assembly: GCA_037367405.1. Classification (NCBI taxonomy): domain Eukaryota; kingdom Viridiplantae; phylum Streptophyta; class Magnoliopsida; order Alismatales; family Hydrocharitaceae; genus Ottelia; species Ottelia alismoides. The sequence continues at coordinate 1,041,976 of JAZKJV010001202.1, forward strand.
ATATAAAAATCAAAAAAAATACCATAAAATCACCAAAACATATGCATATTTGAAAAATATAAAAATATTTTTATTTTAATTTTAGAGTATTTTTAGGCCTAATAAAAATTGTTACAGCTTGCTCTTGCCTTTAGCTTTTTATTTGTTTTCTTATTAGAAAATATAAAAAAAATGAAAAATTAAAAACCACAAAAATATGTCTCTCTGATTGCCGACTACTTCGTACATTTATGTGCTCCGTGTGTTCGACCTTGATCGTTATACCAGGTTAAATAAATAGCGGAGACTGCTACATTGATTTTTGTGCTTGATTGTTTTAATTATGGTCTTGATTTTTCTTGTTGAGTCGGTTCGAGTGATTGAGGTCGAAATGACCTTTGATGCCACTTACCCTTGATCGCTCAAGCGCTCATCTGTGCGATGGCACAGTGACCCTCAGCTGGGTAAAAGATAAGAAGCACAGTTAGGGCACGGCCGCCTAGTGCGTGAGTCTAGGATCCTAGCCCTTTATACGTTTTTACATGAGCTCGCAGTATTTATACTCTTCGTTGGGATCCAGGTTTTTGACCAGTTCCGGTGACCCTTTTTTAGTAAGGTACCTAGGCAGGAGGACCCTTGGTTTTGTTTTTAGAGCTCTTTTTGCCCATACCGGTCGGGCCGGTTATTGAAGTAACTCGGACCAGAGAGTCTCTCCCACCCGTCTCTGGGGCGTAGTTCTGGAGTGTGCCTAGCCCCCTCCTGGATCGCACTTCTACTGGGTGGGCGAGACGGAAGAGTCTCTTCGAAGGCTTCCTCACTGCTTGAGTTTTGGTTATTCTTCCACCAGAGGTCTTGACGAGAAAAGATCGTTGACAACTGGAATTAAGGTTGGTTACAATTGAGTTTGGTTACAGTTGAGTTTGCTATTGGTCTTGAGGTTGTTTATTGTTCCGCAGTAGGTCTTGGCGAGAAAAAGATTGCGAGACAAAAATCATCAATCATCATCAATCATTGACATTTAATCAGAGATTCAGAATTGAGAATTTCTATTACAGATGTTAGGAGAAGCTAGTGGACGTATTGGGAACTTAGTTAGGATGCATTATACTCCACCGCATGCCTACGAAGGCACCCCAATCCTAAGGTATTCTTCGCGCCTTAGAGTCATAGCATGAGGTCACACTCAGACCAAAAACACAAATTATCCACTAAAAATAAATGTACTAAGCCTTCTCCCACTATAAGTCGGGTCGGCTACATGGATTCTTGCTCAAATCCATGTTGAAAGATTCGATTATTTTTTACGCTGGCCGTCAACTACCTAACGCAACCCCTGCAATAGAGGGATTTGAACCCTGGTCTTTTGTGTGGTAGACACACTGTACTACCACTAGACCATTAAGTGGGTCCTACAGACTATCCACTAAGCTTGAGAAATTAGACAAAGATAAAGATCAGATCATAGACTCATCATCTACTATCCCAAGATCCATCAACATGAGTTATAAGTGATAAAAAGATGATAACCTACATATCGATCATATAATCAATAAATGAAGGGGTGATGGGTGAACAGGCAAGTAGCTTGTTAAAATTAATTGTCAAACCCTATCTACTTACTTTCTTTTGAAACCACTGAAATATTTGTTATTTTTAATAACTAAGACTGTACTTAACCTTTGTTGACATCCTTTTCTTCCCAACATGAATGGCAGGTAAAGCACCTACATTACAGTAGTCTGACAGCTGAACCATGAGCTTTCACAGTTACTTTCGACGGTACACATGTTATAGTTTTGTACAGGACAATGTAAATTGTTAGTTTCTTCTGTCAGATGTAAATATATATGGAAATTAATTCAAATATGATTTGGTGACCCTTGTTATTTTGTAGATTGTTATTAAAAAATATGAATATCATTCAAAACGCGAAAAATTTTCCCTCATTTTCCATAACCTAATGTGATCAATATCGAAAATAATAACATTGTGAATGTTGTGTAAACGGGTAACCCGGATCTACAGGTGTCACAGTAATGGTATCAGAGCAACGTTACTCCGTTACACACATTTGCAGTATTATAATTCTGATCACATTAAATTCTCGGATAGTGGCAGTCCTTCAACTTGTCACGAGTCTGAGAAGAGAAAGAATGACATACAATTCAATAAATACAGATGTCACCAACTGCAATTAATTTCATATAATAACCCAAGAAGAGAAAAGCACAGATGGAAATATCAACAAACATCAACTATTGTGATTAATGATATTGGTACTCCTGCAAAACCATGATGTCTAGAGCTGGCCAGGAGATGGCGGATCGTTTGAAGTGCATCCTGATCGCCCTCACCGATCTACAGCAACAGTAGACTTCCATGCGAGGTCAGCATGACCAGATCTTGACCCAACAGACAGAGATTGCAGATAGACGAATTGATATAGAGATGAGGTTTGAGGAGCTCTCTGATTTCACTTATCATCCATCCCAGAATGGAATACGACAGGAATAGCCTCAATTTGTTGAGATATCGCAGCCTCAATTTGATGATCCACATGAGAAGATGTCAGCACATGAAGCAGAGGATGGAGATCATGACAAGGAGCAGTACCATGTACCTTTTGTCTACAGGTTTGCATCCGACCACTCTACCATTCACAGGCATCACTTGATTTTTACTTCCTATCAGCGAGCTAATGTGCCCATGTTCGAGGGCACTGGGACATCAGATGAGGTCGAGCAATGGCTGAAGAGAGTGATGAAGGTACTTCGAATAATTCATACACCAAGAGACAGTGGTTATCGGTTATGGAGCATTCATCAGCAGCATTCACCGAGAGATGGTGAGATGCGACAGTTTCCGAGATAGGGTGCGAGTCCACATGACGATTTCAAGACAAGATTCAGATCCCACTTCTTTTCTGAGAAGTAAGAGTCCCAGCGCCAACTATTCACAGAGATCCGACAAGGACGGATGACAGCTAGACAGTACTTTATTCGCTATACCGAGCTATCGCACCACATATCAACAGTCGTTGCATTTCCATAAGAAAATTTGGAGAAGTTCATCAGAGGTATGAGGGAAGAGGTACAGGAGAAGCTGGTCAGACTACGTCCCACTTCCATCTCCGAGGCTACTAATGCACCGGAGAAGTTTGAGGATATCAGAGAGAGATGTTCTGGGAGTTTGTCTGGAGCGATACATGTTGAGATTCTTGTATCTCTTGGTCTTTATTTATATTTGTTATTTCTCCAGTCTATCTTATGTAATTTTCCCATAGAGCTTTTCTCATATATAAGAGAGCTCTAGGGCTTTGAGGAATACAACTTTTCATTTCACAACTTTCTACATGGTATCAGAGTGACAGTCCTAGATCGGAGCCTGTGCCCTAGAGCCCGTCTCCACCAAAACCCTAGCGTGCATCCGCGCACCAGCCCACCCGCCCTCATGCACTATGCCTCCCATCCGTGTGTCGTGCCGCCCTAGCACGCCTCCCGCACCGCCCAGCCACCCTCACACGGTGTGCGACACTGCCGCCCAGCCGCCTAGCCGACTGATGCAGCGTGACCCCAAATTATAGGGCCACATTTATTTAATTAATTAGTAGTCAATTTTATTTACGTTTTTCGTGGTCGTAATGGTCTAATTAAATAATTGAGATCGCATGTGATCTCAACGTTTATTTCGTAGATTTTAATTGTAATTGTTGGTCAATTAATTAGTTAGAGTCTAATTAGAGTAATTAGAGGTCAATTTGAATTTGTTAGAGTCCAATTAGGATAAGTCGGTTGTCAATTTAATTTAGTTTACTATTTTTGTAAACCCCTCTCTCCTATATAAAGAGAGGGTAGCCCATCGTTTTTAGGCAGTCAAGTATGAATTAAAATTGAGATTTATTCTCTCTATCTCTCCCTCGTTCCTCCTTCCCCACGCGATCTCCCGTGCTTCTTCTTCTCCAAAACCCCTCGTTACCGACGAGTTCTTCTTCTTCTCAACCTCTCTTCTCCACCGATATTCCACCGCCAAATTAATTTAATTTATTGTCGACGTCGGAAGCCGTTTGCATCACCGACCCATCCGCAACACGCAGCCCGCCGCGCCATCTCAGCCCGCCGTGCCATCGTACGTTGTGACCATTGTAGTATTGTTCTTGGGTTTCTAAGGTGTGATGTGATTATCTAAAACACCCTAGTTACCCGAAGGCGTCTCCAAGGAATGGAAGAGGTTGTGGTATGAGTCTACACCCACAACCATCTTCTTGTATGTCAATGCAAACGCAAGTCCTTGTCGATAACCCAATCTTGGAGATAGTTGTCATCATGTCCAACAACAAGAGTGACATTCCGGCTATGGGTTCCTTCAAAGGTCCAGCACCCATAGTCAAGATGGATGGGACAAACTATGAATTGTGGGTTATGCAGTTCATGAGTCTAATGCAATGCAATGGCAAGAAACACATCCTCACAGTAGAGGAGCCAAGTGACAAGACTGGGGTAAATGACTCATGGGAGGCAGATGGTGCTTATGCACGGCTATGGCTATCTGGGACTGTGTCACCAGAGATAGTCAATGATATTCTGAGTCAGCCTACTGCGAAGGCTATGTGGGATATTCTACCTGTTGCATACTCTCCGGTGAAGAATGAGTCGAAGATATTGCAGCTCCAGCACGATATCTTCACATCGAAGCAGAATGGTTGTCCCCTTCATACCCTCTACACTTCTTTGAGGAGCATGTTTGAGAAGTTACATGGTTACATTCCCTTGACTGCTTCGCCAGAGCAGCTGAAGGCATACAAAGACTCTATGATGACTGGGGTCTTTCTAGCAGCTCTTGATCCTGAGTACAATGTTGCTCGAGCCCATATTCTTATTGATGCTACCATACCTCCAATAGAGGAGGCATATTGCAGATTGAGTAGGCTATCTATCTCCTCCAGTGGTACCCTGCGATCTCAGACATCTTCAGCTATGGTTGTCTCGTGGTAGGGGAAGCCCTACACCATATCGCGATAGGGGGAGCTCTAGCCATGGCAGAGGAGGGGGTGGTCGACACCGTCAGCCTTGCACCTACTGCCACAGATTTGGCCACTCTGAGGAAACCTGTTATTCTAAGCATGGATTTCCTGCTTCAGCTCGGATTGCAGAGCAGACACAACAGGTTGGGAGTCCGTCACATGTTTCTGATCAGAGATTTGATGAACGTGTATCTTGGCTCAGGGAGATTATGCCTACTACTGGGTCAACCAGCTCTCCTTCAAGATCCTCAGAGGTGGTTGTCTCAGCATCAGCGTCTACATCAGGTATACATATGCCTTTACTACTTGTTACAGGGTAGACTTGTCAGAATGGATCATGGATTCAGGAGCATCCCATCATCTTTGCGGTGACAGAGGCTAGTTTAGTGTTTTTTGTCCGACTCAGCCTGGACGATCTGTTGTGATAGCAGATGGGACACATTCTCCCATCACCGGTCAGGGGGAAGTGCAGTTGACCCCGCAATGAGGCTTCAGAATGTCCTTTAACCTATATATGGATCATATAATCAATAAATGCAAATGTTATATATAGAAAGTTAAGGGGTGATGGGTGAACAGGGGATGCATAAACAGAACAACTTGAAAACCTATGTCCATGCAAGTAGCTTGTTAAAATTAATTGTCAAACCCTATCCAATGTTGTATAAGTCATCCGACTGGCCCGACTAGTAGGTCCGACTAGTCTAGTCAGTGGGGTGGCCGACCGAGTACCGACTAATTCCGACTAGGTACACTAATCGACCAAGTTTTTCTTGGAGATACCATGTTTTTTTTAATGTTTTACCTTTTTATAAGCAAACTTATTATAATATGCTTAATGTTTTATTTAAATTCATTTACTTCTTTTATTTTATTATGGTAGTATAAAAATGTAAAAAATCTATATAAATATATGTATAAAAATGAGTTATATATTTAAAATAATCATAAAATTCAAAGTCGATTAAAGTCCGACTAAATCCGATTAGTTGCCCGACTGCCGATTAATCCTTAGTCAGTGACCCAACCGACCGAGTACCGACTACCGACTTTTGCAACCTTAAACCTATCTACTTGTTTTCTTTTGCAATCACTGAAATACGTGTTATTTTTAATAACTTAGATTATACTCAACCTTTGTTAACATCCCTTTCTTCCCAACATGAATGGTAGGTAAAATACTTGCATTACAATAGTTCAATAGATGGACCCTGAGCTTCAGCAATTACTTTTGATGGTACACATGTTATAGTTTTTGTACAGAACAATATAAATGTTTTTTCTTTCTCTTCTGTTACATTTTGGGATACATGTACAAATTATCAGGTTCTATTACATCTAAATATATATGGAAATGAATGCAAAAATGAACCTGGTGACACTTGTTACTATGTGGCTTGTTATTAAAAGTGTGAATGTCATTAGAAACGCGAAATATTTTCCCTCATTTTCGGTAACCTAATGCGATCGATGTTGAAAATAATAATATTGTGAATGTTATGTAAACGGATAACCCGGATCCTCGAGCGTCACACTCGCTGACACGTACCTGAGCTCCGTTGTCGTCGTTGGAGGCTCGCATATAGAAGGCGTCAAGGTCTGAGGGGTCGAAGGGGCGAAGGAGGAGGTAGGGGCTTTTCTTCCAGATATGCCCCTCTTAAATACAGCATGGTTTGATTAACCATGATTAAGTTCAACTTACTGACGATCAAAATAATGGAGGAGCACAAGTGATAGAACGGCAAGAAGTCGGAGGCACAACTGATATTTCCAAAAAAGAAGGGATATAACTGATATTGCAATATCTCAAAGGGACACAACTGATAAAAATCCTAAAATATTTATACACATATTTAAATCAAAACAAAATAACATAATTTAAACTAAAAAATTGTATTCATACATGCAACAGTAAACACTTAAAGTGATTACATTATGGGAATAATGAACGGCCAATCTTTTTAAATAATTCTAACCATTATCCTATTCTTTACATAGTTCTCCTCTAAATAGCTTAACCATGTTTTTCTAAAAAGAGATCTATTAACAATTAATCGCATAAACCATTATTGTAAAAATAGACCATTGTTCTTTCTTTGAGAGACTGTCTTTTCCGGTAGAACAAAACTTTCCGTTCGAAATTCTTTATTTTTTTACAATTTACTAACGATATAATGTATTTTGCATTTCGATGACACTTCAATTTCTTATATTATTCAGTTAATCACTCTTTCATCCAACTTCACTTATTCTGTTTGCATTTTGAATCCAAATTTGTACATTATTCAAAGGAAATAATTAGATTAACATAAATTTTAACATATTATCTCCTCAAAGTTTAATCAGAATACCTTAAAATTATGTTTTTTTATTTATAAAATCCAAAACCATCATATTTGCAACAATTACATTTGGTTTTTAGTGTGTGTATGTTAAACATGATCGATTACAATTGCAAATACTAATTATATATGTGTTTGTTTAAACTACATAAGTTGTGCACGCAAGTATTGTGGTCATGATTTCATTTTTACATTATTGGGTGATGGTTGTGGTTTCCGTTCCGATGATTGGACGGGGCAAGGTGCTTTGTGTAGACATTTTCCCAGCCTTTTTTGCCCTGGCAACTAATGCATGGGTTTTTTGTGAGCGACTGCTGGGAAGGTGGCAACAAGCTACCTCTTTTTCGCTCAGCCCTAACAAGGTGGAGCATTGCATTGAGGAGTTATGCCAGCTCTAGGAGAATCTACCAACTCGTGAGGGAATGGCTGACTTTGTTGATCATTGGTTCGGGGTTGATGGACTCTTCACAACGCAGAAGGCTTATTTGTTCTTCTACTCCTTGAAGATATTTGATCCGGCGATTGCTTTAAATGAGTTAACAGACATTTGGAGGTGGAAGGTTCTGCTATGAATTAGGACTTTCATTTGGTTGCTTAGAAGGAATCAAGGTTGCAAAAACGGTAGTCAGTACTCAGTCGGCGAGGTCACTAAGGATTAATCGACAGTCATGCGATTAATCAGATTTAGTCGGCCATTGGTCGGTTTTTGATTTTTTTAATTATTTTAAATATATAAATCATTTTTATACATATATTCTTATATAATTACATAGGTTTGTACATTTTCTATATTATCATAATGAAACAAAAGAAGTAGTTGACTTTAAATATAACATTAAGCATATTAGAATAAGTTTGCTTTTAAAAAAGAAAAAAAAATAAAAATAAAACTCTATATAAAAGTCGGACGATTAGTCGGCTTACTAGTCGGTCCGACTAATCGGGTTGACTGACTAATGGCTGACTAGGCCTAGTCGAGTCGGCTACCCCCGACTCGATTAGTCAGGTGCTGACTTTTACATGCTTGGAAGGAATCATCTGATGACGAGTGAGAAAAGAGTGTGGTTCTTTCCATGGTGTAATGGCACTTGTGGGCATTGTATAATAGAAGAGGAGAGTGTTGAATACTTGTTTTTTGAATGTTCAGTTGCAAAGGAGGTGTAGGCAGCGGCACTTGTCAATGGGGTATATACTTCCAACTGGTTGAATTTTGGATTTCACTGGACACCTTAGGATATGGGAGTAGTCCCACCAAGATTAGATTCAAAAAAAATTAGGCGGTAGCTATCTTGTGGTCTATGTCGGTAGCGCGGAATGGGTCGGTATTCCTGGTTGAAAATATGTATATGGAAAATGTAATTGAGCATGCAAAAAGTCTAAAGACATTTTGGTTTTTGCAATTTTTGTTTTTTTTCATTGTATGGAAAATAAAGGGTAGGCATCTCCTCGACGTGGTACCCTATTTTTTCACAAAAAAATTACATTATTGTAGATTTGTTGAATCGTTGATGTCACGTCTTTTAAGTCGTGATATTCTCCTTAATACTACAACTTACCTGTATCATAAATTTATGTTAGTGCATGCATTCTATATGTTATGTACTATTTGTATCCTTTAGTATGTCTGCGTTTGATTTTGACCTACTTATAAAAAAACTTAATTTCATAACCATCTACTTAACCTTTGATTTTGACCTACTTATAAAAAACTTAATTTCATAACCATCTACTTAACCTTGCACGTATCCACATATCCATCTAATTATATATACTCACCGATAGACATATGATATGCAATTAATCACGCTATTAATTTTCTCTTATGATAATATCAAATAATTAAAGTAGAACATACTATCACATGATTCCCAGTGCACATTGAAATACTTTTGATTATAATCAAATAAACAATCCCACGATTCATTATATAATAAATGCCCTCTTTGTTGATGCTAATGACTAAGATATGTAGTTGGAAAAAAAACTGGGGTAATAAATGTCCTCCTAATTGGTGTTAATTACTAAGATATGGAGTTGGAAAAACACTGGAATTGAACTCACGATTCTTATAAGAAAAAAATCCCTGTTTGGAATGTATGAAGAATTTAAAGCTCGAATAAAATATGTGGTTTTTGATTGGAATATGAAAAAGATATGATAAAATATTTTATTAAATCAAAATTTGCACAAGGAGAAAGAGGGGCAAAAATCTAGATGTCATGATGCTGAGAGAATGTAAGCTACGATTAGAAATAAGACACAACATCGAAAGATGTCAAGGCTGACATGGAGATGCCTTGATGCGCATGCGCAGCATGTCACAAGGAATATAATCGGATGCCAAGATAATGAGATGCAATGGATGTTGAGATAGATGTCAATATACCGATACGAAGATGTTGATATACAAGGAAAAAATCGAGCCTGATGCAATCAGGAGGACTATGGAGATGGCCATAGTGGGTATTTCAATGGAGAAAGAAATTAGGAGGGAGGTACATTGTTTCAACGGAGATATTAATTGAAAAAAAGGAGGCAGGGAAACAAATTATTTGGAGGAAAGGGGGGCACGGGAATGGAGAAACAAATTGGGAGGGATCGTGGGGGCTGTTTTAACGGGAATTAAATTGGGAAGGGGCACGACAATGGGGCAGTTACGGTAATCTCACAAAAACAGGAGGCATGTGCCCCACTTGCAATGTTCTTGAGTCTGCCAATGCAGCTTTGCTATTTGGTCATATTATAAGTCCCAACACGGCATCCTCGAAATTTCCAATCCATGAATTCCTATTGCACGCGATTTGATATTGTTGAAGCTATTTTGATTAATCTTCTCTTTATTTTATTTATTGTCATGTAACCTTTCGAGATCTCTTATGTAATTGTCACCACTTGGACTCTAAGCGTTCATGCTATATAAGAAACCACATAGCCCTTGAATAAAATATCTCATTCCATCCATTATTCTTGCATGTTATCAGAGCGATGGTCCTAGACTGGAGCATTATGCCTCTTTTGATTCAAACCCTAGCCCTCACTGTCAATCATGTTCCGCTCGTTGTTGCTGTTGCGATCTCAGGGTTGTTGTTTCCACTGTTGTGCGCCGCCGAAGGAAGACCTAGGCTACGGCAGGCTACCGCTACAGTAGTTGTTACAGTAGTGCCCTTTATTCTAAGTCTGATGCAACATTGTTACAGTGCTGCGTATGTCGGGAAATCTGATCGAAATGCGAGTGTTTGGATCTGATTTGTGGATTCCAAACTAAAATCGGATCTGAAATCTGCCCTGTGATGCATTTGCAGGTTAAATCGTGCAATTTCTGATCTGAAATGCGTGAGTTCTGATGTGAATCTGAACTGATTTTCGAATTTCAAATTGAATTTCAGACTGAATTCTGAGCGGAAATGCACGAACTCTATTCTTGATTTTTACTAGCCATACAATAGTGTTAGAAAGCGAAGAATGTGGAAGCGTAATATCAGAGATACAGAATAAACATGAAGGAACACCGGGATTTTTATGCGGAACCCTACTCCCTAATGAGCGGGATAAAACCACGAGAGAATACCTCAAAGGGATGATGTGTTCATTGCACTTTCTCATTAGATACAATGGGTCTAGAGCTTCTTATATAGCCTCCATCAACCCTCCAAGTCCCGTAACTGATAGATGTGGGACTAAATCACTGGATGTGATAATTGGACCCTCGAGGGATCCAATTACCCATCTATACATAGTGATGCATATACTTCAACACTCCCCTCAAGCTGGAGCATGCAATGCTCAGCCTGGACACAAATCTCAAACTCAAAATACAAGACACTACGGACTATATCAACTCAACGCAAACACAATTGTCGGTTGTTGTCGAGGACATTGCTTCTCATGTTGTGCAGGTGAGGAGGAACAAACAGGCTGGAGTGAGTCGAACAGGGTCTCCTTGTCGGAGTACGTGTGCTCTGTATTGCGCATGTCAGAGTCACAGAAACTGAATAGAGTCTCCTCGTCGGAGTACTCTGGCTCGCCACATGTAGAGGACTGAATCATGTGGATAATTGCTCCATATCTGAAGTGCCGAACTGAAAGCTGTGGACACATCCTCGTCGGAGTCCACGATCACTAGAGAATAGAATCTGAAAGTTTCCTCGTCGGACAACTGGGTCTGTTCCATAATGGCTCAGAGAATGGGATCTCTACTCTGGAGTCTGGAGTCCCTATGACACTACACGAAAACTCTAGCCCGCATGGCATAGAGAATGGGATCTTTTCTTTGGAATCCCTATGGATCACATGAAAACTTTGAGACCAAAAACAAAGATGGCGACTACACAAATAATGATAGCAAACTTGTGCGAATCAAACTGAAGACTCAGAACCAATCTGAACGTCGAGTCTAAATCTGAAAATCTATAGAGTCTGAACAATTGGTTGGCTTGGAGAATCTGAATCCGACATGTAACTCTGCACAATACTCCCCTTTCTCTCATACTTGTCGGAAACAATGACATCGATAAAGTTGGAAGAAGACAAGAGATGGGGGTGTTATAAAATAGGAAGCGGAAGCGGAATGATAAACAGAGCATAAGAATAAAGAAATATAGACATGGAACACCATGATTTTTACGTGGAACCCTACTCCCTAAGGAGCGGGATGAAACCACAGGAGAAGCCCTCAAAGGAGCATATTTTGCATTGTACTTTTTCAATGGATACAGGAGGTCTGGGGCTCCTTATATAGCCTCCACAGAGCCTCCAAGTCCCACCACTGGACAATGTGGACTAAACAACCGAATGGGGTAAGGATCCATTTACCCATCTACAACTCATGGGCGCACAACCAAATACTCCAACACTCCCCCTCAAGCTGGAGCATGCAATGCTCAGCTTGAACAAACAAACAAAAAGAAACTCAACTCACATTACAAGACACTACGGACAATATCAACCCAACGCGCACAACTGCTGTTGTCGAGGACGTTGCTTCTCATGCCGAGCAGGTGAGGAGGACGAACGGGCTAAGGTGTGAGTCTGCTGAATCTCCTCGTCGGAGAGCATGTGCTCTGAACTACGCCTGTCAGAGTCACTGCAACTGGAATGAGTCTCCTCGTCAGAATACTCTGGACCACCACAATAATGTGGACAACTGCTCCATCTCTGAAAAGGGTCGAACTGAAAAGGCCGTGGAAGTGCAATCCTCGTCGGAGTCCACGGTCGCTGGAGAATGGAGTCTGAAAAGTCTCCTCGTTGGAGAACTGGGCCTCTCCCATATGGCTCAAAGAATGGTGCTCTACTCTGGAGTACCTATGATACCACATGAAAACCCTTGCGAACATGGCCTACGAAATGGTCCTCTACTCTGGAGTCCCTATGGCTCACATGAAAACTCTGACAACACGAAAAAGATGGGAACCATAACAAAAGATGGCAAACATGCGCTCATTTGAAAATGACCGCAAACATATTTGTGTCTGAAAATGAGTCTCTCTCTGGAGAACTTGAAAATGGGTCACTCAAACATGGAGTGCCTCGAACTAGGACTCTGACCAATCTGAATGTCGAGACTGAACAAAAACTCTGTAGAGTCTGAAAATCGGCTGGTCTGGAGAGTATCTAAATCTGGATCAAGGAACAGACATGTGACTCTACACAATACTCCCCCTTTCTCCCATACTTGTCGGAAAACAGAGATATCGACAAAGTTGGGAGAAGACAAGATAAATAGGAGTACAAAATACCAATAAGCCGTTCACAAATTTGTCGGTTTTTCAAAAACATTCACCATACTTTTTTTCTTTTTTTTTTCTTTTTTTTTCGAAACACATTTTTTTAATAAGCCGTTGACATTTTTTTACCGGCTTTTCATCAACAATTTTTTTCTCCTTTTTTTGCAATTTACGTACGCCTTTCTCTTGTGTGCGCCCTTTTTTTTGAAAATATTTTCTTTCTTTCTTTCTTTTTTCTGTTCTTTCTTTTTAAAAAAATATGCGTACGGCTTTTGAGTTGTATGCGCCTCTTTCTTTCCTTTTTTTGTAACAAATTAACTCGGCCCAAAAAGGGCCCAACATATTACAGCCTCCCCCTCTCCTTTTTTGTTTTTAAAAGTTTCAGGGCCTCTCCACCTTTCTCCGTTATTCATTTTTTTTAGCCTTTACATCCTCTCCCTTCATTTTCCTCACATTTGCACCCCCCACCCTTTTTTTACATCACGTGGCCCACTTGAGGCCCGAAGCATACAACTGATATTTTCCTTTCTTTTTAATAAGACGCAGGCGGGACCCTGTTAGGGTTCCCACGATGGGGTCCCTCTCTTGGAAAAATGACGTCGCCGCCAGCGGGGGGAGCACTGCCTGCGCGATTTGCCGCCATAAGCGACAGCTTCTCGCCGCCTCCGATCTGGAGGGAGCTCTGCAGAGATGGGGATGCCTGAAGCAGTGGCTGGGACGGGGAGATCACCGCCTAGGTTCGGGATTCCCCATGATGCCGAGCCAGACCAGGGGCATCGCAGCCTGGGCTCGGGGCAAGAGAGGAAGGCGCGCGGGGCTGCGCCGCCTGCTGGAGAAGCATCGCCTGGCGAAGGAAGGGGTTGTGCTGGAGGGTGCACCGCCGCTCGGGAGAAGGTTTCTGGGACTCCAGCGCCGCCTTCGCGTGGAGGAGGTCGCCTGCTGGAGGAAGGGTCTCGCCAGAAGGCATCGATCTGGAGTCTGGAGATATCGATCTGGAGTGCGCCGCAGAAGGCTTGCGGGAGGACTGGAGTGTGTGCATCGATGCACGCACGAAGAATGGCCACGCCGCCTTGAGAATCGATTGCACGCGCCGCCTGGAAGAAGAGGCTTGTTGCCTGGATGGGTTATCGCCAGGAGGGTTGCGCGGGGGAAGCTTTGCAAGGGTTGCGGCCTTGCTGTAATCTCGTCAGGACTGGAGGAGAGTTGTGCGCGCATGCGCACGATGGAGGCTTGGAGCATGTTGGCCTGATGCGTGGCCAAGAATATCAAGTTTCTTCAGAACTTTGAAAGCAGCAATTAGGGTTTTTCAAAAACTCCGAACAGATCTCAACCATGAACACATAATCTTCACAAATAAAACATCAAAATCGGATCTCGAACAGAAGAGGACTGTAAACTCCTCGAGAATCGACCCGCTCTAATACCATGTTATAAAATAGGAAGTGGAAGCGGAATGATAAACAGAGCATAAGAATAAAGAAATATAGACATGGAACACCATGATTTTTACGTGGAACCCTACTCCCTAAGGAGCGGGATGAAACCACGGGTGAAGTCCTCAAAGGGGCATATTTTGCACTGCACTTTCTCACTGGATACAGGAGGTCTGGGGCTCATTATATAGCCTCCACAGAGCCTCCAAGTCCCACCACTGGACAATGTGGGACTAAACAACTGGATGGGGTAAATGGATCCTGGAGGTATCCATTTACCCATCTACAACTCATGGGCGCACAACCAAATACTCCAACAGGGAGAAACACAAAAACCACATAAGTCGATCTCAATTTTTCAGCTTTTCTTCTCAATTTTTTTTAAATCATTTTTTCGACTATTCCTCTTTTTATAGTTGTCTCCTCTCTTTTTTAAGTGTACGTTTTTTATGCGCATCAATTTCACAAGAAATTAATGGTCTAATTGGACCCTTGAAACTCAACCCAAATAGGGCAAAAGAATGCAGCAGCCCCTTGCTCTGTCTTCCTCCCCCTTTTAAAAAAATACATATGACCCAATTGGACCTGAAAAATAGCCCCTCAATTGGGCTCATTTTTTTAAACTATAGCAAATTGGTCCACCCCTTCATTTTCTTCTCCCTTTTTTTAAAAAAAAATAACAGCAGACAGGGCCCACATTAAAGGAGTATCGAGCCCCCTTTATGTTCCACGCACCTTAGGTTTCCCGAAAGGAATCCTCCTTGTCGAAAGAACCCGTCGTTGCAGGCTTGCTGGAATAACTCCGCCTGGAGGTGCTAGGGAGCCTCGAGATCCCTGGACTCGAGATGTGCACTGTCACCGCCTTGATCGAAGAAGAAGAAGAAGAAGAGGGGAGCAGCATAGCCCGGGCGGTCGCTCTACTACTCGATCTAACGAGAGCAGCACAGTTGCAGCTTCATCGGTGAGTACGGCAACTAAGGTGCGCCTGGAGCTCCACCGCAAATCAAAGATGAGGGAGATGAGGGCTGTAAGAAAGAGGGCTCGCTGCTTGTTCCAGCGGAGATAAGCTTGCAAATCAGAGATGAGCTCCACCATTGCTTGTTCTGGCGGCACCTCCTGGAAGTGTGGCTTCGGGAGGAGGACATGCGACGAACGTGGCATCGCCTAGAGGTTTTTCTGCCCTTGCCTGGTGCAGGTGGCTCGCACGAGAAGCGTGCAGGGGGAGATGGGGCACCGCATGGAGATGCGGTGGTGCTCGATGATGCCGGTGGCACCGTTGGAGAAGATGGCATTGAAGATCGACGCGGATCGATGCCGGAGAAACTTGAATACGGCATGATCTGCGGTTTGGATGGATTAAGGGTTCAGAATGGACCCTCGATGAATCAAGCTTGTCAGAGTTCGTGCCGATGTAGAATTAGAGTTTCAACAAAACCCTAGATGTGAATCTTAAACTCGATCACAAACTTGAATGATACAGAATAATAATCTTCACAAAGACTAAATCTTCAAAAACATCATAATCGAATCTCGAATAAATGATGAAAATAACTCCTCGAGAATCGAACCCGTTCTGATAGCATGTTAGAAAATGAAGAATGTGGAAGAATAATATCAGCGATACAGAATAAACATGAAGGAACACCGGGATTTTTACGTGGAACCCTACTCCTAAGAAGCAGGATGAAACCACAAGAGAACGCCTCAAAGGGTTGATGTGTTCATTGCACTTTCTCATCTGATACAATAGGTCTAGGGCTTCTTATATTACCCCCACTGACCCTCAAGTCCCACAGCTGGTAGATGTGGTACTAAACCAATGGATGTGATAATTGGACCTTGGAGGGATACAATTACCCATCTATACATGATTGATGCATATACTCCAACAAATAGCAATTGTAATACACAACATTAATATCTCCATAGATGACTACATGCTCATTAAGGCAAAATCAATTGCCTCGACCATCACTCAACCTCCCGATACCGTTGTCTATTGAATTGAAGATTATCGTCATCTTATGCAACTTCTCAGGAATAGCCATAATGCACAAACACATACTAAGAATACTATTCATGCTTCTACTACTACATTCGATATTGCTATGGCTAATGTGAGATCCACACCTGCTCGTCAATGGATTATTGATTCAGGGGAGTCAAACCATTTGACTAGTGATGGCAACTCTCTTTCTTCTACTCAGCCATATGTTTCTGTGAGATTAGTTAAACTAGCAAATGGATCTCTCACTCCTATTACTACCATAGGTAGAGTCGATTTCTCCTCCAGATTAAAACTCTCTGGTGTATATCATGCTCCAGAGTTTCCTCTAAGTTTGTTGTATGTTCATAAATGTTAGAGTATTTGGTTATGCGCCCATGAGTTGTAGGAGGGTAAATGGATCCTGGAGGAGATCCATTTACCTCATCCAGTGTTTAGTCCCACATCGTCCAGTAGTGAGACTTGGAGGCTCTGGAAGAGGCTATATAAAGAGCCCCAGACCTCCTGTAACAGTTGAGAAAGTCAATAGAAAGACACGCCCCTTTGAGGGCTTCTCCCGTGGTTTCATCCCGCTCCTCACGGAGTAGGGTTCCACGTAAAAATCCAGCGTTCTTCTTGTTCTTTATTTCTTTTACATGTTTATGCTTCCGCTTCCGATTTTCTAACATGGCATCAGAGCGGGTCGATTCTCGAGGACTTAAGTTCTTAGTTGTATTCGGGATTTGATTTTTAGAGTTTCTTTTTGTGAAGATTGATTTTTTTCCAAGATTCAGTTTGTATCATTCCTGTTCCTGTTCAAGGTCTACAGGCGGTATTCTACATGGGTTTTCGAAACCCTAACGGCGATCTGGATCTCGTATCCCCCATTGCCTCTACACTGCCACCTCCAGATGATACACAGGCGGACCCAGGAGGGGCCCTCCAAATCTCGTGCGATCAAGCCAAACAATGGCTGTGAACCCAGGCGAGGCCCTCGAGCTCCAAGCTCTCTTCCAATATCTTGCGCGGGAAGGCGCAAGCCACAGCAAATCTCCTCGCAGTCGATCCAGAAGCCCGCGCGCGAGAGCGCGCAACGCCCTCCTACATGTTCCTATTCATGCAATCAGCCCGGGCGATCGGCGAGACCTACAGTTTCCCTCATCCCAGACCGCCACGCAATCCTTCAGGCGCACCCCTTATTGCAGCCGCACCCCTTCTTGCAGGCGGCGCAGCCCCAAGGTCTCAGCCCAGACGGAGCCCTACCCTTCAGCCGCAAACGGCTGCAGTTGGCGCCAATCCTCCACAGGACCACCAGGAGTACATCTCGACGGCGCCTCCAGTCCAGGCGCACATGCTCCAGCAGCACATCGTCTTCCCGCGAGACCCTGGTGCACCCCTATCCACTGAAACCTCGCGATCTCGCACGATTTCCAGACACGCAGGCGGCGTTCCTCCTCCCTGACTGCCACGACGCGCCCCCTAGAGAGAGTTATTTATTAGTAAAAGAGAGAGAGGGAATGAATAAAACAAAAAGGAGAGAGAGGCAGTCCTGTGTTTAAAAAAAAGAGAGGTATTTATTTCGAAAAAAAAAGGCTACGTACAAGAAAAAAAGCCGTACACGAAATTTCAAAAAAAATGCAAAAAGGCGCGTACATTTGAAAAAGCCGTATGCAAATTGCAAAAAAAATGATGATCAAAAGCCGAGAAAAAAAATTGAATGTTTTGAAAGCCGACAAATGTGTAATCGGCTAAGTGGTTTTTGTTTTATCCCCATCATTGTTGTCTTCTCCCAACTTAGTCGATGTTCATTTTCCGACAAGTATGGGAGAAAGGGGGAGTATATGTAGAGTCACAGGTCTGTTCATGTTCCAGATCCAGATTTCAGATGCCAGTCTCCAGACCAGCCAGATGATCAGACTCTACAGTTTGGTTTCAGACTCGACGATTGTCTTCCGAGTCCAGTTTCAGACACGCACAAGTGTGCGGTCATTGTCAGATGAGCATATGTTGCCATCATTTGTTCGAGGTCCCCATCATTCTTGTTGTCAGGCCAGAGTTTTCATGTGAGCCATAGGAACTCCAGACAGAGGACCATTCCCTATGCCATTGAGGGCAAGGATTTTCATGTGGTATCATAGGTACACCAGAGCAGTGCACCATTCTCTGAGCCAGATAGGAGAGACCCAGTTCTCCGACGAGGAGACTTCAGGCGCAATTCAGACTCGATGGTCAGATTCCGAGTCTTCAGTTGACTCACACTCCAGCCTGTTCGTCCTCCTCACCTGCATGGCATGAGAAGCAACGTCCTCGACTGCAGCAATGTGCGCGTTGGGTTGATATTGTCTGTAGTGTCCTGTAGCGTTGAGTTGAGTCTCTTTATGTTTGTCCAAGCTGAGCATTGCATGCTCCAGCTTGAGGGGGGAGTGTTAGAGTATTTGGTTATGCGCCCATGAGTTGTAGGAGAGTAAATGGATCCTGGAGGAGATCCATTTATCTCATCCAGTGTTTAGTCCCACATCGTCCAGTGGTGGGACTTGGAGGCTCTGGAAGAGGCTATATAAAGAGCCCCAGACCTCCTGTAACAGTTGAGAAAGTCAATAGAAAAACACGCCCCTTTGAGGGCTTCTCCCGTGGTTTCATCCCGCTCCTCACGGAGTAGGGTTCCACGTAAAAATCCCGCGTTCTTCTTGTTCATTATTTCTTTTACATGTTTATGCTTCCGCTTCCGATTTTCTAACAATAAATTATGCAAGGAGCTAAATTGTCGAGTTATTTTTAATCAACACCAATGCTTAGGGATGCAACCGGATGTGGATATATTTGTATATGTCCGCTACCGTATCCGCTTTTAAGAGGATACGGATATACATTTTCGGATTTTAGCGAATATGGATACGGATATGGATACTAGTTTTATGTTTTTTTTGTGGATACGGATACCATTATAGATTTTTTTGGATACGGATACGGATACAGATGTATATATTTTTCACGGATAGGGATACAGATATCCGTATTATCGAGTCACTTATGATATGTACATCTATGTGCAAATATAGATCTCCTGATGGGAATATATGTAAAATTTTATATAAAAGACATAACCGTCCAGATCTGAATCACACGCCCAACATGCCCGGGTATTAAATTTTTTTCATTCAATATTTTAATTTAGGGATTTTATCACTTGTGCCCCTCCGAGATATCGCAATATCAGTTATACCCCTATCTTTTTGGTAATATCAGTTGTGCCCCTAACTTCTTGCTCTGTCACCAGTTGTGCCCTTCTGTCAGATTGACCGTCAAAAAATTAAAATAACCATGGTTTATTCAAACCATGGTGTGGTTAAGAAGGGTATTATGGTCCATACCCTTCTTCATCTTCTTCCTCCTCCATTTGCTCTTCTTCCTTCTCTTCATAATTTCTCTCTCTTACTAACACCTTCATGCATCCATCGAATCTCTAAAATTTTTACATTTCCACGGACATATCACTCGTTACGGATCAAACGATGAATTTTATTGAATTTTTGGATGACTTTTTATGAATCAATTAGTCAAAAATTTATCAAAATTTAAAAAAAACTCAACTCCAGTTCCAGCTTCAGCCACAGGAGGAAGAGGAGGGCGGAAGGGGCCGGAGGAGGCGCGGGGGCTGGGACAGCGGCGGGGGAGGGCGGGCTGGGAGGGGGCGGGGCTGGGAGGGACCGGCTCAGGGGAGGGCGCACAGGGACGGGGAGGGGAGGGGGCAGGGGAAGGGGTGGGGGCGGCGGGCTGGGAGGGGGCGGCGGGCTGGGAGGGGGCGGGCTCTCCCATCTTCTTCCTCTTCCTCCTCCGCTTCCTCCATTCTATTCCTCCTCCACAGCTCCTCCCTCCTCCTCCTGGAGCTCTCCTCCAGCCGCCCTTTGCGCCCGCTGCCCGGCCTCACCCATGTAATTGAGGCCCCCATTCAATAGGAGCCGGATACTTCTCAAATGGATTGCAGCGCTGGTTAATCCTTCCCCTTTCTGTTCCAATACCACCCTCCTGCAGTATTTGTAGTTTCCATTTCGTAGATCCTTCGTGCAATTGGAGAAGTAGAGCCACCCATCAGAAGGCTCGAAGAAGTCATCAACGAGGGTGAATCTCTCTGGAGGTGACAAGCAACTGCCGTTATTGGTAAGGAGGGGAGAATCTCTGGAGAGGTTGAACGTCGAGTTGGAATAGGAGATGCCGCTGACGCTGTAGTTCTCACCGGAGAGTTTAATCAAGGGGCGGTTGTCGTTGCACTTAATTGTGAAGAGTGGGTGCCCGCAGTAGCTATTATGGATGTCGGAGATCCAGAAGGGAAAGGTAATGTTAGGTCCCGTCCCGCAATGCTTCGACGCGCAATCGCCGGGCTTGGAAGCTGCGTCGTCGGCGCGGGCGAAGACCAGCAGGCCGACGGAGAGGAGGAGGTTGAGGAGCATGATTGGTGGGGCGGACGGGGGAGATGGGAGGGAAGAGGCGTGTGGTGGTTGTTGTGTGGTTCTTCTGTGGTGGAGTGATGGTCCACATTTTCTGGGAAGGTCAGTGAGAGGGTGACGCTCTCAGGGTGGCAACCGGCGACTTTTGTTGTATGAGGTAAAAAGGTGTGTGTATTCTTCCGCGGAAAATGTACGCTCGCACACTCGCAGTCGTAGCTGTACACTTTCTGCCGCCGTGAGGTGAAAAGGAGCGTCGTAGCTGGACCGAACGGCTTTCTGTGTCCGATTGTACGAGTTTTTTAAATGGATGCGCTGTCTGGTAGTTATCCAAGTCGCATTGCATCTGAGCGGTGACAGGCTGGAAGGGGGCGGCGGGCTGGGAGGGGGCGGGGCTGGAAGGAGCGAGGCTGGGAGGAGGTAGCGTGGAGCAGGGGCGAGGAGGAGGAGCTGGAGGAGGAGGAAGAGGAAGAAGAAGAGGATGAGGAAGGGGATGAAAAATGACCTCCTAACCTTTTTTTTAATTAATTCCGCCTATGTCCTCAAAGTTAACGTCTGTTTGCACTGTAGATGGACGGTAACTAACCCGAGGGGCACAAGTGACAAAATAACAAGAAGTGAGGGGCACAACGGATATTGCCAAAAAGATAGGGGCATAACTGATATTGCGATATCTCGGAGGGGCACAAGTGATAAAATCCCTTTAATTTAATTTCTTATTTATTATGTAACATTGTAAGTTTATTGAATTTAGGATTAATTATCCATCAATTACAAGTTCGTAAAGACATCATTTCTAATTAAAAGTATGAGGAGGCACTTAATATTTATAGGATAATCCGTATTCGTTTCTTAATTATCTGTATCTGAATCATGATTATCCAATTCCGAATCCGTATCCGTATTTAAGGATACGGTATTCAATTTTCGATATCCGTATGATATCAGTTTCCGTATCCATATCCATATTTTGAAACGGATAAGGATATGGTAATACCTATATCCGTATTTATATCCGTCTGTTTGCATCCCTACCAATATTACTTCCAAGACATTCATATTTCCCAGATATTTGGTGGTGGCTATGAGAAATATGGAATCTAGTATCTTGATGTATCTGATAACTCTCTATACTGGAGCTGCATCTAGTATTGCATATACTTATCTATGGCATCAACACCTTGGACGTCCTTCTGTTAGTGCTCTTTATCATATGCTCCCAGAAGTCGGTCCTCAAGCCACTTGAATGAGGCTTGTCAGTATGGAAAACATCATAGGACATCCTTTCCTCGAAGAACTAAGCCACGAAGGCCGTCTCTATTTGATCATGTTCATTGTGATGTTCGGGGTCCTTGAACAATATGTGCCATTGCATGACATAGATACTTTGTTGTTTTCATTGATGACTATAGTCGAAGTTCATGGGTCTAC
Source organism: Ottelia alismoides (assembly GCA_037367405.1). NCBI lineage: Eukaryota > Viridiplantae > Streptophyta > Magnoliopsida > Alismatales > Hydrocharitaceae > Ottelia > Ottelia alismoides. Next base: position 1,064,330 of record JAZKJV010001202.1, read on the forward strand.
CTTATAAAGGAAAGATCGGAGATCAACAGCGTGGTTAAGCTCTTTTTGCATAAATCAAGATTTCTTTTTCTGCTTGCCTTAAAATATTTCGGTCTAATAATGCTCTTGAGTTCATGCAGAAAGATATGGTAAATTTCTTTGATTCTCAGGGAACCATACAACAGACATCATGTCCCCACACTTCACAGCAGAATGGTATTGCGGAAAGGAAACTTTCTCATCTCCTTGGCATCGCACCGTACTTTGCTTAATCAGATGAATGTCCCCAAAACTTTTTGGGTGATGCTATTCTCACTGTAGCTTACTTGATTAATCGGGTTTCCTCATCCATATTAGGAGGTTCTTCTCCATTCTTATTGCCATTTCTGCTACTTCTGTGTGTTTGTGGTTGTACTTGTTTTGTTCACAATTTCATGCTAAAGACAAGTTTTTCCTCGTGCAATAAAATGCATCTTCTCGGGGTATTCTAGAATCCAATTGGGATACAAATGTTATGATCTAACTGACCATCGTTATTGTCTCTGCATATGTTACATCTTTGAGAAGATTGGTTTCTTTATTGAGAGTGTTGGAGAAATCCCTTTGGAGTTCGCTCCTCCATTACAGGTTTACCAACAGAGGGAGAAACGTGCATCTGAGATGGTTCCTTTACCCATTTCGCTTGATTTGCAAGTAGATGACTATGCAACCAAAGTTCACTCACCTGATGCTACTTCGGATTCTACAAATATGAACAGTTCCTATTCCTCTATTGAGCTTCCTATTTCTCTAAGGAAGCCCAAAAGGCAATGTACTCTACATCCTATGTCAAATTTTACTTGTATTGATGGCTTATCTAGATGTGACAGGGTATTTACAGATGCTCTTATGGTTGTACCTCTTCCACAAGATTATCATAAAGCTCTTCAGCATCTGGGTTGGAAGCATGCTATGGATGAGGAGATGGATGCTCTTGTCTCAAAGGGCACTTGGGATCTTATGCCATGTCCCATTGGTGTTGCTCTTGTAGTTCGTAGATGGATCGTTACAACCAAACATGCTCCAGATGGATCAGTAAACAGACAGAAGACCCGATTAGTGGTCAAGGGATTCACTAAAACGTCTCGCATCGATTACTTTAAGACTTTCTCTCAAGTGGCTAGGATGGGATCTATCTGTACGATTATCTATGTTGCTGCCAATAAAAGTCGGCCGACTTTTCAGTTAGATGTCAAGAATACCTACTAATATGGTGATCTTGAGGAAGAGGTCTATATGGCACAACCACGGGGTTACACCATTGAGGGGGAGTATGTGTACCGCTTATGTAAGGCTATCTATGGCCTAAAGCAGACTCCACGAGCATGCTTTGACGGGCTTGCTTCTGAAATAAGCTCACTTGGCTCTATAGGACAATATCTGATTACTCTATGTTCGTTAGATGAAGGACTTCTAGTACTGTGATATTGGTTGATTATGTTGATGACATGGTGATTACTGGTGATGACAAAGCAGGCATTCAAGAGAACAATGCCTTCCTTCACAAGGTGTTTATCACCAAGGACCTTGATCAACTCAGATACTTCCTTGGCATTGCAGTGGTATGTATTGCAGAGGGATTACATCTACCACACAGGAAGTATTGTCTAAATATTCTTATAAAGGTTGGCTTACTTGGATGCAAACCATCTGGCATCCTAGCAGAGCTGCGGAGATGTGCTACATCTACCGACCCTGAGTTTGAGGATATTGCACAATATAGAAGCCTAGTGGGCAAGATGCTCTACCTTATTGTCACTGGGCCAGATATATCATATACTGTGAGCAGATCCAGCCAGCACATGGAGAAGCCTCACTACAATCATTGACAAGATGTTCTCTTGATCCTTCGATAATTGAAGGACTCTCCATGAAAAGGCCTTTTCTATGGGGTCAATGGCCACACTGACATCACCACATATGCAGATGGCGATTATGCTAGTTCTCTTGAGGACAGGCGATCTATCATTGGTTATGCCATGTTTGTTGGAGGAAACATTGTTACATGGCGAAGCAAGAAGCAAATTGTGTACCAGATCGAGTGCAAAGGCTGAATACTGGGTGATAGCTCAAGCCAATTGTGAGATTACATGGTTAGTCTTCTTTCTATAAGAGCTTGGACTTCCTGTTGCTACTCTCGTTCCTCTATACTGTGACAACAAATCCGTTACATACATTGATACCAATCTTATATTTCATAAGCAGACTAAGCACATTGAAGTTAATTGCCACTTCATTCGAGATGAAGTACGAGGACGGAAGATCACTACTCCACATATCTCCATGGACCTTCAGCTTGCAGATATATTCACAAAGACCTTGCCGAAGAAATGCATATCATGGTTGATATCCAAATTCGGCATGATCGATAGATATGCTCCGACTTGAGGGGGTGTTCAAGCTATTATGATTAATCTTCTCTTTGTTTTATTTATTGTGTCATGTAACCCTTCGGGACTCTTATGTAATTGTCACCACTTGAGCTCTAGGGTTTCATCCTATACAAGAAATCATGTAGCTATTGAATAAAGTATCCCATTCCATCCCATTATTCTCTTACAGATATATTTGATAAAAGTTATTGTAGTATATATTATGTAAAAAGCATTTGAATATATTTTCTGTTCATTGCGTTCCAAAGTCAAGGTGTTTCCTTTACAAATCATTACGTCTTTTAGAGGAAAAAGGGTGCAACATCAAGGAGACGTCCATTAAAAAATCTATATTCACAAAATCATATCATAAAATTACAAAGACCACGAAGCCCGGAGGATTCTAGCATGTTCAAAAACATTTTCCGTGTACATCCCTCAACCCCCCTTCCAAATGACCCTATTCTATGCCAGTCCTAGGGATCAAAGAATAGTCAAGACCCAAACATTTGTAAGACCACTCTTATGTCTCAGCTTGTCAATAGACTCCCAAAATGCTCGGTCCAAGATTGCAACCATGTAAACGCGTGTCACGACCCACACCTCTTGTAAAATAGAACTACCAAAGAAAAGATCATCTACGTCTTCATCCACTACCACACACCATTGACATATACCATCCACGCCAAACCTAGTTGTACACTCGCCAATCAGCATCCAATCCCTCAAAGACAAAGAAAGATCAGTACTCATAACAGCACCTTCCATTGTCATATTTGCCGATACTAATCCAAAACCAACCGAGTGTCAAAAACTGTCGTCAAGTAGAAGGACATGTATGCCTTCCGCATTGGGAAATGCCCATGTACCAAAGTCCAGGGGTTCGTAGTGCCAAATAAACCACCAATCTCAAGCAGGGCCTCCAAGAGAACAAAATATTCTGCAATCCGTCCAAGCAGTACGAAAACGAGGAACCAAACACGTCATCATTGCACTCCCTTACTAAGCAAGTCACATCAACCACCAAAGCCGATAGGCGAGTAAACGAACACCTAACGCGCCCTAACATGTCCAATTATTAGTCAAAAACGGAAGCTACCACCATTTACCAAAACAAACTTCATGAGTTGTGCCATACGAGGATGAACCAAGCAAATGCCCCTGTAAAAGTTCGAGAATGCATTCACAGCTCCAACCTGAATAGAGAGGTCCATAGAAACCCCATTGAAAAAGTGAATCATCATGCATAACAGGTCAGACCCACCTCCCTAGATGTGGATCATCATTTTACCAAGGTGCTACATTCATCTCCTTTAAACTCAAAATCCCCATGCCCCCATCCTCCTTGAGTGATCTTCCACTCCACCAAAGGTGTCTCCTTGTGACTCCCTACAAGTCCAAGAGAATCTCCTCATTAAAGCCTCCAACTGACCCTTAGCCCCAACAAGGAGTAGGCGTGTAGAAAAGAAAATGATCGGGATAGCAAACAGAATCGCCTTCAAAAGCATCAAGCAGTCAGTCGAAAAACATGTTGTATGCCAACCCACAAGCTTATGATCCATCTTCTCGATCACAAGCAGCCAATGATCAATCTGCATGCTTCAGCCTACCACCTACCACAAGCAAATCGAGATAGACTATCGAGAGAGCTCCCTGTTACATCTGGAGGGTCGCCCATAACCCTCAATCTCCTCATCACTCATCCCAGAGGAAATAAACGCTGACTTAGCATATTAATTCACAGCTCAGAGACCATCCCAAACAAGTCAAGCACGATACTCTGCAGACTCAACAACCCCCTCCACACGGAAAAATAGTATCGTACGCATATTAAAGGATGGACACATAAACATCATCAACACGAAAACCAACTGCAAAGCCACACTCCACCACCTTCGTAACCATCCATTTCAAGGCACACAAGAACAAAAAGTAGCAGCGTCAGAATGCAGTCCTGCTTGACCCCTCTCTTTGGCTGGAAGAAACCACCCTTATTTTGCCATTCATCAAAATAAAATATAAGGAGGTTATCACACATATTTTCATCTAGTCAATCCGCTCACCTGGAAACCCCTAAGTGGACGTCCAAATGAACCTCCAACCGATAGAATCATAGGCCTTGAAGAATCAACCTTCCATAAGAAGCCCTTGGTCTTCTTCCACTCCGCGATAATCTTTGAGACCATCACGACCCCATTCATCATGTGTCAGCTCAGGATGAAAGTTGTCTACTAAGGATCAAGAATGGAGCCAAGAACCTCCTATAACATGTTGGTCAAGACCTTCGCCACAATGAGGTATATGAAATTTAACAGAGTAATAGTCGTAGATTCTCCAGCCTTCGCATCACATCCTTCTTAGTTCTTAGGTATAAGGAACAAAGGGTATGGTTCAACCTTTTAAAATCATAGTTCGTCAGCTACAACTCCACCATGTCCAAAGTCTTCTGGCCCAACAGGTCCCAGAATTTCCTGTAGAACAAAATTGGAAAGCCATTCAACCGGGAGAGCCTATAAGTAGGAAAGGTCATGTCAACTCCTCAAACTACAACTTGGACAATCTCAAAACATCCTTGTCCCCTCCCAGGTTCTACCACCTAGCAAACATCGAGTAAGTCCATAGTAGTGGTGCCCCACCGTATCACCAATGGCATGATCTCCCTCCAACTCCTCCTCATTCACCTCAATTGAGTGCATCAAATTACAAATCCTACGCCCATTCACCACCGCATGGAAAAACCAAGTGTTCGCATCCCCTTCCTTCAACCACTTTTGTCTCGATCTTTGCCTCCAATCAGTCTCCCTTTTCCTATACTCCTCCAACATAACATGGCTCTGTTCACAACTCATTGTCATCTCCTCCTCAGGTAACTCCTTAAGAATCCTCCAGACGATCAAGGTGCTCACTCTTCGCTTGGGCCACATCCATATATTGACCTTTGAGCTCCATGGTACCCTTCCTAAACTGCACAAGCTTGTTATGAAGAGATCTAAGCTCCTTAGCCATCCTCCTTATCGTCGACCCATCACACCTGCTCCTGCCAGCACCTCGTGACTTTCTCATGAAAGCCCTCCTCCTGCAACCACGAGAGCTCAAATTGGAACAAGTTGCCCGGACGTTGACCTTCCCCTAAGTCCCAATAGATCGACGTATAGTCCAGATGAGATCGAGGCAAGGCCAAAACATTCCACTAAAAAAACTCCTTAGCAACCTCGCGGAGACAAGAAAACGAACCATGCAGGACCTATAAAGATGTTTCTCCAAGTGTATCTTGAATTTGTGGCATCCAAAACATCCAACGACAAATACTCCACAATATCCGCAAACATAAGCAAATCGGGGTCCATTCCACCCATGTACCACGGGCAATCCACAACAAACAAAAGTGACGTTGAAGTCGCCATTCGCAATCAAGTCGTATTAGGACAACGAGATCGCATTAGAAGAAGCTCGTCCAACATCTCTGCCTACACCAGAGATGCTGGAAGAATAAATGTGGAAAGCAAAAAAAGAAAACCATCCGAGCTCTTTCAAAGCAGAACAGATAAGACACATGTTACACAAACCGAGTCAAACTCCATCAGATTACCATTCCAACCAACCATCTTACCACCCCATGCACTCATTGATAGCATCCCCTGAAAATCAGAGAACAAGGATACCGCCGCCTCATGCGAAATAAATATGTCCCATATCTCTAGCATCGTCTCATGCAAACACACTACATCTGCATTTCCTCAAGAAAAAACCCAACCACCCTCCTTTTGTCCAGTTGCCCCAAGGTTCAGACATTCCAGGAGAAACTTCACTAGTCAACAATGGGGGCATCCCCCCAAGCTTCACCTTAAAGAAATTCACGACCACTTCAAGCTTCTCCACAGCCATACCGCAACCTTCACTCCCACTAGAACCCCCATCATCACTAATGGCATCAACAAACTACATTACTGTGATCACATCGCAAACAGATATGTTCAAAAATGATAACACCCCCTTATAGGCAACCACATCCCCAAAAGACAGACGATTGTAAGGCACACAAAAACCTTCAAATGATGCATCCAAAGCAAATGATGTGGAGCAATGGGAGGAACCAAAAATGAACTTTTGTGGCCCTTGAATAAAAATGCATAAGTGTCAAGGATGTCAGAAGCAGAAACCACAACCTCCATCGAAGTGCCAAAAGGCTCCCCACCATGCAAAGTGGGAGAGTCGACAAGCTAACAAGATCAAAAACAAGAATCCGAATCACTGGACTTCGAATCGAGAGAGAAAAACAAAAGTCCAAGATCCATCAGTGAGTGTGTCTTAGACAAGCGGATCCAAACAAAGTGCCCACATCCAACTGCAGATCGATCACAAGAACACCAAAAGCCACGTCCATAGGCTCAAGGTGTCAGCAAGGCTAGCCTTAGGAGACACACCAACCGGATCTGCCTGCACCGATGGTAACCATGAGCAACAGGGGGAGAAAGGCACTCAACCATCCAAAGGCGGAACATTGTCTTTCCAACCACATGCACTTTCCATGGTAATCATTGCATCAATGTCTTCATCTAGTAATAAACCATCAAAAATGATCTCCACCACCATCCCGTCTCATCATAGCAATATGGAATAAGTCCAACTGACGAGAAGTGAATGGCATGCTTGTAACACAGAAAAGGTGGACATGTCCACATGGCACTACACCATCTCGAAACTATTGGCATTGCCACAAAGCACCAAAGTCCACAGCATTAACAGTCAAAAGTATCGCCTCCTTTCAGGCATCAACCTACGTACATAGAACGATGTAACGTCTCTCCTTCGTCAACTCCTAGCTCGCCGCCCTGATATATAGTGCGAGTTGGCGACTCTCGGAGAGGGTCAAGAGAAAAGACCTTGTCGCGTCGTTATCTGACTCGCTCGACATTTTGATTTATTTATTTTATATAATTGAAAATTGGAAAAACTATAGAAAAGATTTGAATATCAAGTTCGTTTTTAGAATTGATAATTATCACTATTTATATCAAACAGAAAATATAGCTGCGAATATAGCTCCGCCCGAGTCTTTCGAGCGGTACGGTTCAGCGGACCAGAGCGGTAGGCATCGCAGCGTAGACGCCAGTCGAAGGCACAGAGGAAACTGCCCAATTCCAGTGAAAAGCTTCGACATCGCATCCCAGTCTTTCTCAGTCATACGAGCTAGGAAGCAGAGAGTGAAAGTCAAGGTCAAGACATTACTTCACCAGCCGGCCAGGAACTGATGACAAAGTAATTTCGGACAGCGTCGACAGAAGGAGTGCAAAGTTTACAGGCTAATGTCAAAGAAGAGGATGACCCATTTCCCATTGGTCTGACCGTAATTTGAGATGTTTTATATATCTACTTTCCTGTACTAGAACTTGAAGTAGGCTCTCACTTTCCCCATAGTCTAGTACTGGGTTCACTAAAACCAAACCAGGGTCCAAGCTTCTTTCTTCATAGAAAAGCTGAGTTCTGGGATCCATTTTCATGTCAACAAAATTCCAGAATCCAGGGGCAGAATGAAGAAATCAAGAACTACCTATATTACACTCGCTTCATACGTACGTTCATTCCTGTTCAATGAAGGAAAATGAAGGCATTTCAATCCATTTTGGCGTGGGCCTTTTGCCTCTGAAGAGGGATCTTCCTATGATTTGTCCCCCTAAGCCTTGGTCAATCAAGGAGTCTGCTTTGAAAAAAGTCCTACATCAAATGCCACTGAGCCTGCACGATTTGAATGGAGGTTACTTAAGCCAACCTTGGGAAACAATGATTCATTGCAAGGGGAAGGAGGATGACTTTGAAGTATTTTTTGAAAAAAAAGAAAAATGCTTTTATATATGTGAGGTTCTGACCTTCATTCAGAATCAACCTCTGCAAATTAACAGCGCTTGGATTTGCTTCAGACAAAGTAAGAGAAATTGACGTCATTGGGTCTTCTCATGCTTTCTTTCCTTGCTAATGTCAAGGACTCGCGAAAAAGTCAGGGAGGAGTTGGCCCTTTCCCCCAGATGAAGCAGCAGGCATCAGTCCGTAGAACCCATAAAAAAGAGATGGTTGTTGCGCTCAGTACTCTTGTGCACCTACGTCACTCGGCTCACGCGCAACCCCTCCCCTCCCCTTATTCAGAGTCAGTAATTGGCTGCCGGATTTCATCTGGCCGCATTGCATCAATATGGATCCAATAATCCATTGGGTGTACATTCAGAGATGGATAAAATCGTTTTTTACCCTTCTTTTTACGTAAAGGATCTAGTAGGTTGGGTAGCTTTTTCTATCTTTTTTTCCATTTTTCTTTTTTATGGCGAAAAAGGAAAGCGAAGGTCCTTTGTTGTACACTGTCATGCTTTCAAGAGAGGCCCGAAGCTATATTAGAGAAATTCCAGGGGTCTGCTGAAGCGCTATGCTTGCTTTCTACTTCACTGGCAACTATCCTCAATCCTACTTTCCCTGTCGGTGAAAGAGATAGGATTCGCTTCTCTCTCTAGTCTGGGTCAACTGGGCAGGGTGAACTCGCGTGATCGGCCCGTCAACTCCCCTGCATCCTTCTCTGACTTGGGAAGATCTCTCTGAAAACTAGCTTGAAGGATTCCCTGGGGGGTTGTTCAAGCGGTTGCAATCTCCGGGAGAGGCAGAGTACTTTCCAGCTAGGAGGGAGGTTTCCCATTTCAAAAGCTATAGCGGCGAGAAAGGCAGGTGCAAAAGAAGAAGCAGCAGACAGATGTGTCTTCATCCTGGAAGCAGGAATCGCGGGAGCAGTCAGAAGAAGAGCCAGTGCGAGGGAGAGATGAGACAGATGACTCAGAGAGAGAGGAGTCAAAGTGTGTGAGTGTAGGACTCAGCAGAGGAGTCAGATCGAGAGAGGGAAAAGCTTGAAAAAGATATTTGATAACATAGTTATATAATATAAAGGGATCGTGAGATGTCTAATCTCTGTAGGTAGGCATTAGTTCGCTTTCTAGGAGTTTCTATATATAAGTACTTTAACAGGCTATTCTAATATTATTCAAACGTCGGATATAGTATGAAAGGTCTCGAGTTTTGGGGGGAGTCAAACCTTTGATTTGATATAGCATCGGGCCTATATGTCATTATAGCTTCACGAGCCTCGTCGCTTGCTTATAGGCGTTATGTTTAGCTGCTTACGGGAAGCTCTTTGTCTGCTCAAGATAATCCCAGCCTCAACTGAGGATTACTTTCGGCTTTCTTCTGTCGTTTGTCGGGTAATCAGGCTGTGAGTCGCCGGCTGCCACCACGCCGCAGAACGGGAGCTCATGTGCGTCGGATTTCTTGCCCCAGGGAAAAAAGAGGCCGCGTGGTTTCTGGGGAAAGGCTGCCTTGCTATCTGAGGCGGGGGGTTGAGGGGGGAAGCCCGAGGCCAACAAGGGAGCAGTTGAGAGGTGACTCAAGTGAGACTACATCCCCTACGAAAGCCATCAGGAAAAATGCTAGAGGCGCCTTCTAACATCCGCCACAATCTCACCACACGACACTGCAAAAGCAATCAGAACATGAGGGCACAGACCCATCAACACATCAATAGTCTCCTAGACACAGACACCCACCTCGGCATGATATGTCGTGTGAGGGGAGACCCATGTGCAACATCAAGAATATCTAAATGTTGCACAGGGATCTCCCTATCCTCGAGGAGGAAACCTCAGATGTCACACCTTACATAATTTGAGATCCCGACATCGGTGACCCCGTACACCACACTTGAAGCACTGAAAAATTCCCTCTGTAACCAGGATCGAGCTACATCCACAACCATGACATCGCACCGTCTCCCAAACCTTAATATCATTGACAACGGCATCATCACCCACAACACCACTTGCAACATTGCCTACAGCAACATCAAGTTCCAAACCCCCACCATTGCCCACAGTAACCTTCCCAGAACCCCCGTGAACGACCACCACAGCAAAATCAGGGGCCAATAAAACAACACCAACCTTAGGAACCCTCTACATCTTGGTGGAGCCATCCCTAGGCACCTGCTACAAGTTTACGCAGAGAGCATGCAGTGCAGAGGACCGAACCCTTGCCGAAGCTCATACTATGGAGGCCATAACACCAGCCCCCCCCCATTACCCATTAGCACAGAGCATCAATCTAAGGGTGATCGTTCGTAAGGGAGTAGAGTCGCACCGCTCTATAGGCTCTCCTTCTATCACCTTCACTATCAACCCCGTCCCAAAAAGATGACCCGTTAAATCCCCCTACGAAAATCCATTGTTATGCTTTAGTAGAAAAGCATAGGATCCATTAAAATTCATACTAGCTTAAAAGCAAACATGTGTACTAGAATAACTCAAGTATTCCGGGACTCCGACAAGGTTCGGCAGAGTCGCTTCTTTTTCCGGTTCGATAAGAAATGGCTGCTGGAGGATGGTTTCCGGGACTTGGTCACGGAGCACTGGCAGAACCTCGTGGGGGAAGGGTCAGCGGTGTCGCTATTCGCGGCCAAGTTGGCATCCCATAGACAGGTGCTGGCGTCTTTTGGGAGGGAGGCTGTGTGGCGGCGAAGGGAGGTCAAGTCAGAGGCTGAGGCGGGGATTAGTAGGTTGGATGCGTTGGAGGATGAACGGGGTTTATCGCCAGCCGAGGTGGAAGAGCGGGTTGCGTGGCTGGAGGTTGTATACTTGGAGGACAGGAAGGAGGAGGTCCACTGGCGGCAGAGATCGAGGCAGAAATGGCTGAGGGAAGGTGACGCGAACACGCGGTTTTTCCACTCGGTGGCGTCTGGGAGAAGGCGAAGGAGCTTCCTGCATGAGTTAGAGGTTGGCGGGCGATTGGTGTCGGGAGAGAAGAACATAGGGGTCGCCTTGCGGGAACACTTTGTGAGGGTCTCCAGGAAGGTGAGGAGGGAAGATGGCTGGGGTTGGTCTGGTTTGGGTGTTGGTTCGTTATCTGGAGCACAGGCAGAGGCGTTGGTGACCGCTTTCTCTGAAGAGGAGGTCCGCAGGGCAGTTTGGGACCTGAATGGGGATGGGGCTCCTGGTCCTGATGGTTTCTCCATTTCTTTTTACCAGGAGTTCTGGGAGCTGCTGAAGGGAGATGTTATGGAGGTATTGAATGAGTTCTGGAAAGCCAACAGGGGTTTTAAGAAAATAAACAGGGCTTTGATTTTTCTACTGCCCAAGAAAGAGAATCCGGTGGAGGTTGGGAGACTTTCGACCTATCTCTATATCGAATGGCATTTATCTTATTGTGTCCAAGGTGCTTGCGAGCAGGCTCAAAGCGGTGTTGGATTATGTGGTCTTACCTGCCCAATCCGCATTTATTCCGGGTAGGTCCATGGCGGATGGGATCGTCGCCGCGTCGGAGGCTTGCCTTGAGTGGAAGAGATCGGCAAAGAAAGCTGTCGTTTGGAAGATCGACTACGCCAAGGCATACGATAATGTCAATTGGAAGTTTCTTTGGACTTCGTTGCAGAAAAAGGGGGTTTTCCAGACGAGTGGATCGGCTGGATCAAGAGATGTGTCACTACTTGTTCGTGTGCAGTGCTGGTAAACGGTAGGCCGGAGGGTGGGTGGTTCCAACCGCAGATAGGGGTTCGTCAGGGGTGCCCACTCGCCCCCTTGCTGTTTGTGCTTGTCGCGGATTGCTTGGTCGTATTGTTTCAGCAGGCGGTTCAGGAGAGATGGTGCGAGGGCTTCAGGTTTGGGGAGATCTCCATCCCGGTTTTGCAGTACACTGATGACAGCTGATTTTTCTGCGGGGGCGGAGGAGCAGAATCAAAATGCAGTTACTTTGGTTGACTTGTTCGGGTGCTTGTCCAGTTTCAAGATCAATAGGCAGAAGTCGACACTGGTTCCCCTTGGGTTGGAGGCCGTGGAGTGCAACAGGCTCACAGAGTGGGCGGGTGCCCCCGGGGTCACTTGCCGATTAACTACCTGGGATTACCCCTGGTTGCGGGCAGATTGAGAAAGTCAGATTGGGACTGTGTGGGCGGAGGTTGGAAGAGCGCCTTGAGGGCTGGAAGGCGACCACTTTTTCCAAGGGTGGGAAGCTTACCTTGCTGAAACATGTTTTGTCCGTCATTCCGGTGTTTTTCTACTCCACAAGACTGATGCATGTTGGGGTGAGACGAAAAGTGGAGGCTCTGATGAAAGCTTTCTTCTGGTCGGATGGCAGGCAATCGGGAAAGGGGTTCCACCTGGTTGCTTGGAAGGATGTTGTGGTGCCTGTCTCGGAGGGAGGGCTTGGTATTCGGGATGTGGAGTTGATGAACAAAGCTTTGGTTGCGAAGTGGGCGGTACGGGTATGGGGCAAGTCCGACTCTTTGGTCCTGCGTCTGCTGAGATCGATTTATGGGGTCGTTGGGGACGTGGTGGCTCGGAGGATTCGTCATGAGTCCCCCTTATGGTTGGGCATCCGTGCAGTGTTGCCTGGGCTAATGCCCTTCCTTCGTCCGAGGTAGGGGAATGGCTTTCGGTTCCGTTTTTGGCAGGATGATTGGACGGGAGAGGGGGCGCTCGTCACTCGTTTCCCTAGGCTGGCATCCTTAGCTGCAAACGGGGGGGGGGGGGGGTTGTGGCCGAGGTGGCTGATTCGGGTTCGTGGGCCCGAGGTTTCTTTATGATTTCTCGGACCAGAGGGCGAAGGGCTTTTTGCGGCCGTTGTCCGAGCTTCCCCCTATTAGGGAGATGTCTGGAGACCCTGACCACTTCGTTTTGGGCCGATGGTAAGTTCTCGATGAAGCTGGCATACCGGAAATTGAGAGCTGCTACAGTGGTGATTGACGAGGATCTTAGCGTGGACATGAAAGTTATTTGGGCGGCCATGATCCCTACCCGGGTCAAAGTCTTCCTGTGGTGCCTCAGGAGGAACCGCATGTGTGATAAGATCAGAAGAGGGAAGATTTTTGGGTACGGCGGACCTGCAGTGTGACAGGTGCGAGGTAGAGGCGGAGGACGCGGATCATATCTTCTTCGGTTGCAGGGCTTCAGCGCAGGTGTGGGATGCTGCGGGATCACCTGGATTCAGACTTCCAATCTGGAGTCCTTTTGGGGGTCTATCCGTTCGGTGGGGCTTGGGTCCTCTGGGGACGTGTCCAGGCCCTTCGCCGCCCTGTGGGCTATCTGGCTCGGCAGGAACGACCTTATTTTCAAGGGGCAGCATTTTTACTGGGAAAATGTAATTGCCCATTGTAATGCGGTTCACAATTTCTAGGTTTCTAACTGATGTACATATACATGTTTAGTTACTTAATGAAATCTCCGGTGTGGTGACTCCGCCTCCCCACCACTACCTCCAGTCTCTCTAGGTTGAACGAAGAATTCATTGGTCATACGCAAACTCCCATTTTGCGGCCATTGTTCTTCGTGCGGACCTAACCCCAGTCTTGCACAAGGCCATCGATTCCAAACCACCATCGCCTAGTTCCATACCACCATTGCCTCGGCAATCACCGCCTAGGGGATCGCTACCTAGGGCCTAGGCTTCAGACCAGGCCTCCATGCAGCACCAAGCCACTGTACGACCATAGATTACCGCCTAGGGCATCACCTCATAGGCATTAGGATTCAGACCAAGCTTTCAAGCGGTACCATACTACCGTGTGATTGTAGACCATCACCTACACCTTCGATTTCAGGCTGCAAACCATCGTTTATGCCTTCGATTGCAACCATCCGTTTGTTCCAAGTCAGAAAGATAGCTACGCCTAGTGCCATTTGTTGGAGTATAAGGTGTATGCACCTGTTGTGTTGTAGCAGGGTAAATGGATCCTGGAGGAGATCCATTTACCCCATCCAGTGTTTAGTCCCATACCGCCTAGTGGTGGGACTTGGAGGCTCTGGAGAGGCTATATAAGGAGCCCCGGACCTCCTGTACTCATTGAGAAAGTCAATAGACAAACACGCCCTATTGGAGGGCTTCTCTCGTGGTTTCATCCCGCTCCTCAAGGAGTAGGGTTCCACGTTAAATCATGGTGTTCCATGTTTGATCTTTCTTGTTTATGCTTTGTTTATCATTCGCTTCCGCATTCTTCATATTTTATAACATGGTATCAGAGCGGGTCGATTCTCGAGGATTTCAAGTTTTTTTTATTTGAGATTCGATTTCTTTTTGGGTATTGTATTAGTAAGAATTATTGTTCATGACATGAGAGAAGGATTCTTGAAATCTCTGTACTCTGAAAGTTTTTTTTTATGTGCAAACTTGGGTTCCTGTTCTAGAACCCTAATCTTGGTTCTCCTGAGGCTCCTTCACACACGGCAGATCTCATGCCTCTTTCCTTGCCTTGCGTGGACAGCAAGCAGCCATGTGCGTAGAAGCCCTAAAACCTGGTCCCTCTTGATCAAGGTGCACGCCCCAAGCAGCCCCAGGTCTCGCCAGGCGGGGCCCCTGTGTTGCCCCTGTGTGCCTTCCGCTGAACAGACCCTCTCGCATCATCTGACGGCGATATCCAACAGCAGGCGGGTCCGCGCCATCTTCTCTCCCATCTATTCTCCAGGCACGCGCGATCGATTACTCCAGGCGGAACTCTCCAGATCCTCCAAGCGCGGGCGACGCCATCCTCCATCTTCCCCGGCGGCGCCGATGTCTCCAGAGCCTCATCAGTTCACGCGCATCTGCGCGTGTTCCTCTCGCTGTGCGTGGTCGAGCAGCACCGCGCGTGGACAAGCTGCTCCGTGCGATGGCTCCCTTTCAGCAGGCGGCGCTGCCCCATGCTCCCCGTGCTCCTCTTGGCGCACGATCCGGTTCTTGGCACCGTCTTCTCCTCCCCATATCAACTACGGCGGCGACATTTTTTCTTTCCAAGAGAAGGGTTCCCACGTCGGGGAACCCTAAAGGGGCAGCGGGCCCATGATTAAAAAAAAGTATGTGGGCTATTTCTGTAAAAGCCCAGGTGGGCTTCGGCTCCTGAGAGAGAGGGAAAAAAAAAAGGAGCCCAGAAAAGTTGGGGCCGTTGATGTTAAAAAAATAATAATAATAATAAACAAAAAAAATAAATAAATAAAAAAGAGAGATGTTTGCGAAAAAAAAGGGCGCGTACATGAGAAAAGCCGTACGCAACAGCGTCAAAAAAAAAGAAAAGAAAGAAAAAGAAAGAGGAAGTTTTTTTTTCTTTCGAGAAAAAAAAAGAAGAAAAAAAATCACGTACAAAGAAAAAGTCATACGCAATTTTTAAAAAAAATGCATGAAAAACCGAAAAAAAATGTTGAAGTCGGCTATTTGTTGTTTACCCCCTATTTATCTTGTCTTCTCCCAACTTAGTCGATGTCCATTTTCCGACAAGTATGGGAGAAAGGGGGAGTATATGTAGAGTCACAGGTCTGTTCTATTCTTCCAGATCCAGATTCAGATGCCAGTCTCCAGACCAGCCATATTTTTCAGACTCTACAAGTTTTTCAGATGAAGAGATTTCATGCGCAGTTCCAGACTCGACGTTCAGATTCCGAGTCCCAGTTTGATGCGCAATTGTTCAGACTCGACGATCATTGTTTCCGAGTCTCCAGTTTCAGACACGCACAAGTGTGCGGTCATTGTCAGATGTGCATAAGTTGCCATCATCAGTTCGAGGTCCCCATCATTCTTCTTGTTGTCAGGCCAGAGTTTTCATGTGAGCCATAGGGACTCCAGAGCAGAGGACCATTCCCTTGAGGACAAGGGTTTTCATGTGGTATCATAGGTACACCAGAGTAGTGCACCATTCTCTGAGCCAGATGGGAGAGACCCAGTTCTCCGACGAGGAGACTTCAGGCGCAAGTTCAGACTCGATGGTCAAGTTACTAGTCTTCAGTTGACTCACACTCCAGCCCGTTCGTCCTCCTCACCTGCACGGCATGAGAAGCAACGTCCTCGACTGCAGCAATGTGCGCGTTGGGTTGATATTGTCCGTAGTGTCCTGTAGCGTTGAGTTGAGTTTATTTCTGTTTATCCAAGCTGAGCATTGCATGCTCCAGCTTGAGGGGGAGTGTTGGAGTATAAGGTGTATGCACCTGTTGTGTTGTAGCAGGGTAAATGGATCCTGGAGGAGATCCATTTACCCCATCCAGTGTTTAGTCCCATACCGCCTAGTGGTGGGACTTGGAGGCTCTGGAGAGGCTATATAAGGAGCCCCAGACCTCCTGTACTCATTGAGAAAGTCAATAGACAAACACGCCCTATTGGAGGGCTTCTCCCGTGGTTTCATCCCGCTCCTCACGGAGTAGGGTTCCACGTTAAATCATGGTGTTCCATGTTTGATCTTTCTTGTTTATGCTTTGTTTATCATTCGCTTCCGCATTCTTCATATTTTATAACACCATTTACGTGGTACACAACAACCATGGTATCTTCTAGCAATGCCAAAGCTCCTCACCATAGGTCTACTCTAGATGTGTGATTAAACATGTTATCATTCTCTTTGATCTCTCCTTGATCACGATGGTCAGGGACTCCCACTGATACCAAAATCATGTTCTCTATATCATTTGTGATGATGGAGGATACTTCTATCAAACTCAAGGACACAAAGAATTATATGCTCCAGTCTCGGACTTTCAAGGTGCTCATTGGTGGTCAGAGGAAGATATCGATGTTGACAAAGGAACCTCTACAAGAGACAGACAATATTAGCCCTGACTTGGGAACAATTATTGGGTCATGGCATGGATGACCAATAGAGTTGAGCACATATTGCAACGAACCTCCTATACAAGGACACTGCGGAGAATATGTGGGACGAACTGGCACAAACTTGCTCTCAGCAGACTACCAAGTTTCATCTTGTCGACATATACATGCGGATTTGGTCCGCTTCAAAGGGAGAGTCCACCTTCGTAGAGTATCGTAACCTAATTGGTCTCTATGAGGAACTTACCTTCTTCCAGCCAGTTTGTTATCCCAAACAGGTGACCGAGAGATCTGAATGGCAAGTCTACATGTTTCTAGCTGGTCTCCATCCTCGCTATCAAATTGTGAAGAATCAGTTCCTCACATTTGACACTTTACCATCCAGCAAGGTCTTCTTTGGTTGTCTACAGTAGATTGAGACTTCTATTGGTCGTACTCCTTCTCCACGGCCTAGGGAAAACTGCCTTTCTTGCTTCCTCAGGATGTGGTGGACGTTATAGCTTGCGAGAAGGACGAGGTTGTGACTCTGGTCGTAGCCATGGTCGAGGCCACATGCTATGTATTCACTGCAAGAAGATCAATCACCCATCTGAGATATGTTGGGCGAAGTTTGGAATGCCCATACAAACCAATGTTGCATCTGACTATGATGGGAGACAGCTTCTGATCATGACTACAATAGACAACAGTCCAATTCTCTGCCATGGATTACTCCCAACCGATGCAGCTGCTATAGAAGTCTACTCTTAGTAAAACTACTCTTTCTACGTGTTGAGAAAATAGAAAGCAATGGTTTATTCCTTGAGCCCTAGGCTCTCTATGCAGGGAGAGACCTATGGGCAAATTACATAAAGTAGATAGAGAGAAAAGGAAATAGATAAAAAAGATACATAAACATGAAATATATCTCTACACTCCCCTCAAGATGGAGCATAGATATATATATATATATATATATCATGCTCAGCTTGGAAGAACACTTCTGGAAGGACCCTCTAAGTAAGGCTTTGGTGAAAATGTTTGCCGTATGTTCCCCTGAGCTGACATGGGATGTAGAAATGAAGCCCTTCTGGATCGTGTCACGTATATAATGGCAATCAACCTCAATGTGCTTTGTCCTTTCGTGAAATGCAGGATTATTAGCAATGAATAAGGCAGCCTGATTGTCGCATTTCAACGACATGGGAAGAGGAACATCTATATGTATATCTATCAGGACTGCTCGGACCCACATCACTTTTGTGCATGCTTGGGTCATGGCTCTATACTCAGATTCAGCACTAGATCTAGCAACAATGGTTTGCTTCTTGCTTTTCCATGAGACAAGTGACTCTCCAACAAATATAGCGAATCCTGATGTAGACAACCTGTCCTTGGGGCACCTTGCATAGTCTGCGTCTGCGCATGCTGAGATAGTAATAGCGCCACCCTTTTTAAATAGCAGCCCTACACCTGGAGATGATTTAAGATACCTTAGTATCATTTGTATAGCATCCATATGTACTTGACGAGGTTGTTCCATGAACTAGCTCACTCAACTGACTGCAAATGAAATATCAGATCTGGTAATGGTAACGTAAAGAAGCTTTCCAACCAATTCCCTGTATCTTCTTCTATCAACCTCATCAATATCATTATCATACAGCTTCATGCTCGGATCCATGGGTGTAGTAGCGGGTCGACATCCAAGCATACCCGTGTCACTTAGCAAGTCAGAGACATTTTCTCCGAGTCATCACAAGCCCTTGTTGATTTCTGGCAAACTCCAATCGCAGAAAGTATCTAAGGGCTCCTAGATCCTTGGTAACAAATTCATGGTCCAGAAATTCTTTAGCTTTTTTTATTCCTTGCATATCATCTCCTGTAATAACTATATCATCAGCATACACCATAATAGATGTCGTACCTCTGGAGGTCCTCTGTACGAAAAGAGAATGACATGCATTCGTCTGTTTGAACCCTTGATTCTCAAACAAATCAGAGAGCTTCTGGAACCAAGCTCTCGAGCTCTGCTTAAGGCCATAGATTGCCTTATGAAGTCTACATACCAGTGAACACTCCCCCTCAGCAGCAAACCCTAGCAGATGTTGCATGTAGACTTCTTCTTGAAGATCACCATACAAAAAGGCATTTTTGACATCCAACTGAAGCAGGGATTAATCTCGAACCACGGCAACAGATAAAAGAATACATAAGGTAGAATGACGAGCAACTAGAGAAAATGTGTCAAGATAATCCACCCCGTACGTCTGAGTAAACCCGCGAGCAACCAATCGAGCCTTGAACCTATCAATGCTACCATCTGCATTTTGCTTCACTGTAAAGTGTAAATACCCACTTGCAACTTACTATAGATGCCTCAGTGGGGGCTGCAACAAGGCTCCAGGTGCCTCCCGACTGAAGAGTCGCCATCTCTTCCTCCATTGCCAGACGCCATCTATTATCAGTCAATGGCTCCTGGTACGTTCATGGTATGTCCACAACAGACAAAGCAACTGCAAACCTCCTGAAGTCACTCGTCAGACGCTCGAAGATGACATGAGAAGCAATCGGATATGAAGCATATGAACGCTTTTGCTTCCTCAGAGCAATAGGCAAGTCAAGTTTTGCATAATCTGTGCCACCTGCCTGATCATCCCCTTCCTGAAATAACCCCTGCTGAGAAACACCATCAGACCCATCATTAGAAGTAATGTTGTCAGAACAAACCTGGGGCATGTTGGATGATTGACCATGATCATAAGCAGGGGCTGGTCGTCGATTGTAGTGACGTGGTAGAGGAGGAACCAAAACAATGGGAGGAGGTAATGTTGGTGGAGGTGGTGGTGGTGGTGGTGGAGGTGGTGGTGGAGGTGATGGTGGGTACATGGGTAAAGGAGGAATATAAATCTCATCATCTGAATCTGATGGTGCCAACCTGTCGCCTGTAGGAGAAAAGAACATGACTAACTCAAAAAATGTGACATATGCACTAACATAATACCTCCTGCGTAACGGATCATAGCAACGATAACCCTTTTGAGTCCTAGAATACCCGACAAATACGCATTTGACAGCCCTAGGAGAGAGCTTGTCAATCCCCGGAGACAACTGACGGACGGACGCAACGGACCCAAAAACACGAGGGGTAAGACAGAACAACTCCTAAACCCCCCCAATCCTTTCTCCGCAAGACATCCTCCCAACCCACTAGATGGACCCCTCCGCGCCCACTAGTAGCGTTGCCCCATAAAAAAGCATGCATCTTCCTCTCCAGCCTCGCGCGGATCCCCTTCGATAACTTGCAGCATGACAGAAAATAAATTGGAATGGACGACAAAAACCGCCTTGATCAATACCAACCTACCCCCCCCCCCGATAGAATAGAGGCCTTCCACCCTGCCAATCTCAACTCCACCTTCTCCACCACCCTCAACTCGATAGAATAGATCTCTTGAGCAGGTGAATGAGGCGCTTTTGCTTAAATGGGCTAGTAGGGTATGGGGACCGGGTGATGATCTTGTTTGCTTGGTGGTCCGAAGCATTTACGGGGTGAAGGGCGCGCCCCATTCGCAGCTGCTTAACCTTGCGGCAATGATGCCTTTCTGGAGGGGCGTGGTGAAGACGTTTATAAAAAATATAACTCTTTTCAGGCCGGTCCTTGGAAGGGGTGACTCCTTTACTTTTGGGGAGGATGATTGGTCGGGGGTGGGAGCGCTTTGCTCTCGTTTTCCGCGGTTATTTGCCTTGGCGGACGATAAGCATTGTTCGGTGGCTGATTGCTGGGTGGAGGGGTCTTGGTGGCCTTCATTCTCCACTAACTTCTCGGATCGGAGATTTGAGGATTTCTTGGCGCTGCTTGATGTTGTAGGGAAGGTGGGTGCCTTTATTGGGGGTAGAGATCACTGGTGCTGGAAGGATGGGAGCTTCTCGGTTAAAGGCGCCTATGGTGCCATCTCCAGACCGCCGCCGGCGACCTCGGAGGTGCTGAACAGAGACGGTGCTTCTATTTGGGCCCTTAATCTTCCTGAGCGTGTTGGGATATTCCTGTGGCTCCTTAGGCGCAAGAGATTGATGACACGTGATCGGTGCATCAAGCTCCTGGGCGTCATTGCGAACAAATGCTTAATATGTGACAATGCAATTGAATCTGTGGAACACCTTTTTTTTACATGCCCAATGGTATCACAAATATGGCAGGAGGCGGGTATTAATTGGTGTCGAACCGATGAGTTTCAGACTTTTTGGAATTTGGTTCATGAGAATAGGGCGAGAACAAGAAGGAAGCGGCTCTTCCCAATGGCTATTCTTTGGGCGGTTTGGCGTCGAAGAAATGACATGCTTTTCTCGGGCCAAAGATTTTACAAAGAAAATGTCGACTGCTTTGCAAGGAGACCGGTAGATGATTGGATGTTGTAATGCTCTTTTTTGTTTTGTGTCTTGGGGTGATGTAGCCTTGTGTCCGTTGGAGGTGTCTCCTTTATTTATTTGAATATATTTTGATGGGGCGGGCACCACCGAGTGCTTCCCCCTACCCTGCAGACTTTCAAAAAAAAGACAGAACTCCTTGTCAGGGAAAACAAGAGAGAAAGGTATCTTCTCCCCCAGCATCGATGAGGGCATACGGTTGATGAAGTGTTGTGAGAACCGCATCACCCCAGAATGGATGCGGTGCACAACTCTGGACAAGGAGAGTACGAGTGACATCAAGGAGGTGACGGTGCTTTCTTTCTATGACACCGTTCTGTTGGGACGTGTAAGCACAAGATGTTTGATGAAAGATGTCGTGAGAGGAAAAGAATTGAGATAGTATATGGTACAGGATTCAAGAGCATTATCAGTTCGCGCAATTTTGACAGATGTGGAAAAAAACATTCTGCACTTGTTTAATAAAGGGATTTTTACACCCATAACCCTGAGTAATTCCATAATTACAATCATAACCATGTATAATCATGAATTACATGAGAAACCTCGGATAGTCACTCCGTCTCACACTCATAACCCTCCGTTAGTTTAATATGTTAACTCAACTATATGAGTGAGTTAATCTAACCAATATATGATCTAACGGCTAGGATTAGGCAACATAAAAAACAAAAGGAAAAAATAAATGACAAGCTTGCAGGGAGGCTTGCAGGCGACACTCAGTCAGGATTCTTTCTGGTGGATGCGGGGGAGGGCAGCTTTGTTGCAGATCGGTGGGGGGATGGGGGCTTGCTGGCGGAGGCGGGCAGGGGCGCACGTGGGCTTCGACCTGCACAGAGGTGGTCGACGTCGGGGGGCGGCTTTGAGTGGAAGGGAACGGGGGCTGTAGAGGTGACCGCGGAGGGGGGCTTTGCAGGGTGACGGCGAGAGCTTTGCAGGAGGGTTGCAGGGGGGGCTTCGACCTGCACAGAGGTGGTCACAGTCGACGCGGGGAGGAGGGGGGACCTTTAAGCGGAAGGGGAGGGGATTGCAGAGGTGACAGGGGGGACTTTGCATGGCAGTGACGGGGGCTCTGCAAGAGGGTGAGGCGGGGGCGGGGGGGTCGACCGGAAGTGGGGGTGACCTGCAGAGGTGATCGAGCGGATGCGGGGAAAGGGGGGCTTCGAGTGTACCAGGGGACGGGAGGTGGTCGTGTTCGACAGGGGGGCTTCGAGCAGGGGATCGGTGGGGGGCATGAGGGGGAGGGGGTCCAAAGAGGATGAGCCCGGCAGTAGGGGGAGGTTTCGACAGTGATCATGGCAGAAGGCTTGCTCGGGGCGGAGGGAGGGCCGCCGACGCATGGCCTGCAGGGGAGGAGGAGGTACTGCTCGGCAGAGGAGAGAGGGAAATGATGGCATGTTTTGCAAATAAGAATCAACATCAGGTTTAAATTTATCTTTTTCAATGAAAACCGTCACATATAACGGGTATACCAAACGGAACATAACATGGGGTTATGCCATGTAAGAGTTAACCATTACTCGGGTTTGTCATGTAACCTATGATTATACAGGGTTATGATTGTAATTGTGGAAATACTCAGGATTATGGGTGTAAAATCCCTTTAATAAAATTCATAATAGCATTGTCCGCTTCTGATTTATTCTTTAACAAGAAAACCCAAGGAAAGACGACTGAAATCATCCACAGCAACTAAATAGAACATGTGCCCCTGATGATCGGGAACATGGCTTGGACCCCAAATGTCTACATGGAAAAACTTAAAAGGGGAGCTATTGCTCCGACTCTGACGACTAGGGAAGACAGACCGATGATACTTTCCTAACTGACATGCTTCACAATTGAACGACGAGAGAGGTGAGATCTGGGGAAGGATTTGACACGGTTTCTGGAGAGAAAGATGACCAAAGCGCAGATGCCATAGGTAATGAGAGAGAGGCCCAGTAGAATGAAAGGATGCTCCAGCATATGGTGTTTGGACCAGCCGATACAGCCCTCCATGCTCACGGTCACACCCAATCACTCTGCCCGTAAGAATGTCTTGAAACACAAGAGATGATGGGTCAAATATTGCTCGACAATATAAATCCTTAGTAATCTGACTAATCGACAGTAAATTCTTTAAGAAATTAGGGGCATGCAACACATTCTGCAACTGCATAGATGGCGACAAGGTAATCTCCCCATGTCCTGTGATGGGAGAAAGAGTCCCATCTGCTATGATCACTGTCTTTCCTGGAGAAACATGCTTGTAAGGTATGAGTTGATTTCTGTTGCACCTGAATCTATAATCCATTCCAAGATACATGAATCATGATGACAAGTAGAGGTATGAGCACTACCTGAGGTGCTAGCCTCTGCAGTAGCAACAACATCCGAACTGCTCTCTGAAACAGGTGAAGGAGTATTGGCTGGGGCATGATATCTTGCAGTCGAGACACAAGTTCATCATACTGTTGATCTGATGCGGGTGGAACGCCATGATGTTGAATCTGTTCTGCTACTCGGGCAGATGCTGGAAAACCATGCTTGGAGTAGCATGTATCTTCGATATGATCGGATTGATGACAGTAGGTACAAGGTGATCCACGACCACGTCCACCTCGACCACGTGGTCCCCGTCTACGGAATTGAGATGGGCCACCTCTTCCACGAGTGGCTGCCATAGCAGAAGAATTTGGCACTGGAGCAGGGCTTGAGATATTGATTCGGCTTAATCTACAAAAGGCCTCCTCCACGGGAGGAATGGTAGCATGTGCCAGAATCTAAGAGGCTAGAAAGACACCCACCATTTGGGCATTCCAGTATGTCTTCATCCTCTCTGGAGTAGTTGTGAGGGGCATGAAGGTATGAAGCTTCTCAAACATTCCCCACAAGGCAGTGTAGTGAGCATGCAGGGGTCGACCATTCTGCTTTATAGTGAAGATGTCAATGCTGAAGTTGTAGAGTCTGTCTCATTCTTGGCCTGTGAATACGTGGCAGCAAGAATGTCCCACATGGTTTTAGTAGTGGGCTGATGCAAGACATCGTTTGCAATGTCTGGAATCAAGGTACCAGACAACCAGACATGAGCATAGGCGTCATCAGCCTCCCATGAGGCATACAACCCTGTCTTCTCTGTCGGCTCTTCCTTGGTAAGAATATGTTTATTACCCATCGACTTCATTAGGCTCATGAATTGCATAGCCCATAATTCGTAGTTCGACCCATCTATCTTCACAATAGGCGCTCGAGATAGGGATATCTACCTTGCTTTCTGACATGATGACTAGAGAAGACTAGGGTTATAGACTAGATAAACTTTTGTCTACAATGACATATAGAAGTTTGGTTGCACGTGTAAACTCAAGCAACCAAATCCATCAACATGGAGATGCGGTGTTGGTAGTCGAAGGATGACAGAGCCATGGAAGGGAGCCCCTAGACGTAGCCGAACAACAGCATCTCTAAAAATAAGAGATGCGGCAGCAGGAGCCCAGAGCAACGGGGTTGCGAGGCAGTGGGGTTGCGGGAGCCTGAGGTGGTGACGGGCCCTGGGCAGCGAGGGGTTGCGGAGGCCCGAGGTAGCGAGGGCCTGGGCGGCGGGAGCCTGAGGCAATGGGAGCCTGGCGAGGCGGCTCGGGGCAGCAGGGGTTGCGGGGCCCGAGGCGGCTAGCCGAGGTTGGCGAGGCCCGAGGTGGCGGGGCGCATAAGAGGTTTGAGGTGGAGATTAGGGTTAGGGTTTCGGTACAGGAGCTCTGGTCTAGGACCGCCGCTCCGATACCATGTTGGGAAAATAGAAAGAGATGGTTTATACCTTGAGCCCAGGCTCTCTTATATAGGGAGAGACCTATGCGCAAATTACATAAAGTAGACAGAGAGAAAAGGAAATAGATCAAAAGATACATAAACATGAAATATATCTCTACAATACGCACATGGCTACTCCTTCTAGTACAGTAGCCAACTATAATTATGTCACAACAATAAGACAGATTATTAACTCTGTTGCATCTACTCACTTGACGAAAGAAGGTAGTCTGTTGACCTACTCTCTACCCTCTTTCACTGTGAAGTCGATTCGACAGCCAACGATGCTCATTCTCATGTTACACATGTTGGGACTATGGAGTTTTCCTCCGAACTCGGGCTCTCCAGAGTTTGTTGCGCTCCCGACTTTCCCTTAAGCTTATTATATGTTCATAAGCTATGTACTACGTTGAACCGTCGTGTGATTTTTGATGAGTTCTATTGCTATTTTCAAGACATCTGAATGATGCAGATTTTTGGCGAGGGGAAAGAGAAGAACCAAAACTATCTTGATAATCCTGTTTATTCTACTTTCGATGGTGATGTTTATGTTTCTGATGACTCGTTCTTATGGCAATTCAGGCTCAGCCATCCCTATGCTATAGCCATTTTCAATATGTTTCCTGAACTATCATCACTAAAGTCGATTGAGTATGAAGCATCTCAATTCGGCAAACATCATCGAGTCTCCTTTCCACCTAAGGCCGATCCATGTCGATCATCACCTCTTTCTTTAATCCATTATGACATTTGGAGACCTTGTATGGTCCGTACTATAGGCGATCATAGATATTTTAATGTGTTTATGGATGATTATAGCATATCTTCTTGAGTCTATTTAATAAAGGACCGGTCAAATAATAATAACCTTCTTTGATTGGTTAAAACATCTTTCTCTACTTGTATTCAGACTATCATGACTGACAAAGCATTGAGTTCACTCAACATGACTTGCTATCTTTCTTTGTCAGTCAGAGGACCCTTCATCAGACCTCTGGTCTGTATACTCTTAACAAAATAGGGCAGCGGAAAGGAAACTTTGTCACCTTCTAGACATTGCTCGTACCTTGCTTACTCACATGAATGTTCCCAAGATCTATTAGGTGATGTCATTCTTACTGCCACCTTCTTATCGCGTGGAGATCAGCGGATCTCACCTTCAACACGATTCTCAGGGGGAGGCATGTATTATCCGTTCAATTGGTACGTGTGGATTCTGCCATGCCTATTGCTTTCTCTTGTATTTACGGCCCTTGCTGTCACATTAAAAGAAAAGAACTTTGGGACGATCTGCGTGAGGCGAGCCGGCTATTTGAGGGGATCCCGTGGCTCCTTGGGGGAGATTTCAAAGGCCCCGGTCCAGGGGTGGTCAGGACCCGGGATCCCTAGATTTTGCGGAAGTGGTGGACTCGTTGGCGTTAGAGGTTTTGGTGGCGGAGGATATTACTTACACGTGGAGGAATAATAACTCCCGTTCTCGAATTGATCATTTCTTGGCTTCTGGGGAATTTCTGGAACTCTTCCCTCTTTGTTCGGTGACTTCTAGGCCTCGGACGTTGTCTGATCACTCGCCTATTATATGGGATTCCGGGGACGCCCCAACGGTGAGGGGCTTCTTTAGATACGAGAGGTGTTGGATGCTGGAGGAGAGCTTCAAGGACATGGTGATTTCTCATTGGTCTCAGTTGCAGGTTGAGGGATCTGCGGTTTCCAGGTTTGCTCAAAAACTCACGTCGCTACGGAAAAGATTATCTCTGTTCAAAAGGGCTTCTAGGGAGGCAAGGACTGCAGTCAGGGTGGAGGCCGAGGAGGTCATTAGCAGTCTCGACGTCATCGAGAACGATAGGGAGCTACTGCCGGAGGAGCTGCTTGCGCGCTCTCTTGCGCAAAAGCGGATCGCGGCTGAAGATAAAAAGCGGGTAACAGAATGGCGCCAAAGATCGAGGGTGACTTGGATAAAAGAGGGGGATGCCAATACGGCTTTCTTCCACCGTGTCGCTAGTGGGAGGAGACGCTCTAATGTGTTGCGCTCCATCACAATCAATGACATTCGGATTGAGGGGGACAGGGAGATGGGGAGAGCTATCACCGCTCATTTCAAAGATTTCTCTCCGAGGCGCTCCCCAAGAGTGTGGCGGTGGTCGGGGGGTGGGGCGGTGTCCCTTTCGCCCGCTGTTTGTGAGGGTCTGACGCGGACAGTTTCGATGGATGAGGCTAAGGCGGCCGTTTGGGATTTGAACGAGGATGGATCTCCGGGTCCTGATTGTTTCCCGGTAGCGTTCTATCGGGACTTTTGGGAGGTGGTTGGTGAAGAAATGCTAGAGGTAATCACCGAATTTTGTAATGGCAATGCGGGGTTTGATCAGATTAATAGGGTCATCACTGTGTTGCTTCCTAAGTCCTCTGCGGCGGAGCGAATTGAGGAATTTCGTCCCATCTCTATTTCCAACGGCATATACCTTATCGTCGCCAAGGTGTTAGCTTTACGGCTTGCTCAGGTCCTTGACTCGATCATCTCACCGGTTCAAACGGCCTTTATCCAGGGCAGGCAGATCACGGATTGCATTACTCTCGCATAGGAGTTGGTCGCGGATTGGAGGAAGGAGGGAAAGCATGGGGTATTTTGGAAGGTCGATTTCGCTAAAGCCTACGACTGCCTCGACTGGAAGTTCTTGTGGTCGGTGTTGCGGAGGAGAGGTTTTCCGGAGATATGGATCTCGTGGATGTGTCGTTGTGTCACCACGGCGTCGTTCACAATCTTGATTAATGGCCGCCCGGAGGGCGGTTTCTTCCAGCCAAGAAGGGGGGTCCGCCAGGGATGCCCCCTTGCTCCACTTCTTTTTGTTATTGCCGCGGATGTTTTGGCTCGCATGACTGATCGTGTTGTTGATTCCGGGCTATCGACGGGATACTCCAAGAGCGGGATGAGCGTGCCCTTGCTCCAGTTTGCGGATGACACCATATTTTTTATTGAGGGAGGCCTTACGGAGGTCTCGGGAATGTCGGCGACACTTGACCTATTTAGCGAGTTGCCGGGATTACATAAGAACGTTAACAAGTCCAAGATGATTCCTTTTGGGCTTTCGGAGGGGGAGGCGGTGGAATACGGGCGTGTCTTGGGGTCTCCTCCTGGCAAACTGCCTATTGAATACCTTGGAATGCTGTTAGTGGTGGGAAGGGCCAGGCTCAGGGATTGGTTACTGGTCGTCGAGAAGGTAGAGAAGAGGCTGGCAAGGTGGAGGTCAGCCCTGCTCTCTAAGGGGGGACGACTCGTCCTCCTCAAGGCGGTGCTCTCCTCGATCCCGGTTTATTTCTTATCGAATCGCCGGATGCCGGTGGGGATTCGCAACCATCTCGAAAAGCTTATGCGAAGATTTCTGTGGGGCGAAAATGAGGAGGCGGCAGGAGGGATACATTTGGTGGGGTGGGATGAAGTTACGCATGGCAAGCATGAAGGTGGATTGGGCGTGCGGAGATTAGAGCTCGTGAATGATGCATTCCTTCTTAAGTGGGCGAACAGGATTTGGGGCCCTGGTGAAGACTTATATACCAAGATCTTGCGGGAGATCCACGGGGCTAGCGGGACTTTTGATAATCAAGCTGGTATGGTCGGAACTCAGACACCGTTTTGGCGGGGGGTGTTGGATGTTTTTGCGAGGAATTTGTCGATGTTTGTGCCAGTTGTGGGTAATGGAGGATCCTTTAGATTTTGGAAGGATGATTGGACGGTAAGGGGGATCTTCAATGTGTGGTTCCCTAACTTATATGCGTTGGCGGCTGATAAGGATGCCTGCGTCACTTCTTGCTGGGCGGATGGGTGTTGACTCCCGCCTTTCCTTGCAAATTTCTCGGATCAGAGGCTTGAAGACTTTCTTGCCCTTATGGACGCCATCGGGATGCAGGCAGGCCTAATGGCGGAAGAGACCATTGGGCCTGGCGGGGAGGCCCTTTCTCGACGCGGAAAGCCTATGGGGCAATCTCTAGGCCCCCGCCGGCACGGTCGGACATCCTGGTGCGTGATTGTGGGTTCTTCTGGGGCCTGAAGCTCCCCGAACGTCTTGGGTTCTTCCTATGGCTTTTCCGCAGACAAAGGTTGATGACGAGGGATCGGTACGCGAGGTTGCTTGACAATGTCTCAAATAGATGTGTCTTATGTGAAAATGCAGTGGAGACCATTGACCATCTCTTCTTCGTATGCCCAAAGGTCAATGGGGTCTGGCAGGAAGCGGACGTGGAATGGGTTTGCACGAATGACATGGCGGCCTTCTGTGAGTCGTTGTGGAACAACAGAAACAGGGAGAGAAGGGACCACTTATGGCCCATAGTGAGTCTGTGGGCGATATGGATGGGGAGGAACGCAGCCCTCTTCTCGGGACAACGCTTCTACAAGGAGAACATTCTTATCCACTGTGCGAGATTGGCAGATGAGTGGGTTTTGGGTTAACCCCCTGGGTGGCCTCTTTGGGTGTTGGTGTCTACTGTAATGCATATGTTTACTTCTTAATTTTCTTAATATATTGGGGCAAACACCGCTGAGTGTATCCCCTTTTTTTGGCTCAAAAAAAAAGCCCCCCCCCCTCGCTCTTAATGGGTTAACTCTTTTCTCACTTATGTATGATGATGAGGAACCTTTTCCTCTTCCATTGAGAATCTCTGTTTGCATTGCATGTGTTCTTAACTCTCATACTACATACAAATTATCTCCCCATGTAATCAGAGTGTGTTCCTCGGCTATTCTTAGACGGGATATATGTGATATGGCTCTTCCAATCATCGCAACTACGTTTCAGTTGATGTTACTTTCTTCGAGTAAACCAGTTAGTTGTCAGTGGCATACCCTTGGAGCTTTTGTCACCTCTCATTACCTACAAAAAGGAACACATTATTCGTTCTGACACTGTATCATTACATATTCCTTACCTGCAGGATGATGTGCCCTCTTCGAGCGTCTACACCACTGCAACTTCAGATGCTCCATCGGAATTTCCTATAGCAATGTGGAGGACAAAAAGGCAATATATTATCCATCCCTTGCCAGATTTTATTTCCATTGTACTTTATCCAGATGTGGCACGTAGTTTACTACATGTGATCATAACAGTGCACGTCAGGGTCATGGTTGGAAAAAGACCATGAACGAGGAGATGGATGCACTTACTTCCAGAGGCACATGGGATCTTGTGTCGTGTCCTCCAAGAGTCAAGCCAATTGCATACAGATAATCTTTACAACCAAACAGTCTCTTGACGGCTCCACTAACATATCATAGGACAAACTCGTGATAAAGGTATCTAAGCAGACCTATGGCGTGGACGACTTTGAAACTTTCTCTCTACGAGGTAGAATGGGGTCAATCCGCACTATTTTGTATGTTGCTACCAATAAGAATTGGCACATATTTCAGCTCGACGTCAAGAACGCTTTTCTCTATGGTGACCTCGAGGAGGAGATCTATATGATGCAGCCACCAGGTTATTCCGTGGAGGGAGAGTGTGTATATTGACATTCGTGGCCTAAAGTAGAGTCCACAAGCTTGGTTTGACAAGCTTACTTCTGGGATCAGTTCACCTGACTTCCATAAGACTATACAAAATTATTTTGTGTTCGTCAGACGAAGGGCTTATGGCACCATGATAATGTCCATTTATGTTGACGACGTGATGATTACTAGTGATGATAAAGCAAGCATTCTAGAGACTAAGACCTTCCTTCAAAAAGTGTTTGTGTCACCAAAGACCTTGATCAACTCAGATACATCCTTGGCATTAAGGTGACATGTACTGCAGAGGGACTACACCTATCACAGTGGAAGTATTGCCTTGACATACTTACAGGGGCTAGCTTACTTGGATGCAAACCATCCGACATCTCAAAGGAATTGCAGAAACAAGCCACATCTGATGATCTTGAGTTTGATGGTACTACAAGGTATAGAAGCCTAGTGGGCAAACTGTTCTACCTTACTGTCACTAGGCTAGATATATCTTATGTTGTGAGCACAGTTAGTTAGCACTTGGAGAAAGCCCACTACAGGCATTGGCAGAATGTTATATTAATCCTTAAATACACGAAGGAATCTCTAGACCTCTTTTATGGGACAAATGGTCACACTGACGTCACTTCCTATGCAGATGTTGATTATGCTAATTCTCCTGAGTCTAACAATCTACCACAGATTATGCCATGTTTGCTGGTAGGAACCTCGTTATATGTAACGGAGCAAGAAGCAGACCTGTATTTCTAGATCAAGTGCAATAGCTGAATACTGATCCATGGCTCGTGCTACATGCAAGATTATATGGCTGGTCTCTTTTCTGCGAGAACTTGAACTTCCTGCCACTACTCTCGTCCTTTGTACTACGATAAAAAGTATGCTACATAAATTGCCATCAATCCTATAAATCATCAATGGACTAAGCATATTGAAGTTGATTGCAATTTTATTCGAGATGGAGTATGAGGAGGAAAGATCATTACTCCATATATATTCACGAACCTTCCGGTTGCAGATATATTCACAAAGGTCGTGTCGAAGAAATGCATTCCATGATTGACTTCCAAGTTGAGCATGATCGATATATATACTCCAACTTGAGGTGGGGTTGAAGTTATTTAGTTATTTTCTTTTTTGATCTAATTTAGCTATTTCCTTTTATTTTAGTTATTAAATTTTGTAACCCACTTCAAATTCGGTAACCAATTTCAATGGTGGTAATGCAGTGAGCCTACCACCCAAAAGATCATGGTTTGAATTACCCATTAAGTAGCCGACAGCCAACGTAAAAAATACTCAGATCTTTCAACATGGATTTGAACAAAAAATCGTGCAGTCGACCCTGCTTAAAGTGGGAGAAGGCTCTGTCCTTTTTAAACCTGTAACCTCCAGAATCTCTTATATAATTATTTCTTTTTTGGCTCTAGTGTTTCATGTTATATAAGAAACCCCATACTCCTTGAATAAAGTATCTCATTCATTCTCAACGATTCTTCGGCAATACAAATAAAGCCTTCGTGTGCCAGTGTTTTATAAATGATATATGTGTTATTCGATCCTTAAAATAGTCTGAAACACCTATTATTTATACTGCAGCAATGTGTATCAATAGCCTCTCAAGATGTACTGGTGAGCTGGAATTTGCATGAACACAAATTTTCATTATCCACTAATCATTGTTGTAAAAATCCCCTGACTGGTCCGACTAGTAGGTCTGACTAGTCTAGTCAGTGGGGTGGCCGACCAAGTATTGACTAATTCCGACTAGGCCAATTAATCGATCGATTTTTGCTTGGAGATACCATATTTTTGCCTTTTTTAAAAGCAAACTTATTCTAATATGCTTAATGTTTTATTTAATTCAATTACTTCTTTTCTTTCATTATGATAATATAAAAAATGTAGAACTCTTTATAAATATATAAGAATATATGCATAAAAATGATTTATATATTTAAAATAATTAAAAATTCAAAACCGATTAAATCCCGACTAAATCCGATTAGCCGCCCGACTGCCGATTAATCCTTAGTCAGTGACCCAACCGACCGAGTACCGACTACCGATTTTTGCAACCTTGCCACTAATTTTAACTAAAAACATTAGCGATTTTTAAATTGTTTATCACAATTCTTTTACAGGTCAGAGCGATTTTTAAATCTATTTATTACATTTTTTACGGGTCATATGTCGTGTGTATCAACATGACTGTATGAGTTCATATTCAAAAATAAACCCTTAATTGAGTTCATTTTTTTTTTAGGCTCCCTTAATTGAGTTCATTCTAGTGATATTCTCAATTTGAAGAGCAACTCCCAAGTACTCAAATACCAATCTTAGTTTTCAATCAAATCTTTGTCCAAAATCCCGCGAGGATTAGTTCTTTACATAACACTATTGTTCTTAATGCATGTCTTTCAGTTCCCCGTCCGAACACCTAAGAATCAATCGTTGATATTCAAAACCAGATGTGTTCAAGGACACACAAGAACAAGCTCAAACTAAAATTTAAATTCATTGGAATCAATCGGATTCTTACATGAATTCATCATGATTTGCCTACAATTATGTTCGTGTGGCCAAATCGCCCCTCTGGCACATGCTCTCATGACCATACTAGATTGTTGGATTCGCATCTATTATATATAGTAGGGGGTTCGATCATACTAGATTTGATAAGCTTCTCCTACCATGAAGGGATTCAGTGGGGAGGCAGAGTACTTTCCATCTAATAGCAAGGTTTCCCATGTTTTTTTTAAATCCAAGGTTTCCCATGTTAAAAGTTATAGCGAGTGGAAGGGGGGAACGACAGATACAAAAGATGAAACATACAAATACATCTTCATCCCGGAAGAAGGAATCAAAGGAGCAGACAGAAGAAGGGCCATTGTAAGAGGGAGATTGATTGATGACTCAGAGAGAGAGAAAGAGAGGAAAGAGTGTCGGAGTGTAGGACGTAGAAGAGGAGTCATATCGAGACAGGGAAAAGCTTGAAAAATATATTTAGTAACATATTTATATAATACAAAAAGGGAATGTGAGATATCTAACCTCTAGCCCAAATGCCTTCCCTTTATTCCCATCCATCCGTGCCAATCTCTCATGGGAATTGACAATGAGAAAGAGAAGGTTAAGTAGTACTATCGAGATGGTAGCTACTTTGGATATATTAGTAGACCTTAAGCCATTGAGCCAAGAAAAACTTAAATTAAAGCTAGCAACAGAGGCATGTATACATTTAGGTCTTACTCATTTCTAACTGCCATAAAACGGATTATCATAGTTAAAATCAAAGTTTACAACTTTTAAAATGACAGCCTCATGCATGAAGCCACTGCTGTGTGCAAGGCATACTTTATGTGGCCTTACATTTTAATTGTATCAGACTATGTTCTGTGATTCAAAACTATGACCTCTTAATTACACAGGGCCCAAACTTAGCTATTGTGTGAAGACTCCCTTCATATGAAAAGTGAATATGGGAAGCAATTATGACTTGAATATGGCAGCAAAATAAGTAAACAATCAAAAAAAATAAAAGAACATGAAACAATATTTAAAAAGATAAAAAAAGTGTGCAAGCATGTCTATCTTCATTTGCTTTTCTTTTTTTAAAGGGTGTCTAGTCTCAACTCTCAAGTAGTAACTAGTGCAAAGTCAAAAAAAATGAATTGGGGGAAGACTTCCACTCAAGAAGGAAAAAGAAACAAAAAATTTTGTTGGTACTTTCTGTCTTAGCCACATTTCAGTTTTATTTATTTTTTGAACCAAAAAAAGAGAAAACACTGCCCCAAGTAGATCTAGTCACAGTTATGAATTGCATGTTTTGAAGATAATGAAGACCCTAGACAGAGTACCTTGACATTTGTTGGGCAAAGTTTAATTGCCTCCTCAGCATCATCAAGAGCACGACGGTAGTTGCCAAGTAGTAAATTAACATGTGCACGGTTAGCAAAGAGGATAGAGTTGTCCACATCAGTTAAGACCTTCTGATCAATGGCCCTTGTATAACAATCTACTGCATTTGCATAATGCTTTTTCCCCATTTTCACGTACTTATTCCCTTCCTCCTGTACAGAAATGCTCTTACTCAATATAGACAACCAAGAGCAAGTATTCTCCCATGTTAAGGGATTGGCTACATCCAACCAAGGGTAGATACAAACAAGCAAAATCTATTCAACGTAATCTATTCAACGTCAGGCTTTGGCAAAAATGATGAGAAAATGCATGAGTCAATAACGATAATCAGCTGTCGTGCATGCCTATCCAGCTAGCCTTCAACCATAAATACTATATCTCAATAACACTCCAAACGTAGACTATACACAAAAGCTAAATTTTGCAAGTTTACAGCAAACAAAGTCAGGAATCTCTTGTTAATATAATAAAGACAATGGGAACATACAAAAAGCATAGTATATATATTTGCTTCAGAAAAACAGATGGACAAGTTCCACCTAATTAGCACTTTTTATTTGTTTTAGCTTAACATGGGTTGTAAATCAAATGAAACAAGCAAATAAAATCCCAGTGCTTAGTGTTTTGGCATTACTGGCTGGAACTGAAATAAATAACAATTCTAAGCTAGGCACAATTATAAACTCACTATAGTCCCCATATGGATGGCTAAAATGGAGCGGAAAAGTTGTTTTTTTCCTCTTCTCCAACTCGAACCCAAAAGGGCGTACTTGCTTTTAGAATAAATGCAGCCCATTTCAGTCTAACTGTTTTCCCTAGACTCGATACAAAGCTAATTACGTAATGATTTAGTACTTTCCTAAGATCAGGAATACGAGAATTAGAGAGGAAATGGACTCTCTGGATAAAAACTTATGTTTGGTCCTTGACATACATATTCCGTTGTCGAACATGCATACATCAGAATCAGATATCTCGAGTTCCGCGATGAGCCAAAAGACGGGCCTTCCCATTTCGTTCACTTCATACAGGTAAAACCTATTTACAGCTAATTATCCCGTCTGATGAGAACTTACTAAGTGCAAATAACAAGGAATCAAATAATCGAAGTCCTGGCAAACTAAACCCACAAATCAAAATCCAATGTTTTCTCGATTCAAACGAATGGAGTGAGAGAGGGGGAAGGGAGGAGACCTTGAGATCGACGGCAGCGGCTTCTTTGAGGGCGGCGATGGCAGCCAAGTCCGCCATCTCCTTCTCGTTTGTGGGCTCGGACCCTTCCTCCATCCATAGCGCCATTCTCCTATCGGCTCCGCCTCCTCGCCGATGGGTAAGGTGGCGGGAGGAAAAAACCTGGTTTTCTACATAAAAGTAGAAGCGCGTTTATATGCAGGGGCTTTTTTAAACAAAAAAATAAATATGAAGAAATTCCCAGTTGCATGGGAAATTCTAAAAAAAGCCCAAATGGGCCCTCAAATTGAGTTACATAAATGATAAATCATAAAAAAAATTCAGTTGTATGTACTGGGAGTAGTATATAAATTTCCTAGGTTTGGAGCTCTATATACTCTATGTATTTTAACAATGAAAACTGATCGTCGTCGCCCAAGAACATATCCTAATCACAGGTGAACTTTGTAAGCACGTGTGCTTATGTATTTGATTGTTTGATCGTGTTTGTGTCCATTTTCTTCCGCTACTCCAACACCCTTTACGGAGATGTCGTTGGGGGCAGTTAGATATCACTGTCGAATGAGGGAAGCTAAGAAGTTGGAACAGAACGGAATGAGACGTTGGATTATGGAATAACGGAGAAGATGATAGTCATGAAATGAATAATGGATCCAAATGAGATCATATGTGGGCAAGGATGCGCATTGGATGCATAGAGAAAAGCCATGTCAGCTCTCTTTTTGTATAGGTTGGAATTGGAGTTGAGATTAGATTGTTGAGATGTGATTAATGCGTGCTTGAAATGTGTAGTTCAATAAAAGCTTCTATGTGCAATAGTGATATCCTTTGGTGAAATTAAAGATGTGAAATGATAGAGGGAGCTCCCCTGTGTAAATCGATACTAATAATGTCACAAAGTTGAACAAGGGGTTGAATTAGATGTAGGATTCGAGATGGTCTGAACATGCAAATTTGTTAGGATAGTTGGTATTAATTCTTTCTTACTCCCTTTGCATGTATAAAAAGGCTTGATGGATTAAGCTGTGTTTGAGTGATCAAGGCTTTGTTAAGCTTGTGTTTTCTTCTTCAAGCTTGATGAGCTTGTTGATTCAACGGCCATTTTCTTCATTTTTTTCCAATTTTTTATTCATACATACTTTGTATATATCTCCTCATGCATGGTGAGAATCTATGAGTATATATATACAATGTACATATGTATGTATGAGTACATATATTTAGGTGTTCATACTAACATGTGCGTGTTATGTGCAAAAATATGTGCATGAGTGAGTCAATGAATGAGTGTGAGAGTGTATATGAACACGTATGTGTGTGTGTGTGCGTGTATCTATATGTGGATTTGTATATGAACACATATGGGTATGTATGTGTGTGTTTGCATGGGTGCATGCGTGAAACGAGGAAAGAGCAAGCAACGCTTGATTGTGAAAAGGCAAGGTAGTCGCGGGAAGAGCGAGAGGGAGTAGAGCTCAAAAACAAATTCCTAAGGTCAGCTTATTCTCTTTCACTAGAGATGGCAGGGCAGACACGGGACCACCCATGCGAATGCCTCAAGGATATAGTTGTTTACTAGGTATGTGCATTCAAGGCATGTTTTCCCTCAGTTCTTGTTAAGCAAACCAACCCTTGTAATCCCTTTTATAATCTAGTAGTTTTTCTTCTCAACTATACCTCAAAACAAAATAATTCAAAGATTATATCAAATTTTAGATATTTATACCTTTAAATATTTATATTTGGTCACCGGTACTACCAAAAAGTCTGTCGAGAAAGGGCTTGAATACGTGGTCAACTTTGGATGATTCTTTCCTTTAATACCGAACCATGCACCAGGGTCAGTTCCTCCCTTCTTCGCCCAAAACAAAGGGAAGGCGTTAGCTACAACACAACAAGGGTAGATAAGCATGTGGCCCACCTAGTATCCATCCTTTATGGCTAAGATATTTACTCCCACCCCATATCTCAATCCACATCTCGACCTTTCCATCTCTAGATCCACCATCTATTCCTTCTCTCTTCCCCTAGCCATGCTTGACTTGTATTATAATAGCAAGTTTCCACGGAATATCAGAGTCCTGAGCTCACTCTCTACTTTCGAAAAGGCATAAGAAGAGAAGGTGGAGCTGGTTCTACTGATCATTATGAGAAAGGGAAGGCAGGTCTGGTGATGTTCAGGGGCTCTGATACAAGCATCAAGCCGAAGACCAGTTAGGTTGATGGGGAGGCAGTAGGAAGGTTGGGAAGGTAAGCAAGGTATGGTGTTGGAAGAGCTCAGAGATCTTCATAATACATGTTCAGTTGTAATACTTCTTGTAATAAGTGTTTTCTCTAACTATATAAAGGGCAAAAATGATATATCAATTATCACCAGTAAGATAGAGCAGGAGCGAAGCAGAGAAAGGGTGTAACTAAAAGCATATTCGAGTTAAGATGCTTAGACCCTTCTAGTTCGCAATTTCAAGGGTATTAGATAGAATATAATACCCTCTTCCAACCAGTTGAATAGTCTAGAATGATTCCATGATCGTTCGGCATCAAGGGAAAGCCTATTCCAATAGCGAGCTTCTTTAATCAGGGACGAGGGAGAAAGAAAGTTAATGAGTAGTGAGGGAATAAATGAGTTGAGGTTGATTAATCTACATAAACCTCCTCTCCTTCTAGAAGTTCAACCTTCACGTCCTCATGCATGCATATTGGGCTTAGGTGTGCGAGTCTAGTTTAGGAAGTGTAAGAGTGTGTCAGCCAGAGAGTCTGGTAGTAGCTAGACCGCTTCGATCATCAAACAATACAGCAAAATGAGACCTCTTATGAGTGAAGGAAGATGGAAGATGGAAAAGAAGACCATAGATGATATCCGAGGGTATCAGGGAAAAAGTAATAATGTCTGTATGGGCAGTTTTCTCCTCTTGGTTGTGTTTGATCTTGGTAATATTAAAATATTCGATTTTTTCATTTAATATGTGGATATATGAAGGGACATGTTCAAATATGGCTCTTGGTCGTTGCATGACATCCTCACAACCTAGCAAGGGAGTCTGCTTTTCCCTTTTATGCTTCATAGTTGTCATTGGACCTTTGCTTTCATTACACGAGTGCATAGTACCTTGAGAAATAGCAATATAACCTTTGTCTACATTTATAATCCGTGGTCTAATTAGACAACATATTGTTTCAAATATATTTGCTAAAAGTCAAAGTAGAGAAAAACTTATTCCAAAAAATTATATGGGAAATACTAAAAGTAATAGAGGGGCATCTTGTACTACTGAATAGACCACCCACCCAACATATATCAATAATACATGCATTCCAACTCTTTTACGAGAAGGACGGATGAACCACCACTTCATCAACTTTATTATTTCATTTTGGCCTTAAATCCCTAGTTAAATGCATGCATATAGCATTAATTTGTACAGATTAACACTTAATTATTATCAATAAATATTGTATAAATTCAGTGATTTAATTCCAAAATAAAAGGAATTAAGGAAATAAAAGGAAAAAATGAAATACCAAAGGTATTGAATGACCCTAAACCTCGAGACTAAGCCAAGAATTAACTTGATCGACAAGGAATAAAGTAGGGGGAGACAAGGGCCAATAACTACACAAAAACCTTCGTTCTTTTTGCCCAATAGTAGGCCTTTCGGGATCTATTTTGTTTTCCTATTTTTACATCTCAAATCAATAAACCTGCTATTACATAAAAAAAATATAAAGAAAAATACATAATTTATTTCATTAAAGAATAATGCACAGTGTGCCTGGGACACATAGAATAAAAAGCCTCAGAGAAAACTTTATAGACATGTATCTTCTCCATACTAACTCAAAAATCACTAAACTCGCCTTTATTATTCATAAATTAAATTGTATATTTAATGAAGGCGGTTTCATTCAATTTGGAGTTAAGATGCAAAAGATGACTTTTGGACCCTTATTATGCAATACACATGTATAAATATTCAATTTATTTATTATTTATGTTTCTACTTTCTTATTTTTTTAGATATTTTTAAATAGTATACAAAACACATTTAAAAATAAAAATAGAATAAAGTCATTAAAAATAAATAATGTACTCTAATAGATAGGTAAATTATACTTATAATATACATATACCTATTTGTTTAACTAAATAAATCAATTAGAAAAATAAACTAAAAATACCTAAATATGTATTTAAATAAGTTATAAGTATATAAATTATGTGCATAAAATAATAAAATGTAAAATATAGAGAAAAAAAATCAAATACCTTATATATAGGTAAAAATACCTATAATATTACATATAAAAACTAACACCTAATATATCACCTTGTAAAAATAAATAAAAATCATAATAAAATACTACATAAAATAATAAATATTTTCTCTATTTTGACTTAAAATAATAAACTCAATTATTATTTTAAACATATTTATTAAGGGAATTATTCCATGGTTTGTCTTCTAGTGGCTTACGTGGACCAATGAGGAGTGAGTCCTCGTTGACCATGGTCAACTCCTAGCCCCTCATAGCCATGTGGCTGCCAGAGCTTCAGCTGCCTGAAATAAGAGTAGAAAAATTGCCGAATTTGGAAAAACTCAAAACATGAAAGTTGTAGATCTCGATGAGATCTACAAGTTTCATGTTGATCAAAAACGGAAACGAGGTCGAAGAAAGTGATAAAATACAAGGGTACATATATAAATACATGTATACAATGGGGGCCAAAAACCCAAGTTTTGCATATGAGCTCTGATTTAAATGAAATTGATCTCATTTTGAAGGTTTCTGAATGTATATTATTTTAAAAGTGAGTAAACTTAGATCGGAGGTTGTAAGAGAGAGATATATGTATTTTAAGGTCCATGGTCTCAAACTTGGATTGGGGTTTTATTGGTCAATTTTACAAGTTAGCATTTTTGGTATTTTTCTTATGTCAGTGTTAGCAATATATGCAGTATAGAGTTGAATTTGTGGGTTTTGGAGTTAGTATAAAATATGTACAAATGAGTGATTTTTACAAGTGACTTTGGCTTCTTTTTTAATGCAAATATGAATGCTAAAATGCATATATTATTTATGCATGCATGAATGCTAATTATGCAATATAAGTGGAAATATGCAGCTAATTACTCGGGAACAAAGCTCTATTTTCAACTTTTAGAGTGATGAATCCAGATTCATCACTACCTCGTTTCTCCTAATTCAAGCACTCGATTCTTTCATCATTCCTGCTTGACTTCTTCATGACTCTTTATCCTCGACATTCGCTCTTTCACACATACACACCACCTCGATCGGTGGATCAC
This sequence comes from Ottelia alismoides, assembly GCA_037367405.1. Taxonomy (NCBI): domain Eukaryota; kingdom Viridiplantae; phylum Streptophyta; class Magnoliopsida; order Alismatales; family Hydrocharitaceae; genus Ottelia; species Ottelia alismoides. The sequence goes on from JAZKJV010001202.1 coordinate 1,105,414, forward strand.
TACATCGAGATGAAATCCTATTCAAGACCCTCATGTACATAAGCCTCGCCTTACCTAATTTTTGAATTCAGTCCTTTCTTTACTACTGGACCCCTTAGAACCATGATAAATCGATATTGGCGACAACTAGCCTCCCCAGGTATACATCACGCTTGAGGTGGCAGAGAAGGAGATCTACCATCGTCGGAGCTCCGCCTCTGCGAGGTTTTGTGCTCCCTACTCACGAATGTATGAGCTTATTTTCTTCACATTTTTAAGCAAATTTTCATTCCTGTAAATTATTTACGCTCCTTATTTCATGTTTCGTTTAGCTTTGTAGCTTAGGATCCAATCTGTTTTGTACACTGGAGCTAGTGCTCCGACCACTCTCTGTCCACCGTTCAGATGTTGTTTCGACTCACCGACCCTCATCACCTTCCCCTTCACGTTCTCCACCTCATAGGACCACCCATTCCCCTTGATTCCTTCACAGATGAAGTCCACAGCTCTCGCTTCGTCAATCATCGCTGGAGAGCATCATTCCAACCCATTTTCGACTCCCTTCCACCAATAAACGACCCGGCACCTTTTCATGTGCGTATCCTTTCTAACCTTGCAGGTCTTGGGAGGAAAGAACCCCATCAGAGGGGTATCTACATATGAAAATAGCCCCCAAGTTGCATCGAGCTACATGCCCCCATCGATGGGGCCCGGACCCATTTGATGGCATCAACAACTGTGGAGGAGCTCCAACTTCATTTTATGCAAGATGGGAATGCTCGTAGTTGTTGATCGAAGCAACCCCTTGCGGGTGTTCTTCCATGTTCCTCCTCGTCACCTCTACACAGTTCGATCAAAAGCTAGCCCCGTATGCAACAGATACTGTCAAATTGAAGACCCCTGCATCGGTCAGATTAGGGTCTCCATCTAATCTTAGGCGTTCCTTCGCAAAGCGGTATCGAGCGAAGCGGACCGTCCATCATGCTTAAGTGAATCTGATCAAGTCATTTGCGCATGCATGCAGGGTTTTTTTGCATATATAACCCCCACCTTTTGTATGAACTATTTCATTTTAAAACTTTCCTATGTAGTTGTAAAAAGTTTGTAATAATTTCACTTTAAACCCCAAGCTTTTAGTGATTTGCAATTGGGTCCCTTAATAGGTTACCTTACGTGTCTCCCCGTGTGAGGCGCCTGACTTTATGCAAAGGGACCCCTCCATGTTTCTGCATCTGCCTTTAGTCCCATATTTTGTATATTAAGTGTAATATTTTTGTGAAAATTTGCAAGTTGGATCTGGAACTTTCTGATAATTGCGAAAAGGTCCCTACACGTATCTTTGTTGTTATTTATTTCTTGTTAATTATCTCTTGGCTTTTTTTCTTTATTTACTGTTTATAAAAATTAAAAAATAGAGCATTTACTTACTATCTAAATAGAAAAATACCATATATATAAACATCTCTAAAAATTCCAAAAAAAGTACATTAGGTAGATATTTATATATTCTATCATCTACCCAAAAATCACTAAAAATTATAAAACATAAACCCTAAAAACATAAATGCATTAAAAATTATTAAAAAATCACAAAAAATCTATAAAATCCAAAAATAGAGTTTTAAATTTCTGAAATTTCTCTATTTCATTTATTTTTCCAAGAAATTGTATTAGGCTCATTCTAGATTAATATATAATTTTTAACTTTAAAATCCATAAAAATATAAATACAATTGAAAATAATAAAAACAACAAAAATATTTTATTCAGTCTATTTTGATTTATTTAACTTGTTTGAATATATATACACACACAAAAACATTTTCCATTTATCTCTCTTACTCTATTTATATTTATACTCCTATACTATTATCATTATTAATATTATAATTATAATTTTTTAAAGAAAATATAATTTATAAATCACAAAACAATTACATAATTAAAAATCAAATAAAATATCAAAACTCATTAAAATATTAAATAAAAAACAAGAGAATGGAAATTTGGGACTAATTTCTCCATCTATCATGTTTGCTCCCTCAGTTCGACACTCTACATACTTGCACTATACACATGCTCTGTAAATTATAATAAATTTTGACACTAGACACATATTGCATTACTTTATCATTCATATGTGGGTTAATTGCTGTCTGATTTGGGTTATGTGAGCGGTTGCATCAACGATGATGTTCTCGCCTTGTGAGAATATCACACCCCTCGTAAAAGTCGCCCCAACAAATGACACCGTTTGATGAGCACGTCGCATAAATTGTTTTTCCAGATCTTAGATTGATTTATTTCCAGTATTTATTTATCTACTTTTATTTTTACAAAATAGTTATGACCATCTCTCTATTTGATCTTTATTACGAGGGACCGCTAGTCGAGGGAGGTGCTCTTAGGAGTCTTGTGCACCCACGTGAGTCGGAGTAGGCTTTTCAGAAATAAGCCAACATGAGAGAGTAGCAGAGGAAAAAACCTATAGAATTGTTTAGAGCAATTGTACTTTTACTTTACTTTATATTTAAGTGAGAGAGATACATTTATAATATGTAATAATTAGACATTCCAGACACTTCGACATTCGAGGTTCATTTCCTAGGTGATTGTTCACTGGGGGCCTCGTCGGCTTTTTCTCGATTTTCCCTCTTTTCATCTTCTTTGTTTCTCATGTTTTGAGTTTTTTGACTTTATTATTCTTTCTTTTGTGTGATTGATCCTTAGCTTAGATTTGCTTGACTAAGTGATATAGGTCCCAAGACCTAGTTATTCCATGTGCATATAGATTCTTCGCTTGGACCTAGATCAAATTAATTGTTGTCTTCTTATATCTAAAATCGAGTGCCGAGAGAGGTTCGACACAACATAGGGCATATCTGATTTGTCGAACATCGACGAATCTCCAAGACCAAACTTTCGAGTCTCCTATCCGAGCATTCAACACATTGTTCTTCACGCTAAAAGAAATTCCGGTATTAGGGTAATTTCATTGGCTTTGCATATGCATATAGCATATGCTTCAATTCTATTTGGCATTCACGTACTTTGTCATAAGCATGTGGGGGTGAATGAGCCGAGTGTTCTTTCTTCGTTCTTTTTCAACACTTTTGTTGTTTCATATACTTAGATCTCTTTTACCCTAAGTATAGGGGGAGTGAAGCATACAGTCTCCCAATGTATTTTTTTCTTTTTATCATTTTCTACTGGTCTCCTCAACTGTCTCCTATCATGTTGATATTAGTGTCTATACTTAGGGATATCTTACCCTAAGTATAGGGGGAGACATACTGAGTTGTGGTCAGTTCATTCCCACCCTCGACCCTCCCAACATGTAGAATACAATCTCCTATATTTAGGATCGATTGATCCTAGGTATAGGGGGGACAGTCGACTTCTCATTCATTCATTGTTTTATTCTTTATTTCATCATTGTAGTATGGGCTTTTCTATACTCACAACGAGTTATGTCTTGTCTTTCTCTCTGATCTATTAGGACATAACTCAAGCTAAGTATAGGGGTCGTATATATGTTGTATATACTTTAGGCATAACTCGAACTATTGTATTGTCAATGAGTATAGTTAAAATACATTTAATTAATTGTAAAGAACATATGTGTATAAAATTCATTAAAGTTACTTTTATATATTGATTAATAAGTCAAGGTAAAAAAATTTGCAAAATGTTTGAAAAATAGTTGAAAAATATTTTTGAAAAATCTTTTGAAAACTGTTTGGATGTGAAAATGGTTTATTTGTAAACAAACTTTTTTTGTGTGAATAAAATGTTTTGAAAATCTATTTGCAAATGGTTTGAAAATTTGTTGCAAAAATAGTTTGAAAAATCTATACATACTGTTTGAAAAATCTTTGCAAAATGATTTCCACATTTTGTAAAATATTTGTAAAAATTATTTATCAAATTAGTTTGCAAAATAAAATTTTCAAAATGATTGTGAAAATCTATTCAAATTATTTCAAGAAATATGTATATGATTTAAGTAAATAAAGATCCTTTACAACCCATGTATATACAAACAAGTAAATTTCTTGACATAAATTCTTGTAAATACAAAGATGCACTCCGGTGTAAATAACTGCAGATTATTTGCTAAAACCTTTTGTTTTTAAAAATAATTACAATTTTTCAAAATAAAAAATCCATAAAATTGCAAAATATATTCAAAACCTGCATAAAAATTTGCAAAATTCTTTCAAAAATCTCATAAAATTTCAAAATTAGAAAATTATAAAAATATTTTCCTTTCATTGTACATAGCAATTACATTTTCGGATTAATATTGATAATTGAACTAGTCAAAATAAATCCCGAAGATTGGAGCTTGGTTGGACCATATTCCACTTATCACATGAACCTTAAAGGAACTGGAATTGACGCACTCCAGGTCTGCCAAACTTAATTCTTTGAGACCACGTGACTTGGTTCAATGCCGTCTTGACTGCCTAAGAAGAATATTTCGGAACACACGCATGACTCTTATCGACAATGACCTAGCCTTCACACCTGCACTTTACACTTTGATCTCCTCGGTTGAAGTGGTAGAGGGCTGGATTTGCCGGCATGAGACACAAGCCAATGGAAACATCGAAAGTCACGCATATGTAGCCATTGTACCCCAACCCGATCCAGTAGCCATAAGGTATAAAGACAGAAGTGTGGGTTGCAATAATGCTTCAAAAGAGGGATCGTCTACTGCTCAAGAGGAAAAAGTTCATATGTAAATGTTGTATATAATATTCAAAAAATACAAAATCAAAAACTCCAAAAAATAGGCAGGCAAAAATCAAAGAAAAATCAATTCCCGTCGGAGCATATATATAGTTAATAAACAAGCTTGATCTTCAAAGTCAGATGTATGTGAGCCTGTAATAGAATGACTTTGCTACACTAGTCAAGCATCCTCGTATAGGTACCTACACTGGCTACCGTCCATTATTCTCTCCACCTCCTCTTCTTAAGTCAGTTGTACTTGAACTTAGAAGGGAATGCCCCGCTTCTCGGGGAAAGAGTTGTCAGATTGGGGAATTAAGGTCACCATGTTGGAGAAGACTAACTTTTACCGCTTCAGCTGAGGAGATCTATATATCACTAACACTGTACAAGATAGACTTATAGTCATAAGGGACTGCGTAAGACATCAACTTGTTTCGACCTGGCTTTTGAGGATACTTTGACAGAGTCTTGTGATTCTTAGAGGCTGTTGTCTGTCAAATCCGATTCCCAACACGATTCCGACCACACTTAATTTCCAAATGTCTGACTGAGCTCCAAACTTTTATTTTATGAAGACAAGTTTAAGAGTTAAAACCAATCCAAGTTCTTTCTTTTTCTTTTCTTTATTTTTAGTTTTCTACACCTATAGGCATAAGTGTTTGCTAGGGACTAGCAAAGGCAAGTATAGGGGGTTGATGAATCTCCACATCACCTTTATTCTTTCATTTTGGCCTTTAAACCCTAGCCATATGCATGTAAATAACATTATTTTTCATAAATTAATATCTATTATTTATTTTATAAAATATTGTATCAAATAATGTATTTAAAGCTAAAATAAAAGAATAAAGAAAAGAAAAGATAAATAAATAAAATGCCAAAGGTATTTTATGATCCTAAACCTCGAGACCTAGGCATCATTGTGACCGGGTCGACAAGGAATAAATTAGAATGAGATAAGGACCAGGAAATAAAAGAAACCCTAACCCATCAATTCCAATAATACAATTTTAAGATCTATTTTATTCTTTATTATTTATACATCAAATAATAAACTTTGTACATAAAAGTTGTAGATAAAAAATATAACAAAATAAAAAAATTATTTCACATTAAAATAATACATATTGTACATTATACACTCAGAATAAGATTCCAAAATCCCAACTTCACATACATGTATCTCCTCCATATGAACTTAAAATTCATCAAAATCACCTTTAATTGTATATAACTTTTTATTAGCTATTTGATGAATCCACATTTCATCATCTTTATTCTATCATTTTGGCCTCAAAAACTCTAGCAAATGCATGTAAATACCATTAATTAGAGCATCTTAGCATTCATGTATGTGCATGTAAATAGTGTATAAAATACTGTAATTAAAGCCAAAATTATAGAATAAATAAAAGAAAAGAAAAAGAATAAAATATTGTAAATATTTTATGATCCGAAACCTCGAGACCTAGGCATCTTGATGAATAGGTCGACCAGGAATAAAAGTATGGGGAGATAAGGGCCAGAATACAATGTGTTTGTATTCATTCTTTATTCATTTTGGGACCTATTTTTGGTTCCACTTTTTATACATCAAATAAAGAAACTTCTTACATGAAAGTTGTAGATAATTAAATAAAGAAAAATGCAAAATTAATTTCATTCAAACAATAATGTACAGGTAAAAAGTTATGGTCTGAATAAAAATCCAGAATCCCAACTTCCCAGACCCGTATCTCACAAATGAAAACTCCAAATGCATCAAACTCACCTTTGATTGTATATAGAATAAAATAAGCTATTTAATGGCGGTGGTTTCGCATTTGGCGGAGCTACGGTTTGAAAGTTGAATTTTGGACCCATATTATATACTTGTACAGATTAAAATATTGAATTTATTTTATTCATTATTGTTTTAATTTTTTATTTTTATAATTATGTAAATATTATTTATAATAATTATGTACAATAAAATCAGAATAAAAACCTAAATAAAACTCAAAATAAAATACTTGTATACTTCATACATAGGTATAACACCTATATACATACCTATAGTAATACATACTTATATTTCATTAAATATACAAAATACATCAGAAAATTAAAATAAAAATAAAAATAAGGGTATAAAGTATTATATAATTTATAAAATAATAAATAAAATTAAATAAATTAAAATCACAAAATAAAAATAAATTAATGAAATATATAGGTAATATATCTATAAAGGGCATAATAGGTAACTTGTAAAAATACACCTCATAAAAATAACTAAAAACCATCATAAAATAGTTTATAAAGTAATAAACATTTTCTATTTAATAACCAAAATTTAATTCGTTTATTTTCTATTTTTAATTGAATTAATAAATCTTTTTCCAGGGATTTTTTCCTGATTGGTCCACGTGGACCAATCAGGGGACAGTCAAAGTTGACCTTGGTCAACTTGCTGTCCTAGCCCTGTTAACTTGTCAGAGCCTCGGTTTTCACCATTTTCGTTGATTTTTACAGGCTCCATCTTGCATATTTTGAGATCGAAGTCTTCATGACTTTTATTCCTTGGTATATGGTCTTTCACGGCCATGCGATTCCTCGGGCTGGGGATTACTGTGGCGCCTGCGACACGCTGATCTTTGAGCCACTGCAACCACTGAGTCAACCACCTTATATGCCTCCCCCGATTTTCCTTTCGATTTTTGAACCGCATTTCATCCAGATCTTTTCCCCCTTTGTCTCGCGTGGGCTTCCTGGAGGTGACAGCTCCATATTGCCTTCTTCAAGGCGGTGGATCTACCACGATTTGGGCGCGTTCCACCACCTCCGGCGACACCCGTCATCGAGGTACTTCAACCTCGGGCCTGATCCTTTGAGGTATCCATTTCCCTCATTTTCTTTCACCTTTTTATTCCCCGTAGTCGTAGTTCTCGCATCCACCTTCATTTCCTATTTTCATCGATCAAATCCCTCCATCGAAACCTCCGCCGAAGCGTACCTCCGGCGAGCCTCCACCACGACATTCACGCCAACTTTCGCGCCACCGCTGGGTCAGGGCAGTTTGCCCCTGACTCCTTCACTCTTTTCTTGCAGGGTTTGAGCCTAAATTCGCGCCTGGAGCTCGTCTTGCAGGAGGCGGAGGTACCTGGAGCTCTTCCGCTTCGATGACCTCTTACGTGCCCCTCGGCCATCGTCGAGGATTTCTGGAGTGACCAGCACATCGAGGACCCTTGCAGGAGCCTCGGGAGCCATTTTGGAGCTTCATCGGGCGGCGGAGGAGCCTGATCGACACTGGGGAAACTCGCCTCCACGCGAGTTCATCTCAGTTCATCCAGGCCCCTTTGGAGCCGTCAGATCTTGGAGGTCTCCCAGACGCGCCAACCACCGTTGGATCTGAACGTTCTCCGTCGTTCGATCGTGCAAAGATCTTCTAATCTGGGCCGTTCAAGGTCGAAGGGGTACGGGCCACGGATCTCCGCCACGTGTTTAAGTTAAGACCTTCAGCCGTCAGATCCGCCTTCGTGGGTATTTTGCGCATCTAACCCGTGAAGTTTTTCTATTTATTAGTTAATATTAAAACATTCATTGGAAGCTTTATTATTTTTTTAATAATTAGTAAAAGGCCTCCGAACTTTCAGTATTTGCGAACAGGTCCAAGCCGCGTCACCTCACGTGACCAGTTCACGTGAGGCACGGGGCATTTTGCACGGACACCCCTGCAGGTCTTGCTATTTCATCTAGGTCCTGAAACTTTGATATCCAGTGTAAACTTTTTGGAATATTTGCATTAAGGCCCTCAGACTTTTGGATATTGCAGATAGGTCCTTCCCAAGCGCATGCGAGTCACGCGCCTGGTGGGTTATTTGCAAAGGTACCCTTACGGGTCTGGATATTTATGTTTGGTCCATTAAATTTTGTATTTAGTTAAATATTTTGCGTGAAAATTGCGATCTAGCCCCTGGATGTTTGTGTATTTGTACTTATACCCCTGCCAGGCTTAATATTTTTGTGTGCTTGTCCTATTTATTTAGAGCATCATATTAACTCGAAAATTTCCACAATAATCACATTAAGTTCCTGTTGCATCACACTCTCATGCCATATTTTTGCATTTCATTTTTGTTGCATTTTAATATTTATTAAAAATAAAAAAAACTTGCATTTTAACTACTGTTTGCATTAGAAAATACCAAAAAATATTAAAACACCTTGAAAAAGTCCAAAAAAGTACCTATTGTGTATTTTAGCCTATTCGAGTGTCTGTCCAAATCACTAAAATATTCAAAACCAAAACCTTAAAAATCAGAAAATATCTAAAATCTTCAAAAAAAATCTATAAAATCGTAGAAAAATAAAAAAAATATAAACTCACTTTCTTAGGTTCCTTATTTTCTTCTCTTTATTTTAAAATTAATTTGGGAAAATTTTGATATTGTTTGATATTTTTCCTTCCCATTTTAATTTCGGCCAGAATCTTTTTTCACTGTTTTCTTTATTTTGCCTTTTGAAAATACCAAAAATATTTAGAAAAATCCCCAAAAATCACAAAAACAGTAAAAATTTATAAAAAAGACCAAAAACATTTCTTTTTCTGATTTTTAAGCATTTTTCCTTATTTTTATAAATATTCTATCACCTCTTTTCTTATGATATCTATATCTTCTATTTTTAAAAACATAAAAAATATAAAATATAAAAGAAAATTAAAAATCAGAAAATTAAAAATCAAAATACAAAATTAAAAATTAAATTAAAAAAATTAAAAATTAAAAACCCACAAAAAACATTTGCATTGCATTTTGTAGACAATACATCACATTCGCACACACACACTTGTTGATCTATCCTGCCTTGCTCCCTGTGTTCGAACTCTCTACGTACTTGCATCTATACATCTTTTATGTAGAGTTAAAAATAAATTTGACTCCACATTTGTCTGTCACTGTTTGATATTTGATTGTGGGTTCATTGTTGATTAAATACGGGATTTTGTAGTGGTCAAGACATCGACTGTTGATTCGCCTTGCGGATCAATACGACCGCTCTCAATTTCGTGTTTATCAAATGGCGCTGTTGCCGGGGAGAAACAACGAATAGATTACATTTTTGATTGATTGTGTTTGTTTGTCTTCATTATTGCTTCATTTTATCTCTCTTGTTTTGATATTTATCTGTGAGCTTTCTAATCTCTTTTCTTGTCTTCTTGCGAGGGACCGCGGAGCAAGGAGGGTTGCTTAGGTGACTCGGTGCAGCCTTGGGAAGCGGAGTCGGCTTTCTTATCCCAGCCGACAGGAGAGAGCAGGAGGAGTGTGAGAGAGAGTGTAGCTAGCTTTGATTTTTTAAGTGAGAGAGAGAGAGATTTATTAATTTGTAATAATACAGGGACATTCGGACACTCAGACACTTCGGGCCTAACTTCCAGGTGTTTGTTCACCTGGGGGCCCACCGCGGATTTTGTCGTGTTTTACCGCAGTCATTTTCCGGTTTTGTTTTCTTTTTTCATTTCTTTTGTGGATTGAGCCCTTAGTTATAGGCATTGCTTGATCGATTAGATTAGGTCCAAACACCCTAGTAACCATTGCATGTACCTATAGTGCGTATTTGGACTTAGTTTAATTAAACAGTTAATCATAGTCTTTGATCCGCTGCGCCGCGAGCTCATCCCGCCAAGCGCTTCTCCTGAACTCGATGTGTCGAGAGGAGGAGGGGTGAGCCTAGACTGGACTTTAGGTTTGGAGATTGGTGGTCAACTTGTGGTTCTTCACGTAGCAATTGCCTGCTTAGGACGATTTCCGCTTGCATGTCAGCATATAGTTTAGGTTTAAAAATTTCTGCTTTGCATCCCGCATGGGGAGAGCTGGAGGCGCTGTAAGTCTTTTTATCTTAGCATCCATCATTTAGGCACAAAGGTGAGATTTCCATCTTGGTGCTGACTTGCACGGCTTTTCTGACTCTTTTCTCCCTCTGTTTTTGGATCAAGTAGGAATCAAGAAAAAAAATAAAATCGTTAGGTGCTTGTTTGATTCTACTCGAAAGAAGCGATAACACCAAAAAAATTAAAAAAGGGACTGCTAAGAAAATTTGACCTAAATAAAATTGGTAATTGGACTCATTGATTGGGGAGAGTAACACCCTCACTTGTCTTCAGGTTGCATGGGAAGGTCTCCTTCCAAGTGAGAGAGCGACTTCGTAAGGATTAGAGCCAAAAACCCAGCTTGTGGCTGCCTTGTGTATCGCTTGGATTTCCGAAGTATTGGCGCTACTATCGTACGTAGGCGAGTAGGACTTGGTCATCATTGGTGACTCACTATTGTGTGAGCATCGACCTTGTCCGAAGTACCGAGCATAGGCCACGCCTTCACGGGTGTGTCTGTCTCACCGTCTACATCAGAGTAGGATCTTGCACACTCACGGGTGATTCCGTTGCGAGCGAGATCCGAAGTATCGGTTTCACCTATCGTCTTCCTCCCTCTTCTTCTTTGGCTGAGTAGGGATCCAGGCAGGGTTACAAGGATCTTAAAAAGCGCAAGCTACAGGTTACACAGGACGAGGACAAGTACGGGAATACTTTTCCGGCAGTACTCTCGCTCCTCCTTTAGGCGTAGCGCTCTAAGGACTCGTTGAAAGATAACTTCCTAAAAACAAGCTAAAAATTACAAAGATAAAAGTCGAAACTTCACGGCTTCATGTGTTGAGTTGGTGAATCCACTTGTTTTGTGTTTGATTGCTAGTCGCATTTAGGTCAAGATCAAAAACATTGCACACTTATGCACAATTTTTCCCTCTTCTTCTTCTTCGTTTACCTTGTTCTTCTCAATAATCACGATGATGGGAATGAGGTCTCTTAGGCCGACTTTGTCGCCACCGCTATCTAGCACTCCTCCCCATTCATCTAGGACGACCTCGAAGAGTCCAGACCCACTCTCCGAGCCTAAGTTCACTTCCACCATGTTCCCCCTCGACCACCCTTCTCATTCTCCTTCCATCAGTCCAAGAATTTCAGAATTCAGTGCATCATAGAGCTCAGAGCATTTGACGGAACCTGAGATGGATTCTTTTGCTTTTTCAGAGAATCCCGAGATGGCAAACCGAGGCGAGCATCTAGATGAGCATGAGTACCCTCCATTCTTATATGATCAAGCCGCCATCAACAATTCACTTCTAGCATCCCTGGAGATCATGCAGAGACATATTCAGGACCAGGGAGTATTCATGGGTGACCTCATGAGAGAGATCGCACAGATGCGAGAGAACCGACCTGGGGGCGGTGGTGGTGGCGGTGGAGGTGATATACTAGTTGTAGAGAACGAGGGAGGAGAACCCAACCAGGAGAGGCTGTCGCAGACCATCATGAGAGAATTGCACAATCCAACAACTTCCCTAACTCATCGGTGGTTCCGACTCCCTCCCATTCATGGAGACTTCGAGCTTCGCCCGCACACGATTCAGCTACTTCCCAAATTTCATGGGCTGGCGACCGAAGAGCCACACCTCCACCTCCAAGAATTGATCTGCAACACAATCCATGATAGGCTGGTGACCGAGGACACTATCAAGATGATAGCCTTCCCCTTTTCTTTGGTTGAAAGAGCCACATACTGGCTCAAACATCTGGGGAGGTTCGTCTACACATGGGCAGAACTCCGGACCGCATACTTGAACAAGTATTATCCTCTCAGCCGGATTAACGCAGCCAGAGCTATGATCAACAATTTCGTCATGATCCCTAATGAACAGTTTCATGAAGCTTGGGATCGATTCAGAGATCTCATCGACCGGTGTCCACGTCACGATATATCCAAGCCTAATCTGGTGCGGAGTTTCTTTTGTGGGCTGACACCGGAGCTGCAGGGGCTTGTGAATGCCTCTTGCGATGGGTCATATTTTTCCAAGGGTGAAGATGATGTTGGGGCCATCTATGAAGGCATAGCAGAGAACTCAACCGTCATGGCCCAAGCCCGCGTCTACACACAACAGAAGCCCCCGCAAGGAGCGGGATCATTTCAGAGGATCGCCCGCATCGATATCGGTCCTCACACATCGTCGGCAGCCACAGCCCAAGCTGAATCAGCCACAACCAACATGGGCATTATCAGTGAAAAGCTGGACCGTCTCGAGATCCTCGAGAAGAAACAGATGCAAGGCATGGCCCAGATGGACCAGATTGACAAGACCATGAGTGACCTGAAGACACAGATTCTTTGCGTCCAGGAGCACAAACCTCTTCCCAGCAGTCTCCCAGGTCACGAGCTGATCCTAGAAGTAGCAGCTCCAACTAGCCCTCTGCCTCGTACCGCCAGGTCAACCACATTCAGGCAGAACCGGTTCAGTTGCTACAATACTACCCATCGCAGCCGCCATCTCAGGACACTCAGATGGTGGTATATCAGCCTGATCAGCCACTGGCAGTTCTACCTCCACCATCCTTTGAGCAGGAGCCATTGATGGAAGTCAATGGGATTTGGTACGATCGGTACCCACAGCCCGGGATTCGTCGCGATCACCCCGGATTCTGTTGGGGCACTGGTGGCACTTCATCTCAGCAGCAGCCTCCAGCTCAGGGACAGTAGAACGGCCAACCACAGCAGCAACAACCCCAGTATGCCCACCAGCAGCAATACCAGCATGGTCCTCGTCCCGCCTATCAGGGACAACAGTGGAGGCAGCGTCAGCCGCCTCACCAGTCATACATCCATCCTCCCCAGTACCAGCAGCAGCAGCCTCACTTCCCGCAGGGGAATACATCCGGTTCTCAGGCACCTACCCTTGAGAACCCAACATAGATGACCTCGCCCGATTGCTCTCTGAACATCGAGAATCCTACCAGCGAGACATGGATGAGTTCCGGCAGGAGGTGAGGGATTTGATTAAAGGCAAGGCCGCCATACCAGCTCAGATTAAACCAAATCCGAACAATCTGAAAAGAAAGTCTGAGCAGGTAGAGTTTACAGAGGATACATCTCCTAGTTATTATTTGAGTGACATGTATTCTTCTTTGTATGATGCTGATTTTGTGACTACTAGGAGCGGTAGGATGCCAGCCGGCGGTGCCTCATCTGAGCGACAACCACAAGCAGAACCAGGAGCGTCATATGAGAAGAGTAGCGGTGCTGATGCCGCTGATGATGTTGAAGATGGTGGTGCTGATGCCACCAATGATGGAGTTCCAGACGACAGTACTGAGGCCGTTGTGATACCAGATGCAGACGGCGGTGCTGATGCCACCATTTTGGATGCAGAGCCAGAGCGCGATGCTGATGCCGTGAAGACAGATGCTGTTGGTGGTACTGAGGCCACCACATCTACTTTTGTTGAGCTTCCTTATATGGTGTTACCACCTTTTGTATCTATGGACTGTGGTAACAACAAAAAGAACAAAAATATGAATAAAGGAAAGGTTTCTGTTCAAATTTCAGATCCATATGTGTTGAATGATGATCATGGTATGGATTCTATTCCTTCACAGGTGCAGGAACCTCTTCCTAGTCCTCCATCTGCGGAGGCCCCTACTATCCCCTTCCCCGAAGCACTTCACCGGGCGAAGGGGAATAAAAGAGAAAACCCTAAAAAGACTCAACAGGTAGAGTTCAGTAACCAGATGATTGACATATTCCACATTCAGCTGACTCTACAAGAAGCCCTTGAGCACATCCCCCTCTTCAAAAAGAACTTGAAAGAGAAGACTACAGTCCGCAGGAAGAGGAGGAACCACAGAGATCAGATCCATGTGCTCACTCATTCCACTTGCTGCACCATTTAGAACAAACTGCCAGCCAAGACACCAGATGCAGGAGCTCCCTATGTAAGATGCGAGATTCAGGAGCAGCAGTTTGATCGTACTGTATTAGACAGCGGCTCTTCTATTAACCTTCTTCTGGCAGCCTTACTCGACCGATTCGAGTTTGGTCCTCTTCTTAGGAGCAGGAAAGTCCTTCAGTTTGCTGATAGGTTGACTAAGAGGCCGAAGGGATTACTGAGAGACGTGGTTGTTACCATTCAGGGCCTGAAATTCCCCGTGGACTTTATTGTATTGGACATGGAGATCCCTGAGTTGGTAACCGATGCCCCCATCATACTTGGATACCCATTCTTGGCCACAACCAAGGTGGTGACTGATCATGATAGTGAGAAGGTATGTTTTCGTGTAGAGGGAGAAACCATACAAATAGAGACGATCGAAGAAACCAGAGCCAGAGAACTAGAATGCTCGGAGCAGTCCAGCGAAGCCGCGCAGATGACAGAGGACGAGCTAGACATCCACCAGGAGTATGATTTTGTGATGACAGATGATGAATCCAACTGGACAGATCCTGTAGCACAGACCCTCGCCTTGCCTACAGATTCACCATATTTAAAGCTCATGGCAGTCAAGAGCCTGGAAAGCACAACCTTGGACGTGGATACCGTTGAGGCTGACAGTGTTGGGACGAGTGGTGCTGATGATTTTCAATCGTGTTCATCTAGTTCAGATCCCTCGGATTCAGACATTGATTGGGATGATTTTGATGAATATTTGCCCTGTCTGATTCCTTCTGAGCCGACAGCTAGGACGGAGTACGAGCCAATGCAGTTTATTGATGATTCAGCAGGCTTCCCTTCGTCAGAAATTTATGCAGAGCGAGAGTTCTCACATGCAGACCTGGTCGCCTTGACACAGACATATCAAAAGCCTGATCTGCCACCTCCCAGTTGTCCAGAACTGAAACCTCTGCCGCAGTCGCTGAAGTATAGATTCCTTGCGGGTGAGCCAGACATGCACCCAGTCATTATCTCAGCAGGTTTGACTGGAGAACAATAATCTCGTCTGGTGGAGGTTCTTGAACGAAACCACAAGGCGATAGGATGGAGTATAGCTGATCTCCAGGGGATTAGTCCGGCTCTGTGCTCCCACCACATCTATCTTGAGGATAACGCTAGGCCGTCGCGTGAGTTCCAATGACGGCTGAATCCGAATCTTCGAGATGTAGTCATGAAAGAAATATCGAAGTGGTGGAGCGCCGATTTTATCTACCCCATCTCCGACTCCAAGTGGGTTAGTCCATTACATGTGGAACCCAAGAAGACGGATATCACAACAGTTGTGAGTGAGTCTGGAGAGGAGAACGCTACCCGAGTACCCACTTCTTGAAGGGTCTGTGTGGACTACAGACGATTGAATGAGGCCACCAAGAAGGATCATTTCCCGCTGCCATTCATTGATCAGATTATTGAAAGGCTAGCTGGGAAGAGTCATTACTGTTTCCTTGACGGGTACTCCGGATACAATCAAGTGGCCATTGCGCCCGAAGACCAGGAGAAAACGACATTCACCTGTCTGTTTGGGACTTATGCTTTCAGACAGATGCCCTTTGGTCTATGTAACGCTCCGACGACATTCCAAAGGTGCATGTTGTCCATTTTCTCGGACATGGTGGGTGAGTGTTTAGAGGACTTCATGGATGACTTCTCGGTCTATGGCGACGGGTTCGATGCTTGTCTTGACTGCTTAGACCGTGTGCTTCAGCGCTGCATAGAGGTCAATCTTGTATTGTCTTGGGAGAAGAGTCACTTCATGGTGACTCAAGGGAGGCCTGTACAAAAATAAAATGCCTGCAAAGTATGTACAAATGTTGTAAAGTCAATAAGCAAGCTTGAGTTCCAAAGTCAAATCATGTGAGCCTGCAGCTGGATGACTTGACTACACTGGTCTTGCATCCCAGGATAGGTAGCTACACTGGCTACCGTCCATTCTTCTCTTAACCCCCTCCTTTTGAGCTGGTTGCCACTTGAACTTAGAAGGGAATACCCCGCTCCTCGAGGATGGAATTATTGGATTGGGGAATCATTGGGTTGTCGTATTGGAGAAGTCAGTTTCTTTGTCATTCTAGTTGGGGAGAGCCACCATCACTTACACTGTACGAGTCAGATTCATAGTCGTAAGAGTTTGCGTATGAGTTGAAATATTTCTGACCTGGCTATCGAGGAGACTTGAACAGAGTTTTGGGATTCTCAAGGACTGTTGGATTTCAAATTCGGTTCTCATTAAGGTTCCGCCCGCACTAAAATTCCAAAGGTCCGACTTAAGCTCCAAACTTTGATTTTGTGAAGACAAGTTTGATAATTAAACTAAATCCAATTTCTTCTTTTTCTTTTCTTTCTTTTTCTTTTTGCACTTATTGCATAAGTGTTTGCTAGGGACTATCAAAGGTAACGTATAGGGGGATGATGAATCCATATTTTATCATCTTTATTCTATCATTTTGGCCTCAAAAACTCTAGCAAATGCGTGTAAATACCCTTAATTAGAGCATCTTAGCATTCATGCATGTGCATGTAAATAGTGTATAAAATACTGTAATTAAAGCCAAAATTATAGAATAAATAAAAGAAAAGAAAAAGAATAAAATATTGTAAATATTTTATGACCCAAAACCTCGAGACCTAGGCATCTTGATCAATAGGTCGACCAGGAATAAAAGTAGGGGGAGATAAGGGCCAGAATACAATGTGTTTCTATTCATTCTTTATTCATTTTGGGACCTATTTTTGGTTCCACTTTTTATACATCAAATAAAGAAACTTTGTACATGAAAGTTGTAGATAATTAAATAAAGAAAAATGCAAAATTAATTTCATTCAAAAATAATGTACAGGTAAAAAGTTATGGTCTGGATAAAAATCCAGAATCCCAACTTCCCAGACCCGTATCTCACAAATGAAAACTCCAAATGCATCAAACTCACCTTTGATTGTATATAGAATAAAATAAGCTATTTAATGGCAGTGGTTTCGCATTTGGCGGAGCTACGGTTTGAAAGTTGAGTTTTGGACCCATATTGTATACTTGTACAGATTAAAATATTGAATTTATTTTATTCATTATTGTTATAATTTTATATTTTTATAATTATGTAAATATTATTTATAATAATTATGTACATTAAAATCAGAATAAAAACCTAAATAAAACTCAAAATAAAATTTTTGTATACTTCATACATAGGTATAACACCTATATACATACCTATAGTAATACATACTTATATTTTATTAAATATACAAAATACATCAGAAAATTAAAATAAAAATAAAATTAAGGGTATAAAAGTATTCTATAATTTTATAAAATAATAAATAAAATTAAATAAATTAAAATCACAAAATAAAAATAAATTAATAAAATATATAGGTAATATACCTATAAAGTGCATAATAGGTAACTCATAAAAATACACATCATAAAAATAATTAAAAATCACCATAAAATAGTTTATAAAGTAATAAACATTTTTTATTTAATAAAAAAAATTAATTCATTTATTTTCTATTTTTAATTGAATTAATAAATCTTTTTCCAGGGATTTTTTTCCTGATTGGTCCACGTGGACCAATCAGGGGACAGTCAAAGACCTTGGTCAACTTGCTGTCCTAGCCTTGTTAACTTGTCAGAGCCTCGGTTTTCGCCATTTTCGTCGATTTTTACAGGCTTCATCTTGCATATTTTGAGATCGAAGTCTTCATGACTTTTATTCCTTGGTATATGGTCTTTCACGGCCATGCGATTCCTCTGGTTGGGGATCACTGTGGCGCCTGCGACACGTTGATCTTTGAGCCACTACAACCACTGAGTCAACCACCTTATATGCCTCCCCCGATTTTCCTTTCGATTTTTGAACCGCATTTCATCCATATCTTTTCCTCCTTTGTCTCACGTGGGCTTCCTGGTGTGATAGCTCCATATTGCCTTCTTCAAGGCGGCGGATCTACCACGATCTGGGCGCGTTCCACCACCTCCGGCGACACCTCGCTGTCGAGGTACTTCAACCTCGGGCCTGATCCTTTGAGGTATCCATTTCCCTTGTTTTCTTTCACCTTTTTATTCCCCGTAGTCGTAGCTTCTCGCATCCACCTTCATTTCCTATTTTCATCGATCAAATCCCTCCATCGAAACCTCCGCCGGAGCGCACCTCCGGCGAGCCTCCACCACGACGTTCACGCCAACTTTCGCGCCACCGTGGTGTCGGGGCAGTTTGCCCCCGACTCCTTCACTCTTTTCTTGCAGGGTTTGAGCCTAAATTCGCGCCTGGAGCTCGTCTTGGAGGAGGCGGAGGTACCTGGAGCTCTTCCGCTCCGGCGAGCTCTTACGAGCCCCTCGGCCATCGCCGAGGATTTCTAGAGTGACCAGCACATCGAGGACCCTTGCAGGAGCCTCAGGAGCCATTTTGGAGCTTCATCGGGCGGCGGAGGAGCCTGATCGACGCTGGGGAAACTTGCCTCCACGCGAGTTCATCCCAGTTCATCCAGGCCCCTTTGGAGCCGTCAGATCTAGGAGGTCTCCCAGACGCGCCAGCCACCGTCGTATCTGAACGTTCTCCACCGTTCGATCACACAAAGATCTTCTAATCTGGGCTGTTCAAGGTCGAAGGGGTACGGGCCATGGATCTCCGCCACGTGTTCAAGTGAAGACCTTCAGCCATCAGATCCGCCTTCGTGGGTATTTTGCGCGTCTAACCCTCGAAGTTTTTGTATTTATTAGTTAATATTAAAACATTCATTGACATCTTTTTTATTTTTGTAATAATTAGTAAAAGACCCCCGAACTTTCAGTATTTGCGAACATGTCCAAGCCGCATCACCTCACGTGACCAGTTCACGTGAGGCGCGGGGCATTTTGCACGGACACCCCCGCAGGTATTGCTATTTCGTCTTGGTCCCGAAACTTTGATATCCAGTGTAAACTTTTTGTAATATTTGCATTAAGGCCCTCGAACTTTTGGATATTGTAGATAGGTCCTTCCCAGGCACGTGCGAGTCACGCGCCTGGTGAGTTATTTGCAAAGGTACCCTTGCGGGTCTGGATATTTATGTTTGGTCCATTAAATCTTTTATTCAGTATAATATTTTGCGTGAAAATTGCGATCTAGCCCCTGGATGTTTGTGTATTGTACTTATACCCCTGCCAGGCTTAATATTTTTGTTGCTTGTCCTATTTATTTAGAGCATCATATTAACTCGAAATCCTGTTGCATCGCACTTTCACGCCATATTTTTGCATTTCCTTTTTGTTGCATTTTAATATTTATTAAAAATAAAAAACTTGCATTTTAGCTACTGTTTGCATTAGAAAATACCAAAACAATAATAAAACACTTGAAAAATTCCAAAAAATACCTATTGTGTATTTTAGCTTATTCTAGTGTCAGTCCAAAAATCACTAAAAAAATTCAAAAGCAAATTCTTAAAAATTAGAAAATGCCTAAAAACTTCAAAAAAATCTATAAAATCGTACAAAAATCAAAAAAATATAAACTCAGTTTTTGTAAGTTCCTTATTTTCTTCTCTTTATTTTAAAATTAATTTGGGAAAATTTTGATACTGTTTGATATTTTTCCTTCCCATTTTAATTTCAGCCAGAATCATTATTCACTGTTTTCTTTATTTTGCCTTTTGAAAATACCAAAAATATTTAGAAAAATCCCCAAAAATCACAAAAATAGTAAAAAATTATAAAAAGACCAAAATATTGCTTTTTCTGATTTTTGAGCATTTTTCCTTATTTTTATAAATATTCTATCACCTCTTTTCTTATATTATCTATATCTTCTATTTATAAAAACATAAAAAAATATAAAAAAAATAAAAATCAGAAAATTAAAAATTAAAATACAAAATTAAAAATTAAATAAAAAAATTTAAAAATAAAAAACCCACAAAAACACTTGCATTGCATTTTGTAGACAATACATCACATTCGCACACACACACTTGTTGATCTATCCTGCCTTGCTCCCTGTGTTCGAACTCTCTACGTACTTGCATCTATACATCTTTTATGTAGAGTTAAAAATAAATTTGACTCCACATTTGTCTGTCATTGTTTGATATTTGATTGTGGGTTCATTGTTGATTAAATACGGGATTTTTTAGTGGTCAAGACATCGATTGTTGATTCGCCTTGTGGATCAATATGATCGCTCTCAATTTCGTGTTTATCACTATTTAATGGAGGCGGTTCATTTATATTAGAGTTAAGATGCAAAAGTAAGATTTTGGACCCCAATTGTATAATATACCTAAATAAAATATCCAGTTTATTTATTCTTTATATTTTTCATAATTTTATATTTTTAAAATATTTTAAATATTATTTGCAATATATTTACATAAATAAAATAAAACCATTAGAAATATACTAAAATAAATAATTGTATAAATACATAGATGGATTACCTATACATATACCCATATAATAAATACATCTATTTATTTAAGTATACAAATAACATCAAAAAATACAATAAAAATAGATTTGTGTATATCTAAATAAGTTATAAATATATAAATTAAGTATATAAAATAATAACGTACAAAATACAAAATAAAATAATACTATATAGTTAAATATACCTATAAACATACCTGTAAGTATTTTTATGTTTTGACTATAAATAAATAAAACCATTTATTGCTTTTAAATGAATTAATAAGGTATTTATTTTTTGTTTTTGTCCTCTTATGTCCTAGAAGGACCAATGAGGAGAAGATCAGAATTGACCTCGCTCAACTCCTCGTCCCTCATAGGCATGCGTTGTCAGAACGTATGACCATTATTTTCATCGATTTCTTCCAGACAATTCTTGCATTATTCTTGATCGATTCCTTCATTGACTTTCTTCCTTGATCGAAGGACTTTCACGCCAACACCTTGCATCGATCCGAGAACCTCTATATCGAGTGTTCTGCCTGATCCAACTCCGCTTGTACATAACCCCCTCCGCCTCATTCCTCTCAAATTTTATTCCTTTGTACCCATTCCAGACCCTTTGGAGTGCTTGAGGGTCGACTTCTTCATGACAGGAGGTGCTCGTCATTTTCCAAGTATCCGGAGGAGTGGCGTAGGAAGTGATCCCAGCCATCGCTAGAGCTCTGCTCCCGACGATCCATCTCGTGGTCTCCGACCGCTTAAGGTAGTTTTTCTTCACCTTTTAGATTAGGTTTAATCCTAGTTTTTTTTTCATTTTATTTAGTGTTTGGTTGCTCGTTTACCTTAGATTTTAGGGTTTAACTTCCCCAGAGCTTTAGAGCTCCAGTCACCTCCATTACGCCGTCTCCCCCCTGTTCCGACCTCACAAGCCATCCCATCATCTTACCCCTCCAATTCTCCATCTATTTCCCTCCATCCACCACCTAGATCTCCCGTATATCTGGAGATCGCGATCCCTCCCTCGCCATCTTGATGGACCTCTCAGCCCCTTGCCATTTCTATGTCCTTTGCCGCCAAATAACAACCAGGACCATCCCTTCGCATCTCCATTTCTTCTATCTAATTTGTATGTCTTGAAGAGCCCGTTTGAGGACCAAGAGATTGAAAGAACAGCTCCCAGGTCCTTCATCGGAACCATCAGCCTCCAGGGCTCGATGTGAGCGCCTTGAACTATCTGAAGCATCCGAGAGGAGCGGAGAGGCTGCAAGAGCATGTACAACCACTTGGTAGTGTTGCATGTTCCAGGAGGAGTGAGCTGCATCAAATCGAAACTCGCAAAGGAGAGTTCATCTCATGTTCTTCCCGGTCCATCCGTAGCCCTCTGATCAGGATATGAGCCCTAAGCGTACAAGAGACGTCAGATCTGAAGGAGCCTCCACCGTTGGATCCCCATATGGGATCTAATCTCATACATCTTGCCGAAGCATCATTGCACAAGCAGAGTGCGTCATGCGTCAAGTGAAGAATTCCAAGCCGCTCGATCCAACGCTTTATGGGGTAAATTGCATATCCATCCCTCGTTTTTATTTTATTTCTATTCGATTCTGTAATTATTTAAAGTAGCTATATACTTTTTGTAAAAATTGCAACTGAACCCTCGACTTATGTGTATTTATACTTAGGTCCTTGCTAGCTCAGCTCATGTGGCCCCCGGGTGATATGGGCATTTTACATAACTATTCCTCTAGGTTTTCGTAATTATCATTTAGTATTTAAAATTTGAATATTAGTTGTAAACTTTAGGGTATTTTGCATTGCAACCCCTGTCTTTTATTTTAATTACAAATATAACCATGTTAGTTTAATCAATTTTTATGTTTGTTTTCTATTTTCAAAAAATATCATCTGTGCACCAAAAATCATGAAAAAAATAGGGTAAGGTGCATGTTATTCACGTTAGAATTTTAGTTTTGCATTTTAGCCATTTTTCTATTTATTAAAAATCAAAATAACACTATTTATTTTCTGTTAGCATTAAAAATCCAAAAAGATTATAAAAAACGTATTTTAAAATTCCAAAAAAATCGTTATTAGTTTATTATTGTATTTTATACTTCCAGACCAAAAATCTCTAAAAATAGAAAAAAAAGAAAATCACTAAAAATTAAAAAGCTTCAAAATCTTTATAAAATTTATAAATAATCTTTTAAAAATAAAAAATCTTTCTATTCCTGATTTTATTTATATTATTTATTATATAAAATTTAGTTTTAAGGAATTTTGGATCATTTATCTATTTTAAAATCTTTAAATAGTCGGCCTATTTATTTAATACCTATTTCAGGATATTTTGGTCTTTAAAAATGCTTAAATTTAGTAAAAAATACTTGAAATAAAAAAATAGTAGAAAAACATAATAAGACAAAAATACTTTATTTTATTATTTTGAGTATTTATAAATATATTTTTTATCTCTTAATAAGACAAAAATATAATAAGATAAAAATAAATCTTACATATTAATACTTTTTTCTTTATTTTTTATCTCTTAAAACATCAAAAAGAAATTAAAAATCAAGAAAATATAAAAAAAATAAAAAAAATAAAATTTAAAAATATATAAAAGGGAAATATAAAAAAACTAAAAATTAAAAACCCACAAAACATTTATTAATTCACTTATTATTTGATTAGATATTGTACAAATACACTATTATTTTTATTCATTATTTATTTGTAAATAACAATAATTGCTACCCTGTATTGATCCATGTGTTCGACACTTTACATGTTTGCACCTATAAACACATTTTGAAGAGTTAAATAAAATAAATTTTGACTCCACTTTTGTTTTGCATTGTTATACATATTCGTGGGTTAATTGTTGTTTGAATCAAATTCCGTGAGTGGTCGCTTCAGCGATAGTATAGCTCTCATCTTGTGTAGGCTACATTAGACCCTTGCAAAATCCTCTTCAACAAGAGGCTGATGATGTTGAGAGTGAGTCGAAACATGATAGGAGGATGACGAAACAAGGGTCGGAGCAGGAGCTATGACAAACTTAAATTTTGGATTTTTCGATGATTCGATAAAAAACTAAAGGAATTAAATACTGACCTATGCTACTGGTAACCTAAGGAATTAAAACAACAGGAAAAACAGGGCTCACCGGACCTGGCATATCCGGGAGTAGAGCTCGTGGTGGAGGAGGAGGTGGAGCTCATATCTACCTCGATTCGACCCCTTCCTTGTTTGTTGAGCCTCCAGAGAGGAACCTGTTGTCACCAGGTTCTTTGATTTGGGTTGCGATTACGATTTGGATGGGAGAAGAGGGATAAAAAATGAAGGAACTCTGACGAGGGGTATATTTACAGGTGTGCAAAGGGTAGGGAAGCATGCTCGATGTAGAGCTCCTCAAATTGAAGTAGTGATCGGGCGTAATAGGGCTTCGATCGAGAAACATATGTCGTGAAGGAATCAACACGAAGAAGTAAAAGAATCGATCTCCAAATATCGATTAACACAATGATGTAACGGTCTGACAACGCATGCTTAGAGAGGCCGGAGAGTTGACCGAGGTCAACTCTGACTGGTCTCCCACTGGGCCACGTGTCCAAGAAAAGGACAAAACTAGGGAAAATTCCCTTATTAATTCAATTTAATTTACTAAATGGCTTTATGAATTTTATGTTAAAACATGAAAACATTTATTATTTTATGTAGTATTTTAATATGATTTTGATTATTTTTATAAGTTAATTATATTATAGTTTCTTTTTACAAGTATATTTATATGTATATTTTCCTATGTAATGTGTATTTTATTTTTTTATTTTATTTTTATTTTATTCACATGGTTTATAATTTATAACTTATTTAAATATACTTAAATATCTTTTTATTATATTTCTGAGTTTATTTGTACACTTAATTAAATATAACTATTCATTTCATAGGTATATGCGTAGTATATTCATCTATGTATAGAAATCGACGTATTTGTTTTAGTATCTTTTTGATGATTTTATTTATTCTAATTATGTACTATATTATAAGGAATATTTACAAGATTATACAAATAAAAAATTGTGAAAATTTAAAGAATAAATAAAATATTTATTTTATTCATGTATATTATACAATAGGGGTCCAACACCAAATTTTTGCATCTTAACTCCAAATTAAACGAAACTAGGTTCATTAAATTGATAATTAAAAGTTATATAAATTAAAGTGATTTTGATGCATTTTGAGTTCATATGTAGAAGATATGGTTTGGGAAGTTTGGAATTTGGATTTTTATTCTGATTGTAGAGTGCACACTATGCATTATTTTTATGTGAATAAATTTTGTATTTTTATATGTATTTTTATCTACGACTTTCATGTACAAAGTTTCTTTATTTGAGGTATAAATGACAAAGAATAAAATAGATCCCAAAAATATATCACTCGGCATTGATGAATTAGGGGTTCTTTTATTTTCTGGCCCTTATCTCCCCCTACTTTATTCCTTATCGACCCAGTCATCATGATGACTAGGTTTTGAGTTTTAGGGTCATAAGATATCTTTGACATTTTTATTCTTTTCTTTATTTTTTATTAAATATAATATTGTATGCAATATTTACTCAATAAAACAATGGATGTTAATTCATGCAAATTAATGATATATGCATGTGTTTTGCTACGGTTTAAAGGCCAAAAGGAAAGAATAAAAGTGATGAAATGGATATCCATCAGTCATCTTGACTGCCTAAGCAGAATATTTTGAAACACACGCATGACTCTTATCGACAATGACCTAACTTGGACACATGCACCTTACACTTTGCTCAACTCAGTTGAAGTGGTAGAGGGCTTGATCTACCATCATGAGATAAGCGAATGGAAACATACGGAGTCATAATATGTATCCATTGTGCCCCAACCCGATCCAGTAGTGATGAGGTCTGAGGATAGGAAGTTGTGGGTTGCAATAATGCTTCAAAAGAGGGACAATTTACTGGCTCAAGAGGGAAAAAGTCCTTATGTAAATGCTACTGTAAATAGTATTCAAACAATATGTAAAATCAAGAACTCCAAAAAAATAAATGTACGAAATCAAAGAAAAATCAATTCTCGTCGGAGTATGTATGTATTCAATATGCAAGCTTGTATTTCAAAGTCAAAGATTCATGTGAGTCTACAATTGGATGAATTGGCTACACCGGTCAAGTATCCTAGGATAGGTATCTATGCTAGCTACCATCTATTCTCTTCTCCACCTCCTATTTTTGAGCCGCTTGCACTTGAAATTAGAAGGGAATACCCCGCTTCACGAGGAAAGAACTACTAGATTAGGGAATCAGGGTTATCTTGTTGGAGAAGATTGTCTATTTACTGCATCTATTGAGAGGAGTCACACATCACTAACACTGTACAATATAGACTCATAATCACAAGGGTATGTATATGACGTAGTCTTGTTCTAACATGGCTTTTGAGGTGACTTGGGTAGGGTTTTATGGTTCTTAGAGACTGTTGAGTTTCAAGTCCGCTTCTCAATAAGGTTCCGACCAAACCTAAAATTCAAAGGTTTGATTGAGCTTCAAACTTTGATTTTATGAAGATAAGTTTAAGAGCTAACATCAAACCACTTTATTTCCTTTCCTTTTCTTTGTTTTCTTTTTCTACACTCATTATACAAGTGTTTTCTAGGGAATAGCAAAGACAAGTATAAGGGGTGATGAATCTCCAATTCATCACCTCTATTCTTTCATTTTGGCCTTAAATCCCTAGTTAAATGCATGCATATAACATTAATTTGTACAAAATAACACTCAATTATTAATCAATAAATATTGTATAAATTCAGTGATTTAATTTAAAAATAAAAGAATAAAGAAAGAAAAGAAAAAAGAAATAAAATACAAAATGTATTGAATGACCCTAAACCTCGAGACTAAGTCAAGAATTGACTTGATCGATAAGGAATAAGGGGAGATAAGGGCCAATAATTGCACAAAAACCCTGAGTCTTTTTTCCCAACAATAGGCATTTTGAGACATATATTATTATCCTATTTTTACACCTCAAATCAATAAACTCTCTATATGAATATTTTCCACAAAAAATAAGAAAAATATAAATTTTATTTCATTCAAAAATAATGCAAAAAGCCTCGAAGAAAACTTTACATACTTGTATCTTCTTCATAATAGCTCAAAATTCAACAACTCACCTTCATTTTTATAAAATTAAATTATCTATTTATTGAAGGTGATTTCATTCAATTTAGAGTTAAGATGAAAAGTTGGATTTTGGGCCCTAACTATGCAATATACATGTATAAAATATTCAATTTATTTATTCTTTATTTTTTTACTTTCTTATATTTTTATATAGTTATAAATAGTATACAAAACAAATTTAAAAATAAAAATAAAATAAAGTTATTAAAAAGTCATTAAATTAAATAATGTACTCTAATAGATAGGTAAACTATACTTATAAAATACATATACCTATTTATTTAAGTAAATAAATAAATTCAAAAAATACATTAAAAATACCTAAATATGTATTAAATAAGTTATAAATATATAAATTATGTACATAAATTATTAAAATCTAAAATCCAAGATAAAAATCAAATACCTTATATATAGGTAAAACTACCTATAATATTACATGTAAAAACTAACACCTAATAAATCACCTTGTAAAAATAAATAAAAATCATAATAAAATATTACATAAAATAATGAACATTTTCTATGTTTTGACCTAAAAATAATAAAATAATTTATTATCTAAATATAATTAATAAGGGAATTATTCCATGTTTTGTCTTCTAGCGGCTTCGTGGACCAATGAGGAGCGAGTCCTCATTGACCCCGGTCAACTCCTCGCCCCTCATAGCCATGTAGCTGTTTGAGCTTCAGCTGCCTCATTTCTCCCAATTTATGTGCCCGGTTCTTTCATCATTTCTACTCGACTTCTTCATGATTTTTTTATCTCGACCTTCACTCTTTCACATGCGCACATCACCTCGATCGGATCACTGCATCAAGCCAAAACCCTAGTCAAGCCTCACCCTGTACATAAGTCTCACCTTGCCCCATTTTTTTTGAATTCGGTCCTTTCTTCACTACCAGACCCCTTAGATCCATGATAAAATCATCGAGCTTGGTGATAGCAAGCCTCTGTTGGGTCTACAACATGCTTGAGGTGGTGGAGAAGGAGATCCACCGTCGTCGGAGTTCTGCCTCCGCGAGGTTTTATGCTCCCTGCTCCTGTAGGTATGAGCTCATTCCTTCGCATTTTTAAGTATATTTTATTCCTCTAATTTATTTATTCTCTTTATTTCATCTTGCATTTAGCTTTGTAGCATAGATTCCAATCTATTTCCTATGTCGGAGCTAGTGCTCCAGCCACTGTCTATCCACCATTCAGCCGTTGTTTTGACTCACCGACCACCTATCCCCTTCACGTTCTCCACCTCATAGGACCACCCATTCCCCACGATTCCTTTGCGGATAAAGTCCCCAGCTCTCGCGTCGCTACTCATAGCAAGAGAGCACCATTCCACCCCATTTCCGACTCCCTTCCACCAATAAACGACCCGACATCTTCGCATATGCATATCCTTTCTAACCTTGCAGGTCTCGAGAGGAAAGAACCCCATCAGAGGGGTATCTACATATGGAAATAGCCCCCAGGTCGCATCGAGCTCCAGACCCCATCGATGGGGCCCATACCCATTTGAGGGCATCAACAACTGTAGAGGAGCTCCAACTCCATTTTGCACTAGGTGGAAACACTCCAGGTGGCCTGAAGCACATAGTCATCGATCGAAGCAACCCATTGATGGTGTTTTTCCCTGTTCCTCCTCGTCACCTCTAACCCATTCGATCAGGAGCCAACCCCAGATTTAGCATATACCGTCGGATTGAAGACCCTCGCACCCATCGGATCAAGGTCTCCATCCAATCTCAGCCATTCCTTTGCGAAGTGGTATCGAGCATCATGAACCGTTCATCACTCTTAAGTGAATCAGATCTAGCCATCCTCACATGGATGTAGGGGCATTTTGCATGTCTAACCACCACCTTTTTGCATTTACTATTTCATTTTAAACTTTCCTCTGTAGTTGTAAAAAAGTTTGTAATAGTTGCACTTTAAACCCCAAGCTCTCAATGATTTGTAATTGGGTCCATTGCAAGGTTATCTTACGTGTCTCCCACATGAGGCACCTAACGCCAAACTTTTTGCAAAGTGACCCCTCCGGGTTTCTGTATTTGCCTTTAGTCCCTTATTTTGGATATTAAGTGTAATATATTTATGGAAAAATGCAAATTGGACTTGAAATTTTTAGATAATTGCAAAAAGGTCCCTATCAACATAGAATTTCCTTTTATTGTTATTTACTTTTTGTTAATTACCTATTATGCTCTAAACATTCTAGAAAAATTAGGTTAGATGCATTAATTATTATTCTAACGCACATATTTTTATTAAAGATTTTCCCTTTATTTTTCAATTTATTAAAATAAAAAACATTGCATTTATTTACTTTTTAAATAGAAAAATACCAAAAAATATAAAAACATTTCAAAAAATTCGAAAAAATTACATTAGGTATATATCTATATATTCTATCATCTAACCAAAAATCACTAAAAATTATAAAGCAAAAACCCTGAAAATTGTAAAAAGCTTAATAACTTTTATGAATCATAAAAATTCTAGAAAAAAACTATAAATAGAGTTTTAAATTTCTGAAATTTCTTTATTTCATCTATTTTGCTAGGAAATAGAGATTGGGCCCATTCTGAATTAATAGACAATTTTTAGGCCCAATATCCTTAATTTTCTGTTTTATTTTATTGCTTTTATTTTCAATTTTAAAATCTAGAAAAATATAAAAGCCTTTTTAAATATTTTAAAAACAATTGCAAAGAAATTAAAAATACCAACATACTTTATTTGGTCTATTTTAATTTATTTAAGTAATTTGAATATATATAAAGACATTCGCCTTTATGTCTCTCTTACTCTATTTATATCTATACTCCTATATTATTATTAGTAGTAGTAATAATAATATAATTTTATTTTTTATTTTTAAAAGGAGAGTATATAAAATCATAAGAACAATTGCACAATGAAAAATCAATTAAAAATAAAAATTCCAGTAAAATATTAAAAAAATAAGATAAGGAAAATTTGTGACCAGTTTCTCCATCAATCATGTTTGCTCCTTGAGTTCGACACTCTAGACACTTGCACTATACACATGCTTTGTATAGTTATAATAATTTTTGACTCCACACATATATTGCATTACTTTACCATTCATCTGTGGATTAATTGTTGTTTGATTTGGGTTTCGAGAGCGGTCGCCTCGACGACGGTGTTCTCCCCTTGTGAGAATATCAGACCCTCCGCAAAAGCCGTCTCAACAAGGACATACTATTTGTTTACACCTATTAGTTTGTAAAGGCTTTCATGTAGACTTTGACGGGGATTAAATGATTGCTCATGTGCATTTATCATTGGAATCTCAAGTCGAGTCTAACTATTCTCAGGGGCCTCTCGGCATCTAATCATGAACCTTTCTTGATCCTTCGAGACCTGGTTTGACAATTCACAGACACAGGGTTAGAGCTATCTTGCTATTGCGAGAGCCTTCTCTAGCCCGCAACGATCCGAAATGCTAATGTTGTTGGCTTTTCTTGCACCTCATCTTTAACACACTACTATCACCTCGCTCATTTGCATTGCCTTATCATAGGAAGGCTCCAATATTTTTTTGAGTTTGGATCTAGGGAAAAGAAATAGTTGTTGACACCTTATTCTTATTTTTCCTAGAAGAGTGTGTACAACACCTAAGTACAGAATTTGATATAAGACTTATATATCAAATCTATTATTTATTCATTATTTAATTATTTTGAATCACTATCAATGGGATTCCCTAACCTTGAAACATCATCAATATCTCGAACACAGAAAAAAGTCTAAAGGGCACTAAGGTTTAATCCAACTTACAGGTGAACCAAAATGGCACATGCAAATCCATGGCACAATGGGTGGGAAAATCACTCCACCTCAACCCATCACCTTTTTCGAAAAGGATGCAATGCACACATAAACACATTCATCTAGAACCAATGTTTTTAAAATAGAAGGAAAATGAAGGGTAGGCCTACGTTCATCCTTCTAGGACTATCTAGTTCTATTTGATTGATATGAATCTCTGTACCGAGTCAAACTCTCTCCATTCTTGGCAGAAGGACGTGACTGCTCTTCTCACATTGACTCATTCAAGAAAAGTCACTTCATCTCCCCATGGAATCTTCATCAAATGGCCTGACATACCCTGACTCTTCCACAATCTTGGCTCCCTTTCCTCCCCCTTTTCCATGCTCCCCTGGTGAAGGCCTACCATGCTTCACGCATGCGTCCTTTTCGCCAAATAATCTTTGCCAGTAGTGTCATCCTCCTTGTTGGCTGCTGCTAAAAAATTGGTGGGGTTGTCCCATCCTCGCTACTTTCGCTTTAAGGCTCCATGTCTCCCAGGTTATTCAACGGTTGACTTGGATAGTAGGCATGTTACACATTCCACTATGCTATGTGAGGTGGACACGATAATAATCACCCTAGGGTATGCGTTAAGTCAACTGATACTTTAGGACTCACCAACGCTCGTGAAAACCTGTCGATCCTCCCTGACCTCGTGTATGTATAATTAGGCCACCTTAACAACTACCCCTCCACTATAAATTCAGCTTGGTAGGGCAAAGTGAGGCCAACCATTTTCACTTGAGTTGCTCAACCGACAACCACCCTCGTCTCTTGCATGTCATGACACTCAAGTCAAAATGTGAGGGAGCTGAAAATGGGGACCTTTCTGGAGGGGTAGGGATTCAGAAGGGGTACCCCCCTTGTGTTACGATGAAGTGATCCAATATGTGGTTCTGCACGTTCCTCCACTTTTCCGTTCATTTCAAATACTTATCATGAAACACCAAGAGTAGTAGAATTTAAGGTCTGGAATTCAAAGTGACTTTTTTTACTTGCCTACTCCTGGTCGTCATTGGAAAGAAAGGAATAAAGAGATTATCTCCCTCATGTTTATCAAGTACCCCCAAGAAGGTCATGAAAAAGAGATTATACCCCTCATGTTTGCCTAATCCTAGTCATCATGGGAAAGAAAGGAAGAACGAGATTTATGGGTTTTGGCTTTTTATTTAGAGTATAAAATGTACATTGTATATTATTTTTATGTAAACTAAATTTTGTATTTTTATTTGTATTTTTATCTACAACTTTCATGTACAAGATTTCTTTATTTGAGGTGTAAATAATAGAAAATAAAATAGATCCCAAAAATGCAATAATGATTAATAAAAGAATATGATTTTTATTATCTTTTTGGCCCTTATCTCCCCCTACTTTATTCCTTGTCGACCAAATCAATTCTTGACTTGATCTCAGGGTTTAGTGTCATAAAATACCTTTGATGTTTTATTAATTTTATCTCCTTTCCTTTACTCTAGAATTTTGGCATTAAAAACTGTATTTTTTACACAATAAATTGAACAAATAATGAATGTTAATTTTTACAAAATAATATGATATACATGCATTAGCTTGGGCTTTCAAGGTCAACATGATTGAATAAAGATGATGAAATAGAGATTCATCACCTACTAATGAATCCCTAATTCTCACTCTTTATTCTTTTATTTTAGCTACTTATCTTGGCAAAACATCATGTAAATACTTGTAAATACAATAACAAAGTATTTAGAATGCATTTGCTAATATTGCATAATTAGCACGTATTTGTGCAAAAATAAAAGAATAAAGGAAAAGAAAAAAGGAAGGAGGTATTTAGAATAAATACAGAGTGGCCTAAACCCCAAGAGAAGGTCACACCTTAACCTGATCGTCAAATAAAATAAGTAGAGAGAGATATTGCCTATTTTGTATTGTGCATACTACCTATGTATATAAATAATTATTTTAGATGAAATAAAAGTAAATCATTATTTTTACCTCCTTGTATATATTTCTAAAAATAAAATAAAAATTAGAAAAATTAAATAAAAATAAAAATAAAATTCATCTTTCATTATACAAAATACATGTATAAACACCACACCCCTATTTATTTTATACTTGTAAATAATTTGTAAAAATATAATAAAAAATATTGTATATTCCTAAAATTATGTCAAAAATGAATAAAATATAAAATTGGGGCATTTTTAGAAAAATAACAAAATAAAAACAATTGTACATAATACATAGGGATATTATACCGGTATATAATACTATATATTGTATACACCCTAGTTTATTTTTCATGAAAATAATTAAAAATTACAGAAAAATTCCTTGAAAAATAATAAACATTTTTTATTTTATTCATTTTTCTATTTAAATTCATTTATTACTTTTATGTAATTATCTTTATTTTTCTCATTTGTTTTGTCCGGTAGTGTGTTTTGTCTGTATTCCAGCCCCCTTCTGATTGGGCCACCTCGGATTGTTGACTTCGATCCAAGGTTTAGGAAAGCGGTATGCTTATGCGTTCGGACGAGTCATTGAATAGCGATTAAGCGGTATGCAGGGGCATATGCGGGGTATATACGGTTCTACGCGGTTTCCTAATTTTTTATTTAAAAATAAATAAATATATACAAAATTAACTACAGCTGAACTAAATTTATGCATAATTGTGGTCCAACACAAGATCTAAGAAATATGACTTTCATTTAGAGGTCAAAATAATCTTTATCAATCAAATATCAATACTTCAATAGAAAAGTTAGCACACATCAAGGTAGACCAATGAAAGTATAGAATAAAAAAACTCTGATGATTCGGAAGTCGGGAGGTGGAAGCCCTAATCGAGGAATCGGGATTCTGGATGTGGAAGCCCTAATTAGGGTTTTGGGTTTCTCAGTGATTCGGGAACAGGAAGCGGGCGCACGGTCCGCATATGCGGCAACACAACCCGCATATGCGGACCGCATAAGTGCAAAGGGAACTTAATGAGGGGCTTCATGTATGCGGCACGCTAGGGCATCCGCTCAGGCATATGCAGCCACATATGCGGTTGCTCAAACCGATTTTGTGAACACTGCTTCGGTCAACTGGTCCCCTCGGGTGCCCTTTTTCGCCAGATCGAGTTTCACCCGGATTTCTCCCAATTTTAGCTGCTCGATCTGACCGTATTTTTCCCTGATTCCAAGCTCTGAATACGAGGCATGAATCCCTAACCCTCGCCCGATGTTCCCCTCCTCGATCTGTGCCTCGGTTCGCAGGCCACGCCTCCTCCATGTCAGACCCTCACGTCTATATAACGTGCATCCCCTCCTTTTCCTCGATCTTTTGGCTGCACCATCACCGTTTGCCTACCGACCTACCTTTCCCAGAGAGACAACGAGTGAGAGGGAGTGCGTGGGAGCCATTTGGAGCGTGCCAGCCCTAGGTCCGGTGAGGTGCAACCTCAGCTCCGCCACGAGGAGCCAAGCCTCTAGCTGCGCCGACCATCGAGGCCAAGACCGCCGTGGACATTCGTCTACAACCCCAGACATATTCCTCCACCTTCAGGTATTCCTTTTACCGCCTATCGTCCATTGAATTGATCATCTACCCGAGAAACAGAGCATCATCACCCTTCCTTAGTTCTCCACCTTTCTGTTGCCCGCCGACCTTTCTCCGCCTCGCCCCTACTACCTATTGCTTCTATGTTCGCTCCGCAACCCCTCACGTGGCTCCAGCCAACGGGCTGAAGTCCCCTACAGGTCAAAACCTTCACGTCGCCGGAGACCTGCACATTCACCCTCCATCTTCCGCTCTTGGTAACTTCTGACGCGCTAAGCCTTGCCGGAACCACCCTCCGAGCATATCTTGTATCTTGCAGGGTTTGCGCGCAACTAGACCTCATATGGAGGTCCGAGTTTTCACTGGACAGCTCCAGGTGCCCCATTCATCCCCAGGGTCCCTTGCATGGTCCAAGGCCCTTCTGAGCTACCCAACAGCTATGGAGCACCCTCGCCGACTTCTTCCACATCCTAGCAGCTTGTGAGGATGTCGGAGACGCGCGTTAGAATCGATTGAAACTCGCCGGAGGCGAGTTCTTCCCCGTTCTTCGAGACACCTCTTACGTCGTCCGATCAAAGGTCGCCCCAGTTCTAATCCGAGTAGTTCCTCTATGGGAGGCCTTCCACCGTCAGATCCATCTAAGGATCTCATCTGTGTCCTCCATCATCGAAGGGGTATCCACCCATCTCAGCCATCCGATCTTAAGTAAGATGTCCTCGGCCGTTGAATCACAACCAATAAGGGGTAATTTACTCTTAGGCCCCTCTATGTTTCTCTTTATCATTTAGTCCTGCAATTATTTGTTTGAAGTTTAAAATAGTTTGGATATTTTGCATGTGGATCCTTGTTATTTCCAATATTTGCATTTTAGTCCTATTTGTATGAACTCACGTGCTGTCACACGTGCTTATCTGGTGTATTTGCATGTTTTATCCTGAATTTTATGTATGTTATGCTTTGAATAGAAACTTTTTAATAATTGCATTTATACTGTTGTACGTGGATTTTTGAGCATGTGCGTGAATACCTTGGGATTTTTGCATCTTCGACACCAAGCTTTCTATCTGTGTTATTGATCGGCCCCTAGACTTCCTCATAATTGCAATTAGGTCCCTACAAGCCATGTTTTATGTTTTTAATCAAATAATTACAAAATTAAGCCCAAAAATTACATAAAATTAGCTCCTACTAACATGTATTATTTATTGTGAGTTTTGGGATTCATTTTGTTGAGTATTTTATTTTCTAAAAATCAAAACCCATAAAGGATGTTCTGACTATTTTATAAAATACATAAAAAATTATAGAAATTGTGCTAAAAAATTCCAAAAATTTGGCGTTTGCTTGTTTGTGTTTGCTTTACTTCCAGTAGGATTTTGTTTTAAAAATTGTTATAAAACTCCTAAAAATCTCAAAACCCTTAAAAACCTAAAAAAATCATAAAAATTCTAGTAAATTAATAAAAATACAATCTCAATTTCTGTTTGTTCCTCTTTTTATTTACTTTCTCATAAAATTTCCTCCCAGGTCATTAGGGCATTTTGCTATTTTTAATTTGCAATATTGACATGGTTGTGCACTGTTTGTATTTTTAGCTCTTATTTGATTTTTATAAAATCATATAAAATCAAAAAACCCCAAAAAATCAACAAAAACATCTGAATATTTGAAAAAAAGAAAAATATTTTTATTCTGAATTTTTGATCATTTTAGGTCTAAATAAAAATTAAAAAGAAGTGGTTGTGTGCATAGTTTTCTTACTTGTTTGATTTTACTTATTAATTTAAAAATATAAAAATTTGCAAAATTAAAAAATTAATAACATTTTATGTTTGATCACGACTACTTTGAAGGATTTCTCGTACTCCTTAAGTTCGACCTTGGTCGTTATACCATGTTAAATAAATAGTGAAGACCTCTAACATTGTGCTCTGATTGATTGTTTGCCTTATTTGAGTGGTTCTCAATTTTTCTTGTTGAATCTGATTCGTCGATTGGGGTCACAATGACTTTAATATATTGATACTTAACCCTAGTCGGCTTTTCGCTCATCGCCTACCTCTCCCTACTCTATTCCTTGTCGTCTAAGTCATCATGACGACTGGATCTCGTGAACTAGGGTCACTCAACATCTATGGTGTCTCATTTCTTTTTCTTTCTTTCTTTATTTTTTTATTTTTGAATTAAATACAATAAATGTACAGTATTTTATACAATTTACATAGTATTTATTTTGACAAAATAATTGTATATACATGCAATTCACTAGGGATTTAAGGCCAAAATGAAAGAATAAAGGTGATGAAATGAGGATTCATCAATACCTTATTCTCGTTTTCCCTATAGGAGTGTGTATCGCACTTAAATACAGAATCCTCTCTAAGACTTATATCAAATCTATTGTTTTTTATTATTTAATTATTATGAATCACTAGTAATGGGATTCCTTATCCTTGAAACATCATCAGTAATCTCGAACCCGAAAAAAAAAGTCTAAAGGGCACTAAGGTCTAATCCAATTTACATGTGAACCAAAAGGGTACATGCAAATCCAAGGCACAGTGGGTGTGAAAATCACTACACCTCAACCCATCACCTTTCTTGAAAAGGATGCAACGCATACATCAACACATTCATCTAGAATCAATGCTTTAAAATAGAAGAAATATGTGGGGTAGGCCTAAGTTCCTCCTTTTGGGGTTGTCTAGTTCTATTTTGTCTAATCTGTATCTTTGTACGGAGTCAAACTCTCTCCATTGTTGGCAGAAGGACAAGATCGCTCTTCTCCATTCGACTTGTTCAAGAAAAGTCACTTCACACCCTGGAATCTCCATTAAATGGCCTGACATACCCTGTCTCTTCCAACGTCTCGACTCCCTTTACTCCCTATTTTTCATGTTCCCCTGATGCAAGCCTACCATGCTTCATGCATGTGCCCTTTTAACCCGACGATCTTTGCCAGTAGTGTCATCCTCCTTGTTGACTGCTGCTAAAAAATTGGTGGGATTGTCCCACCCTCTCTACTTTCACTTTAAGGCTCCCTGTCTCCCAAGTTATTCAGCAGTTGACTTGGATAGTGGGAACTAGGCAGGTTACACATTCCACTGTGCTGAGATGTGAGGTGTAGGTGGTAATAATCACCTTGGGGTATGTGTCAAGTCAACCGACACTTTAGGACTCACCAACACTCATGAAAACCTGTTGATCCTCTCCGTCCTTGTGTATGTATAATGAGGCCACCTTAACAAATTTCCTTCCACTATAAATTCAGCTTGGCGGGGAAAAGTAAGGCCAATCATCTTCGCTTGAGTTGCTCAACCACCCATGTCTCTTGCACGCCATGGCACGTAAGTCAAAATGTCAGAGAGTTGAAAAGGGGGAACTTTCTGGAGGGGCATGGGTTTAGGAGAGGTACCCCCCTTGGCATCAGTGGCTTCGTGTCGTGCTGGAGTGATCCAATATGTGGTTCCGCACGTTCCACCACTTCTCCGTTCATTTCAAATACTTATCATGAAACACCATGAGTGGTAGAATTTGAGGCCCGGAACTCAAAGTGAATTTTTTTAACTTTCCCGCTTCTAGTCGTCATGGGAAAGAAAGGAAGAAAGAAGAAAGAGATTGTTGCCCTCATGTTTGTCCAGTACCCCCGAGAAGGCCCTTCGCCCACGCGCGAAGGATCTACCTTGTCGTATTATCTTGATATGACTTCACAGAGAGGAGAATCGTTGGTTTGACCAACGAACGATTTGGAAAAATTAAATAGTGGAGAAAAAATCACTCAAAAAATAACATCCAACTTGGCTTATAATAATTCCCTAAACCTCGGAAGATAAGAAAGGGGCACGAAATAAAGAAGAAAATATGCATTATATTAAATATTTAAGGCTTGGAAGATAGGTCGAAGCTTTTGGATTCTCATTGTATATCCAAGTAACGCCTCCCCCTATAAGATGAGATAGTCCACGGGGACGG
This sequence comes from Ottelia alismoides, assembly GCA_037367405.1. NCBI lineage: Eukaryota > Viridiplantae > Streptophyta > Magnoliopsida > Alismatales > Hydrocharitaceae > Ottelia > Ottelia alismoides. Next base: position 1,143,890 of record JAZKJV010001202.1, read on the forward strand.
GAGTGATCCTATTTGAAAGTTCCTGCTTCCTAGCCCCGGAAGGGTTTTAAAGCATCTTGCGGATGCATATTGGGGTGGGAATACAGTAACCCTTTCCAATGCTCATTTGTGCACTACCGCCCTCCTTCCTCCAAGTATGATGTACTTTTGTTGGTGCAAGCATTTTGAACAATCTATTTCTTATTAAAAATAAACATATTTATATGGTAGTGAACATTCACAACCATACTTTGATAATCAAATATATAGTTTTAAATAAAATGTCAAGTGAGGAGCACGAAACCTTCGCCTTCGGCTCCATACGGTTGCTAAAAAAGCAAAGAAGCTTGTCATTACTATTATCTTCTCCCGATCCTCTTACTTTTTCAGTGAGATGACCGGAAGAACAAGCACCGGAAGACCTCTTGGTAAACATGAGCAGCTTCACTCAACGGGATGTCAGACGGACGACGTAGCAGAAAAGGTGACGAGAGAAAAGAAGGTCGCAAGTACATACAAAAATTGTATATGTGTGCGCATGTATAGCACACACTGATACATGTATGTATGTTTATAGATATGTGCGTGTATTATGTTTATGTACGTGTGCGTGTATAAAGACATAGGTGAATATGTGTTGTGTTATGCACATGTGCTTCCATGGGTTTCTCTCTCACTCACTTATTCTTTTCCTCTCTCCTTTATTCTTCTCTCATCTTTTGATATGCATTATAGTCATATTTGGTGGTATGGAGATACGTTTCGAATATTGAATATCGATTTGAGTTGGAGATTTTCATATAAAGTTATTTTAGTATTTTATTTTTATGCTTTGTGTATAGGATTGAGATGTATGCATTAATCTTAACCTGAAGCAAAGTGTGAATTAATAACTACATGATTTTATAAATTTTGAGATATTGATGTAATAAGTTAGAGTACACCGCACCATAATATATAAATCTTGTTGGTCCATAGCAAGACAATTATTTAAAAAGAAGGTAGAACTCAACTCCCTGTCATTTGAATTGCAAGTGGTGTTAATTTACATCACTTATTAGGGCTACGAACTTTTAAATTTACAAAGAGGAGGAGTTTAGTCTCCAATGGTTTCCAACAAACACATCTTCGAATTCCCAAGAAAGAAAGGTTCATTATAATCGTAAGTGGAAGAGTCCAAACCAACCTTTTTCCTCTATTTTTTTTCATTGTTATATATGATCATGGATTAAAGTATTTATGCTTAACATCAGCGGAGCACCATTAACCTTACTAAAACATAGATCATTTCTCGTTTTATCTCATAGAATTCACACTCTTGCGAAACTTTGATGAAAAATGAACTCGTGCGAGATGAAGATAATTTATTGTAAGTTATAAGGCAAGTTGCACAAGTGATCATATGGCCATGAATCTTATAGATGTCTTTATCTTTCATATGAAAACTCCCTCTGGGCCTCTGGGCATTCCTTCTACTTGTACATGGGTGTTAAAAGAAAAATGAAATGGGAATTTATTCATTGGAAGGATAGCTTGATACATATTAGCCCTTCTGATTGGATTCATTGGCCCATTTTTTAGGGGGGTGGATCGGAAATTTACTTATTGGAATGATAACTTGGACATCACCTTTTGATAGGATTCATTGACCCATCTTCTGTTGTATTTAATCTAATGTAATTAGGATTTAAATCGATAAATCTATGCAATTATATTGGGAAACAATTTGGTTTCAATTGGATGGAGAAAAATTGGAAATTCTCAAATTTGAAACAAAGTGAGTTTTTGGTGAAAGTTTAATATCATATCTAGTATTTCTAGACTTTTGGTGGGCTTATATATGAGTTCACACCCCAAGCTCTTGTACCAATAGTAGAGAGGAGAAATGGAGGACCACACACGCGCCTGCACTCTGTTCCGTCTCTAGCTCGGGCTCGGGAGAGTATACTCGGATCTCAATACTTTGCTTTGTCTTTCCTGGATCTCACCCTAAAATGATGTATAAATGGTTTGATTGGTTCCTGCAAGTACTTTGTAATCGGATTATGAATCAGAAATGCATGCTTGTTAACTTGTTAATTGATAATGCATTTATATTGATTCGTATGGATCCGAAAAATTATTATTTATTGTGTGCATTGATGATTCTGTTAACAACAATATTAGAGAGGATATCCAGAATCGGAATTAAAATCATGTCAGACACATGTTTAAATCGAGGGTGGATATGACAGGTATGCCAGAAAATGTTGGTCAGAATTTAAAGTGTTTGCAACAACGCATGAAAATCTCGTTAACCACTATAGGGTTAATCTCGATGCTCGAAACTGAATGCCCTATGGTGGAAAAGGAAAACCCCTCACCCAATAGCTAGAACGTGCAATCTGCATAGAAGGAACACGACTGTATATGTCATGGTTACATCCTGTTGGCTCTGTCCAACACGTTGTTTAACGTATATTGTTCGTCCACACATACTGCTAAGGGGATATGGGAAGAACTAGACTGGGTGAGAAATACTTTATTGATATATTCTTAAAGTTTCCATGGCCGAATGGAAGTCGGTTTCTAAAAAGGCACACAAGTTTTTACTATGGTCAAGAAAATGCCGAGATAAAACTTTCAGAGAAGTTTTAGGTCTTGTGCATCATAGAAAAATTTCTCAAATTTTAGGAAGACATGTATGACTCTGAACACAGAAAGGGAGAAATTTGTACGGATGGCTTGATGTTGGAAATCACCATAGAGGAGAAACACAAGAAAATAAAAACATGTGGTTTCTATTGATGTTCATGCAAAGGTCAATTTCGTGACCTCAAAGGGCAAAGATAAGAAGGGGAAGGGGAGTAGCAACAATAAAATGAAACCCAAAGGCAAGATCCAAAAAAAGCAAAGAATAAACCCTTCTGGCACTGTAATCAGATTAGCCATTGGAAGAAGGACTGTCCATCCTTAAAGGAACCTAAGGCTTCAAATGAGAGTCCACAAGTGAATATGATTATTGCGGCACTTGGGGCTAGCGGAGGGTATATCTCTATAAAACATGAATTATAACATATCCATGATCCTAATGAAAGTCTCGTGGATATAGGAGCCAATGTACATATATGTTCTGGCAGAACTTTATTTTCTTCTTATCAGACCTATAGTGGCGTGATTGTGAAGATGGGAACAATTCTGCAGTCATGTTGCTAGGGTCAGGACAATACAATTTGAGGTTCTCCTCTGGATGTGTATGGACTTTACACAAAGTGTTGCATGTCCCTGATGTAAAGAAGAATGTTTTTTGGCTCCATTTTAGTTGGAAATGATTTCGAGTTGAACTTTAAATGTAACAGAGTTGTCATTCTGAGGCATGACATTTTTTATGGAAAAGTCTATTTGGCATATTTTGATTTGTTATTTAGATTAGATGTGATTCAGTAAACATTGATTCGGTGAATGTTTTAAGTTCTAAATATTCTACTTTTGTATCTCATGTTGTTAATAAATTAGAATCCTGTGATATGTGGCATGGTATATTGGGACATGTAAACTTAAATTTAATTAAAAAATGATGAATTTAGAGTTTATACCTAAATACATCGTTGATAAAACTTAAAAATGTGAAATATGTATGCAAGTTAAGACACCTAGGAAGTCTTTTCAATCAGTCTTTAGAGATAGTGAGATCTTGATCTAGTGCACACGAATATCTTTGAGTTTAATGGTATGTTGACCAGAGACAATAAGAAATACTTCATCACCTATATAAATGATGTCAATAGATCCTACTATGTGTATCTAATGAAAATCAAGGATGAAGCCTTTGAGAAATTTCTTAATTTTAAGGAGGTTGAGACACAAATATGAAAAGTGCTTAAATGGCTTAGGTCAGATAGAGGGGATGAATATATTTCTAACGTGTTTGATGAACAATGCAAGTTGTTTGTCATAGTTCATGAAGTTACTACTTCATATTCACTGCAATCAAATGGGATAGCAGAATGGAAAAATAGAACCTTAACTCACATGATCATTGCTCTCCTACAGAATTCTGAACTTCTAACTTATATGTGGAGAGAAGCCTTGAATATAGCTTGCTATATTATGAATATGGTCCCTCCAAGACATATGTAAAAGTGTCCTTTTGAATTTTAAAGAAACAGGAAATCAAGCTTAAGGTATCCCAAAGTGTGGGTCTGTCTCTCTAAGGTATTAGTCCCAGAACACAAGAGAAAGAAGCTAGGTCCCAAAACTATTGATACGGTCGTCATAGGTGATGCGATTCATCACTTTAATTAGCTAAAATTATAGCTTCATCCTGAGAATTTAGGATCATTTATATTTTAACTTCATAAATTTAACTTTCGTGCACTCATAATTAATTTGCATAACTTAGCATTTATTTCGGCATGCATATTCATCTTTATATTTCGTACCTAACTTCAACTATTTTTAATTAATTTATGTTAACTCTAACTGACCTGAAATCAACTCCACTGCATACATATCACTAACCTTAATCTATGAAAAATCCTATGCTAACTTGTACATATTCAAAATAATCTCAAACCCTAATTTCAGAATAGAAAGACGGAAACATTGATATCTCTCTCATACTCTCCAAATGAATTCTACTCATGTTTGAATTAATATACGTTCAGTTATATACACATCTAGATCAAATTCAAAAGAATCGGAGACCACTTATGAAAATTAGGTTTTAGGACCTAAATGTGTATTATACATTTTTGTTGATTTTGACTTATCATTTCATGTGCATATTTCATTCATTTTGAATATTTTTTTTCATTTATTTTTTTATTATTATAAAATACATAAAAATAAAATCTAAATAAAAAATAAAAAAGCAATTAAAAAGGCAGATTCTGTTTTGAGCTTACTGACCTAAACCACATGTATATAATTAACTTCCCTAATTTTTCTGACATATTTAAGACCCACGAAAATTCCAAAAAATCGTATTTGATTCCATTGTATAATTTCATAGCATGTTTGATTTTTGTATACATTTATTTATACATATAAAATCAAATAAAAATTTCAAATCCAAAAATTGATATTTTATATACATAGAATATCACCAAAAAAACATATCTTGCATTCCTCATTTCATTTGCATATGAGTTATTCATAAACATCGTAGATTGCATTTAGATGAACATTTTTCATGTTAGGCATTTTTGCATTTGAGGGTGCTTGATATTTTTTATCTATTTTCCTTTTGATTTTAAAGCACTGTTCCAAGTCAATGCACCACATGGCGCGCACTTATTGGGCCACCTGACCACTGATCACCTTCCCTCACCTTCTCTCTCTCTCTCCTCCCACGTGCTATGCATGTGGCTGACGTCATCTCTCCTCACATGCCTAGCACGTGCCCACCTCCCACTCCCCTTCACGTGCAAAACACATGACCATCATCCTCCTTCTCCAGCGGCACCATCGCTTTGCCCTCTGCTCCGCCTTCCTCAAGAGGCACAACCCTATATCCGGTCGTCTCTCTCTCTCTTCATCCCCTAATTAATCTAATCCCTAACCATCATCTGAACTCCATCAACTAATCCCCTGCATCGATCGCAACAACCACCGCTAACCTAACCACCATTCTTCGACCAACCCATTCCCCAAATCACGAAACCTTATCCTCATCTCTGACGAGACCTGCAACAGACCTCCCCTCTATATCTTGTAACCTCACTTAACAACCACTTCCCATCGGCGACTCCAATCCTGATCACCTCTCCAACCACCTACTGATCTCCTTGCTCCTCTAATGAGCCCATCTCCTTGCACCTCTCGTCCTTCTTCCTATTTAAACCCAACACTGATCAGATGATCGACATCCACCATCTTCCGAACATCTATAAGGAGGGAGAGATAGCTCGAGGACGAGGTGGTGATAGCACCCTATCCTCGTCGGTGATGACATCCCCAAGGCGCGATCCACAATTCACCCTGTGTTGTTGCTCCCTCTAGGAGCAACGGTGCTCCTCTGTGCTCCACCCACGACGAGGCAAAGACAGGAGCTGGCCTTAGCGACTCCACCTTCCAGGAAAATCACCATCCACACCCTTTCCTTCAACTTCTTTCTCACCTCATCTTCATCTCCACCAAACTTCACAATCTTCTCCTTCATATAAAACCCAACTCAGATCGATCATCGACATTGCAACCGACCACCTCATTCACAAGTACCTCCACGTTTCATCTTCTACCTCGCACCACCTTCAATCTCCTTGCTCCTCTCCTCCACCATACAAGAGAACCACTGTTCACCATCCTCTTGATAGAGCCAAGTCCTCCAGGTTTGAGCATCGCCATATCTGCACGTGCATCAATGGATCGAGACCCTCAACCGAGCAACATCTGACTCACCACTCTGGCCTTGTGTCGATTGGAATAGACTTGGGATTCATCGACGACCCTTGGTCGTGAGTCGGCTGCCAGGTGTTGGCCATGTGAGCCCACGACGAGCCATTATGCAATAAATGTTATTGCCAATCATTCCCTGGTCTGAAATGAACAATAACTAATTTGCATAATAGGTCCCTTAGTACAATTAGGGTTATGTATCATGGCCATCTTAATGATCATACAGTTGTTGATTCAAATAATGAATCATAGAGACTGGTGCTTGGATGATATCTAAACAGTTAGACTGAGGACTCATCAAGCACCATCAAATGATTGTTAATAGAGGATCTCCATCCTAACAAGAAGATGGCAATTCTTCTCCAAAGGTTGATATCTAACCGACCTCTTGATGTAGGTCCTCTGCATGAAAATAGAGATTCAGAGGTGTTAGATAAATTAGGTCAAAGATTTGACTTAACGAGATCGTGATTACCAAGGCCTATGTCGTATACTATCACAATATAGGCACGCATCCTCTGACTGGAGACATATGTGTTACTATATGTTTGAGTGTGTACATTTGGCAGACAAATAAGTTGATGATCTAATCAACTTCTATATATCGGTGAGTTGGTGTGCATACAAGGGCATATGAGTAATATGATCTCTCAAAGGGATCATACATGTTCATTACTGAACCGGAAGACATGAGCTCACTCATGAGATGTTGGGATCAAATTCCGTGCACAACCGTCTCGCTTTGGAAGCTTGATTGAATTTGTAGGTTTGATATGTGCTTTTGGAAAGTATATGATCAATACCTAGGTATGATATATGCTTTTGGCAAGTATATGATCGATACCAACTCCCAATGATCGAGTGATAAACTTAATGATAAAACCCTGAAGAAGATAATATTAAATTGATTTAAATCTTCGGGTTTATTCTAGGTCTTCCAGTATGCAGGATGTACGAGTATTAGGAATACTCCAGGGTGATGTGATTATAAACGTTTGTATAACCATGACGCTTCCATTCCGAGGGAGTGATGAAATATGTTTGGATTTTAATGACTCCTTTCAACAGAGAAGTAATCTGATCTTAGACCAAATGTTGGACATTGATCTGAATATGATTCAGAAGCAATGAGAAGATTATATTTATGGCTTTGAATTTAACCAAACATCTTTGAGAGGTCCACTTGATCTGGATTTGAGATATGATCTCAATATCCAAGTTACTATCATGGAATGTAGAATCACCATGTCCTTATCTCCAAGTATCCGTAGAGAAAGCACATTATTCTTGAAAGAGTTCAAGAATAATTTCACTATTGATAATGTATATGAACATTGAGCAAAATTAATAATTAAATGTGATTTAATTATTATGAACAATATGAATTTGATTCATATTATTTGAGCAAATGAGAATGGACATCCAGGATGATTAAATGTGATTTAATTATCAAGGATGTGAAAAATATGGATAGCATTATCCATATTATTCATGGATATTATAAATATGATTTATAATATATTAGAGAGATCATTACGAATTAATAGTTGATCTGAATTGGATTCACATTGAACAATTAATTATAAATGAAAATTATATTTATTTTAGTTGTGTGAATATGATTCACAATTTATCAATGACATGCTTGAAATTATACAAAATAATTTGGAATTATTTTGTTGAATAATTATACAACAAATATTGTTGCACATGTAAAAATTGTGGAGAGATTGAGATCTCACCAAATAGGAAAAAGAATGTCACCTTCCTCTTTAAGAGGGTGGATGGCCATGGAGTCATTCTCCATGTATGGTCGTCTACTCTAAAATGGGAAGGAGGCTACTCTCTTTCCTTTATTCTCACATAAGATTGATTTGAATTGAAATTAAATATGTTGAAATATATTTGCAACATATTTAATTTATTTTAAATTGATATTTTTTTATTGTTATCTAATACAAAAAAATCTTGACCATTGATTGAAAACACAAATCGATGTCAACCATTGAATTTGTATGAGCATATGAATTGAGATCCACGGACATCCAATTAGTATAAAAGGAGGGGTAGCCGTAGCCCTTTGTGCTTGCATACATTTCCTTGAGAAACTCTCTCTCTCTCTCTCTACACATCCTCTGTCTCTCTCTTCCTCTCTCACTTGTGGCCGTTTGGATTGTGTTGGAGAAAAAGTTGTCATTTACGTTGTTGTGCTGCCTCGATCGCTCGTGGATCTCTGCCTTCTTCGGTGCCTCTCGCTCATGGAGAAGAGGTCGGATTTCATGACATGAAATTAGGAGATTCGTTACTTGGATCATCAATGTGGATTGCGGGAAGTACACGATTCATCCTCGCGGCCGCAAGTGCAATCTACGTCGGATCGAACTTGAGAAAGGAGATCTCTTCGTTTGGGGATACGATCACAATCACGCTTCAAGAGGTAACTCTAATTCATGTTTGTGATCTTGATGAAACTATTCAAGAAGTGTTCTTGGATCATGTGGTTTCATCAAATAATTTTTTTAAATTCCGCTGCCCTGAGCTACTAGTATGACTAGTCGCTCCCGATCAAATATGATGCGATCTTCACGCTTTTGTGATGTGCTTAACATTTTTTCCATAACCTTCACCAGGAGCACCGCCCAACCTCCCTCATCCTCCGAGAATTCATGGCCATCAATAAAGACCAAAGCACCACCATTTGGAACCAACTAGCAAGCTACAACTCATGTTCGATCAAAGAACAAGAGCGATGTGGACCCTTGATTTCTGCCCAATTCTAGTACACTGATCGAAGTTGCGCCGTGCGTTCCAGATCATCTGATGAACCTCCCACCAGACCTTGAGCCTTTGAGGATCCGAAGCTTCCAGTAGTCAACACGTGGAGCTGCGGGTCGCCCAACAGCCACCAGAAGCTCGAACCCCACGTGCACCTTACGTGCACGGTGGGTAAAATTGTGCTAGGGTCCCCGTAAGTCTTCAAAACCACACACGCACCCCCATGTTGGGGAAAATTACAAGAAGGTCCTTGTCTAAGGGGTATATTTGCGATATTTCGTTAATTTTAATTACTATTAGTCCCTGAATTTCGATTTAGCATAACTTAAGCATTATTGATCGGATTTTTATGTTCTTGATGTCTATTTGATCCATGACGTGTTGTCTTTCATATAGAACATTGATAATCCACTTTTGGCAAATTATTTAACTTAAATAAATTAAGAGTGTCTATTTGATAATTGTCACAATTATTCTTGAACTTTGGCTTAATTGCTCAATCACTTGTGATTTGTGGGGATTTATTTCAGAAAATGAAGTAGATCTTAATTTAATAATTATTTACGGTGATCATTGGGGTAAGTGCTAACTGATTGGCTTGCTTGATCTTGGTTCGACATGCTCATATCATTCACCATTTTGCATCATTTTCATCATCATTTAAAGGTCATAGAAAAATAATGCATTTATTCATTTCTTATTTCACCACATACCATAGCATTAACTTTTTTCTTACATTAAAATTATTTGAGAAACCATGCATCATATTTTTCTTAATTAATTAATTACATCTTTTTAAATTAAGAGTTTTATCAGTTGTTCCCCTCTGAGATATTGCAATTTCAGTTATACCCTTCCCTTTTTTGGAATATCAGTTATGCCCCTACCTTCTTGCAAAATTCACAGTTTTACCCTTCTATTAAGGTAAAGTAGGGGCATAACTGATATTACAAAAGGGCAGAACTGTGAATTTTACAAGAAAGTAGGGGCATAATTGATATTCCAAAAAAGGGAGGGGCATAACTGAAATTGCAATATCTCAAAGGGGCACAACTGATAAAAACATTTAAATTAAAACCCATAAAAGCTTAACAATACATAAAACATCAAAAATATTTATTTCTATTTGAAAACTTAATTTTCTTAGATAATTTAATTATTAATCCTAGACCCTTATATTGCCTCTCCGAGTTTGACCTTAGGACTTACCCAAGTAAAATAAATAAATTCGATTGTATTAAGACTTGATTCTCCATATCATTTTCGTGATGTGATCATTTTTGATGAATCCTAGATTACCCAACTAGAACTTCGACATTGTTAATTCGACAAAATTAATGTAGGGTTTTCAGTATTCGTCATTAGATTACTTGAAAAATAGTTATGCACATAGGTTCTTGTTAATTCCGTCTGAGATACCGGGCATATATATCAACACTGTTGTTGAACTCCATGGTGCTACCTTCTTTGAGGATGTCTTCCCTCTAAAAACTAGGATTCCTCAGAATGTGGCCAATGATGTTTCCTTCACATCAGGATCTATTCTAGATCAAGAGGAAATGATTACGAATGTGGGAGTTGAGACTCAACCTGAATCCAATGACCTTTCAGAAGAAATTGAGCCAATGAAGAGTAAAGGATTGTGGATAGCCAAGGATCTGGGTAGTGACTTTATCGTCTACCAGATCGAGAGTGATCCACCAAGTTACAAGGAAGCCATGGCTTCATCTGAAGCAAAACAATGGAAGGAAGCCATCAAATATGAGATGGATTCTATTATGGCTAATGGAACTTGGGAACTGATTGATTTAACCAAGGATGCTCTACCATTGGGTGCAAATTGGTGTTTAAGAGAAAGTTTAGGCCTGACATATCAATTTAAAGTATAAAGCCAGATTAGTTGCTAAGGGCTTTAGGCAAAAAGAATGTATCAATTATTTTGATACTTATTCCTCTGTGACTAGGATGACCACAATCTGGATGCTTATAGCATTGGCATCTGTATATGATCTCTCTATCTACCAGATGGATGTGAAGACCGCCTTCTTGCATGGCGATCTTGAGGAGGAGATCTATATGGGTCAACCTGATGGGCTTTTGACTCCTGGAATGAGGGAAAAGTTTGCAAGCTTGTTAAATCTCTTTATGGATTGAAACAAGCACCAAAGCAGTGGAATGAAAAATTTGACAAAAATATTTTGTCATGTGGCTTTAAGGTTCATGAATCTGACAAATATGTTTATTCCATGGTGAAAGGTAATGAGTGTACTGTCTTGTGCATGTATGTTGATGACATATTGATGGTTAGATCACATACGAGAATTATTAATGAGACTAAAGCATTCTTAAGTAGTAAGTTTGAGATGAAGGACATGAGTGTTGCTGATGTGATCTTGTATCACAAACTGGCAAGATCAATTGATGGGATTGTAGTTTCTCAATCTCACTGTGTTAAAAAGGTACTTGAGAAATTTGGATATCAAGATTGTAAAGTTGTAAGTACTTATTTTGATTCATCCAAAACATTGTTTAAGAATAATATTGGAGTACATGTAGCTCAGCTAAGGTGTTCACGAGTGATAGGAAGCTCAATGTATATTGCAAATTGCATAAGATATGATATTTAATTCTCGGTTGCAAAGCCGAGTAGATACACTAGTTGTCCTGACCGTACTCACTAGGAGACTCTGGATCGAGTACTAAAGTACTTGAAGAGAACTATTTCCCTTAGTTTGCATTATGGTAGACGTCCATCTATACTAGAAGGATATACTATTGCAAGATGGATAAGGGAAATAGAGAAGTCTGGGAGTACTGGTGTTACAAGATATCTCTTTACCCTTGAAGGTGGTGCAGTCTCCTGAAGGTTTATAAAGCAGACTATTCTAGCTCGATCTACCTTTGAGGCTGAGTTGTGTGCTTTAGACACCAATGGAATTGAGGTTGAATGGCTAAGGAAATTCTCTCTGAAATTCCCATGATAGGCCAGCCAGTTCCTGTGATCCAGGAACATTGTGACAACATGTCCACAATCGCCAAGATCAAGAGTTCAAAGTTCAATCAGAAAATAAGGAGACACATACAATCATACTTAAGATGTTAAGAAATTTGGTGTCTCAAGGATTGTTGGATGTGGAATTTGTTAGATCTATAGACAACATAGCATATCCTTTGACTAAAGGACTTGCTAAATCTGTAGTCCTAAAGTATATGCTTGGGATGTGACTGAGACCCATTGGGAGTTCCTCTTCAGTAGCAACCCAACCTATTTGAGTGGAGATACCACAAAGGCGGTTCAATGTGGTAATAACAAGTTGTTTGGAGAAATAGTTGGCACTCTTATTCTAATGCTTATACATGAGTGTCTTATCCTTGGAAGTCTGAGTGCCATTTAAGCTGCAAGTTTAGAAAGAGCGTAGGCTCCGAATGGATTCGATCCTTTGAGCTGGATGTTAACAGTGCATTCTTGGAGAACGTTGAATGTTACTTTGGACCGCAGTTAAAGGAAGAAGGTCTTTCCTAAACACACTTATGAAACAGGATAAGGGTGCATGTTCTTTAAAAGCACCAACCTTGAAGATTGTATCAAGAACAACACTTTATTGTTTCTACCATATACTTTAACACTAGGGTTTGAAGTTCAATATATAGTTCACTTCATTTCTATTAAAGTGAAAGTAGTAAACTCGGGTAGAGATTCAATCGAAAGGTACCTTTACTAAAAGCAAAGTGTAGCAGCCGAAAGATAACCTATGACTCTCTTTGAATCTTTTCAAATTTGATGAATTCGTGGGGATTGTTGTATTTAAGATAATGTAATCAAGTTTTAAATTGGTAAACATATGCAATTACATTGAGAAATAGTTTGGTTTCAATTGAGAAACCAAATGACATTGGAGGGAAAGTTGGGAGTTCTCAAATTTGAAACAAGTTGAGTTTTGGATGAAAACTTAGTATCACATCTAGTGTTTCTAAAAGTTTGGTTGCTTATATATGAATTCACACCCCAAGCTCTAGTAGCAATAGTAGAGAGGAGGAATATAGGACCACACGTGTCTGTGTGCTCCGCTCCGTCTCCGGCTCCGGCTCTGGCTTGGGAGAGTCAATTTGGATCTCGGATCTCGATACTTTTATTGTGGTTTCATTAGCAGGTCGAATAAATTAATTAGATTATTTATTATTCGACTGCAATGAGGGAATTCGACTCGACTTCAATGGCTTAGATCTAGTCGTTATTTCAGAATCTGAAGAGGCGCCCATTGAGGGATGTTCTCGGAAGATGAAAAGTCGCATATTAGGTCTACTTATACCTATCCCGCAGACGTTGTTTTCTTCACTCGGAAGAAAACTCTCTCTGTCTCTGTCTGTCTCTTGCTCTCTGTTCCACTGCAACTGCGACTTGCGATTCTTCTTCTCTCGGTTGTAGTTCTTTGAGGTACTTTTGAAGACGATCTTGTCAGTATGCGCAGACGACGATCGTGTGCCATCGTATCCAGGGAGCAGATCGTCAGTACCCTTCGCATCGGTATTGTGGGGACGATGTCCTCTCTAAGGACAGTCCTTAATGGACGCTTCGGTGATCTCCAAGCTAATCTTTTTACTATTTTGTTTGCCACAATTTATTTATTAGTTTGTCTTTTCTATATCTCACCCTAAAATGATGTATATATAGTTTGATTGGTTCCTGTGTGTATTTTGTAATCAGATTATGAATCAGAAATGCATGCATGTTAACTTATTAATCGATAATGCATTTATATTGATTCGCATGGATTCGGAAAATTACTGCTTATTGTATGCCTTGATGATCATGTTAACGACATTTTATAGTGACCCATTACTCCTATTTTACTTAAGCAATCTCAAGCTCGATGAACTTGACTTGGACATAGCTCAATATCAACTTGCGGGTCGGGATTGAATATATAATGAGTTCACGTTTGAGTCAACAATGGACTCATTGTCCCTATCGAGATGATTTCAAGATGAATCGTGATCTACATGTTAACACACCTAAATTAGTTGATGTAGGCATTAATTTTACTGATATATAGTTGTATAAATAAAATTTTAATAAAGTAAAGAATAATATATATTATTTTTCAAAATACACAACTATGTGGATCCACTCCTCATCCTCTTTGAAGAACTAAAGAAACCATATTTCTTGACTTCCAACTACTTTCACTTGACCACTCCTCACATTCTCTTCACATTGTTGCAACCCCATTCTCATGTCCACTACACATCCTCTCTACTTAAGGGATATCCATTCCTAACTCTGCCTTAAACCTCCTCCTTTTTTTCTTCTTCGATGGAGTAAACCTAGATCATCAAAGCATGTAAACATCCTATAAATGGCTTGTTAAGGGGCTTGCAAAATTAGTGATCATGCGTAGGAGTCGTAACATCATCTAAACCCAACCATGATCTTAATGTTGCCCAACGAGAATAAAATAGTACTATAGGGATTAAGAGAGAGATCAATCACAATAGGCACACATGCATCCTATAGCAGCCCAAACATGATCTTACATCTATAATCACAGAGTGTAAAAGTAGGTTATAAGAGAGGAAAATACTATTCGTAATATGAAATTAAACGTTTTATGTGGTGGTCAAAGGGCTCAATAGGGATCAAGCCCAACAATTTAATAAGAACAACCATCCCCAGTAGCGGCTCGGATGTAGGAATGGGATATTACAAAGGATATTTGAGCAAGTTTTCTCTCTAATAGTGAAAATGACTACTTAATAGGTGAACACACCCCTATCAAAGAGATAAGAGGAATGGACTATCTGGAAAGTACAACAAATATTATTATTGAGAATAAGCGATGGATCATATCACAACGAGGATGTTTTAGATATAAGTAGAGTCGAGTATAACACCCCAAACATAGTCTCGCGTCTAACACTAAGAAATGTGAGAGTGGGTGATAAGAGAGAGGATTGCTACTTTAAAACTTGAGTTAAAGCATTTTAAGTGACTGTCAGTTATCCCAAATAACGAAACATGTGTAGCCTCGAGACATTACACATCCACTCCCTCTTATAAAGTATAACAAAAAAAAGGTAAATAGTGCTTCACTTTTCTTAATTTCTCAAGCATCTACAGCATTGCTACACTCATTACAAGTTGGCATTACTTGGAGTTCTATAGATTTGGTTATAAAAAAACTCGTCAAATGTCGGTTGAATTAAAAGATAAATCCTTATGGACAATCAATGGATGCATATACTATATCGATCTTTCTAACAAAAAAATATTGGATTTGAACGAATTGGTTGAGACAAGAGATATGGCATATGAGAATAGTCAAATTTACATGGATAAAGTAAAGAGGTGGTGTGATGCCATATTAATAAGGTATGCAAGCCCAATCTCAAAGTCTAACTACTTGATGCACAACTTAAGATATTTTTGGACAAACTGAGAAGCAACTCAAAAGTGGCATACCTCCTTCTAAAAGTGCATGGCCACAGATACATTTATATGTTTGAATTCTCATTTGTTGCTACTTCCGACTCAAGGCATAGTGAGTCAAGCTATGTATTGAGCCTTTTTGCGCGATGCTCATTACCCAATTACTCGTGTACAAGATGCTTAATTTACCTTGGATATTATCTCATTTAGTGTACTTCTAATTTACACATCCTTCTTTCCTTCTCTATTTTTCTTTCATTTTTCTTTCTTATATTTTCACTTTTCTCTTCTTAGTGAGACTTGTGTCTACTCTAGTATTGTTGTCACTACGAGGGCATAACTCCATCTAAGTATGAGAGGTATGTGTATAAAGGATTATATTTTTATTTGATTATGATAATAAGTATGACACTCATCAACGAGCAAAGGTTGCGATGTCATAAATTCAATCTTCTCAGATCGTATCTAATCTTACATACAATTTTTGAATCCGATTCGTCAAAACAGATCCGACAGACTTGTTTCATATCAGTCGGAAGTCGTTACAAATTGTTATGAATTTTGGAAGCAATGGAGGTTGATGTTAGTTAAGCTGACATTCAATCTTCACCATCATTAGCATTAATAAATTGACATTAAGAATACAAATGACTAGTAAGGTTACTAATCACGATTTGGAGATGTTCATCGCCGTTAAGAATAATAAATCACGATTAACGATAACATGAAAGACACGATGGTATAGCAGATATAGTAGCGAACAAAAATCCCATATGGGTAGTGTGACAAAGGAAATGAAATGAGAGGTGATGATGATGGGTTGAACGTCGAAGTAGATGCGTTATGGTTGGTTGCAATTGTCATTGAAGTGAAACAAGAGTGAGCCTTGCGATTGCAAGTCCTTTACAATGACAATTGAGGTGCCGCGTGGTCTCTGCGAAGAAGAGACCATTGAAAGATGTTGCAAATGGAAGACGAGTTCACTTCAGTTGATGAAGATAAGAATGACATGATTAGGGTGTGGTTTTTAATGTTAATGAGGAACTTTGGTGTTGGAACTAGCCCCACCATTTGGATTCATAACAAGAAGGTTGTCAAGACTCCAAGTTGGTATAAAGTTGGATGATGGAAACTTGACATTGGATGTTATACTTGAGCATCATTCTCTTTGAATTGTCATGATTGTGTCTTGTGTGTTGTTGCTTGCTTCTCACTTTCTGAAAAGGAGAACGAGGGTTGAGAAACTGATATGTATTTGTATTTCAGTATTCCGGGGAATGCATTACTCATACGTTGAATTAGAGATGCAAACTGATATGGATATAAATATATCTGATCTGATATTATATATATTTCATACAGATAGATTTTGACATCCATATTTGCACCCATTTTAAAATAGAGATTCACAAATATCCATATCAGTATCTATATCCCTATAAATATGTTCTAGAATAAAAATATAACTGAAGAACTATATATGATTTTATGTGACAGATTCATACCTTCTTCCATCATGTTCAACATAAGTTATTACGAAATAAACACATTATAAAAAAAATACATGTACTTAAGCTAAACTGTAAAACAAGACTGCTAATATCGTTTCCGCTTCATATTTGTTTTATATATGTGTTCATTTCAAGGAAACATCTATATCTGCATATGTATTTGTATTTCAAAAGGATGAGGATGTGGTAAGACCTGCATCCTATGTTTTTTTGCAGTAGCAAGGACCACATCTTCGTTGCGTTTTTTTCGCCCTGTAACATAGGTATAGTTGTGCTACGGCACAGCTTGTAAAAAGACAACCATTCTGCTTCTCTCTTATCATAAGAAGAGAAAATCTTACAACTGAAACCAATTTCGATGAAATTCCGGTCACGCGTCAACTCATTGTTCTGGCTCCTCAGACACAGAGGATATCCAGATGCTTATCAGGTACGTACATCTCATAAATTTTATAGACGGTTTTTCTTCGAAAACCCCTCGATGCAGAAGCTCTGCTAAGACATAAATATACAGATAGCTCAGCGCAACCCTCCACCATGTTACTGATCATGTCGAGGCACTTCACTCAATATAAATTGCTGGTGATGAGCCTCTGCGATAATCGGCATATGAAGAGTTGTGCATGAACGAGCCTCTATCGATCTGGACCTTTAATTGGTCTTACCAAAAACAGGCATGCTATACAACTTTGCGCTAGTAATCCTGCCTTGATTATGCATGTTCTTTGCATGAGTGAGTAATACTGCGTGGATAGACTAGAAGGCTGATAATGGGACAAGTTCATTCTCTCAAAAGATGGGAAGGACGATTTCCTCACAATCTGCAAGTTTACGATTTCTTGGGAGCTTAAACTGGCATACTCTTCTTCTTATAGATTGATGAAGTTGTGAACCGCTATAGTTTAACGGCAAAAATATTGGGAGCTACTTGGATTAATTAAGCACTGCAGTTGGCTAAAGCGGCTGTGAAAACAACACAAGATATTTACTTGTGTTATCATTCCAACATCAGAATTTTCCTTCACATGTGGCGTATTATTTAGGTCCAAACATTGGATCATCACCTTCACGTCCCTAGCGCCCAGGCGATCCCATCGCCATCCCATCATGCACCCTCTTGCCTCATTGCAAGCCCACCACATCCTTTTTCCGTCAAGCGACACCAACCTTTGGTGTCAGAAGGCCTTGCTGCTAGATATCGAATTGCCCGTGGACAATCGCATGTAGGTTACAACCCTACGGATTGTTATAGTCAGCCCCGATAGACTCTAAGAAAACATCATCAGGTCCGGTCGACTCTTCCAAAAATTTTGAAGCACGTCTGGAAATATCCAAACTATTGTTACCACTGTTATTCCCCCTCTGCAAGGCCTAAGCCACAGTTTCGGCCTGAAGGAACTGAGGCTTATGATCGCCTGAACCTTTACAGCATCTTTATCACTACTATCTCTGACCATGACTACCACCGAGACAAAATCCATGTTCTCGACATCCTCTGATGATGCAGGGTACCTCTATCAAATTTAAGGGCACAGAAAATTATGTACTCTTGTCTCGAGCCTTTAAGGTGTTCATCGGTGTGTCAGAGGAAAATATTGACTTTAACGAAGGAGCCTCTAAAGGATGCAGATAAGGACTGAGTCATGGCTTGGAGATGACTATATATGAGCTGGGTCATATATAGTCAGGGGCTTGACCGAGGCTTTTCTAGCTCCTGCCTACTTGATGCTGGGCTCACGGATGTGGCCGCAATGGTCATGGTCTAATCTCTGTGTAGGGGATTCTCGTATCGCATGCCCTTTGGATCGTGCCGTGATCCGAGTGGGACTAGGCTATTAGATAGGTGTAGGAGCCAAGCTCGGTCATACATGTGAGCTCAGTCAAGAGGCAGAAGGACTAGGAAACCGCAAAAGAGATGTGCGAAAAACCGCCACAGACATACTCTAAATAAACTACCAAGTGACAAAGTGATCAAAATGTCATGCCTTCTAAGGGAGAGTGGACTCTTGTGGAGAATTATCGCAACCTCACAGTCTTCTAAGAGGAGTTTGCCATATTTCAGCAGTCATGTTGTACAAAACAAGTGACAGAGCTATCAGAATGGCATGCCTACATATTCTTAGCCGCCTACATCCTCGATATCAGAATGTGGAGGAGCAGATCCTTACTTCTGATACTCTTCCGTCCATCAAGGTCATCTTTGGACGTCTTTAACAGATTGAGACTTCTACTGTCCACAGTCTTCGCAGCTGATGGAGAACTCTGTCGTTCTTACTTCCTCTCAACGAGGTGGCTACTGGCTACTTTAACTATCAAAGAGGCCGATGTCGTAACTCTGGTCATGAACGAGGTCATGTTCGAATGTTGTGCATTTATTGCTAGAAGATCAATCACCCATTTGAGAGGTGTTGGGCGAAGTTTGGTATGCCTCCACGTGCCAACATTGCATCTGACTATGATGTAACAGTGACAAAGGCACCTCCTGATCGAGATCTCAGTGGGCAGAGCATCCAACTCTCCGTCACGGAATACTCACTCCTGATGCAGCTGCTATAGAGATTCGATGCCACTCCCAGTAAGACCACTTATACTGCGCACATGGCTACTACTTCAGGTACCATGGCCAATTCAACTACTGCCAGTCTGCTACAACACATGTATGGATCATTGACTTCGGTATCGCACATGGTTACTACTTCAGGTACCATAGCCAATTCAGCTACTACCAGTCTGCCACAACATCTGTCTGGATCATTGACTTCGGTACCTCTACTCATCTGATGGGAGAAGGTAGCATACTAATCTCCTCCCAACCCTCTTTCACCGTGAAGTCGGTCCGGGTTGCCAACGAGGCTCATTCCTTATTACGACTATTTTTTTTGGGATAAAGGGCGAGTCCCCAAGCTGGGGCTCACCTCAGGTTTTCATTAGTATTAGGACTATGTATTACACAGTACCAAGAGTAAAACACAAAAGACAAAAACCATCCCACATTTTTACATTTTGTTTGCCAACAACCTTTTAAAGGGACCCAACACATTCTCTGGATAAAATCGTTGCCCCCTGAAGATGTTCTCGTTCCTCGCGCACCAGATTGACCCAAGAAGCAGGTATGCTGTGGAGACATCCTCCTGAGAATTGCCACCAACCACTCTATTCGAAGTCCAAAACTCCTCGGTGTTGTTCACATTAAGCCACCAAATTCCAACCTCCCCCCAAATTTGAGCCAAAGTCCTGTACTTGAAGAATAGATGTTCCAAGTCCTCTTCTTCATTACATTTCGAGCAAATGATGTCCTCCATATTGATAATACGGGTGTGCCTTATCTTTGTCATAATACGACCGTGCCTTGTGAGACAAAGAAAGAATTTGATTTTTTTGTTGGATCTTTGTTTTCGAAATAATTGTAAAATCCCATTCATGTTCCCCCTGGATTTCAAATTTCCATGCACAAAGAGATTGTATGCCTTCTTAACGGTAAGCTTGCCACCCACCCAATCATACGAATCCCGACCCCTACAGGGAGTGTTTAGCTCTTCCAAAGTTGCAAGCAAGCTCAAAAGATCCTGGAGACGTTGTTCATATAGCGATGCTGAGAAACCCGGGCTCCGTACACTGTCCGAAATAAATCTGCCACCATGCCCGTTTTGTTCGTAGAGAGTGGAAATAAACGTGGAAAGCAGCTTTTTAATGCTCGATGCCAGTCCAATCATCCGTCCAGAATTTGAATGTTTCACCATTGCCCAATGCAGGATGAAATATCTCCCTCAGATTGGGAATGACGTCTCCCACATGGAGGGGAAACGAATGGGTGACAACTCCAACTCCCCCTTAATTTGGTAAATACTCCCTAGCAGCTTGGTCACTAAGTCCTCTCCTGCCCCCCAAAGTCTTATAGCCCATTTGGCAATCAGAGCCTTATTCATCTGCTGAAGTCTATGGATGCCAAGCCCACCATCTTTCTTCCTACGAGTCAGAACTTCCCACTCTAAAAGATGCAGCCCTCTATGCTCTTGTTTACAATCTAACCAGAGAAACCTCCGCATTAAGCGCTTCATCAGTCCGCATACACCAACCGGCGACTTCCTAGTCGAGCAGAAAAAAATAGGCATTGTCGAGAGTGCATGCTTGAGCAGAATCATCTTGTCGCCCTTGGAGATGAGCTTAGCCTTCCACCCAGCCAATTTACCTTCTAACCTCTCAAGTAACAAGTTCCCATCTGATTTCCAAAGTCGACCCACCACCAAGGGTAAGCCAAGATACATGATCGACAACTCCCTCCTGCATCCCAGTTCAATACCAATCCTCTGAGCATCCTCCTTCCCCACACTAAACGTGGGTAAATTACAATTTGGGTCCCCATCTATGGGTCCGATCCCAGAATGGGTCCCGAACTTTAAATTTTAACGATTCGGGTCCCAGGACCATTTAGGAAATGGAAATTTTAGGGTTCATGACAAATATGCCCTTGTTGGGAAGGGAATGGGGGTTGGGTTCCAACTTTTAAACAAGGGCATACTCGTCATTAGCCTCAAAAAGTTCCTTACATTAATGGCCCTGGGACCCGAATCGTTACAATTTAAAGATCGGGACCATTCTGAGGTTGGACGCATAGATGGGGACCCAAATTGTAATTTACCCCACTAAACGTCACGAAAGAGGACTTGTCCTGTTGATATGGAGCCCTGAGAAATCACCAAAGATCTCCAAGATCTGTGACGCCCGCCTAGCTTGTTGTGCATCAGCCTGAAGGAAAATCATTGTATCATCATCGTATTGAATGATCGGTATGTTTATGTTATCCTTGCAGTACCCATCACATAGACCCTCCTCCATCGCCAACCTCATCATGGTCGTTAAGGCATCAGCCGCAATAACAAAGAGCAGAGGAGCCAAGGGACAGCCCTGTCTGACGCCACGTTGCGGCTGGAAAAAAGCCACCCTCAGGATGCCCATTCACCAATATCGCGTAGGATGTCATAGTAACACACCTCTTCATCCACGCGATCCAAAGATTTAAAAAATTTCTCTTCTCAAGCGAAGCCCAAATGAAATGCCAGTCCACAGAATCATAACCCTTGGATAAGTCCACCTTCCATACTAATCCTTTCACCTGATTTCGTTGCCAATCGTGAATAATCTCATATGCTAGGATTCAACCATCAGCCATAAGCCTTCCAGGGATAAACGTCGATTGTTCTGGAGAGATGATGTCATCCAGAACTCCATGTACCTATTCGCCAAAACCTTCGCAATGAGGTATATATCATTTGAAAGCGCAATAGGTCTCAAATCCTCAACCCGAGTCGGATTATCCCTCTTTGGCAGCAAAAAAATGAGGGTCTTGTTCAATCTTTCAAAGCCTTGATTCTCATCTATGAACTCCTGCAGAACTCCTAAGATATCCTCCTTAATTAACTCCCGATATTCTCTGCAGAAAGATATTTGGAAGCCATCCGGGCCAATCGTGCCATCAGCATTCAGCGCAATGGCCGCCCGCATAACCTCCTTTGTAGACAGGGCCATGAGTGCCTTGGACTGGCTGCCAGAAATGCTACGGTCCCCTTTCCCTTTCCAGGCCCATCTACTCTTGATGGCTCTTCTGCTGCTACCAGTAAACCAGCTCTTGAGTGCCCTTCCCAACTCATTTTCACCAGTGATCTCCACCCCATCCACGGAGAGCGGGTGACGGAAGTTGCGTCTTCTTCTGTTGCTCGCCATTGCGTGCAAGTATCTCATGTTCTCGTCGCCCTCCCTGAGCCATTTTTGTCTTGAGTGTTGTCTCCACTACGTCTCCTGCTTTTTGTCCTCCATCTAAATGTCACGCAAACAGTTTTCCCTCCACCATGCCTCCTTCACAGAGAGCTCACACGTATCCTCCAACTGGTCTAATCGAACCATCTCCTCTTGAGCCGACTTCCTAGCCACCCTCCTAGACTCACGAGTCTGTCTGCCAAACTGAGCAAGCTGACTCCGTAACAAGGAAAGCTTAGCAGCGAAACGGACCGCCATCGAACCAGTCGACAACAACCCTCTCCAGAACGATGTAACCATATCTCCGAACCCCTCCTCAAGAAGCCAAGCATGTTCGAATCTGAAAAAGTTTCAAGAACCTCTCCCCCCCCTCATCCGAAAATCAGAGAAGCGGCGTGGTCAGAGTACGCCCGGGGGAGGCCCCATGCGCCATCAAAACCACTGTAATACCTCCGTGGAAACCATAAACCTATGGATGCGCAACCGAGACCTCGCATTTCTCCAAGTGTATCTACAACCATCGGCGTCAATCACATCCAAACCTAAATCCTCCAAAAAATATGACAGCAACCGTGATCAAGGATCTGCCCCGCCCCTCCTCCTAGGTCGATCCTCTGGGAACCCAGGGTGGTGTTAAGATCCCCCCCAAGAATCCAGCAGGACTCCGAGAATGCAGCGTGTATCGACCTCAGGTCATAACAAAATTCTGTCATCCCCTGATCGTTACACGGCTCGTATAAGTTGGTAATAACGAATGTCATGATCCGATCTCCTCCCGAGTATCACCGAGATGTATCTTCGCTCGCAAATAGCTTCCCCCAATAAGTCAAAAGACTCCCCCTTCCAACCTAGGATCAGGCCACCTAATGCCCCAACAGAGGGGCTGACACGGAATTCAGAAATGTTCAAACCACCTAGCTCAACCCACACAATGTCGTGTTCTGGAGAAATCTTCGTCTCATGAATAAACAAAATGTTTGCCCTTGCGTCAAAGCAAATTTTACGGATCGCCACCTTTTTCTCGGAGCTCCCAAGCCCCTGGATATTCCAAGTGAGAATCTTCGTAGGGGACAGGCGGAGGCTCGCGGAGGGATGACCACAATGCATTTCAGCAGCGATTGATCCACCTCAGAGGTGGATTCTTCCATCCCTTCGACCATGCGACGGCTCTTGTGGGCCTCGCCTTTGCCTCCCCAGGGCTCGACTTCTTCGTCTGCAACTTCATCCATTTCTTCAAGCACTTTCAGGAGATCCAATCGTATTCGTCGTCGTCGTTCCTTTGATGTCCATCGGGAATAATGCCGCCCAAATCACCATGGCCGTTGCGGTTGCCCCAAGTAGAAATCCCCAGGGGCAGGACCTTGCGCTGCCAGAATCTCCACCACAGCATGTGAGGCCACCGCTGCGGACGAGCCCGCTCCAGAAGCAGTAGGGGCTGGAGAGAGACGCGATTCTCTCAGGCCCGAGGAGATACTTCCCAGGAGGACAGGGTCATCAGCGAAGCCCGCTCCCCCCTTAGCCAGAACTATCAATTTCGGATTGTCCAAAGGCCGACAGTAATCCGATGCAGATCCGTGTCCAAAGTTCCGCCATGACCATGCGACCCAACCCGTCACAGAGTAGATGCCACACGGGTCTGAGCAGAAGCCACCCGAGTCCGAGAAGAGACTGTCCGATAAGCTCGATGGTAAAGCTCCTGAGGGAGCCAAAACGATGCTCCATCCTTCCCGCTTCGAAAGTTCCCCAAAACACACCGCCCCATGCAAGAAGGCACGTCCCTTGGAGATCCCACCAGTCGTGAGTCGTGACGCTTCCTCTTCCCGCCAGCTGCTCTATCGCCTCTCCTTCCTCCTTCGATCCTCTGCTAGCTGTGGCGGCCGAAGCCTCTGACACCGCCACTGGGAAAGATGTCTTGCCCACTCTCTAGATCAGCTCTGACAAGATCCACGATCGTCTAGCAGCCACTTCCACCTTCAGGTCCGGTGAGGTCCCCTTCGACAAACCGTCAGACACGATTGTGATAACTTTCACTGCATCCGCGAGCATGTCCTCGACGGTCTTTGGATCTCAGGCTCTGAGAGGCAAACCCCCCAGCGTCAAGACCTTGTAGAAAACCACTTGAGATGTCCCATCTCGCAGGGCAGGCCTCCGCCATAGAACTTCCGACAACCCCCTATCACCGGGATGTGGTAGGAGCAGCGAAGCCTCCTTCTCCGAGACACTACGAGTATATATCAACAGGGGATCTAGTAGTACTACATCCCCCCAAAGGACGATCCAACCTTCCTCGTGATATCGGTCATAGCCGCCTGAAGGCAGTCCGAAGACGAGGAGCAAATTCCAACCAATACGCTATCCAAGGGCCTTCTTAGCCTCAGTAGTGGTGCAACTTTCTTCAGTGCCACCTCCCCTTCCCTATTTGAAGCAGTCGGGCGAGGTCTAAGTGATGCACGCTGCAGGAAGCTCCAACGGTGGTGGTTGATGCCTCCATGGCCGAAGCAGACAGTTGCATTTCTGAAACCGACCGCAAGATGACCCATGTCACCACACTTGAAGCACATCGATGAAGAGGCCACACAGCTGCGCTGACCCGAGATGGGCATCCACTCCTAAATGGGGGCATCTCTTCCCCCTCGACTGCTGGCTATTCATCCTTGTTGCTGCTCCACTCGCCTGGCCTTCCACACCCCACTCCCACTCGCCATTGAGAATTATAAACCTTAATATACGTCAAGTTTTTACTCTCATCCTCCATTCTAAGTTCAACTCACACTCCAGCCCGTTTGTTCCTCCTCACTTGCACGACATGAGAAGCAACATCCTCGGCAACAACCAACAGTTGTGTTTGCATTGAATTGATATTGTCCGTAGTGTTTTGTAGTGTGAGTTTGAGATTTCTTTTTGTTTGTCCAAGCTGAGCATTACATGCTCCAGTTTGAGGGGAAGTGTTGGAGTGTGTTGGAGTATGTGTCACTTATGTTGTAGATGGGTATCCAATTACTACATCTAATGTTTAGTCCTGCATCTATCAGTGGTGGGACTTGAAGGGTCTGTGGAGGCTATATAAGAAGCCCTAGACCTAATATATCATATGAGAAAGTTCAATGAACAAATCAACCCTTTGAGACGTTCTCTCGTGGTTTCATCCCGCTAGTTGGGGAGTAGGGTTCCACGTATAAATCCCTGCATTCATGTTTATCTATATATAGTTCTTGTTGTGTTTATCAATTTGCTTCTGTGTTTCTATATTTCTAACATGGTATCAAAGAGGGTTCGATTCTCGAGGATTTATGCTCTTTTATATTTGTCCGAGATTCGATTCTCAAAGCAAGTTTTGATCTTGAAGAATTGTTCGTAAAAATTATGTGTTCATGATTGTAATCCATCCAGTATTCAAGAAATTTTAGGGTTTATTTTGAAACTCTAATGTTGTGGAAGGTTCAACGGCATCACAGTGGCAATTTGCTCCGAATCGAGAGCAAGAAAATTAGGGTTTCGGGAACCCTAATGGGATCATGGCACTAATATCACAAGGCGATGGCCGCATTGGCAATCTCACTGGAGATCGAGAAGAAGAAGTAGAAGAGGAGTAGGAGGCGGTGACCTTCCTCTGTCGACAGCCCCATCTTCATCTCCATCACTCCAGACACAGCATCCCGGTGCTTTCATTGAGAGGCGACACCAAGCCCCTTCGGTGGCGTATCACGCACACAGCAGATCTTGCGCGGAACCTTCCCATGCGGGCATCAAGCAGCGGCGACGATCCATGGAGACGACGATACTGCTCCTCCCTCATGGGGCAGCAGGCGGCAACCTATAGCAGCCCGCTCCTCTAAGGCGGCAGCCCAACTCTCCCATACTCCGACCACGACTCCAAACCTTCAGGGCACCCTCCAGCCACGACTCCGCACACGATTCCAGACCTCATGTCTCCGGCGCCATCAGAAGCCACCTCCTCGTGCCATCCCTTCCAGACGAAGCTCGATGCTCCGGATAGCAGGTAGCGATGGTTGCCACCTCGTCGAGATCCAGGCAAATGCCGCATCTCTCCCTTCGCTGCAAGCAGTGTGAATGTAGCACCACCTTCTCCAGGTCGCGCAAACGACGATCGTGTATCCACCTCTGCATCTCCAGGTAGCACGAGACCTCCTAGCAGTGCCGCCATCTTCGAACAACGGGGTGCCCCATCGGGGGCGGCAACGTCGGCAAGTCTTTGAGAGAAAGGGTTCCCAAGTGGGAACCTTAAATAAAAAAAGGCCCAATTGGGTTGTGATTTCTGAAAAAGGGGAGAATCCAATTTGGGCTGCACATTTAAAAAAAGAGGAGAGAGGCCGAAAAAAGGGGAAAATGAACGGCCTAACTAAAAAAGGAAGAGACAGCTATAAAAAAATTTGGAATAGCTGGGAAAAAATATCTTTAAAAAGGTGAAAAGCCAAAAATTTGTGTAACATCCTATATATTTTTTAGTTCATGCCATTTTCTTGTAATCTCTCAACTTTGTCGATGTCATTGTTTTCCAACAACTATGGGAGAACGGGGGAGTATTGTGTAGAGATATAGGTCAATTTCTCAGATTCTCCAGATTCCATGCCAGATAGATTTCAAACTCTACGGAGATTTTCAAATTTCAGACTCGACATTCAAATTCCGAGTCTTCAGTTTGATTCGCACAAGTTTGCTATCATTATTTGTGTGGACCCCATCTTTGTTTTTGGTCTCAGAGTTTTCATGTGATCCATAGGGACTCCAGAGTAGAGATCTCATTCTCTATGCCATGTTGGCTAGGGTTTTCATGTGATTTCATAGGGACTCCAGAGTAGGAATCACATTCTCTGAGCCAGTATGGGAGAGACCCAGTTCTCCGGCGAGGAGACTTTTCAAACTCCATTCTCCAGCAACTGTGGACTCCGACGATGATGCCTCCACGACTTTTTCAGTTCGGGCCTTCAGAGATGGAGCAGTTGTCTACATGATTCAATCTTCTACATGTGGCAGGCAAGAGTACTCTGACGAGGAAACTCATTTCAATTTTGGTGGTTCTGGCAGGCGTTGTACATAGCACACCCAGTTCGACTCACACTACAGCCCGTTTATACCTCCTCACTTGCACGGCATGAGAAGCAACGTCATCGACAACCAACGGTTGTGATTGCATTGAGTCGATATTGTATGTAGTGTCTTGTAGTGTGAGCTTGAGATTTCTTTCTGTTTGTCCAAGCAGAGCATTGCATGCTCCAGCTTGAGGGGAAGTGTTGGAGTATGTTGGAGTATGTATCACTTATGTTGTAAATGGGTATTGGATCCAATTACCACATCCGACGTTTAGTCTCATATCTAACAGTGGTGGGACTTGAAGGGTCTGTGGAGGCTATATAAGAAGCCTCAAACCTTCTATATCATATGAGAAAGTTTAATGAACAAATCAGCCCTTTGAGGCGTTCTCATGTGGTTTCATCACGCTAGTTGGGGAGTAGGGTTCCACGTAAAAATCCATGCGTTCATGTTTATCTATGTGTAGTTCTTGTTGTGTTTATCAATTTGCTTATGCATTTCCATATTTCTAACATTATTGATCATGACCAACTTGAAATCAACCAAGATATGCGTTTCTTTGGTAGCGCCTTCGTAAATATGCCCGCAAGCTAAAGATCTGTAAAGATATAAGTAATGATCCTCCCTCCTCGTACTGCATCTCTAAAAAAGTGACAATCAACTTCAATATGCTTAATTTGCTCATAGAGGACGGGATTGGTGGCCATGTATGCAGTAGAATTGTTGTCATCGTACAAGGCATGTGAGTAGTAGCAGGAAGTCCAAGCTCCTGTAGATTCGCGAGTGGCTTGAGCATCACCATGTATTCAGCTTCTGCACTGGAACTAGAAAGTAGAAACTACTGTCTACTTCTTGCTTCATCATGTAACCTGGTTTTTTTTTTTTTTTGAAAGCAGAACGGTTCGGGGGAGACACGTGTTGGTGTTCGCCCCAATTTTATTAAAAACGAGAAGAGGGAGATGGGAGGAGAGGTACAAAATGATACAAGCACCCGGGAGCAAGAGGGTCCCTGTCAAAAACACAGCCCACCACCCCAACAATCACTCGCGACTACAGCATCACCGTAGCATCCACTCAACCAGAAATAACTCCACATGCGCTAAAACGTTTTCCCTGTACCACCTTTGGCCCCTGAAAATCTTGGCGTTCCTAGCGAGCCATAGAGCCCAGATGCAAGCAAGGGGCCTCATGTAACCTGGTTGCCACCAAAAAAACATAGCATAACTTGTATCAATTGTCTGTCCTATAGAGAACTGGCATAATCTGCATCTGCATAAGCGATGACGTCTATGTGGCCATTGACCCCATAAAAGAGGCATCTCCTTTAACATCCCTGCAGATATCGAAGGATCAGAAGAACGTCCTGAAAATAACTATAAAGTGATATCTCCATGTGTTGGATGGTTCCGCTCACAACATACGATATATCTAGCCTAGTGACAGTGAGGTAGAGCAGTTTGCCCATTAAGCTTCTATATCGCGTGGAGTCTTCAAACTCAAAATCAATGGATGTAGCATGTTTCTGCAATTCTGTTAGGATGCCAGATGGTTTGCATCCAAGCAAGCCAGTCTCTATAAGAATATCTAGGCAATACTTCTAGCATGATTTTGTGATAGATGTAATCCTTCTATAGTACGAAGCACCTCAATGCCAAAGAAGTATCAGAGTTGACCAAGGTCCTTGATGATAAACACTTTGTAGAGGAAGGCCTTGGTTTTATAATGCTTGCATCATCGTCATTAGTAACCACCATA